>OU383779.1:68460579-69060579 GCA_910950805.1 Acrocephalus scirpaceus scirpaceus
TGGGACTGGAGATGCTGTAGAAGCTGAAACTTTTAAAGCTGCATTGACACAATTATTGAATGCTGTCATTGCTCAAAAGGGCTTTTTATTTTATTGGTTCTTCTGTAATTGTTTTGTACTTTTACTCTATCTGTGCTGTGCAGCTGCCAGGAATTCAACTTTAATGAGCAGCAACGTTTGGCTGCAATCAAACAAAGCCCTACACCTTGAGGTTTTGTTCCATTCTTCTTTTTCAAGTTCATTTACCAGGCCTGGATATTTTGTTGCCTGGAATTTACAGAATGTTTTGGGTTGGAAGGACCTTTGAGCCCATCTAGTTCCAGCCCCTTGCCATGGGTAGGGACACCTTCCACTAGACCAGGTTGCTTCAAACCCTATAAAACCTGGCCCTGAACTCTTCCAGGGATGGAGAAATTCTTGGATCATTTTCCCCATATAAGAACAAAGTATTTTGGAAGTACAGGTTCTCACTTCCAATTGATGAAAAAAACCCCACACCTTGAAAAATGGAACTTTCAAAAATGGAATGCAGCTCTTTCCAACAACATGGATTGTTCTACTAACTTCTATTTGCTTACACAGCCTTTCCCCTAGGCTTGATATATTTCAGGGAAGGGGTATTTTCCCATGGTGACTTTGGAGTTTTTGGGAAGCCAAAAAAGAGACAACTTCATTCAGGAACATACAGCATGCAGAGTCGTGACTGCAGGTGGCATGATTGTTCCAACTGAATTAATGTAACAAACATTGCTGTTCTCATTCCTCGCAAGGATGGCAACTATTTCCTCAAAAAAAACCCTAAAGGAAAAATATTCCTCTCCTTTTCTTAATTCTCATCTAAGCACACACTGGAAAGGAGTTGAAAAGAATCAAAACAACCAAGCTGCCCTTTCTCATGGAGGAAAAATTATACCTTGATTGGTATCACCAGAGTAAGAGATGGTTGCTGAATCCAAAACACCTTTGTAGGGCTTTCCTGAAATATTCACTGTTATGGAGTTTAAATTCTTGTGGAGCACCTCGAAAAACAAGGGCCATGTGAGAAAAAGGGGTAACAGTCTAATCAGCCTAAAACTTTCAGTCAAATTTAGAGGTAGATTTTAAATATTTAATTCTTCAGTGGAGTGAGGTTGCTTAAAATATATAAAAATAAAAAACATAATATTGCAAGTGAGTTATTAGGAAATTCAAGCAAAATAAGTCTGGAAGCAACAATTTTTCCTTAACTCTTTGTTTAAAGATTTCCATGGTGACCATGGCAAAAAAAAAAATCACCACAAATCTAATCAGGGGAATCTCAACAAAAGTTCTCAAATAAAAATTATAAAAAAGTAAAACTACACACACCATTTGTTGCATTTCACCCAGATTCTTAAATCATTTCTTTTATATATGACTGTATCCCAAATAAGCTGAGTTGAAAAGTGGGGAACATTGGGCAGGAGACCCCAGTGAGTCCAACGAAAAGGAATAATGAAAACATTCCTGCCCAGGAGCAGGAAAAGTCACTCAGGTGAGTATTACAGATACTGCTAAGTAGTAATAGGAGAATAAATAAATCAAAATACAGAAATTAGGAAAGCTAAAGAAAAAAATATTCAGAAGCTCAAACAATTCAGAGATTAAAGTAAATTGTGAGACTTTGCACCATTTATTTGAACATTTCCTTTACTAAGGAATAGTTTTCCCAAAACTATTTCTTGTTTTAGGGGACTTAGTCATGCAACTAAATCTGTCTCTTTCTTTGTAACTCCCTGAGTGTGGAAATGGCTTACACAAATCTAATCCTCCATCTCCAGGCTCTCCAAAAAAGCTGCCATGAAACCTGTCATTCTTCATTCCTCAGATATGGAGCTTCTCCAGTAAAAAGTAAGACTCATAGAAATAGAGAAGAACTGGGAATATTCACCAGCAGATGAGCTGGAAGGTGGAAAATGCAAGGATCAGCAGGAAAATATTTCTGTGAAGGCCAGAGCTGTCTGTTTATCTAATTTAGAGTTAGTCTGAGAAAAGGAAAAGGCTACCTGACCACACAGCCCTAATTCAGCAGGGGAAAGCAGTCAAAGGAAAAGCATCAGCCTGGCACGATTGTAAAGGGAAAGAAATAAGAATGTTTTTATATATGCAAAATACAACTTACAAGTCTACTCATCCCAATGTAAAACTGTGTAAAAGACAAACCGTAAACTTTTGAGAAATCCAGCTTTTAGAACTCTGATTTTACCAGTTCTCTGCTTTAGCTCAATAAAGAATTGATGGATGAAAAATATTTATCATAGACTTTATTCACCAATCACAATGCTTTCCAACTTACACTCAAAATCTCTTCCTCCTTCACACGTGAGACCTACAACTCCTCCCCATTCTCTAAAGTAACATTGTCCTTTCCTTACAGGACCATTAGGGTTGGAAAAGGTCTCCAGAATCATAAAAACAGAATCACACCTAAATCACACTAAACAACAGAATCACACCTGAAGTTTCCTCCTCCCACATTCACTGGCCACAGCAGCTGTGGCTTCATTAACTCCACCCTGTTAATTGGCAGCTGCCCTGAGTGGCTCAGCCATCTGTTTGCCCATCACCCTAATATAACCCATTTTTTTTTTCTATTTCAGACCTCCAGCCCAGAAAAGTCCACCAAGACTTTCCCCTTGTCTTCCCAGCCCACAGGTGAGCAGCAGCAGAGGCTGTCACCTCATCAGAGATTCATAAACCACTGATGACATCTCCTCCTCAAAGCTCCTTGAAAGGAGTTTGGATAAAACCCCAACTGGATAACAGGATAAACATTCCCAATAAATCCTGACTCACCCTGCATCACTCACCTGTAAATCAATAATGAAGGTGTGAGATGGATGTAATTTCATCACCTAAGAGTGCAAACAAGCCAGGAGCTGCCCCTAAATTTGCTTTTCCTCCTGTCCCATCTCACAAGGGGAGGTGTGGACAAGGCTCACTCCCTGTTCTCCAGATGTATTTTGGGATCAGGACATTGCCTGCAAACCTGGATCTCCACCTTGCTCTCAGTGTCTATCTCCAGTCAATTGCAATCAGAAAAGATTCTGATTTCATATTCTTCCATTTGCTCCTACTCGTCAACGTTATGATCTAAGCAAAGGTCATAACGCTCCAATATCCAAAATCCAGCTAATTGATTCCCTCTGGGTATCAAATCCCCACAGCACTGCAGTTATTGCTGCATCAATCATATTGCTATTCATACCAAAGAATTACAGGCATGTCCAAAACACTGAAATCTTTTACTCCTCCTGGCCTCAGCTTCTCCTCCGGCCATTTCTAAGCACACCAATTTTCTTGATAACACATTTGAAATTCAATTTCCCTCATAGGATTTGATTGCACCTATAAATCTGAGCCTGGCCCTCTGATCAGATCCCCAAAAAATTCCAGCTTCCAAATTCCTCCCAAAATTCCTACTAAACTCTCAGTTACTGTATCCATATCCTAACAAAATAGCACCTTGCTGTTTGGGGATTAGAGCACTACTGATAACTCACATCAAATATTTTTAAATCTTTCTCATTTTCTGTGGCCATGTATAACACTTCTACAACTTTAATTTCACATCCAAATACATCAACTTTTTTTTTTTTTCCCAGAGGGACTAACAAAGTTACGAGATTCCCAAACATAGGAGTTTTGAGTTTTTTCAGCAAATAATAAATCCACTCAAATTCTTTCAAAACGGAGCCTCAGAACTGGTCACCTGCCCAAGGAACTGCTGCAAGTTTGCTATTCACAAAAAATTCATTAAAGCACAAACAAAATGAAGTCCTTTAGCATTACCTTAGACCTAAAAAAAATGGCATCAAATAAACCTATACATTCAAACATAAACCAGGATCAATACAGTAATTTTGCTGATGAATTTCTGTGCTCAAATATAACACAAATAAACTCTCACTGAGTTTGAGAGCTGCATCTTCAGCAATGCTGAGTTGAAGGGCCCAGCCTCTCCCTCAGCAGCTCCTTCCATTGATTTTTCTTCTACTTAGAGACATTTGTTCTCACTCTTTAGGTGATTTTATTTCTAATGCCACATTATTACTAAGAACTGTCCCACTAAAAGGAAATCACTGAAAACCTGGGCTGCACAAAGGAACCAGATAAAGCCAGGGAGACACGAGTTACCTTGGGAATATCTGTGGCAATCCTGGCCTCCCACAAGACAGGAAAATTGAAGATATCAGCATCCTTCCTGGGAGATTTTCAGCAGCTCAGGTTGAAAGGGGGGGACCACTTACCCATAAGCCTTTTGTAGAGCCCGGGAAGGATTAAATAATTGGTAAAACATGGTTAAAATGGCAACTAAGTCATCACAGCTGGGCAAATCTTTTGGTCTCAGAGACAATCACTTGAGGCTGAGGTTGCCCAATCCACAGACAGAGAGGGCACCTGTGTGGGGCTAATGATTGTTATTTCTGTCATGTCTTTTACACCCACACTTGCCTTTCAACTATTTGCAAAGATGTTGAAAAATTTTGCTGCAGAAAATTGGTGTTCTGAAAAAAACCCGATCCAAACAATCATGGAATTTTGAAATTGGAATGTTTTCTAATCACCTGGTATAAAGTATGTCAAGGAACTTTCTTTGACTAATTAGAGGTGCTCTTCAAGATGGGATTGTGCTTCCTTACCCTGAGCGCAGCAATGGCATCAATAAATAATATTAATTGCAGGGTGGATCCAACTCCAGCTAGTTTATCGCTGAGGAACTCAAACAACAAAAAATGCCAGGACATCTATCAAAGAGAAAGCCACACGAGTTCACCGAACCATCCTGTGTGCATTTATCTAAAATAAAAATTGTATGTAAATGTGTATGCAAATGAGGTGTGGCCCTCAAGCTCCTGGAAAGTCGCCAGAAAAGCCTTCGGTGTTGCAAAGTTGAGCATCCTCTCTACCATATGGTGGTACCTATCAATCTTGGGAGGCAAAAGATACCAGATCCTCATACAGATGGCACCCATCGCAATACCTGTAAAAAGTTTGGGGATTTAGAGATGAAAATGAGGCGTTTTTGATGTTATGGAAAACGTTTGGAGTTCTAAGCAGAGTTTAATAATATTACAGTAATATGGTATAAAAGGTATTAGTAAGCTATAGCCAACCTAAAATTCTTCTAGGAGGATTTATTAACCAATGATGGAAAATTAAAGTGTTTCCATAGACATTTCTTTGTGAGTGGGTGCATTTAACTGGGACATGTACCCCAGGGACAGAATAGGTTCAATGACCTCATAGAAGCACAGAATGGTTTGGGTTGAAAGGAACCTTAAAGCTCATGGGCAGGGACATCTTCCAGTATCCCAGGGAGCTCCAAAACCTTTCCAGCCTAGCCTGGGACATTCCCAGGGATGGGGCAGCCACAGCTTCTCTGGGCACACTGTGCCAAGACCTCCACATATATCACCACCCTCACAGGGAATTTTTTCCTAAATTAAATCTTGAATCTGAACCCACTCTCAGTGGGAACCCATTGCCCCCGGTCCTGTCATGACAGCTCCTGGTGAAGATTCTCTCTTGCCTTCTTTGTACATTCACTTCCATACAACAACAGGACTGAGTTAGATCAGCTCTCCAGTATCCCCTGCTGATTGCTCCTTGATTTTCATTAATAGTGCCAAGTCTCAAAAAAAACAAACGAAGCAAAAAAATCCAATTTCTGAAGCATTTTTTGGCTTCAGCATCATGGCTTGTGTGATTGGGCTCCCACTGCCCCACACTATGATTGATGAACATGCCCCCAGCAGCACCATGGGACCTAGAGAATCACTGAGAGCTGATTTTGGATGTAGTTGCTGTAAGTATCTCAACTTTTCTCAGCAGTTTGGGGGCTTTCACTTCTCTGAAACAGAGTTTGGAGAGACAATTTTCGCTTTTGCTATTGAGCACTCATGCCAAAGAACATTCCCGTTCTCCCATGCATACCATTAGCACAGTGTACATCTGAAAAAAAAGTGTATTTATATATCTCAGAATGTGAAGTGATGTGTAATTAGGAGTTTAGACGAGAAATTACCGCGGGGAAACAGGGCCTGGGAGTTGTATCATCTGCCGGGTGCCGCAGGAACGCCGCGCGGCGCCTTCCCTATTTATAAAGCACCCAGAACTTCTCTGCTCGGCTGCAAGGCCCACTCAGCCAAGCTGTGGGGAGATTTCATAATGAGAAACTTATTCGCAAGATTTTGACTCTTTGTCTGTTTATCCATTGCTGTTTAATAGCGGGGTATTTCTGCTTTTATCTTCTTCTTCTGCCAGAGTCGGGATTAAATGCTTGAGACGGTATTTTGTGTTGGGACTCAGATGTTTATTAATTCTTATCTATTATTCTTATCTATACTACAGTCTCACAAGCCAAGAGTTCTACAGCACTTCTAGCTAACAAATCAAAATATGGCTCCTATTCCTTTCTCTACATGGCCTTTTAAGAATAAACTGTCCAATTAAGGAATGACATCTAAATTATTTTTACTTTTACCCCAATAACCAACCACTCGTGGTCCACAATGTGGACTTGTCTACCCAATTACAAAATACCACCCAGACCTATGAAGAAGAAGGTGAAAAAGGACTGGCCTACACCCTAAATCCTCCATCTTGCTTTATAGATATATTACTGTATTCTAAACCCTTAAACTCTGAGTTTTCCACCTTGTGATATCACACACTTCTATCCAAACTACACACTCATAATCCCAGTTCTATCATTCAATTTTGGAAGCCTTCTCCAAGGCCGTGAATCAAACACAGTGTTTGCTTGGGGGTCAGTGCCTGTCAGCACAGAAAGCCTGAAATTCTCAGTGCCCAGCGTTCCAACAGGGAATTTATTCCCGTGGTTTCTGCTCCAGAGAACCGCGTGCTGGAGCGGGTGGGAGTTTCCCTTGCTTTGGGCAGAGCACGGATCTTATGATTTAGCCCAGTGGGAGATGAGGGTGCCCAGAAAGGCTGGAGTCCCAGGCAAGGAAAACAGTTAACGTTGCGTTGACAATGTGCCTGAGTTTGATACATTGCCAAACAAGACGTATAGATTTTGTGTAGTGTTGCCTGTAATCAACCTACTGTGGTATAATTAAGGGACTGGTTTAGTTTAGATATAAAAAATGAACTCTCCTTCTCAAATGCAAAATTGGTCAAGGGGTTGGTTGGCTTTTTTATTTTACTCTAGTTTATTTTCTTGCGAGTGAAGAGAACATTTGTAATTTCTGTTCTTTCTGTTGTAAATTGTGCGGCGCCGAAAGTTAAAAAATATCTGGCAAGCACACATTGCATATTGCACTCCCCATGATTAGTACAGGTCCATTGGTGGAATGAAATCAGCTCAAACAATGGGTGGAAATAAATCATTACTGGGTACACGAGATCTGAGATGGAAAAGGCACTAATGGTTGTTAAATGAGGTATATTGCATAGAAGGATTATATTTTGAATGGTGTTAAAATTGCTTTGGGAGTGAATATTCTGACTAATATTATTATTTGTGTACTTGAACTCTGACGTGATGGGATTGTACTCCTGTAAAGAGTTCATGAGAACTAGAAATAGATTATCAATGTCTTTTTTTTTTCCCCTTTACATTCTGAATAACAAGACGATAAACCACAGTTACAGGGTATGAACTGCAGCTTTATCTACTTCTCTCTCTGAGCCAATCAAGAAATATTCTTAGATTTTTTTTTTTCATAAAAGCATGTTTTTGTGTCAATGACAAAGGATTTCATAAAAATGTATTGCTCCCCAAATATAAGAGAAATGTGTCTCAGATCGAGCTGGGATTTGGGGAGAGAGGAAGGAATCAGAGAGAAAGATCTTCCAAGCCATGATGCAAATATTTACTAAATACACACAAGTCCAAGGTGGTTGGGCAGTGACCTAAAATCTTCATCGCAGCTACATGAAGCTACAGAGGTTGGATTTTGATGATCCTTGTGGATCCCTCCCAGCTCAGGATATTCTTTGAGCCTACCATTCTACAGGGTTTTTTTAATGATGCTTTCTAATAAATCCTCATGGCCATTGTGTGGAGGACACAATCCCAAACTCTGACTCTTGCCATCAGTGCCACATTCTTCCCACTCCAGGGGCTCCTGACACCCAACTCCACCCAGAAGGTGTATCAGGAAATATCACTCACTTCCTCTCTTGTCTCTTCTTCCTGCTGTTATTTGGGGGGGATTTTTTTCCACTCTTACCTTTCCAGTTGAGAAATTATTTCGAAAATGTGATGCTTCTCCCGGCTGTAAATCTCAGTTTTGGTACTGTGCCATTGTTGAAGGCAAGCTGGCAGACTGTCAGATTGTTTTCAGTAAGTTATACCGGATTCAAAGTTAAAATGGGACCATTTATCCATGTTTGTGTTTCTGGGATCATGGTTTGTAGAAACAATTCGTTCCAGAAATGGAACTTTTGTTATCATTTTCAGAGGAACGTTTGGCAGGATGGGCTCATGAACTGAAAAGAAAAAAATAATTTAAAAAATAGAAACCTTGGAAAAAAAGCTGAAGAAACCCTACTGTACCTTTTAAATTCGCCCACCTCTGATTTATCAATAACTACAGTGAATGCTGCCCTCAAACTTTGATAAAATAGATTTTTTCTTTGAGCTCTACCTCCTCATTTAGCACAGCTTCTCTCACACACAGGTAACAGTGAGGATGGCCTGAAATGTTCATGTGGTTTAAACCTTTTTTTGAATACCAATAGTGGGGGGAGGATATAGAATCAGGCTGAGGCTGAGTTAATGTTTGACGGATCCACCCTGAATGAGGGCACCCAGCAGCTCTGAAAGGCTTCAATTGGTGTATTAAGACTGGGGAAAGGATGTAATTTATCTCAGATCACAGGCTGTAAAGCCTCTCAGAATTCAAACTTGCCTGCAAACAGGGTCCTTTTTATTTGCCTATCAGCTAAAAGATGTTTTGTTGTCCCCCCCCTCTCCCCAAGTGGTGTGGATGAAGTTTTTCTCTAATTACTAATACATTTCACACAAAAGAAATAAAAATTCTGGGAAGTAATCTAATCACAAATTCAGATCTCATCTGATAAAACGGACCACAAGAAGGAGGGGTTTTTTTCCAATATTTGTTTGAAATAAAATGTGCTTCAGAAATGACGCAGTTTGTTTTGACGCTTTCAAAGTGGAGCTGCTGGGGGGTCATTTTTGAAGTGAAATTTGAAAAGGAACTGATTCAGAGTAGATTAGGATGTTAAAAAATTCAAAACTAATCTAAACATTTCACCTTGGTCAGCTATATCAGCTGACTTCAGGTTTTAATAACAGAAAAATTCTTAGCAATTTTTACTGATCCTTTTTTTTCCTTCTTATTCCCTAGTGATTGTTATTTAAATTGAACCTTCTTAGGTTTCTGATGTTTTTGGTAGTCTCACCTGAAACAGAGAAAATTAATTATTTTCCCTGCTCTACCATGGATTAATGAGCTCATAAATGAATAAACTGCAGTAAATCCACAGACTGTCTCTCTTCTTTTAGCCAAATTTCACAACTTCATCTGCTAATCATCTGTATTAAAGGTGCTACAAATATGTTTTATTTTGGACTAGAAAGTTTTATTCCCACTTAAAAATTTCTGGAATTTCAATGGTAGAGTTGCCTGATATCCTGAAAACATTCAGTACAAACTTTGAAGTCTGTTAACTTTCTTTTGATGCAATATTTACACCACAAAAATGGCAGATTTTCTCTTGCACTGAAGGCTCTGTCCCATAATTTTGAACATTGATAGAAAAAGGAGATGATTTTACAGAGCAGTTTTATGTCATTGTTTCTCATCGGTTACATTTCCCTGCAATTTAACGCAATCAACAAAATTTGAGAAGTTGCTTTCAATATTATGTAGCACCCTGTAATTTTTAACATAAACCTCTGCAGACCCAGGATAATTTCTAATATATCCCACCACTAACCCTTCCAGCTGGTACAGGATCCATTGATTGCTGGTGTGCCACACTTTGTTTTGTGTTTTTTTAGCCAATTTTAAATCCATTAAACTCAACTTTCCACTTATCCTGTGGCTCCACATCTGAACATTAACCTCTTCTAGGAAACCCTGTCAAAGGATGGCTGAAAATGTAAGTATAGGATGTCTGCTGCATTGCCTTGTCTCTCCTGGCAGAAATAATAACAATAAAGGATTCCAGTGGATCTGTCAGACCTGAGGACTTTTCCTCCTTCCAAAATTAAATTTGCTTTCTCTAATCAGGCAGTGCTTGTCCCAGTGTACCTTTCATTTGATTCCTTAAAATATTAACTAAGACATTCTCCACAGTTTATGCCAGTGATATGTTCTTTCCCCATATGTCCCTGGACCGATTTTAAATAATTCCTTTATTAAATTTCAGCAGCCTTCAAGGATCTGAAATTTCTAATAGAGTCTCCAATTTCCCTTCGTATTTCCTTTGGCTCTCTTGGATGTATTTTGTTTGATTCTGATGTTTATTAATATTTTTTAAAGCCTCTAATCTTCTGATAGCTGATTTGAGTGATATCTGGATGCTTTCTAATTCCTCATTTTCAAGCTCTGAAATCTGGTGTCAGATTTATTCAAATGAAAGGGGCAGAAATTTCCTCAGGTAATTTGACTTTTTTTGTTTCTCCTCAACTATTTCTGAGAACGCTCTGGATCTTCAGCAATGCAATTACTGTCAGTCTTAGTTATATTTAGGACATTTTGCAGAATATTTTTAGTCTAAATTTGATTTTGTGTGCCTACACCATGGGTTTAGAGTGATGCCCACTAACCTTGCTGGAGTTGAGGTTCTGCCAGCTCTTCCACCTTAAACCAGTGCTGCTGTTGTAACTGAGCTGTGAAAACCAGCCACAGGCTAAAATAAGGCACTGAAAGTTCCCTCCAAAGACCTTTTGTTTGGGTTTTTTAAGGGTTTACATTAAAAACAAGGAGGCTTTTTTTAGCACATGATTAATTTGAAAAGAATAATAACCAAAAAAAAAAAAAAAGAAAGAAAGACTTCATAAAGGACTTTTGCAGACTATTAGTCCCTAATGTGGACCAGACTGAGTGTGTGTGTGTGTATCTTTTTAAATGATTAACTGCAATGGGAAACTATTAGAAAAAAGAAATTGGCAGAAGTATTTTATTTTCAAAGAATGGTTTAACAAGGATGGATTTTTTTAGAGACCAAAACAGCCTGAAAACACCAGAGCCAGGACCCAAGAATCACCAGAATCATCTCATGTGCGGGTTGAAAAATGGTGAGAGGACAATGGCACCTTCAGGAACGGCATCCTTGGTCCTACAGTGTCCCAAATCCCTACAGGCTGCACCCCATAGAAGGGAAACATAACCCAGGCTTGGGTAGAAGCTGTGTGTCTGAATTTTACATCATGGTCCAAAGGAAATTTCATCCATTGTGGGTGCTCTTCATGACTTTCCTAAGATATGGGACAACTTTTCCACCTCAGACTTTCAGATTTTTGATAATATATTTATGTAACTGTGACAAAAAAAGTGATACAGGAACAAAACTATTTATGATTAACAAGTGCAAGAATTCCAGGCCAGGTTGGATGGGGCTTAGATCAACCTCTAGTGGAAGGTGACCCTGCCCACAGCAGGAGGTGGGATGAAATGAGCCTCAAGGTTTTTTACAACACAAACCACTCTGTGATTCTAAAATTTCTTTTTTAATTGCTTTTTTTTAAGTACTCCAGAAAATTAAATCCATTCTTTTATCTCAGTGTGCTTGTCATGTCTTCCCTGGTGCCACGAGCTGTGAACAACAAACTTCATGGAACAAAAGCCCCAAGACTTAGTGAGAGTTTCACAGCAGGCAACAACATGCCCTGAATCCAAAACACAGTTGTGTAGCAGATTTAGGGGATCAGGAAAAACATCATCTCCTGACCCCTTATCTACAGCACCCCAAAGTTTAGGGGCAGCTCCTGAGAAACGGAGCTCAAACCTCCAGCCCTGATGTCTCCATGAAAGAATCTGAGTGCTGGGACTGGGCCCCTCAAACCTCCTTCCTGAGCCTTCCACATCAAATAAAGCACATTTATTAGGTGAGGGAGCTTGTTTAACAATCAGGTTACATTCACTCGCGGTCACCTGGGAAACATAGGTTGCAGCCCTTGATATAATAAATCATTATCAGGATTTTGCACACATTGGAACACATGGGATGCTTTGCCCCACGCTGTGTTTTGTACTGAAAGACCTGAGCAGTTTGCATCTGGATCTAAATTGCCCGTAGGGGTTTTGTTTTTTGGAATATTTGTAACTGCTGTTTCAAAGCATCTCTGACACGCAGCTCTCTCGTGAGCTGCTTGGGCAGCATCGAGATTTGCTTCCAAGGGTATGGTTTTATGAATGAGGACAAATAATATTAATGTAGAAAGAAGACACAGATATCAGGATTTATGCACTGAAAACTGGAGGTGGTGCCACGGTGCTTCAATCGTTCAAACCCGAACATCGCAGATTAGGTAAAACCAGATTTATATTAAAACCAAACAAATATTAATCTAATTCATGCTTCAATGTAAATTTCTCAAAACCACCTAAAAAACCTCAAGTCCCAATAAATGTTGGTCATTTGAAAGCATTATAAAAATACAAAATGTATTCTTTAAAACACAGAGTAGACACGGCTACTGTCTACCCACTTCCTGGGTGAATTTGGACAAAAAGCCCTCCATGTTGTTTAATTTGAAATAAAGGTTTCAATGAAAAGTGATAAAGAATAAGAACTTCATTAAAGAATGATAAAGACTGACAGACAAGTTTGTATTTATTACATATTTAGAGTTAGTTGGGAGGATTTGGTTTATCCTTTTACCCGGTTAACCAGCAATTATAACCATAAGGACATTCAGGCTGTGTATTTTGTAAAATATGCTGAATTCTATCATTTTTTTTGACTCCCATCCCAAGTTAAGCCACAACAGGTTTCTGTTCCAAGAAGAAACACATCAAACAATGTTTTCAGAGAAATTTCAAGTAATAAAAGCTGTCCTCTTTAAAAAATGACCCAACAGGGTCTGTGGAGGTCACAGGCATCTGCCAACTCACCCACCTAAATGATATGAATTTACACATTGGAAAGTCCAAACACTTGAGAGCAAATCTGTTGTTGCTGCAACACTGGGATCTGTTGTTAATAGGTATGACAAAGCAGTAATAGCATCCCAGCATTTTTTTTGTATTTCCACTTCAAACAGCAAATCCGCCTGAATTTACCTAATACTTCAATAATCCAATTATAACACTTTACCAGCAGAAATCATCGGCGCATAAGCCTCGGAGTCAGTTAAATGAGGGCTGTGCTGAGCTGCTTGCTCACCCAAGATGCATCTCAAACTCTGGCGAGCGAGTTCCGCCGGGATCGTCAGGCTTGGCTTACGAGAGGAAATTCTTCACTCCAAACACAGGGCCACCAAGCTGGTGGCAAATCCATCCTAACCATGCAGTGAGGACAGGGGCAAGACACCAACCAACATGGGAAAGCTCCCAGCTGTTGGAAACCTGGAGGCTGAAAATTTCAGGCTTTCTGAGCTGAGAGGTGCTGATCCTCAGAAAAGCACAGCATTTGACTTGAGGCCTTGGAACAGGATCCTGAGATTGAGTGATAGCACAAGAGTTGTGAGTGTGTGGTTTGAGTGGTGTTGTGTGATCTCACAGGGTGAAAAACATGGATTTGGGGTTTTGGTATATAGGAATGTGTGTGGGCCAAGTTGGAGGATTCAGGGCATTGTCTGAGTTCTTCTCCTTCCTCTTCTTCACAGATTTGGGTGCTTTTCTCTAATTGGGTAAAAAGGGTCTGCATTGCGGGCCTTGGGTGGTCATTCTTGGGTCGAAAGCATAAATAATATAGGTGTCACCTTGGTATTGGGTAATTATCTCTTAAATGGCCTTGGTAAGAGTTAGAAGCTCCATTTTATCTCATTTCTCTACCTTGTACGTAGGAGCTCATGCCTCGTGAGATTGTAAATAGATAAGATACAATAAACAACCAAGACCAAACTCAACTTAACTCTCCCGAGGCTTTCATCCTGACCTTGGCTGAGTTAAAGCAGGCAGAACTGTAATACCCAGCCATCAAATCAAACCAGAGCACAACCAAATTCTCAGCCTATGCCTCGGCAGAAATGGCACATTTTGGTGTAACCGCCAGAAACCATTGATTTATCGATGAAAACCCATTTATACAGAATACTGTGTGCTCTAAACACAAACTGCTGATATTTTTCAATTCTGGAGGATTTAGTGCCCATAAGTGTCGTTTCATTTCTCTTTTCACAGCCATATCACTTCCTTTTACTCCCTTACCCCATAAATCTGCGCCCAGCGATGGCGGCTCCTGCGTATCAGTCTAACACCCTTTTCCCCCCTGAATGCAGTATTTATTTAATGGATCAAGGGAACTATCCCTCAAACAGAATGAGATATTCTATTCACAGCTAGAACGTTAATATGTCAGTAAAGTTACTTGCCTTCAAAGTAGGAGAAAATAAATCTCGAAGGCTTGGATCCGTACAGGGCTGTTAATGAGCGATGATGGTGTGATTTCTCAAGGATTACGCCATCGAGTCAATTCCTTAAATTTAGACAAGAGTTTCAGTCCATATTTTAGTAATTTCAGCAGAAATGCCATATGCTGCCCAGGGAAGTTGTTGGTGCCTCATCCCTGGAAGTGTTCAAGGCTTGGTCTGGTGGAAGCTGTCCCTGCCCATGGCAGGAGTTGAATGAAATGAGCTTTAAGGTCCTTTCCAATGCAAAAAATTTCTGATTCTATAAGATGATGATAAAAAAACCAACTTTCTGTGTGTCAAAATACACCCTGCTACTCAAGAAAGGCTTACAAATGTGTGATGACTAGAAAAGCCTTGTGTCAGAGTTAGCCCTAAAAAGTAAAATTAAACCACACATTAAATATTACCCATAGAATAAATGCTCCTCTACTTCCACAAACTGCTGCCTCTACTCAGATCTGAATTTTTTCAGAGGTTCAAGCCAATAATTGAGCTGGGTCCACCTCTTTTTTTTTTTATTTTTGAGAAATGTATGGTTAAATATCAACTGCAATTAATAGTGTTTTGAAGGATAGATTATTACTGTAATTTCTGCTGACATTTTGCGTGCAGTATGTTTTTCTTTACTAATTAAATACTGTGAACTGCTTTCTGAGGGTTAATACATTTCACAAAATTTCCAATTTATAAATAAGTCAAATTCAGGATATTTATTTGTAGTTACATGGCAATGTAAACCAGAGATGGGATGAAAGAGGTAGACCGGACAAAAAGAAACATAGATTTTATCTACTCCGTGTTTGGCAGTTGGCTGTGGAAAATATAATCCAGTCATAAATCTATGAACCAGCCCTGAATTTCTATTGCATTACTTTTAAAATAATTGCAGCATTTTTACATTCCCTAAAATGTGCCATAAATCCATAAAAATTATCCATATGTTATATATCTAGGAATGAATTAATTACTTTTCACTGTACTTTAAAATACAAATAAAGAAACTCTATCCACAAAGTCAAAAATGCCTTCAATAGATGCTTTTCCATATGCATAATAAGGAATTATTGCACTGATTACCTAAAAACTGAATTTATATGACAAACAGTTAAAAAAAGGAACTTAAACTGATGCTTCTCTCTCTCTAAGAGCCTTTTTGGGTGCTAAAATTTAGGAGCAGATGGAGTACAAGTTACCTGTGCTGACAAACCTAGCTCAGGTTACACCTGCTGAAAAGCCCAAATCTGGTGGTACTCATCTTCCAACAACAGAATTTTGATTAAGTGCTTAAATGCAACTGAAATGCAATGTAAAAAATATTTTTCTCATTTTTTACATTCATTATCAACAGCATAAGGAGTCTTACCTGCAAGGTTCCTTCTGCAGTGTCAGCGAAGGAGACAACACCTCTGACAGAAAGGAAAAGAAAGGAAAAGGAAAAATTGCTAGGGAACACATTTAGTTTTTTGCAGAAGCACGGAATTACTGAGGTTGGAGAAGATCTCCAGAATCATCCAGTCCAACCTTTGACCAGATAACACCACACCCTCCAAACTGTGCCACAAAATACCACACCTGCTTGGTTTTCTAAACACTTCCAGGGGTGGTGACTTCACCACTTTCCTGGGGAGCCTGTGGCATGGACTTTCTCAAACTCATTCATTCTTTAAATATTGGATATCCCTGTCCAGCAGAATTTCAAATGACAAAGAGATAAATAAAAAAATTTAGAAAGCAAACACAAAACTGGAGCGTGTCATACAAGACATTTAGAACAAAATCAAACCTCCGTATTTTGTGTGTCCTGTCTTTTTAACCACATATTCCTCCAGTTCCCACTGCCCCTTCCCTTGCCAATGAACAATTTTGCTGCACAAATTTTCTTAAAAAGAGACCAAGTGCAACTCTGAATGAGCCTGGATTTTATCAGCTCTTTGTGCCAAGGTAGATCGCCAAAGCCTCCCAAGAACAGGCAAGCTCAGGGATGCAGGTCTAGGTGATCCCTCACCCTCAAAGGGCACAAAAAATGCTGAGGGAAGGAGAGCAGAGCAGCTAAAAGCCCTAAAGTTTAGACATTGAATATCTGGAGGACAGCTGGAAAAGATTTAAGGAGTGTTTCACTCTCTCCCCAAGCAAGGGGTGCCAGCAGAAAACAAATGTAACCCTTTCTCTATATAAAATTTTCGTGACAAAAGCTGATTCTCAGCTTGTGGATTTTTTTATATATTTAGACAGAAAAATCTAACTCTGAAAGGATATTCAAGAAGAGTTATGAGAAAGGAGGATTGATACTTCAAAAAAGAGAAAGGACAAAGCGAAATCACAAAGGGGTGGGATTGATCCAAGAGTAAGAGCCAACCTCTTCCCCAGTCCTGAGGATCCCACTAAACCTTGGATGTTGATGAAATTATGGTTTTGTCCCAAGACAAACATTCCTAATTAATCCCTGCAAAGGGGTTAAATTTTGCAAAGGAAGCACCAAGGACAGGGTGAAAGGTGGAGGGTGAACATCCCTACAGTGCTGTCAAGATTTTGGGGAACATCAAGTACAAAAAGAAAGGTCTGAGGTGAAAACGCTGCATTACAGAAAGGGCAAGATCTAAAGAAAACAGGGACATCTGCTGTGACAAACAACTCAAGTAAAGGAAAATCCCAACATCCAGAAGGAGGTACAACCTTTTAATGGATTGGGAAGGGATTTTAACTGGGCATGAAGAGCTCACAGTGTGAAGAAACAGGACAAGCAGCCTTAATACCTTTGAGAAATCATTTCAGAGAGCCAATGAACAGTTCAAGAGCAAAGAAACAAACCACTGATGTGTGACATTTATTAATTCTGTGCCAAGCACCTACATCCATAAGGTACTGGGCACAGGCAGGGCCAAACCACAGAGCTGGTATTGTTTGGGCTGCCAAAAGCTGCCAGCAATTCTTATGTGCTTAGGATTGCACAAAGAAAGGCTTAGGCAGAGCCAGTGTTAAAACACTGAGACCTCCAGCTACAACTTAGGTGAGTATCCAGCCTCATGTAAGTTGTGGCACAGCTTTACTCCAGATTCATATCTTAAACTGAGATTTTAGGAGCTGTTGATGGCATGTGCACACCACGCAGAGGTGACACCTCAAACTCCTTGTACACAGAGCAGAAACCACATTTGTGGTGTCAAAAAACCAGCACCTGGGTGAGAACATCCAACAGCTCCCCAAACACCTTTACCCTGATGTAATTTCATCTCTGCTAATGCTTTCGCTGTGACAGGAACTCATGCAAGGTGCTCTGTGAGCAGACCCTGCCACCACCATGCAAATCCTTGATTTTTCCCTATCTTGAGGCCATTTTCCTTAATGGTTTGTTTGAACAGTGCCAAGCATTGCTGAGGTCTCCTTGGCTGGGACCTTTAGGAATTTTTTTCAGCACAAAGAAACACAAACAAGCAGCTAATAGCAATCTGTCACACCTAAAATCCATCCATCCATCGCTCTGTGGTGCAGTCCAGCCTTTTATGTGGTTTGTTAAATGTCTTGCACAGTGTGTGGGTGTTGCATAAGTAATAAATAATAATAACTGATATTTTTAATGCTTATAACAGTGACTAAACCACAAACATGCTGACTAATACTGTCTCACTGGCTACCTCCACTGTCTGCAATCTGAGTGCATTCATCTTGACTCTTTCTGAACCTGCTCTTTCTCATCTGAAAGAAGACAGGGTCAAATGAGATATTAGGAAAAAATCTTCCCTGTGAGGGTGCTGAGACCCTGGAAAAGGTTGTCCAGAGAAACTATGACTGTCCTTGGATCCCTGGCAGTGTCCAAGGCCAGGCTGGATGGGGCTTGGAGCAACCTGGGATAGTGGAAGTTGTACCATGGCAGGAGGTGGGATTGGGTGAGCTTTAAGTTCCCATCCAAATCAAATAATTCTGGAATTTTATGACTCTACGACAATTCTTACACAAAAGTTACCAACCCAAGTGGAACACAGGAGAGACACTCCCACAGCAAATGAAAAGGAAATTGTATTAATGACATCTCCATATGGACATACACAGTTTGCAACAGGACATTGTTTCCCAACCAGCCAAGCCTTTGCAGATGTGCTGCCTCCACCTTCCCCTTCCAAAGATGTTTTATTTACCCAAGGAGTCAAATGCCATGTTTCACCTTAGAAAGGGAAGGGCCAGTCCAGGGATGGGCACGTAGGATGATGCTTGATCTGATGATCTCAGAGTCTTTTCCAAATCAAGTGATCCTGGGATTCTGCAAAGATCGAGGTCAGGCAAAGGGGGAAAGTGAGAGAGCAATATATATGAAGTATGGAAGGTTAAGGAAGATGAAATGTAAGAAATTTTACTTAAAGGCAGGTAAAAGATGAAATACCTCATAATTTTTTCAATTTCTAAATACATTTCACGTGCTTGTGCTTTTATTCAATCCTATTTCGTGTACCTACTATTTCTCAAGGAGCTGGGGGAGCTGCTCCTCTCTTCTTGTCCCTCCTGGGGCTGCCCTGGCCGGAGGGTGAAGCAGGTGGGCTTCTGATTTGGGCTCTGAGAGCACTGACAGCAAAGCACAACGAGGGGAAAAGCAGAGGGAACTGAGGTGCACCAGCCAATTATTTCTATCAGTACAAATATGAGGAAAAGTCCAGAGGTTTCCTTATTGGCCAACAGCTCTGGCAATCAGAAAAGAGCAGGTGAAGTGCAGGGACTCACCTTTGACTCCTGAACTGCTGACAGGTCCTAAAGGATGTGTCAGAGAGCTCTAAATCCGTGCTGTGCAGGCTGGAAGGATAAACCATGATGAGATCTGACACCTCTCTTTATCGCGGGCGGAACCAGGCCCCGCATTTTTAATACTAATGCTTTGGGACATTTAAAATCCACATGTGAGGCTTGGCTCTCTCCCTGCTGTTTACATGATAAAGTGACATTCTGATTCAGTCTAGCTCATCAAATCCATGATTTCAGAAGTTCCTCTAAACATGTCTGCAACATCACACTAACTTTTCAATACCTCCATGTCAATACACGCCAGTTGCTTAGGGTTATTTTTTTTTTTCCCCTCTTGGAAAGAAGGTCAAAACGGCAATGCAAATATATTAGGGGGAAAAAAATGCATTCAAGTAACATTACTTGTTTCTGGAGTCAAGATGCCAGTCCATCTTTAAATCACGCAGTTGAGTATTCAATTCACAAATACAATGAGGGTACTTTTAAATTTTAACTGTCATATTCTGTTATGTGGCCTGATGTTAAGTTGCATTATGCTAGCAGTGAATGGGATAGGACAGAACATAATTCACTGCATTATAAACAGCATAACATAACTTGACAACTGGAATTTAAAAGGAGGAAATTCTTTAACCGTAGGATCATATTGTATATTCCTATACATTTATAAACCCAGCAGCAAAAGAGCCAAGCAGAAAAGCTGAGCGTGTACCTATTGCCAAGAAACAAATGTTGTCTCATTTGTGGGGCATGTAAATAATTTGGGAGAGCTTTCTTTACATTTTAATTTCCCGACTGCACAGCTGCCACTTTCCTTTCCGTGCTGCTTAGGGAGGCTGGTGGTGGCATCATCTGAAAACTTTCATACCTAAGCCACAGAGCAGCATTCACTTTTGCTGAAGCTGTTTTGTTTGCTCTCCTGGGCTAAAATAAAGAATGAAGTAACACATTTCTCCAACATGAATATGCTAACAGCCATAAATCTGCTCCCTGGCATTACCGTAGAACAAACCATAGTAAATGTTTAAAAATGTGCTCCTAAAATAAGCCCTGACTGAGCTTTGATGTCACTTTATTTAATTCACATTGGCATTGCATACACAGCTCAGTTTACCAGAGAGGATTCATTCTTTACTGAAGCATAATTACATTATCAGATATTCAGTAGAGGCCATAAACCACAAAATGGAAATTAGACTGTCAATGGCCATTTTATACTACAAGGATTATTGTATTTTAACGTTTGTGTTGTCAACCACTGTGCTGGCAATCTAGCATGTGGACCCCAATTTTCAACATCACTCTAACCTGAATAAAATTTAAATATATGAACACCAAATTGAACAATCAATAACAATCTTTTAAGCTATATAAACTTCTGACTGGCAGCAAACTAAGCTATAGCACAAAGGCAAATCAATCAGGAAGCTCTGTTTTCCTTCCTAGTCCTGTGCATTTCAGGCTGAGGGAAACTTCTTTTGGGGCATTGCTTCCCAATCTCCAATATAAAAAGAAAAAAAAATTAAAAATGTAATCTCCAGCTTCCTCTCTCTTGCCCACTCAGATTTGTAAATGGAATTTATTGCATGCAGTGTCCTCTTATAGATTAAATTAATGTTATTGTAAAGAGGTTTAATGCTCAAAGATATTTATGGCTCATGCTGAGAAAGAAGCTGTACTCAGTTATGATGATTAATATAATTTTCCCAAGTTCTCACAGATGAAATTGCTCCATGTGCATATTTTGAGTAGAAAACAGATAACCATAACTCTAAGAAAAGGCAGCCATGATTGTGTTATTGATGCCTCATTTGGAATTAGCGGGTTGCTTGTGGAGCACATGAAATGTTTTTGCTGGATTTAGTTTCTGCTTGATGGGCAACGGGAGAGGCAACACTCACATCACCCCAACCTGTGTCTGTGGTTCTGATCTTGGCATAACAAAAGTTTGTGCTTATAAAGAGTTTGTTTATATGGTCAACCACTAATAAGACAGGCTGTGATTTAAAACTTCTATCCTCTGTCCAGGATGAAAACTAAATGAGATAGGATTTGACAACTTATATCAAGGAAGGGAAGATTTACCAACTCCTCAGGCACACGGGTCAGGAAATGGTGCAACCTCAGCATTGCTGCAGCTAAAGCCTGGAAATGGATCACACGTGTCTGATCAGAGCAGCTCTCCTACAGCTCTGCAAGGTCAGGGAAGATTAAATGAAACATTTCCCAACACAAAAGAGATGTTGACCTGTTGGAGCAAGACCATGGAAGTGCTTTGAGGGCTGGAGCCAGGCTGGGAGAGCTGGGAATGTTCCCCTGGAGAAGGGAAGGCTCCAGGGAGAGCTCAGAGCCCCTGGCAGGGCCTGAAGGGGCTCCAGGAGAGCTGGAGAGGGACTGGGGACAAGGGACAGAGGGACAGGACACAGGGAATGGATCCCACTGCCAGAGGGCAGCCATGGATGGGAGATTGGGAATTGGGAATTCCTGGCTGGGATGGAATTCCCAGAGCAGCTGTGGCTGCCCCAGGATCCCTGGAAGTGTCCAAGACCAGGCTGGATGAGGCTTGGAGCAGCCTGGGACAGTGGGAGGTGTCCCTGCCCATGGCAGGGGTGGAACAGGATGAGCTTTAAGTCCTTTCCATCCCAAACCATACTGGGATTCCATGGATTCTCTCATCTCCATTCCTTACCTTTCTGAGGCCTCACTAACAGCAAACGTTACAAATGTTCATTTAACAACCTCCCTATTATGGACTAAACTTTAGTATAATTAGGTTAAAGTGCTGTGACTTTTACACACCCCAGTTCCAAACGGTGAAATTTCATTTAGAAGAATATAGATTTTAATAATAATTAATTTAATAATAAATTAACTATTAATTTTAATTTTAATAATTATTTTTATATAAAATAAGATTTTACCTAATCTATTTGTTGTCCTGTGAGAAAAAAAACAAACAACAACCTAGAGTTGGTATAAAAAAGTAAGGAAATTCTTCACATTTAATAGAGCACAACAATTGAAGGCAAAAATTTCTTGAAATAGAAATATGTTGATTGATAGTATTTCCCCTTCTTCTTGTATTTTTTACATTATGCTTAAGGAGCTGCTCAGGTTGCTAAGCTCAATAAATCAATTTTAAATGTAATCTGAGTTGAAACAATTGTATAATTTAAGTTTGATGATACCATAAATATTATAGGTATTAGGGACTCATTACCCTTGCTGTACAAATCACATCTCCCAGCCTGGGTCAAAGAGGACAGAATTTGGTCTGGAAGTGTAGTGAACAATGCACAGCCACAAATGGACTCATAAAATCAACGCTGGACAATGATGGGACCAATGGAGATTTTGAACAGAAAAATTTTCTCCAAACTTTTCACGCACTTCTGTTCAATCTCCTGCTTAAAACATTTTTCCCCCTCTAAGTAATATTTAATATTATAACCATCTTTGAAATAAATGTTTCTTCAAGGAGGTACAAATATATTTCTCTCTCACTTCATCACATCATTGGCCCCGTGCTTCAATTTCCAGAGCCTTTTTGAAAGCCACACACTCCAAGTTAATTGGTTTAATCTGGTTGTGGGGATTAGCTATTTTTACCTACAGTTCCATATGAAACAATTATATATGAAATATTGATTGTTCATTAATGTGGAGGATATCTCCCTTAACATATTTTGTAAGAGTTCAGGCTCCTGGAGTATGGAAACTCTGGAGAGGTCTAGAGAATTTTAACTAGCTTTTAAAGTTGTAAATGTTATATTAAATTGCTCGACATCTGAAGTCAATATGAAGGTGTTATATATGTAAAAAAGGGATAAAAATGCATTTAAATAAAGCAGCAGTGTCACTGTACTCATAAATATGTGTTACAGTTCTTACAGATATTCCTTTCAATTGCCAGTCAGTTAAAATGAGAATATTTTAGTGTTTACAAAGGTGTTGTCTCACTATGGGCCTGTCTGGGAGCTGCTCTGTATTTGGGGTGCTTGTGCTTGTCCATCATTCTAAATGAAAGAATCAAATCATTTGGGTACAAATTCAAATAACAATAAAAAGCATTTTCTACAACGATATCAATACAAATACCATTTTTAAAATCTATAGCAATTACACCTTCAGAAATAAAAAAAAAAAAAATTTTCTCAACTCCCAAATGAATTCAGTCCAAAGACTGAATATTAAAGCATAAAATTGCAAACCAGGTGGAATTTAGCTCTCAGAAAGCACGAGATGAATTGTTATAAAGTGCATTATTTGTAGCCAGTTTAAGCACTCAAATTCATTGGTGAAGGTTGAGAACCACGTGAGGTGTCCATACAGTCATTGTTGCTTCTGGAGAGGTTTTGGTCACTGTGGGATTTCTGATATTTCATTAAAATACAGAAATTCCATATTTGGTTATAAAGATTTACAAAATTGGCAAAGCTAGCTTACTATAATCATGATTTTTAAAGGGGAACATTATGAAATACTCAAAGTTCTTCATGAAGATGAGACCCATGTGAATCCATTCAGCCTAAAAAATAAGCACTTCTGCTTTCCCAATCCCTGCCATCTTAGGTCCTACATCTCCTTTAATCATAAACCCCCAGTCTCTCATGCTGGGAAAAATCCACACTTGCTAAAAGGTTAAAAAAATTTTTGAGTAGTTTTTAAAACAGGCTGAATTTCTCCAAAAGGACATCGAAAAATTTGAACAATGCACCTTCTTCCAAACTCTTGCACAACCTGGTTGCAACAGAAATCCATGCAAAAATCAAATTATCAGAGGACCATGCATTGCATCCACCATTTTTCCTCAAGAATTACTGTACAAGACACTGATCCAAACAAAAATTCCCAGAAACCTTTCTTCACCCGACAATTTATTCCAGTTTCCATCCTCCTCCCTCTTTATGATAACTCTTGTCAGCTATCATTATAAGTGAACAACACAAAGGCTTAAAGACATACCCTCTGGTTAAAAATGAAAAAAAAAAATTAAAAAAAAACAAACCCGCAGCTTTCAAGTGTGAACCGGATTAATCACACATAATAATTATACAAAGTGATAACACTTATTATGAGATCACATAAACACCGTTAAACCAACAGTGGCAGTAACCTTTAGGAAGGAAAAAATAAAGCCACCAAAAATAATACAAATCAAAGTTTTTCTGTTGGGAAGGCTTGCTGGCTGAGGCTTCTCTGAAGGACTTAATGAAACAAACGTTTCAAAGCAAACGACAGTCACAGCTGATTTACATGTTCCACACATCTTCAAAATGCAGCAAAAAAAGCCAGAGACAAAATAGGGGTGGGGAAAATCCGCGGTCCCCAATCTCCCATCCCTCAGCACTCCTCAGCAATGCACAAACCTCGTTCTCTAAGCTTGTTTTCTAGATCGTCAGTGTAATTATCCAACAATTCCTGCTCCCCATATTAGCAACTCTTTCTTGAGCTTTGTGCAGTTCTAAACCAGTGCTTTCAAAGACTTCTTAAATTATTTTTTTTCTTATTGCATTAGCTGTGGCTTCAAACACATCAGCCTCTTCCTTCCAACTGCCTTGTTTCCTCTTAAGAAACTCCGCTTTGTCAAAAGTTTCGTTTTGATCTCACATTATCACTCATTTTTTTATAATTCCCACTAAGCATCTGAGGAATAGTTTCCAACAAATTCTTCATGGACAACCACACGTTTTTTTAAGCACAAGCAAATCCTTGTGAAATCTGGTACCAAGGAGAGGATCTGCTACTTCAAGTCCCAGGGTGAGCAAGGCACTTCCAAAGGGGCATGGATCCATGGATTTGAGGAAAATTCAGACCACAAACCTGTTTCAGCTTTCCCATTCCGAGTCAATCAGTATTAGACATTTTCTAATGGGGGGATCATGATCTGGTTGACAGGGTGTGATCACTCCAAGGCTGGACTTGATGATCTCAGAGGTCTTTTCAAACCAAATGATCCTGGGATTCTGCAAAGATCCAGGACAGGCAAAGGGGGAAAGTGGGAGAGCATATATAAGGTATAGAAGGTAAAGGAAGATGAAATGTAAGAAATTTTACTCTTACAGGCAGGTAAAAGATGAAACACCTCACAATTTTTCAATCTCTAAATATATTCAAAGTGCAAACAAAAGATTGTCAAGTGCTGTTGAGAAGACAGGTTTTGGGCATGGCAATGGGTTTATGAAATTACCGAGAGCAGAGAAAATATATATTTATTTAAATAAAAGCAAAACAATTAGGGATGGTAGGATATTCTGCAGGTCATGGTCAGAACTGGTTTGAGGCAATATTCTGGTTTTAGGCAAAGAACTGGTTTTAGGCAACGTCCCAACAAGAGGTGATATTGGTGGAGCGAAGGGTCTGAGCTGCTGACAGAGCCTCTGATGAGACAGAGAGCAAAAAAAAAATCACAGAAATTCTCAGAGAAACCTTCATCCTGAAAATAAAAAATCAGAAATAAAAGCACACCTGGTCTTGCTAAATGTCTGTACAAATGTAGCACTAAAATGAAGTGGGTTTAGCCTTCATATTAATTATGAACATTATAAACACGTAACAGCTACTACAAGAAAAATAACTGCAAATATGAGAAAGGAACAGCTTGTTCATGGATTTTTCTTCCTCTCCTCTTCCAAACAAGTGACATTTTGCTATTTGCCCATTGTCCAAGAAATTGTTTGGGATCATTAAATATATAAGGGGCTCAGATATCTATATTTTACCTTTCTGTCAAATATTTACATGTCATACACAGGACCTCACCAAGGAGTTGTTGTGATTAGTTGCCAAGAAGCATCAAGAATCAAATAGGATTGTTAGTGTTTAAGGGTTTTCCTGTTTATTTCTACAAACACACAGGATAAACACTGTCAGGCCAAAGTAAACTATAGAGTACACATTTTTTTCCAAAACTAATACCCTACAAAAGCCCAGGATGGTTGAAAAACCACATTTCAACCCGTTCATTCTGATGACTTGTACCATGCATGAAGGCTCAAGGATATTTCTTAACCCAGAGACCCTGTTAATTAATTAAAATTACAATTAAAAAGCCACCCTTGGTTTAGATCTAATAGTCGATGAAGTTCCTCCTAAACACACCAAAAATGTGGTCAACATTTGGAACTGATCAAAGTAAGTTAAATAGATATGGGATAGAGTTTTATGAAACAAAACCTCAAATTCAGCTTAGATTGAAAGGAAAAAACAACAGCCCAGCACCACATATGTACAGTGTTATAAAATCCGAGCCACCAGGCCGGGGACTGAATTTTGAGTGACGTTCAAAAGATTTTCGTCAAAGTATCCATTTGTTTCAGTCATTGGAGAACTATTTAGTCACTTAACTCTCCCTGCCGAGTTTCTTTCAGATGCCAATTGAAAGAGAAAATTCATTCCAACTCGAGATAAATCCCCACTTCCACTGCCAAGGGTTTTCCTGCCACAGACAATTATTAGTCCAGAGGAGGCTTTTTCTTTCTTCTTGAAATTCGGCTCCTTCTAAGAAGCCCATGTTCAATTAAGCACTTCATTAAATGACAAACTGGTGAGTCTACCTTTGTGCTTTGTTTCTTCTGGAGCAAAGTTAAAGAACATGAAGTGGGAGACACATTCATATCTAGAGATAAGTAAAGAGTTTGTTCTCCAATTCAGTAGCTAGAAGAGCAAAAAGGGGTGAAAAGAAATACAATTTAGGCCAAATAAGCACTTATTTTATTAATTGTTTTGGGCTTTTTTAAATATTGAAAATAAAAGCTTTTATTTTTAAATGGAACAAGCACAATTATATCTCCTCTCTTCCTGTTTGTTTTCTGGCATTAATTTCAGCACACTGTTACCCATGAAAGTGTTGAATTCATCCATGTTTGTCCCCTGTGCTCTGCCCTGATGTGTTTTAAGTGGCAAGTTTATTATGAAGCATCTGAAAATTTCCTGTGAAATAAACGACAATAAAAAGGGCAGAACAGAATGAGAAATTACATCATTTAAAACGCCTAAAATCAGGTGGCAGAATAAGGATAACTGACCAAAATTGCTCAGAATTAGGTCCAAAGGACACAGAGTTTGCTTTGCTGGGAAGTTTTTAGGAAATCACCATATTCTGAAAAACAGGATAGTCCAAGTAATAAAAATATAGTATTGAAAAGGAGAAATATTACAGTAGTCTGCAAAATACAGGTAGAAGCTTTGTTTGGTTAAATACATAATTTAATATATCTTTCAGTGAGGACTAATTGATGTGGAATTCAAAATATAAAATTATGGCTAAAAAAATTTTGCGGCATCAAAAATTTGTAAGAAGAAATTTGAAAACAACATTTTGCTGCTTAGAAAGTTACGTAGAGCAAGAGCCATTCTCAACATGGCAGGACAAAATGTATTTAAATGAACCCTAGGGGGTTCCAAATGCATTTATTTCCAACGTGGTTATGGCACAAATAAAGACTTTAGCATCTGTGACCTGTGCTTTGCATTTGCATTGTTACATATCAGAAAAATTAAACTGATAGCGCTGCATTTTGTGTTGATCTTTACATCTAGAAAACTATTCATCAAGTCAGGAGAAAGGATCTAGAAGAAAAATTAGGGATTTTCACCTCAGTGGCAGCACAACATTATTACATCTCACAAAGGACGGTGTGGGTTTCACTCATTAATTTGCCAATTTGTTAATAGCATGAAAAAAAAAAATTCTCTCAAACCCAAGTTTTGGAGGTTCATCCATTTGTTGGCTTGGGAAGGGCAAAGAAAAAAAGCAAGAGCAATGAATTGTTTTAGATTTTTCCAAAAGATGTTTTTGCAGGTCAAAGGAAGAGAAAATGGAAAATCTCATTTTAATGTTGGGGATCTCCAGGTCCAGCCCAAGAAACCCAAAGTGAGTCAGCATCACCAGGGCATCCACACCTCCTATGTTCAATCCCCATCCCAAAAGGGCCCATCCTGTGCCCTGCACTATTCCAGAATTGTCATTAACACAGAAATTAATATTCCTACATTTTTCTCAAAGCAGAGGAAAATAGATTAGAAATGTGAGGGAAAAAAAAACCCATGGACAAGTAAGGCTTAAAGCAAAAATAGGGTTTGGTCCTAAATCCCTCACGTGCCTGGAAATCCCAGTGCACTTCTCCCACCTTGGTGCTTAATAATTAGTCATTAACTCCTGTCCTGCAATGAACAGAGCTCACTCATCTCCCCCTCACTCGACAAGATTGGGCTGGTGTTGATTATTTTAACAGACTAATTTAATTCAGGTTTCTGGAGTTTCTCTAGGAATTTGCCAAGCAGAAATTTATCAGATTCTGTATAAATCTACGTCAGGGGGAACTTTAATGGAAATGACTACATTAAGAATTCAGGATTGGGCCCTTAATAGCTGCTGTAATTTATCATCTTTTTAATATGGAGAAATCAGTAAAATGAAATATTCTAAAGATGTAAAAGTAATAACCCGATCATTTAATATGAAAGAATAACTAGACAATACTGCCCTGAAGAACTATAGATAGCCTGACAGAAAGGCACTGAATATGAAAGACAGAAAAGCATTGGTAACAATTCCAAGGAAATAACTATTCCTGAAAAAAAATACCAGTGAAAACAAAACCAATCCATTCTTCTGCATTCTACTCCATTTTGGAGGCCCTCAGGCATGGCTTTGGGGGTATTTTGAGGACAGAAATTATTATCTTGACTCAGAACATAGGAGAGAAAGGGAAGATCCCCACCAAATGCAAAAGGAGATTAATTCCTTGGGAAAAATTTGCAGTTTTGATAGGTTATGAACAAGAAAAATGCATATATTTGCAGTAGGTAACTATTAGCTGCCTTTTCTTCTATAGTCATTATAACTCCATAAAAACATGTTTTGAAGGTAATATAACCCAAATAATAACTGGGAATGAAAGCAGAAATGTATGAAAATGAGAGGCTGTCATTTCAGTCACAACATTAAAACTAAACACAAACTCTAATGAAAAGGAAAATAGTCTGGTTTATGTTTGGTGCCAACGCACTGCACCGCTTCCAATGAGAGATGTCAAACCCCTCAAAAAAGGAGATTAATACTCACAGCCTGCTCCCAGCTCCAGGGAAACTGAGGCACGGAATTTTGCCTCCACTGGTCGTAGAGGCCAGAGGCAGAAGGGGAGCAGCCCAGGAAGATGGATCTTGGGATGGGCGTTGGTGGGAGGGGACACAGGAACGTCCTGCAGCTGAACAGCAGCTGGTCGCTCCATCTTTGTGATTTCAGCTCAGGTTGATTTCCTTCTATTGACGGTTCCCAAGAAAGAATGGAGAGCTGAGCTTCAGGGGTTGCTTGTCCCTGTGGGTTTGGACCAGTCACGATGTTCCTGAAGCTTCTCCGACGCTTTTATAAAGACAAAAATCCCCGTCAGACTCTGAGAAACTTCCAGGGACCTCCAGATTTTCATTCATAAGGTGGGATCTGGCCTTAAATGTCTTCAAATATGAAAAAAAAAAAGGTGACTTTTTCTAAAAGTTATTTACAAAACAGAAGGTCATTTCCACCGTGCAGTGATAAAGACTTCAAGGTAAACATGTTTAAATGCAACAAAAATACCTTAAATACCTTAAAATACCTTAAAACAGCTCAGAGCAGAAAGGCCTTCTATGTTTTTTTTTTCTTTTCTGTAATGAGAAATTACCATTTGCCTTTTTTTACTATTACATGAACTGTGATAAATTCATCATTATTTGCCAAAGAAAAAAAAGAAAAGCCCTCACCCAATTAGAAGTGTGTGTGCTGCATGCCCACTGCTACAGGGGGACAAGATGCAAACTTCCATCTGTGACTGCCCAAAAAAAAATGGTTGTGTAGCACTGAAGATGCTTTGCTGAACTCCAGCAACACCACTTCACAATTTAGCTAACTGATAAAACTAAAAATGCTGCTAATTCCCATCTGTAATACCCTAAATTGCCTGCTACTAATTTAAACAATAAGCAAGCCAGGCTGCAAGCTGTTATCTGTGGCCAGTTGAGCAAAATACTTTATTTTCCATCTCTTCATAAGCATATATTAGCTCCTAAAAGCTGTTCTGCAAGTGGACAGCCCATGTGGCCTCAGGAGAGTTAAATTCTGCAGAGATTTCACCACCTGAGCTTGCCAAACTGGTCATTTTCTGATAAAATATATGTATATATGCAAAACTTTGCGTTTCAAGCTGCATGTTTTGCTTTTTTTTTTTTCCTTTTTGATTTTCTTCTAAAGCTCAGAAGTTTCCTTTGGGTTGAGGTATTTCTAAAGGTATAATGAAAGCACAACCTTGAAGCAACAACAAAAAAAGCAAGAGCATGGGATGTGCTCTGGTTGCTTCCTGCACCGCTAAAAAAAAAAAAATTAGCTCAAATCCCAAGATCCATCCTCAGGAGCTTAATTGCTTCAAAGAATAGGAATCTTGTCAAATTCAGTCCAAACAAACATAATCAGCAGCTTTCAAAGCTCGTTTGACATTGAGGAGGCATAGAAAACAACCCGGGAAACCAAAGAAACACACATCGACGGCCTGTCAAAATTTTTTGTCAGACATGATGCTATTATCAAGGCACATCAGAACGGAATAAAGTGACCTGGGCTGACCACGGGCTTACAAATGTCTTGGGAAGGAAGGGGAAAAACGGTGAATCAAAAGGTAGCTTTGTTGAACGTCCCCCCAGGCCTTCTTATTGACAGGGATGACAATGGTCCCAGGATGCACCATTATCTGCGGCCAGCGAGCAGACATCAAAAATGCTACACCAGAGCTGTCTCTGTCAGAATAGAAAATGCTGCTCAGAAATATACACAGGGCCTTGTTACGTTTTGTTCAGCAAAGGTTTGTCAAAAAGCCAGGGTCACTTCGTGTGTGCACTGCCCTGAAGGGTAATTTTAAAAGGCGAGGAGAGATGCACTTGATTCTTCAGTGTTTCTCCTGCAAGGAGACTCGGAGTCTGTGGATGGCCAAAATGTTTTGAAAATCAAAAAGAGTGACTCAGAAAAACACAAAAACACACAAAAAAATGAAGGGAAACAAAGTGAAGCAAAGCTAATAGATGTTTCGCCGCGGCCACGTTGTTAGAAGGCAAAGCACTTTTCAAAATAAACAGGTTAGGGAATTATTCCCATATTTAGATGTTATTTTCAATAAAAATTGGGTTGATTTCTAATACATCAGGGGTGGGTGCTACCGTAAAGGGAATGACTCAAATTGCAGTGGATGAGTACACCCTCTTCAAGTATCCGTGTTGCACCATTATGCAGTTAATTGCAGGAAAAATATTTATACTGGCGAGAAAAGAATTGTTAATATGGTACCCTTTGGAAAGAAAAGAGAGAGGCTGTATATACAAACTCCAACCTCAGAAATGTTTGGGTAAACTTTGCTTTTCTGTGAACATCTGCTAAGCACACACTGAGGGACCAAAGCCCAAGTGCACCCCACTAATTGACACAGAAATCTTTGTTGAAGGACTGTGTGGCTAAAAAAAAAAAAACCACCCAAACCTTAAAACAAAACAACTGGAGGGTGAAAAGAATATTTTGGTGGGGGGTGAAAGGAATTATTGACAGAGACATGGAAGCTGTCCACTTCTTCTTCCTTATGGGTCAGCTCTTCCTTTCTTTCATTTTGTTATCATTTCCATTTCAAATTTACAAACTATTTATTTATTTACTTCTTACAATTTATTATTTATTTATTTTACAATTTTTTAAATCTATTTCTATAACAATTTTACCAAGAGAGCTGAGAAAGGAGCCATAAAATCTCCTGCTCTAGAGACCAGGAAACACAAATTGACCCTCCACTGATAAGTTTACAGTCATATCCTGCCTGAAAATGTTAATTTATTGTCATCTGGACCTCTCTGCCACGCTCCCCATCCCTGGTGTCACGTAGGGGTCTGGTGCTCCCCATCCCCAAAACCTGAGTGTCCTGAAAGCATCGTGTCCCCTCCCCTCAGGCCTCAGCTCTCCAGACCCATTTCCCTGCTGGCTCCTGCTATTGATCATTGTGACTCCTCAGAGCATGTAATTGTCTTGTTTCCTTTCTTTCTTAAGGAGAAATAACAGAATTTAAAAAAAAAAAAAAAACAGAAGAAAAGAAAAGAAAAGAAGAACCCAGTTACAGCCTTTTACTTCAGGTTTGCGACTCCGAGGTAACAGCTGCTGCTCCACTGTCCATAGCCCGTGATTTTCAGGACAGGAATTAGGATAATAGTCTATCAAATGTGCTTTTTCTCCTCCTAGGCCAATCTCAAGATGATAGATACGATCCTCTTGCGTCTCATGGGATGTGCTCTTTTGTCCCCAAACACAGAGCTATTAATTCAATGCAATGGTTCCTTTTTCCTTGCCCTGGAAGTCACAATATGCTGTGAGTAAAGGCTGGCTTGTCTCTCCTCCTTTTGGAGCACTCCTGAGTGCCATGAGAGGCTCTGCACACCAAGGATTTGCCCATCAGAACTTCTGCAGCAATTTCCTCAAAGCCTTTACGCCTTCCTCCTTGCCCTTTTCCCCTCTTTTCTCACTATTTTTGTGAACTCATGAACAAGATCCAGTTTTGTGTCGTTGGGTTAAATGCAACCTCTACTTTTTTTTTCAGCTGTCAGTTACTGATAGACATAAATATAGGAAAATAAAATAAAATAAAATTAATATCTTCCTCATCAGTAAATTCAATCCTTGGTTAAAAACATCTGCATTAATATTCTTGCACATCCTAGCCCTTAAAACCCAGATATCACCTGGTGACTTCCATGCTGTAATGCTCCATGGGAAATTTAGAGCTTTGAGTACCTTTAGCATTTTGTCATCAAAGCCTCGACAGAATAAGAGTTGCCTGATGCTACCTGGAAGGAAAAGAAGGCACAAATATATCTGCAATCCTTTTTTCCCCCCATTGAGTCCTAAATCAAACAGGTCCCTAAGACCAGAGACCCTGGACCAAATTTATCTGAACAGGGTGTGGCTTTGTTGTCTTCTGAGCCAGGTTTCAGATGTGCCATGGAGGCAAAAGAGTTGGCAACTCTAAAATTCAAAATGGAACCTCTGGATTGATAATAAACATCTTTCCAATTACAAATTTACTAACTTGTCTGGTGCCAATTATCTGTAAAATCCTATTTATTAAGCAAACCCTGTTCTACTCACCACACGACTCATTTCCCTGATTTCTGACCACAGCAGCATCCTCAGCCTCTCATCCTGCTTTCACAGTATTTCACCTTTGTTTAAAATCAAATTAAATTGGAGGAAAAAAAATAAATAAAAGCAGCATTGACTCTCTTTAATTGTGCATGCCCAGGGTGACCAAAGCAAACAACCTGAGGCTGAGGGATCCACCTCACACACGAGGTGGTGGAATGAGGTAACGCACACGTGGGAGTGAGATTCCCACCCCAAATTTAGGACATCACCTCGGGTTGGGTGCCCTCAGGAAGAAATTTGAGCAGCACCTGTGATTCCCCAACACTTGTCTGGCCCTGCAATAACCCTGTTAATTTCTGAGCTGCAGAGGGTTTACCTCTAATGACAGCCACGTTCTTGCTCTGAGGACAGACACCAAGCAAACGAGGATGATCGCAGATGTTTAAGAGTAAATGTGAAAGGAAAGGAATGAGCACTAAAAAAAAAAAAAAAAAAAGAGGGAGCGAGGGAGTATTGATTCAGTGTGACTGATGTGAATGAGTTAAATGATTGACTATGAAGTGTGAATTCAAATTTACTGTGAATGGAATTTACTGTGAGTGGAGCTGGGTATGCATGACCATGACTGAGTGTGACTAGGTATCATTAGGAAGAACCAAGCGAATATGAGTGGAAAGCACTGATTATCTCCCCTGTAATCTATAAATAAACAGTAGTGCAGGAAGTTTTGAAAAATGTATTTAATAAGGGATTTCCACTGCCTGAATAAACTTGCTGAGGCCAGACAGCCTGATCTGGAGGAAAATGTATCATTTTACTCAAAGGTCTGTCATGTAATAATACGTGAGCTCGTATCTGACAGGAATAAAATAGGCCAGAATTTACAGCAAAATGGAACCTCTGGATTGATAATAAACATCTTTCCAATTACAAATTTACTAACTTGTCTGGTGCCAATTATCCTCTCTTCTGCTTAGGGGTATTTTCCTAACATACATGTTTGAATTCAGAAACGTGGACATTTAGGGCCTGCAAATTTGGGGACTGATGCCATCTCCTGCAGATTAAAAAAATGAAGTTTTATCACCACAAAATAACTGTCCTTTGGCCCAGTGAGCAAATACTTCATTTGCACCCTTGTGCAGAGTCACAGAACCAAGCCTGGGGTTGCTCCAGTTTAATTCAGTGAGAGCGAAGTTTACATGCCAGGATCTCAGGCCCCACGGTAAAAAATGTCCCAGTCTGTTCTCAGCTGCTGCCCTTTCTCCACAAATAAATGCTTTCCCAAGTTTTAGTACAAATCAGGCCAACAAAGCCTTTGTCTCCAAAGATCTGTGCAAATAAATGTTGATTTTAAGGGTGGTTTAAAGCAATGATTAAATTCTAGTGGTCGGTGTAACAAACATGAGTTTTACCCTTAATTCAGCTCTTCTTTTTGCCTTAATTAGGTAATTTCTTCTCCCTAAATCTTCTGAATTCTTTACCAATCAAACATTCATCAGAACTCATGGGGATTTTTTTGTGTGTCAGCCTCTGCTTCCACAGAAGAAGACAAGAGGAAAACACTGAGCTGTGTTTAGAGTGGAAAATCAATAATCAAAGCCAGAAAATTGGGAAAGAGCAGAGAGGCCATTCCAGCATTTTCTTGGGAATTTTCTTGGGAAAGCTGCTCCTTTTCCTCTGGTGATCAATTTACTGGGGTGCAGAAATACCCCAGAACTCCTTAAATCAGCTGGGGCTTAATCTCAGCCATGCACATGAGCATCCTTGAGCCACGGGCCCTCAGAGTTAGAGGCATTTTAAACTGATGTTCAGGGGATTTACACCCTTAGAACTTTACAGGCTTGAAGTTACCTCAGACAATTACCTGTGGCTGAGAATGTGGCCCAAAATTCTGCATGAGCTTTTATTTGCATTAAATTTGGGTTTAGGTGTATTTCCCTTTTACAAAGACTAGAATAAAGCTGTTATTATTTTACTTTTACTGCCTGACCAGCTCCAAAATGAATAAATCATTCCTGTTTAGATCTTCTTGACCATCAAAGAACAGCTCAAAAATGTTGGCACTGTCGCCTTACAATGAGTTTGAAGAATATGTAACAGAACTTAAAAAAAAAAAAATCCAATAAAGAAAAAAATAAGGTTATGGAATGTACCCTAATCCATTAAAACAAAGAAAATATATTTCTTGAGATCATGAAACCTCTTTCTCCCTTCTTGTTAACTCTCCTCAGGAGTCAGGTCAGAGTCAGGGTGTCTGCACAGTCTGAGCAATCCTCTCTAGAAGTGCTTCTCCCCAGCAAGGCAGAAAGCATTGACAGGACACAGTGGGGGATTTACACCCCTCGTGCCAAAGCTGCACATGTTCTGTCGATAAATGGAAGACTTAATTCTCCAGGATAGCAATCCAAGCATTTTAAAGGATTTCCTAATGAGGTAAAATTCATTAATAAGATACAGGGAGGGAAAAAAAAGAAAGCACAAAAAGGAAAAAACCCACCTTTTCCACTTGGAATTGCAGACATGCAGAGTAAGTAAACTCCAAAATTTTTCACAGAATTATATGGAAGATAGTTATATTATAATTATAATAATACATATATTATATGGAAGATAATTATAATTATAATGTAATTATCTTCCATATAATATATGTTATACAATATATTATATATAATATCTATAGTAATATATTATATATAATATTATATAATTATATAGAAATGGGTAAGAATGAGATCATTAGAACTTTGAAATTCTTTTTTGCCCACTCCATATGAAAACCTGTTTATAGCAGCTATGCTGAGCTACTTCTATTGTTACAAAGGGCCTGCTATTAGAGAAAAACACAATCAAAATCCTTAATTCTACTTCTCTGCACTGCAAAATTACAGAGGAAAAGATGTCCCAGCTTTTCACCTTTCTGCAGTCACCATTTCCAGAATTCTTGGACTTGACACAACCACAAAAGCACTGGCCACTCAAACATGACCAGATTCATAATTCCTATTTATTCTCCATGCACCTCTCACTCCTTCCAACAGTGTTTCAAGATCTCAGTGTGGGGCAAAATCCAGGACCCACATTCCCTCTGGTTTACCTGGGATTAATAGAACCATTCCATGGTGTGGGTTAAAAGAGACCTTAAAGACCTAATTCCAACCCCCAAAATACATTCCCACTCCTAGTTTTAGCCTAGGAAAACAAAGATCACCTGAAGATCTCCTGATTCCAACCCCCAAAATGCATTCCCACTCCTAGTTTTAGCCTAGGATCAGTCTGGGATTTTTATTTTAGATTTTTTTCCTACCTTGAACAAAATGTCTTACTTCTGTTTTTCGAAACAAGAGTTTGCTGACGGTACAGCTCACGGAAAGGCACTGAGTGGACAATTAGCCCCCAATATGCTCAAAGATCTGCTTTTTCAGCTGAGCCCCTAAAGACTGGGCTAAAGGGAATATTTTCCACTGCTTTCTTCCCTCCTACCTCCCCCTGAGATACAAAACCAGCTGGGCCCACACTGAGCCGCCCGTCACGTTGATGAAGTCCGAGAGTTCTCGTTTGCAGCAGGACAGGAGGGGAGGAGGCTCTGGTAAAAGCACAGTTAGGGGCCATTTCTAGCAGTCAAACCCAATCTGACACACTCAGGGCTCCGGGTCGCCTCGGCAAAGCCAGGTTGTCTGTTCACCTCACATTACACTCCCCGTTTTTAACATAGCTCTGGGTTATCCTGCTTTATTTAGCCGCCGACAGAAGGACTTTTACCGTTGTGGATCAAGGCAACTGTCTCTGGAATTGATCTCATTAGCAAAGTTTCCAAAGGAAAGGAGATTAGGGGGAGCAACTGATTTTCTTGACTCGTACTGGTATTTCTGTGGCAGCCAAGCAATTTCATCTCCCTTAAAGGCATTGGTTTCAGGTCGCATTTTAACTATAGTTAAGTCCTCCAATAATTCAGAAGACAATCAAGGATTAGTGACCACTCTCCCCTACAACAAAGGAAATGTTCAGCATGGCCAAGCCGTAGCTTTTGATGAATGTCAGGGCTTTGTAAATAACATTCAAAATTAAGACAGTGCTCTGGATTTCAGTGCATACTTTATCCAGGTTAGCACAACAACAATCCAAAGGTGAAATTCGCCCCTAAACTTGGCAGATGGACTCCAAAAAGTGTTCAGTGTCAGAAAAGAACTGCCTTCCTTTTAATTCTTCTGGGATGCTAAGGAAAAGGCAATTCTGTATATATTTTGGGGGTATATTTTAACATGCAGTACGTTTTTAACATAATTTAAATATCTGTAAAAACCTCTAAAGCTTTCGCAGAAAAATCCTTTAAAAATTTTTAAAGGAATTATTTAATTTTTGAGTTGGTCAGCTCTGGTTTGTTTTATTTTTCCAAAGATAATGCCCTGCTCAGTGTCAGAGTGGGAATATCCTGAATCCATGAAGAGGAGGAAAGGCAGCCATCTCTACGTTCCCCAAGCAGAAGTTTGAGCACGGGGCACGGACGGGAGAAAATTAAAGTGTCAATTCCAAGGATTCCCTGCTCCAAATCCCCTCTTTCGGAGAGAACTAAGGGGCTTAGCAATATCTACAAAGCAGCTCTGATGTGCTTCTGCCTCCTGCAAACAGCAGCCCTCCAAATCCCCGGCCAGGCAGCCTCGATGCAAGGGTCCAGATTTGGCCAGCAGTCATTATTTTTTGTCTCCAAATCGCAACAAATTTCACTGAAGTCGCATTCCGAGTCGAAGCTGTCATCCCCAAGGAGAAAATCGCTGTCATTTATTTTTTTTGTCCTATATATGCACATTATATAATTCTGACTGTTATCTCTGGGGCCTCTCTGGCAAACTTTCCAAACGTTCTTTCTCTGTTAGGACTCGAAGTTATCAGAGTCAGAGTTCATTTATACTTCTGATCACTGGCCCCACAATGTCCCCAGGGTTGGGAACTCTGCTGTGGCAGAGCAGGAACATAATTTTATAGCCCTTATATTCTAATTCATTTAATTAGGGGGTTTTCTTAGATCTCTGGGAGGGGGTTGGGGGGTGTCCTTTCATGTTTAGAGGTTTCTGTAGAAAATCTGTCTCCACCCCAGAAAGTCACGGGCAAAGTTCTCCTGTGAGTGCAGATCTTGTTTGCTCTGCACCAAATTAATATTCATCACATCACGAGCAGAATGTACCTTTCCATCTTCCCTTTGCCATTATTAGTTAGCAGGAAGAATTATTGCACAGCAACCCACAAAGAAGTGCACATAATTTAGATACACTCATAATGGGGGGGGAAATTAAAAGAATATAGCAGATGGGAGACGCTGACTAAATTTAAATCTAAATGGTTAAAAGAAGCCGACTGATAAGAAGAGCTCTAATTAAGAAACATCTTGCTGCTAAAAAACATGAACTTTTACACTTATTTCATACCTCAGGCAGAGCTCAAGCAGAGGTAGATTGTATCTTCTTTAAAGAAATGAAAGAGGGGGAAAAAGAAATATATTAATCTGCATTGTAGTAATGCTGATGTGCCCGGAGCCGAACTTCCAATTCATTGTGAGACGTTCTCTGCACAGACACAGCCCGGGCAGCTCTGCCTTGAGAAATCTTCAGTCAAACCAAGAAAAAGAGAGAGAAATAATGTGTTATCTTCATCTCACAGAGACGTGGGGAGGTTACATGATTTCTCCAAGCTGATGACAGAATTCTCTGATAAATCCACATCTGAGTTTTGGGGGTTTATTTGCTCTCTGAGGTGGCAGGGACAGGTGGACACACACAGAGTGAAACTGAATCCAAGTTTTCCGTATTTTCTCCAATGTGATATACATGGAGAAAAGGAAAAAGAAGAAGGATATCCTATCCAAATATTTAGTATTTCAAGTGCACAACTAAGAGCAGAAAGGAATCTCATTGTCTGAACTAGAGAACGTATTCTGGAGCAAACAAAATTATGTTAAATGGGAACTACAATTTAGGAAGCTAATCACTAAAATAATTGCTGATACCTTATAAAAAATGTAGTCTTAAAGTGAAATATTTTAATACAGGAAACTGAAGGAAAAACAATTAAAGTCAAATACTTCATTTAACCTTACACTGATTTTTTTACCTTCCATTTCTGTGAGAGAACAAATAACAAGAATTCAAAAGCCATAATTCAAAGTGCTTCATTTGTAATTATTTTTTTTTCTTTTTAAGAACCTACTTGAGAAACTCTGATTTGAGAGCTATGGGAATGAAAGAATTTTTAACAACCCAGACATGTGTGGCAACGTCTGCCACCCAAAACCTCAAGTGTGCAGTCTAACGACTTCCCGCAAAAGTCATCCACTAATTTGCTATTAATGAGTGATAGAGTTTATACACTTAGCTAAGTGGAAAGTGATTTTTTTAAGGACTTTGTGTTCTCTTCCCTCAGCCACCACGGTACAATTAGAGCCAGGAGAAGGCTTTTTAAAGCAGTTACAAATCACAGCTGGTCGTGTTTCTTGTGGTCTTCCAGGCCACAACGTCTACAGGAAAGATAATTAGAACGGTCCAATCAGAGAATCATAAAATTATTTGGGCTGAAAGGATCTTAAAGCTCATCTCCTTCCAATCCCCTGCCACGGGCAGGGAATCTTCCACTAGACTGGGGTTGCTCAGAGTCCCACCCAACCTTACCTTGAACTCTTCCAAAATTTATACCAACTTATTTATCTGAAAAATGCCACAATGATAGCCTGGAACATGAACAAGCAGCAGCTGTGATTTCTTTTATTCCTGATATTTTCATGATAGAAAAAGAGTAAAACACAGGACCACCTCATCACCTTTGCTGGCCAAACCTCTTCTGGTTCACAGAGCAGATGAAACCCCAATTGCCTCTGGTGGCCAGTGGAAGTGGTGGTAACACTCCTAACAAAGGTTTTGGTTGTTAAATAAGGGATAACAAAGGAAATAAGGAAAATTGGGAAGTTCTGAATAAGGATACCGTGCTAAAATTCATGTAGAAATAAAATTTACAACCCTCAATCTACCCGAATCAGGGAAACTCCTCCAGGGTGCTCTCATGAAACACTCAGAACGAGAGAAATATTGTGTGGGCAGGGAGAGTATCTACGGCTTCTCTACACCCCTCACACAACCAGAATCATAATTTGCCCAAATATCAGGACACAGAAATACCACTCGTCATTTTGCCTTTGTCTGGCAAAATAGTAAGAGGAAACTGCAGAAAATGTTAACTGGAGAAATGATAAATAGGCAGCTTTTGTCCTTTTTTTCCACATTTATCAGAGCAATGAATCTGAACTGAGAGTTTTGGGTTTGCCTTTAAAAAAAAAGCTTTTGATGATTTTTAAATTCATTCAATAAAATAAGGGGGAAAAAATCATATTTACTTAACTTTCTTTTTTATTCTGGAGGCCCAAACCTTATTATTTCTCCATTTATATAGACTTCAATATATATTTATGTCCTCTACTTTCGTAATTAAGATTTACCTTTCATTTTGCTTTATACCAGATTTCTACCATCACTATGATGACAACCCAGAGACAGGGGGAATGCACAGACATGGAAACACATTTATTTTTTACCTATGCCGGTGTTACAGGGCACTCTGGAGCCTCATCCAGCTTTTATCAACTCCCTGTTATGTCAGGACTCTCAGCTTTTCCAGGTCCCAGCATCAGTTTTGGTATTTAAGCCAGAGGAAGACAAATGGCTGGTAAAGGTTTTTTATCATCATAACTCTTCTAAATCCTCACAAAACCATCTTAAAGCCATTGCAGGGGGAAAATCCTTCAACAGCTGTTTGCACTACTGAGGTAGATCATGATCTGACCCACAAGAGCTATAGAATCCCAGATTAGTTTGGGTTGGAAGGTGTTGGAATTCTAGAAATTTAGATTTTAAGATTTTGGTATATAGTAATACATGTTGGGCAAGATGGAGATTTTAGGATGAAGGTTAGTTGTTATTTTTGCACCTTCCTCTTCATGGGTTTGGGTGGTTTTCTGTAATTGATTAATAGTGTCCACATCCAGACTTCAAGTTATTAGTTATTGGGTTTAAAGGAAAAAATAAATTAGGTGAAAATAATTTAGGAAAAAGAATTTCATAATTGGACAAATTGTCCTTGAAAAGACCTTGTAGAGATAGAGACTCCATTTTACCTCGTTTCTCTAACTTGCTAGTTAAAGCTCACAGCTCATGAGTCCATAAACAGATAAGAAACAAACATCAAGTCTGTACACTAAATCTATATTTCCCGTGTTTTAATCTCAACCTTAGCAAAGAGAAAAAGAAACCAAAACTGTCACAGGGAGGGGCCTTAAATATCATCCAGTTCCATGGGCAGGGGCACCTCCCACTATTCCCAGGGTGCTCCAAGCCCTGTCCAACCTGGCCTTGGGCACTTCTAGGGATCCAGGGGCACCACAGCCTTTGGTGGCTCTCATGAGTCAACTTCTCATGATTCCTCTCATTTTGACATGAAACCCTCTTCCAGTTCCTTAGATCAGGGAAAGGAAGGGAAGGGAAAGGGAAAGGGAAAGGGAAAGGAGAGGAAATTGAGGAGAAATAACAATCCCTTTCCAGTGCTGTCCCACTGACCTTGGGAGAAGATCTCCAGATGCCATTCCTGGATCCCTCTGCTGCAGCTCCAGCCCTGACACACACCCAGCCAGGTGATCCAAACGTTGACTATTTCCACAAAATGAGCTAATTGAGTCGTCCAGGGAGCTCTTCCTCTCCTCTTGTCAAGAAGAATGCCTCACTTTGTTATTATAAACTTGAAATATGCACAGTATAGTGCTCACAACCAAAATCTGACAATTTAGCAGAAAGTTTTCAGATGTTTAATCATATATCTTAATAAAAAATCATACATTCCCCGACAAAGTGAGACAGATTCTGATTACTTGTCTTTGAGGGAACGGCCTGCTTTAGAAAATTATGTGGAGTACTCTACTATTGTACCTGTCATACACTTTTAATTAAAAACGTATTGATGCATGACTAAATTGTGCACAGTGAAAAACAGACCTATTTTAGCTCAATTGCAATAATGTCCACATAACCCAATGAAGAAACCCATACAATTATAACAGGAAGACAGCCCTGGCACGGTTATCCTTTTTCAGGTCAGATGTATATTCCACGGAACCAATCATCACAAATCAATGTGGCCTCAATCAGCACAAATGAATTTACTAATCTACTCTAAATACCTGCAATGAAGTCATTGCACTAATCTATTGTAAATTAAATATGTGGCGAAACGAAGGCAGAATAATGATTAACATTATTTTCAGGAGTATTTCTTGACAAAGTCTGCTAACTAAGGCAATCTACACCCAATATTTGAATACAAGAACTGCGTGCAACCCGAAATAAATTGGTTACAGCCAGAGGGCTGAAATCAATGCACTGTGGACAAGAAAATGCCTCGTGAGGCCTCTGCTAAAGGAATATTTAGTTTAGTCTAACAAGAGAGAAATGTGTTTAGAAGAGAAAGAGTTGGAATTCAGAATAAAAAAGTTATCACGTGGCAAAGACAACACTCCTACTGCAGTGTCCCTAAGGTTATCCCTAAATGCTTAATTTGAATTAAATTTTAGATTTTTTGAGACATAAAAGACATTAAGGTAGATGTGAGAGTATTTCTTTGCAAATAGGGATGTGGAGCTGCTTGAGAAAATGTTGATAAAAGTGTTTAAGGAGGGAAGATTAATTATAAGTCTGAGCAGTGACATCATGATTAGGGTTTGGAATATTTGATTGATGGGCTTAGTTGCTTTCTCCACCAGAGGATTTTTGTTTGAAAGTAAAGGTGCATGTTTAGGTTAATGGTTGGACTTGACAAATCTTTTCCAAACTTAATGATTCCATGATTTTATTCTAAATTCATGGAAATTTGTGCTCAGGATGAGCAGAGAAAATCTGGGGAAGAAAATAAATCTGAATTGCTCAGACATCACAGAAACAGGAAGTCTAAAAGTAGTCAATTTTTCTAGGGTATTGTCAAGATAGTTAATTCTTTTGCTACTAAATATTTCATTTCTGCAACTGAGATTTTATTTCTATTTCTCCCTTTTTCTCTCCTTTTGCATGACAGAATCTGCACTGACTTTGCACTTGCATCACCCACCACGGCTCTTCCAGCGACAGACAAAAATAGTTAAAAAATGCAGACAGTTTCTTGAACACTGTGGGCTGAAATTCATCAAATAAGGCTCCTTGCATGTGAAAAAAAGAAAAAAAAAAAGGTATTAAATGAATCAGTCTCTGCATCACTGTTTTCATTCTTTTTGCGTTAAGTGCATAAAGATTTTTCCAGCAAAACGGCTGAAAATGCCAAGCCGTCGAAACCAAAACTTTACACGGGAATAAACCCGGAAAGTTTTCATACTCTGAATCGAATTTTCACCAAACTCACAGACGGACATATGGAGAACATGGGGAAAGCAGTGTAAAAAAGACACTCCAGAAAAAAAGGGAGTTAAAAAATTTAACTCAAATTCGTCCTAACGAGCAATTTTTGATGCGCTCCTCGGTTTCCTTGTTAAAAGATCGTTTTAGTCCTCCAGTGCAGTCCACGAAGTTTTCGGGCTGTGAGGAAGAAACAACATTTAATTTTGGGTGTTTTAACTGAAGAGGAAAATATGGAAACGGTGTTTAAAATAGAGAAATTTATATCGTACAAATTGCTAATTAAAAATGGCCATTTTAGGAGCTCGTATAAAGTCAGCCTGAGTTTGGTCGCAGGCTGAGGAGTTCTAACAGTTGGATAAAATGGTTCTCCAAAGGAATTCCACCTGGGCTTATCCTCCAGAGCCACCCTGTGAGTAACATCGCTCCTTGTTACAACATCTCTGCTACAGCGAGGAACAACACGATGAATTTTAGATGGAAATCTGAATTTCATGACCTCTCAAGTCACATCCTTAAACCTCATTTGAGCAGCGTTTTCTCATTATGAATATGCAGTCTTGAACTGAAGACCCAGAACTGACATCATTTTTTTTCCCCCCTCATTTTTAGGCTCTCTTCAGGTGTAAATTAGGCTTTTCAAGTGTCATCCTTATTTACTTTATTCTTTGCAATCATTCCGTTATATTTTTGGTGCATTACACGAAGATGTTTCTGCCTGATAGGTAACACTTGCACTTGAACAGAAGAGACAGAACAACTGTCAAGCCACTGAAATACAAATGAACACTAAAAAAGGTCCTTGAAACCCCTGGACTCACTCGATTTTAAATATGTGCCATATTTTTAAATTTAAAAAAAAAAAAACCAAACTGCTTTTCTAGAATAAGGAAACGGAAACATAAAAATTAAAGCACAGCTTAAATAGAGAAGAACAAATAATCTTGCAAAGAAATGCTGGATTTGAATATCATTATAAGCTAAGTGTATAAGCCAAAAAATTTAAAGTAGATTATATCGTAATTTAAAAAATTTAAGGTCATAGAATCTTTTTTTTTTAAGGAGTGTCACTTCTAATAAGTTATTACTTTCAGGGGATTTTCCTAAAATAACTGTACAGTGTTATCTATAAACAAATCTCCCAAACAGATGTGGGTCATCCTAAAACTATAACACAAAAATGATCTGAAAATTGAGAAATTGATCTCAGGGTATTTTGTTAAGTATACCGTGCTGTAAAAATAATAATAATTTTAAAAATCATAATCCTCAGAGCACACCAAGCAGGATTCCAGGTTTCAAAGCCTGAATATATCTGCCTTTGCAGAGAAGACAGTGACAAAATGGGAATAACACCGTTTGTCACATCTCAAAAGGCACAAACTGGGAGAGGATTCCAACCTCTGCTCCTAATTCACCTGGGTACTTGGAACACCTTACCTTTCCAAGAGGCTAAAAAAATAAAAAGCAGCATTTCTAAAGTCCCTTTCCAGCCTGCCTCTTGGATTACAAAGCTCCCCTTAGTTAGGAAAATTCAGAACCAACTCCTTTTTTTTTTTTTTTGGAAGATTAACATATACATTACACAGAGCATCTTCCTACTGAAAATAAATGTATGATCTGGAAAAATAGCACCAAAGCGGGCCTTGAAGATTATAGGGTTGGGTTTTTTTTCTCCTATTTCTGAAAGTAACTTACTTTAAAGTCCCTGAAATGGGGTAACATCCATCACACTCTATTTCATTAGTCTTTAAGGCAGCCTTAAATAACTGGGCCTAAAAACAGATCTTGGTTGATATGGCAAATATCTAAAAAGGATAACTCTGAAAATATCCTCTGCTGGGTTCAGCTTGGATTTTGCCCAAATAAATGCAATCACCTCTCATTATGATTGAGGAGAGGAGGGAAGAAGGGGAGCGGGGGAAAAAAAAGAGGAAAAAAAAAAACCACCTCAGGAAAGCAAAGTGCAGCTCTGTTTAATCCATATAGACATGTCTACCCAAATCCCTGTGCTAATGTATATCTAATTCGGATAGGCTAACTCATCCTGGAATAGTGAGAGCCTCTCTGAAAATGTGGTGGTGCATTTTTAGTATTCTTCAAGTGTATTAATGTACTTCTATAGGGGCTTTAGCAGGGAAAAAAAATTAAAATATCCATGTATATTTGTGTATATATATATAAGATATATATGCAGCTCTCTGAGCCAGGCAAGCTGATTTCTCTCTAGAAATCGTGCAGTTGTGAGGTTATTGAGGAGAAATAAGCAGCTGCTGCACAAAGGCACACAATAAACAATATTTACCAGTCAGGTAGAGCTCCACAAAGGGCATTTCATCCCTCCCCTGCCCCTCGAGCATCCCCAGGACCTTGCTGATGCTGACAGCTCCCACCGAGTGCCAAATTCTGCCTTTTCACAGCTGCAAACAGACCTGCCGTGTCTGCAAGGCAAGAAACGTGCAAGAAAAGTGCTGGAAAATAAATATTTTACTTTTAACGTTCAACACAATCCCGCCTCATCCCGCCGGTTATGCGTGACAACTGCAAATTCAGTCTCAGCAGCAGAAACGTGGAGAGAAACGAGGAGAAATGGGGATTTTTGTGTATTTTACAGCTGTAAATGATGTCCACGTGTGCTGGCCCTGGGATCCACGCTCATCCCCACTTCCCAGCCCTCCTGCTCTCTCCCAACCAACATTAACTCCCCATGGCAAAGTCCCACAGCCCCAAACCACGCTAAACCCACATTTCAGCTGCAGGATTCAGGCTGTGAAATAAGCACTGAGGGCCAGTTTTAAAAAGCATAAAATTGAAATTGTCCCGTTTCTGGGCTTTACCCTTTATTTACACCAAGCTGAGGGGGTTTAAAACTTTCCAAAATTGAAATTGTCCCATTTCTGATCTTTACCCTTTATTTACACCAAGCTGAGGGGGGTTTAAAGCTACCCAAAATTGAAATTTTCCCGTTTCTGGGCCTTACCTTTCATTTACACCAAACTGAGTGGTTTTAAAACTTTCTAAAATTGAAATCATCCCATTTCTGGGCTTTACCCTTTATTTACACCAAGGTGAAGGTGTTTTTAAACTTTCCAAAATTGAAATCGTCCCATTCCTGGGCTTTACCTTTTATTTACACCAAACTGAGGGGGTTTTAAACTTTCCAAAATTGAAATAATTCCATTTCTGGGCTCTACCTTTTATTTACGCCAAGCTGAGGGGGCTTAAAACTTTCCAAAATTGAAACTGTCCCATTTCTGTGGTTTACCCTTTATTTTCACCAAGCTGAAGGGGTTTTGGAAGTTTCCAAAATTGAAATTGTCCCGTTTCTGCACTTTACCCTTTATTTACACCCAGCTGAAGGGGGTTAAAACTTTCCAAAACTGAAATTGTCCCATTTCTGGGGACGATTCTTTACCCTTTATTTACACCAAGCTGAGGGGGTTTCAAAGCTTTCCAAGCAGCCTTTGAAGGGAAGGACCTTGTGCTTTTTTGGCCCCACAACAAAATGTCCAGCAGTAAGAATTGCGTGGGTTCTCCACACACAACTGCATTTATCCCACAGTTTATAGCAAAGCAAAATTGAGTTTCCTGCAGGTCCTTCCATCCCTTCCTGTGTCCTCCTGCTTGTTCCACCCTCTCACCTTCTCAGTCTCACCTCAGCACGGGCTGTTCACTTTAAATACCTCCTTGCTTTTTTCTTACCACCTTTCCTCTGTTGTTTTCACATCTTTTTTCTTACGGCAGCACATTACAACAAAGAATGCATATGATTCCTGTTTATATAAGGTTCATCAGACATTTTAAGTTTAAATTAGCAAATAAGACTTTTAAATTAGCAAATCAGTGATGGAGTGACACTTTTCCTCTCCACACACAAGGCCACAGGGTTTATAATTTCATTTTAAAGCTCAGGTGCATATTATTACCTGAGAAGATTTAGACTTTGAAAGTCACAGGAAAGCTGATGCATTTTGCACCCCTGATTAAGGAATGAATATCCCACAATCAGACACCCAGTTCAGAGGGCCTTCCTCATACCACCACCCTTATTTTTATTCGTTTTAATCACTTAGGTGGTTTAATTCTGCGAAATGCAAGGAAATGAATAATGCCACTGAAAGGCAGAATAAAAGTTTCTTGTTAGAGAAGATGACTGAAATGGAAAATCGGAATTACATGGGCTTTTCTACACGGAACACACGTGGAAAATGTGGTGTTCAAAGGATCCTGTTTGATAATTTTACCTCCCTGTGACACAGTAAAATTCTCAAGATGTTTGTCCCTCCCTCACCTACCTGACAAGAAATGATATTTATTGCACTACAACACCAACTGCATTTGAAGAGCTCCTAATTATTTAGGTTGTAGAAGAGGATTCCATGAGACCCTGTAAAATGATGGAGAAAAAAGTTCCACGTTCAGAGGAATGTTTGGAAAACAGCATTAAAGAGCTGAAGGATCTTCTCCCTGCAGACACCTGAGCAAACAAAATCGTGGTTTTGCAATAAAATTATTCATGGTTATTCATTATTACCATAATTATAATTGCAGTTGCAATGGCAGATATTAGTGGTGCATCATGGAGTGAAAGGTGCTGGGTACAAAGAGGTTCTGGGTAGAAAAATGTTCCTTTTCCAGCCCCACACAAGCAGCAGGGATGGCTGGAGCTTTCCTCCATCCCTGGTAAAATTCCAAGTGTATAAAATTGCGCATAAGCTCATGTCTGTGTGCAATCAGGACACAATAAATCTCACTATTAAGTTAATGCCTTCCCACAAAACTGGATTTTGGGAACAAAAAAAAGACAAATGGACACTTCAAAAAACTCCTCGTATAGAGAGGCTTGAACACCACAATGCAATGGCCTTAAAATTGAGCAGTATAAATAAATATTAGCTGCTTGACCTTTTTAACCAACAAATATCTCTTCTAATTTAAAAATATGCCGGCACATTCCCCTTCCCCAAGCTGAGCCCTCCACAAAACACCAGTTTTAAAGGTAGTTTAGTTTTTAATGGCTCAGTAACGATCTACAACCCCATGAAAACAGAGGTTTACGATGGCCCTTAGCTACAGAAACCTGAATGGCGCCGCTACAGTTTTATTTGGTTGGAAAATAAAAAAAAAAACAACTTAAACCTTGCTCAAGTGATGTAAGAGACCTTCCCATCACATTTCCCTGCCTGCCTCACAGAACTGCACATGTATTGGGGGGTTTTTTTATATGCCAGTGAGTTTGGTGGTGATAAAACGCTGCCAAAAGTCTGTTTTGATGAATGGCAATAAAGTCAAATGCCTCATGTTACAATGAGATTTTCTTTTTAAGGAGAAACCTAAAAATTCATCATAATTCATACTATTTGGCCCTGTGTGACCAAAAAGTTAAAACATTAAAAAAATACCAAAAAACCCCAACAATTCCAGCAAATTATCCTTTTTATCTTTGCCTCACAGAGCTCTTAGCACAAAATAAAGAATTACACATAGATGCTTGTTAAGCCATGAAACATGAATGGGAAATAAAAAATTAAATTCCTTCACTTCCAATGCCCCCCTCCTCTTCCAAATGAAAGCACTCTGGTGAAAAAACTCATTTGCATCCTGAAAGTTTTCTAAGGGCTCGGGTGAAAGGGAGCAACCCCCAAGAGAGAAGGCTGAACTCAGAGTGGAGCTGCTGTTGTTTGGGAATGGGAAGAAAGAGGATTTCCTGCACGTTCAGCCTGTCAGGTTTGGAAAAAGGAGTCAGTTCCAATGGAGTGACACATCCTGACTCCATCTCTTCCTGGAGTGATGCTCTGGCCCCCACTTTTAAACATTTTAAGCATTTTAGAGCTCAAACTTTCTATTTTTAACAAAAAAACTACAGAAAGTCTCTTCTCACTCAGAGAAATTTCACCACCCCATTTTTCCCACAAATGACTCAACCTCAGCTCTTCTGAGTGATTTTCAGACCAAGATTTTGTGTTATTTCTGTGCAACATCTTCCTTACCTTGCCTCTGAAATTGTGATTTGATGAGCTGCTCTGAAGATATTTGGCTTACACACACTCTCTCAAGTGTTATTTGTCCCAGGAAAAAAAACCAACAATAATATAAAATTGTCCATAAATTGACCCAACACTCACTCTCCACACTCCCCATGGCCAGAGCAGCAGCTCATGTGGCCAATCCAATTTCTCAGTCCATCAGAAATGTTTCACCATTAAGATATTTAAGGAACATTAATCAATACCCTGGTATCAGTTTTAATACCTCATTGACTGGCTATTTACTAAATAAGGATGAGGGTAAATCCAGTCAGAGAATCTTTTCAAAGTGCCCATGATGACCTGGGCAAGCACAGCCCAGGAATTATTTAGAGAGGTGCCACTGTTGGACACAAAATAAAGACTTAAGACTCTCAGAAGGCAAAGAAATCAGAATTTTTCTAATTCTTCTTACTATTTGTAAGATGTTATGATACAAAAAGAACATGATTGGTGCATAGGAATGACACCTTTCAAATTCCATTGGTTAAACCACAGAAACAGAAAAACACCAGCTGGGGAAAGTTGCTATGAGAAAAGGCAGTTATTTACACAAGGTTGTTTTGAGAAATAAAGTTTTTGAAAAGTTTCCCTTGGGAAAGAGCCAGCAGTTGTCAGCAAGCTAAAAAATTCTCTCAGGCTCAGAAATATCAGGCCCACAAAGAGGGAGACGAGTGTCTGATAAATAAGAGATGCTCAACGTGGGGTGGTGGAAAGACTAAACCCACATCAAAACCATGGATTATTTTAACAAAAGGTGTTTTCCTTCCACCTCTTGGTGTTCCCTGGTTATGCACTGATACAGCCACACACAGGGCACCTTTTTACCTGTCTCTCTGTTATCTGTATCAATTTCCACTGCAGTTGTCTGCTTCCCTGTGACTCGGGCTCTTTTCTCTCTCTCTGGTGGCAGCAGAACCTGTGCAGAGGTCATTAAGCAGCAAATGTGTTAAATAGCCTTTAGCACACTTTCAGCATCATCTTCTAATTGCTTTTCTCTCCATAGGTAGATCCAAACCACTTGCCTTAAAAGAGGGAGAGAGAGAGAAACCTTAACCTGTTTCTTTAATGACTTTTATTGATGGTTTTGTTTTTGCTCCTACTTTGGGCCCAGACTCCCCTATCTACGCTGGCATTTTAAAGCAGTAATTTATGTCATAGGTTGAATCACATAATAATGGCATTTTATGGTTTATCATCCTCAGCTTTCTGGGTGGGTACCTCGGAGGCAAAAAGAAGCAAATTTTTATTAACACATGTTTATACATAATTGACCATTTGGGAAGTGGGAAGGGAGGAATGGCTGTGATTTACATAGTTTAAGAAATGTCTTAGAGCACCTCACCCAGTCTGGAGCTCCCACTGTGACAGATGAGCAAATGCCCATGGGAGATGACAGCATGGTATTTATGGTATTTCCTTCTGAGACAATTAAGTAACATATGCCAAGACCATGGGGATTATCTCTGAGCTACACAGTATGTAACTCTAGCTGAAGAGAAATATAATATTTTAGAAATTTGACAAACCATAGGAACAAAAAAAAAAATAAAAAGATTCACCCACTTTAATAATGCAGTAACTTTTCCCTGACTTAATCAGACGTTTCTTGATTATATTTTTTTAGGTATAATAAAAGGGTGACAAGCTGCATCCCACACATTACCTCGGAGCTGCTGTGTAGGCCAGGGAAAATCTCAGACTCACACACAAAGTACACTCTGCTATCCCAGGATTAAAGGATTTGACAGCCCACTTGGTCTAGAACAGCCCTGAGTTTACACCTGCAGTAAAGAATAAAGCAAACTTTAAATTCCATACACTTTTCCTCATTAACGCCATTAAAACCACTCCTAAAATTATTATTCTGTGCTTGGAAAAGCTCATGGTCCTGGATCTTTCACTGTGTGCAGCCATTTATTCTTTTGTAAAGTAGATGCAAAATTATATGTAATATTCAAAGCTATAATAACATTAAAGATTCTCTATTGTTTTATATCAGCAACCTGCAAAGTTATATTTTATTATATAAACCACCTGATTTATGAATTCACTTATATCCTCAGTTATTCCCCTGTTCCATGAACTTGTGCCAACATTCTGCATCCATTGGACCAGTAGGATATAGATTATAATATCGTAGTTCCATAGGTACTAGCAACAGTGCAACCATTCAAAGAATTCATTTTTTTGGGTTCTTATTTTAATTGTCCTATCAAATTTTTAGAAGAACTGCTTTTTCTTGCACTGCAGCAAAAAGAATTTCTTCACAAGGCTGTTTAGCGAACATCATTCCACACAAATTTGCTTTACAAGGAGTAGAAAACAGCATTTTCTCCACATATTCCACATGGAATCAGACATTAGGTGGATGACTGCAAGTGAAATCAGATCCCTGTCACAGCATTTAAGAGGTCACCTGAACCACTTCAGGCACTCCCACAACTGAATCCAAAATTTCTCATGCTCAGATAAGAGAATGGAATGGGAATCAAAAGACTTCTGATCTACTAGAAGATCAGGCTGCATAAAATCTCTTCACAAATATCAAAAAATGATGAAGAGTTTTGCTTTATAGGTGCAAATTCTGTCAGTTTTATATAATTTCTAACGAGCTTAAGTTTTAAAAATCCAGAGTATTTTAAAAGCCTGCAGCACTCACCATTTATTCAACTGTGGGCTGTTCTTCTGCAGCCCCTCATGTAACAGGATCCTGGCTCATGGTTCTGAAACAATAATATTACTTTTCCCAAATTTGTAATCAAGTTTTCTGCATCGTATGTTCAAGAGGTGATAACCTCTCAACCATTCCTGCTGAAAGAAAACTCATCAACAGAGGGGTTTTATGATTCTGTGTCATTTTTTTGTTTAAGTTCACAAGCCTGTGCCAAATTTTGAACTCGTTATCTATTTTAAATTTAGTCCAACAGATTTCCATTAACATGGGAATAGATATCATGGCTTTTACTTCAGAAATTACCTAATGGAGAGCGAGAAAAAAAAAAGGCAAAACAAAAAAAAAAAAAAACATAAATCTCAGTAGATATATTGATTTATTCCTCCAATAATTGTAAAAACTCAGGTCAAAAGTATAATAAAGATATTAATTATAAAATAGCCAAGATGTCAAGGCTACTTTTTCTCTCAACAGTCCTGAAAGCTTGAATTCCCTTACTACAGATATCACGTTATAAGAAAAATAATGCTCCAGAGAGGACATTACTGAAAGTTATGGATGGACCAGTTGGGCAACTAATAGGTCCTTAATGGCTTTCCAAAGTAGCCCATAATCTCTGGTAAAACCATCTCTGGAGGGGCTGCATGATGTATTGTGTAATAATTGTGGTGCCTCTAACACGGTTTGTGCTGCTGCCTGATCGCAGCCCCGTCCCATCCGTTCTGTGAGATTGCTGTGGAATTCCTGGGGTTTGTTCCACCAACACTGAGAACCTTTCTGCAGCTCTCAACGTTTCTGATTGTGACATCCACTTTGGTTCAAAGCACGTGGAGTGGCCGTGGTTTGGGGAGAAGGGAAATACTGACTTGGAAAAGGAAGTCTGGGCCTTTTCCCTTATTGCTGATTTGGACATTTGGAATGGTGACAAGGAAGCAGAGGACATTGGAAGGAGCTGCAGGACCAAGCATGAGTTAATCTTTAATTCCTGTTCAGCTGTCCCTGTCCATCACTGGAACTGAAGTTCCACATGCTCACCAGCATCCCATGACAGATTTTTAAGAAAGCCAAATGTTCTCAGCACAAAGGAAAAACTGAACCCAGTAGAGAATCTCTCCTCAACTCACACAGCAACTCAATTAATCAGATTTCACCCTTTGCTCCAAGTCTCTCTCACCCAGAAAAGCCTTTCCCAGGAGCCCAGGAAAGGGTTTAGCACAGACAAACACAGATTCCAGCCTCTGACAGAACAGTCCTAGGGCAGGAATAATCCTCCCAGCCATACCTTCTGTTCCCTCCTCCTTCCCCATGCCGGCAGATGCTGGAGCCTCCCAGACACACACTTCTCACTCAGGCACCAAACAAAGAAACAGAAACTTGGATCAGTCTCACTCTGGCTGTTCCACCCCACAGGAGGGATGTGCAATGGCCATAGTGGAGAAAATCTTGGAGAATCCCTTGTTTTTGTGGTTAACACCACTATAAATTAATATAGTCAGCTGCAATTATGATGAATCAGTCTGTTAACCTATTTTTTATACAAGTGTTGTTACAGTTCAGCTGTGTCACTTCCTAGACACAAGATAAAATACGAGCTATATATATTTAATATAAAAAATTCACATTATTGAGTAGGTCCAGTGGGTTTTTCTGTTCCCCCTGCCCCAGGAACTCCTCTGTTAATATTTTGGGAACTGCCAGCATCAACACAAACTGATGAGGCACTACAGCTGAAATTGCAAATCCACCACGAAGGGGTAAATACATGAGCTCCTGTGGCTGCTGCAGGCAGAAATATCTGCTGGAGATCAAAAAAAGGAGGCTCAGACAGCAGAACCTCTTGCCCTGCCTCTTCTTGCATGACTTTAGATGGGGTGGTCTCTGAGATTAGTCCCAAGAACCACAGCACAACAACACACAAGGAAGGCCCAACCCTCCCCTCAACTCCCAGACATTTTCATATTTTCAGTGATGATGTCAAAATACAGCACAGGATTTTCTGTTAAAGTGTTTGGGTTTGGTTTTTTTTCCTTTTTACAAGAACAGGAAATATGGGTACTGCAAAAAAAAAAAAAAAAAATCACACGTTGCTATTACAGGAGGGAGCTTGGGATGAGTGCAATTACATCAATATTATTGTAATTAATGATTACATCATGCTTTAGAAAAGGAGCACAGAAAAGGTTGGTATTAACATGCAAGACACGGCAGAGTGATATCAATACTCATTTTACTGTTCAGGTTTTTTTCTTTTTTTTTTAAAAAGCTAATAGCTGTCAAAAATACCCATTATAGGCTAGTCTATAATTTGTAGAAGTCAAGTAATACATTTTTTCTGAAGGTATAATGGATGCTCCATGGAGCAATTATTTTAGAAAGACAACTTCATCTCAGCTGTCTCATGCCAGCAGAACTATTTAAGAGCCAGAAATGCATAATTCAACATGGAAGAGCTGTCAGATTTGAGAATACCTTTAAATTATAAAAACTTAGCACCACTAGTCAGTTATAATTATAATGGAAATGTAGTTTTCTGTCGTTTTATCATAGCAAACATCTCTTAAGAAGCAATTTCATGTGTTAAAATATTTTGGCAAAGTGACTTTTTGATTCTAAAGGGATACAGATTATCCAGTTTCATACCTGAATATTTTCCTCACAAATTGAATGTAACAGCTAACATCGTACAAGATGGCAAAGCAAGAGTATTATTAAAATCCCATTGGAAATTGTTACTATGAAACAATGAGCAGCATAACTCACTAGGACAGGTCAAGTTATGCACAAAAAATATTATTTTATTACAAAATATGACAAGACAGTTTTTCAGCAGTCAATTATTTTATGCAGCGCACAGCCAAAACACAGAAGGCAGTTCTTCTTTTGACTTTGGCTTCTTTCAGTGACTAGAAAACCAAATTATGAATCATTAAATAGTCACTCAGATGGGTTTAGGACCAACAAAGCATATTAAAAGTGCTCTCAGAAAATTAAGGTAATATTTAAATAATTTTCTATTTTATATATATATATATATATATATTTTTTTTTTTTTTTTTTTTTTTTTTTTTTTTTTTTTTTTTTTTTTGGTCCAAGGTATTGCAAGGCAGATTCTTTCCCCTTTAGGCAAGACCAGAAAACTTCTCTTGGTTTCACCCAGAAAAAAAACCCCTGTTATTATCAGGTTATATCAGATACCAAATAAATGTTTTTTTGGCATTTCCTTCCAAGAGCTGAACCCAACCACCAAAGGGTCATTCCAGGTCATTACCAGGGCTCAAGTTCATTTTCTTTTCTCATTTTGTTTGCTGGGACCCACAGCAGCTCCACTCCTCTCCACTACAGAGGAAATCTAATTTGTTGATTAATAGTTGTTTTTTTTTTTTTTTTCCTTTTTAAGTGAATTCTGGAGAATTTTATAAACTCAGTTTGCTTCAAAATTCAGAAAATCATTGATTTTTTTTTTTAAATGCTCATAAATAGCTCGTTCTTCAACCTATCCCTTAATTTCATGGAATTACCTTTTCAAAACTGTTCACCCAAATCTTCACATGGTCATTTTTGAGGCTAATGAGCTTTTTTGATGTTGCTGCTGCTGACCATCACACTTCCCAGATTTCTCCTGGCCTTTCTGCTCAGAGAAGCATTTCCTCTCATGGGTTGTGGTCAGTTGGTTTTATTTCTAGATATTTGCTGAATAACACTCCGTGTATTCAAATCCATGTTTCATTTTAAACAACTCCATCATCCAAAGTGCTCACAGCAAATTTGTGATGGGAAAACGTTGAATTTTCGCATGAAATATAACAATTTGGTGGTAATTCTTGGGATTTAATGCAAGTTCTTGGAATTACTCTGGCAGTAAAGTTATTTCATGATAAGAAAAGAGGGTAGGAATGACATCCCTCTTTTTTTTATTTACACCTCCTTTCCTCCCACAGCACAAGATGAGATTACACCCAAAAGATGGAAAATTTTCTTATCATTCTGTCCCTAAAGGGAGAACCAACACATTAACAAAGTGCTGAGAAACAGGAGATCAACTTCAGAAAATATCAATCCCTCATTTCTATGGCCCCAACATGATGTAGTATTGCATAACATAATACAAATTAAGGAATTAAATTGGTTTCATTTCATCTGATTTCCTGGCAGCCTTTAACGTGTTAAGTATTTACTAAAGAGGCAATTGGGATGCAGGCAGCATCCAGAATTACAATTTATTAACACATCTTCAGTAGTGGCACACATTATCTTCAGCAGCCTCACCTGTAAATTTCGGGGTTAAATCAGGTTCTGTCCCAACAGCACATTCAGTCTCAAGATACACCGTGGTGTTTCCAACCAGCAGATTTCCAGCACTCTGCAACATTCACCTTCATTCTGCACTTTTTTCATTAACACACAGATGCAATTGCTGAAACAGAGCTTTAAAATTAATGCTATAAATACAAATTTGGGGTTTGCAGGACGCCACACCGTAGACTTTCAACGAGTCAACAAAACCTTAAGTTTGCCACTCTCCACTAAACAACACGCAGGCAATTTCCTAATAATGAATAATAAATATATTTTAATAGCTCCTTGGTTTGCTGTGCCACAGATTTGATTTAAGTGTGGCTGGGGGCTGCCCCGTCCCCTGCAGGAATGGCCAGGAAAGGTTGGGAAAGGGGCTGGGGGTTGGAGCCTTTGTTCCAGAGGAACTCCACGGATTTGCTTCTGAGGGAGGTTTTCATCTCTTTCCTACGTCCACGCTGAAGGAGCACTAATAAAACAAAGCTGCTGTAACCACTAAATTTCCCATCACATAATTAAAATTAGCAGTGTTGGGACTTCACACCCGTGTGCTCTACAACAAGGGAAATGTTAATAGTGCACAGTTTGGAGGGAAGGAAAGGAAAACCTCCCAGTTTTGGACAGCAGCAGACACATTCCAAGGGCAAGCAGGGAGGTGACTGGTTTCCAGTGATGTTTTTCAAAGTCCGGATTTTGAATCCATTCCTGATTATTGCCATGGTTTGAACAGCCCTACAAAACCACTGCATTGTGTTTGGGACCTGGATTTTCCTCTGTGCACCACAAACCATGTAGCTCTCTCCCTATGGCATTGCAATCCACTGAGGAATGGGGTTGAGAGAGGAAAAAAAAGACATTTTAATATATTTTTACCACAAAAAACTACTCCAAACATAGCATTAAAAGGTGTTAGAATTTTTTTCTCCTTCATTTTACATAAAGCTCAACTCAAGGACGTATTGCCTGCTGCCTTCCCCTGACACAAAGTGTATTTACAGTAGGGCCTAAAAGTTTTTACTCCAGTTTCTCAGTCCAACACTCTTGAATTCGATTAATGGAGACATTCGAGCACTTACGTCAAGTTATGCTGCATATAAATGGGGATAAAAGGATTACCAGGTTATAAATCAATTGAGAGATTCAGGGATATAAATCTCAGGGACACTGGGCTTCAGCCTTAATGGAAATGCAGAATTCCATTGGCTAATCACAATTTAGATTGCTACCAGATACATCACTGAGTTTCACTGGGTGTCATAAAAAAAATCACCCTGGTATTGAGGAGAGGTGTGAAAATTAGGACAAAAAACCTTTGAAGGTATCCCAAAAAATCTGCTTCCATATTTGCAGCAGACTTGGAAGCAAACTATGCTGACAAAACTGATTTTTTTAGACAAGGAATTAAGCTACATGGTTGTGGTTGTAGAAGTCATTGTTCTTTTTTACATGGTTAATGCAAAATATTATTTTACCTAAGAATAATATTTTAATATTTTTAATGATACTTTACCTAAATTAATCTCTTAGAGAAGTAGATTTACTTATCTCAGAGAAAAATAGGCACAAAGGTAAGTACAGAAAACCATACATGCACAGAAATGCAGAAATGTTGTGACAAAGTCGTGTCACGGCCAAGGTGAAAAATGTTTTATAACACCTTGAGATCCTTAAGGAACTTCAGTTTTGCAGAAATATAGCAGGGGAGGGGAAGGGGAAGGGGAAGGGGAAGGGGAAGGGGAAGGGGAAGGGGAAGGGGAAGGGGAAGGGGAAGGGGAAGGGGAAGGGGAAGGGGAAGGGGAAGGGGAAGGGGAAGGGGAAGGGGAAGGGGAAGGGGAAGGGGAAGGGGAAGGGGAAGGGGAAGGGGAAGGGGAAGGGGAAGGGGAAGGGGAAGGGAAAATTCCTTGCCTTTAACAAAACAGTACAAGATGGAGAGAAGGCTCCAAAATGTAGAAAAGTAAATATTCCAGGTACCCTGCTTATTTCTTCTGGAGAGGAGAGAAGATTAATTGGGTCAAAAGTCAGAAATCTCAAACCTGGTGCTGAGGAATAAAGGAGGGAGAAACAGCTGGGAAGAAACCAGAAATCCTCACTTCAGCACCACTGGGAAAGGCAAAGGACTTTGTGGGAACTCTTTCCTCGGGGGTACGATAACCTCTGGCTGTGTTTGACAGAGAACATTTCTGCTGAGCCCTGGGAGAGCTTTGAGCCAAGGAGACACGATGGGAAAGGGAAGGCTGGGCTGGAGAAGTGAGAATGTAAAGGACAGTTCAAACCCAAGGGGTCCCCGGGGAGTTTATAAACACAATGTGGAATTCTTAGAACCAGTCAAAGGCAAACAAGTCCAAAACAACTCAAGTGCTGATTATTCGAGGGCTTTTGAAGGCTATGACGTATTTTAAGCTTATCTAGCACCTAAAATTATCATTAAAATGACCTAATGTTCAACTGAGCATTGCCCTATCCTCTAGATATGAGCGGGGTAAATCTATTTAGAGGTTTTCTCTTGTAACAAAAAAGTCATATTAGAAATCCCGTTGTATTAAGCACAAAACTTCTCCATGGAGAGGCTCTTGTAGGTTTTTATAAATGCTGCAGTGCATTTCCACACCCAAACGTTTCAAAATAAGGATATACAGTGGTTCTGAAAGCACATTTTCCTCAGGTATTTCATTCTAAGAGGAAACCCTCGCCCTAAGAATACAAATTTACTTTTCATCATTTCCCAATATTAATGTTATTCCTGATATAAACACTAATTTTTGGCCAGACCAAAGACCACTGAAGTCATTCCATGACTTTGCCCATTTATATCAAACTGTCTGAACATTCCAACAGCCTCCAACCGAACACAAAAAGCACCTTGTAGGAAAGAAAAGGGAGGGAAAAAAGCACTTTCCTCCAGTTTGATTTTATCATCATTATAATTCCAAAGCTTTTGTGAAGGATAGCAGCTGTTTGTCACAAATAATACTAAAAAGAAAGGATTTGTAACCGTAATTTTTGCACTCTTTACTTACTTGGGGCCATTTACTGAAGTAAATTACAGCAAGGAGTGGTTATTGTGCTAATGCAGGAAGAATCTGCCCTTTATAACTGCAAAATTTCATAATAATGTGTTTTACAGTGTGGTCCAAACCTGATTACTCAGAGAAAGGACAATAAAGAATGAAAGCAGATGCTCATTAGGAACCCTACAATATCAATGAAAAAAGAAAAATTACTAAAAAACCAACTCTACATTAAACTTCAAATTGAATGACGGAATAGAAGACTGAGTTCTTCAGATTTTACTTTTATAATAGAAGGGGAGACAAAAATGCAGATTATTTCCTGAAAATGTGAAGCTGAGGAGAAAGAGTCTATCTTGATATATATTTGCAAAGATACATTATACTTTCCCTATTTTACTCTTTTGGAGTATTGTTTTTCATGCTCCCAAAGTTTTAGGGAATTCTTTTCTTTTTAATTTCTAAAATTTTGTAATTATTTTTCTCTTTTGTTTTTGAATAAGCTTGGTGAGATTTATGAAACAACACAAAAAGCCAACAAACCTCAAAATTAAAATAACACTAGTAATATAAAATAAAGGTTATTAGTCATACTATAATAAAAATGTACTAATTAAATTCAAAGAATGAGCACCTTTAAAAAAAAAATAGAACTGAACCCCACCAGATGAGAAATTGTCAGGAAAAGGATTTAAACCTGACTCTCAACTCTGAGCATCCTCACCAAATCATGAGCATTAAATCCTATTTCTTGGTATCATATGGAAAGAATATTTTGAATTTTCAGATTGAATGTTAAAATTTCAACACTGGAGGCAAGAAAAAAAAAAAGAGCAGCAAAAAGAAAAGGGTGTGACCACGAGCTGGACTCAAAAATCCAACTGGAAGATTTTGTGTTTGATGTGGAATCACAAACACCAAGTGAACCTGAAACCATCCAGGCTTGGTAATTCAGAGCACAGCTGGAACTTACAGCCAAAAAATGAGTCCTAAACATGTACCTGTGAAATTAATACTTCACTGCTTTTAATCATTTTCATACATCTTTAATTTTACCATAACCTGATCCTCAATGGAAAACTTTCAGTAAATTTCCTTGGTTTCTGCCCATTCTGCAGCAGGACAAACACAGCAGAATTCAGTGCAGCCACACACATTGGAAGAAATGGTTTCCATTAATTTCATTTTCTCCTACTGCAGGAACTCCTTTTTAACAGGAAAAATTCCCATCCATATGTTCAGGTACATGTGTAGATGCATCTGCATGGAGTATTAGGAAAATAAAGGACAAATGTATTTCTGCTACAATTTCTATATAAATGCATTCCTATTTATTCATAAAATCGATGTATATTCACACATCTAAATCCATTTTTATATAGATGTGCACTTCTACCTCCACATGTTCATGTATTTGCACATATAAACACGAAAATATAAATATATTTGCATATGCATGTATCCCTCTGATCTTCTTTCCTCACCAACTGCAGCCCTTTATTCAGTGAAAGTTTCCAAGTATCTGCACATTTATTTCTGGATAAAAGAAGCAGTTTGAGCTCCTGACCACTGTTCTCTAACAAATAATTCTTTGTGGCTGTAATTAAGATGGCTCTGAAAGACTGCTGGGATGTCTTAGTGGTCTGGAGAGCACTCCCCCCCTCCCCTGAAACAAAATCCTTTATCACATTTTTGAATTAATTATAAAAGTTAAAAATTAAATCTTTCTTGTGTCCCCCATAATAATCCTCCCAGATCAGTTTTTGTCCATATTAATGGAGAACACATCCCTAGTAAGATTTAATTTCAAACTTTTATAATTATGGTTAAAATTAAATCTTACTGTGGCTGTATTACACATTAACATGAATGAAAGCCAGCCTAGGAGGATTATCAATGGCACTCCAGCACGATTTATTTTTAACTTTTGCAATTAATTAAAATCTTTGGATAAAGATCTTGTTTTGGAGTGGGGGAGTCCCTATTAAGATGAAGCCCATGAAGTGTTTCCATTCTTGTGCAGGGTATTGAAGATGGGAAGGCAAAGCCTGGGAGCTCAGGGAGATCATCCAATAAATCATTCCTCCCTGGCAGAGCAAGACTGAGTTCTGAGCTGCTTCTGCTCTGGACAAAATGGTGATAACACACCAAAACAGCTTTTTTCTCCTAAAAACACTCAGCAACACCCAACAAGCTTGGAGACAACCTCACACCACCCAGAATACCAAGAGAGGTATCATCCCATTCCAGTTCTCCCTTTTTATCCCATTAAAAGATACATTTTTAAGAGTAAAGTTACTTTCCCTCGATTATTTTTGTGGTTTACCCCATCAGAAATGAGTTTTGGCAGCCATGGTGAATAGCACGAGGTCTTTTTTCTCCTAAAAACATTCAGCAACACCCAACAAGCTTGGAGACAACCTCTCACCACCCAGAATACCAGGAAAGTTATCATCCCATTCCTTTTTAGCTCATTAAAAAAATATTTTTAAGAGTAAAATTACTTCCCCTCAATTATTTTTGTGGTTTACCCCATCAGAAACGAATTTGGGCAGCCACAGTGAATAGCACGAGGTCTTTCTTCTCCTAAAAACACTCAGCAACACCCAACAAGCTTGGAGACAACCTCACACCACCCAGAATACCAGGAGAGGTATCATCCCATTCCAGTTCTCCCTTTTTATCTCATTAAAAAATATTTTTAAGAGTAAAATTACTTCCCCTCGATTATTTTTGTGGTTTACACCATCAGAAATGAGTTTTGGCAGCCATGGTGAATAGCACAAGGTCTCCCTCACACTCAGCTGCCCTTTGCTGGACAAAAAAGGGATGAAGCTCCCAAGGATCCTCATCTCCAGCCATGCTGGGCCCCTCAGGGCTCAGGTTTTTGTCTCTCTCTGCACACCAAGGTGTCCCAACCCTCCGTGCTGCCCCAGGTAAAGCACAGCCCCCGTGTGAGAGCCACTGGGGATGGTGGAGTTTGGAAAAGATCCTTCTGACCACCAAGTCTGATCATAAACCCAACACTGCCAAGTCCAACCCTAAACTGTGCCCAGGAGCCACGTGTTCTCCTGGCACCAGCTGGGGATGAGCAGAACTTCAAATAAGCAGAATAAAATGCTGTTTGAGGGGTTCCTCCCCCCAGAGATGTTTCTTCAGTCTATGGCTTTTTTCTCCCACTATCAAACCTCTTATGCTGCTGAAAAGTTATATTAAGCCAGAAATTATTTAAATTCCCTCCGAGGAGCCAACACAGAGTTTGCAATCAGGCCTTTGCAGCACCTGGCTTTTATAAAACATTTTTTGTTTAGAATCACTTCTGCCCCATCCCTGGCAGTGTCCCAGGCCAGGCTGGATGGGGTTTGGAGCACCCTGGGACAGTGGGAGGTGTCCCTGCCCATGGCACGGGTGACACAGGTGGAGCTTTAAGGTCTCTTCCAACCCAAACCATTCTGGGATTGTCTAAAATGTTCCTTGGGGAAAAAGGAGCAGGAAGAGAAGAGAAGCAGAGAAAAGACCCAGAGAGAGAAATAGGCATAGCCAGAGCCTGAATTAAATCTATGAAAGGGATCCCACTTGGCTGGAAACAAAAGGGCTGTCTCCTACATGATTCTTACAGCAATCAGGAAATGGGAACTTGCCCATTCTTTGTAAATATGAGAGTATTTATATTGCATCAAAAGGATCTGATTCCACTATCGTGTTTTTCTTCTAAGACAAACCACAGAGCACAAAAACTTTGGCTAACCTCGTTCTTCTCCGTGATTTGCTTGAAGTTACACAGGAAGAATATCTCAGTTTGTGCCTCCCAGAAAATATCACCTGAAAAACAAAATATTTATGAATGGCACTGTAAGGGAAGGGGCTGATTTTACCATGGAGAGGAGGCCAGGAGGAGCAGAGAAAACACAACCCTGCACATCCACCTTGGAAAACCCAAAACATTGCAATGAAAACACAAAGGACTTCTACAAAACCAGAGGCTGAAACAGCCTCACTTGTTCCTGTGTCCTTAAGGAAATAATTTTACTTCCTTATGGTGTCATAATTAATTTTCTGTAGGCGTTCATCAACTAAAGTTCTTCCAGAAGGAAAGTTGGAAATACCTCACTTCTGGTAATTATTAAGCACAGTACTATTGAATATAATTGAATATAATTGAATGAGTGAAAGGAAGATTGTCCATAATACCAATAAATCCATATATTTTTATTTATATAATATATATATTTATAATATATATATATTTATATGTTACATATATTTATATCATACATATATTCATAAGGAGGAGGTATTTTCCTCTCTTTTCCTTCCCAAAATGAAAGAATATCCATACATGGTATATCCATGGGAAATAGTCCTCAAATAACAATTCTGGTCAATTCTGACACAATGAGGAATAAGCTGTTCTACAAAGAAGGAGTAAAAAAATCACTCCAAAAATTCTTCAACTATTCAATGAGATTTTCTTAAACAATCTCCTCCTGTTCTGCTGGCAGCTCTTTTTTTTTTCCCATCCTGTGTTATCCTGTGAGCAGTGGTCTCCCATGCCAAGGGCTTTCCTTATACCCTGTTTTCTACTGGAAGCAGCCATCTACATCAAAGTATAATCTCAAAAATAAAAACAAAACAGCAAACAAGTCACTGGCAGATTTTCTTCCCTCTCCTTGCTTGTTGCCCTGTCCATTCCCAACTGAAATCCCTAATTATTTATTTGGGCATGTCCTGTAAGCCATGTCATCACCAGTGCCAAGGAATTTTCTGGGAATGGTTTGAAATGTTTCCAGTTAAGCTCCAGACTTAACATCTCCAGAAGAAAAACTAATGTTTCTACCACGTACTTTATTAAGCCCTTTAGGTCCTTTTACAAGAGAGGAAATACCAATTAACGTATAATTTAGCAGAACAAAATATTATCCCATTTCAACCAGTACCCACTTCCTTGAAGTTTATTCAAGCATTAATAACCATTTAATGCAATTTAACTACACTGAGGTATCCGTTACATTAATATCATATATCCATCAGGAAATTAGAGTTTTGTCTCTATGAATTTTGTATTACAAGGAAGTCTTCATAATTTTATTCTGCGCTTTATGGTGGCTAATTTAAGTTTGAAAATGGTTCAGATAACTTCCCGGTCTCTCTCTTCTGCGCTGTAATACGACTAACAAATTGTTACTGATGTTAAAAGATCATGAACACATCATTTATTAAGCAGGGCTGGAGAGAGAAGTTTGAAAGAAGAGTGCATTTCCCAGATAATCCCTGGGTTTCCAGGAGCTGACAAATTCCATGGGCTGGGATGCTCAGGACCCTGGGCTCCACAGGAGTGGAAACAAACCCAAAAAATATTCTTCAATTGACTCTCTCAGCCTAAAGAAACTCCCTGCCCACTCTCCAGTAATCTTTAACAGGGGAATTGGGCTGCAAGTCTAATGAAAAGGAGATTTTCCCCATCCTACCTGGTCTGGGGATCATGGATCAGTGATGCCCATGAGAAAAGGGAATTGAGTTCAATGATAACCCAAGGGAAAACAGGAAATATTCCTGAAATCCTCAAATGTGAGACAAGCCCATGTAGGTACAGCTCCTCTGAAGTTTCTTCAGAGAAACAGAATAATTTTGATTACTGCAACATCTGTTCATTCATCTATTTAAATTCAAAGGTGATCTTACCTTTTTATTTTGTCAAAATATCAGAATATATACCTAGCACTGATGAAAACAACCAGAAATGAAGTCTGAGACAACGTAAACTGATAATTGAGTAAAAAATCGACTTGGCTGTTAAAGGTTTTAATGGTATTTAGTGTTTAATTCTGCATCATGGATTTAACCAGAATATTTCCCCAATTTTTTAAAATCTTCCTCTCTCAGTTAAAGAGGAATGAGAACACAGATTTCTCTTTCAGATTGGAGGATTTAAAGCTTTTTGTTGATGCCTCCTTTTCTCAGTATTTCCTAAACTGCAATCCTTTATATAACTTTACATACATTTGTACATAGCAATAAATCTTAATTCTGAAATATTATTTTACATTGATTCTAGAATATCTTCTCCTTTACAAACTGCTCTGCTCTAAAGCATAACTTTTCAGACATCCTATTTTTCCTCATCCTGTGAGTGTTTTTGAGGGAAAAGCAGTTGGAAGGAAATGGTTTAGGTGCATCCCAAGGAATTTGGCAGCTCTGCCTAGACCTCTCTCCCCTATTCCTACATTTCTCCATAGAGAATAGAAAATCACTCCTTCGGTAATTTCAGTCACCAACTCCTTAAGCCACTGGAAAAAAAAAGCCCAGGTGCTTTTCAAGCACTAAGGATTAATTTAGAAAGAAAAAAGTTGTGTTCTTTTCTAATTGTATCCAAAAAAGTTCTGTATATGTTGGTCTGAGGGTCACTGCACCTGGATTAGCTGGAAAATCAGTACAATTTGAAGTGTTAGGAAAGGAGACAAGATCTATAGAAATTATCCCATAAGAAAGGACAATTGTCCCATAAAAAGGGTTTATTGAGAGCCTGGGTGGAAGGAAGGGACCAGCCCAGTGAGAAGAACCCAAAAAATTGGTTGGACCCTCTCCCCACTGATTTCCACATAAAAACCCCAAATTCTCAGAGCACAGATTAAAACCTTGGCTGTTGGAAGGAAGAAATCTTTGCTATAAAGCCTTTGAACAAATAAATGCCACAAAACATTCTGCTTTTTGTGTCTCAACCAACAAGATAAGCGTAAATAAGCTCACAAAAACCTCTCAAAAGTCATCAAACACAAAATATTGTAATACTGCTACTCCTGTGAATACTACAGAGTAAAAAATCTGTCACATTGTGGATGTGGATCTCCTCCTTATTGTGCCTTTTGGCATCTCTGGATTGTTAAAGAAGCCCAAAACTGCTTTTTCTGCAAATTCTTTCAACTCTTTTAGCTCTTTTTATTTGTCCAGCAGGATTTGGGACTTGTTAAGCTTTGCCTATTGAGGGGAAGGAAAAAAACAGGCCCAATGCATTTTATAATTGCAGAAATGCTCTCTGGCCAGAGGGAAGTGGCCAAACTCTCTGGTGGGAGAGGCAGCAACAACAGGCAGAGCCCAAGTTTAAAATTTAGAGAAATAACATCATTTAGATATTATAATTATTTTGCTTTTAATTGTTTGGTGCACATTAAATTTCTTTCTGCAGCAGCATGGACAGACAGGTAGAAAACCTCAGCATTAATGAGAAAAGAGTCCAAAAAAAAAAATTTAATAGAGGAAAGCAGCACAGGACATGCTCAGAGACCTTGAAGCTGATATTTTTTTTATCTGTATTACAAAGTGTTCCACAAACAAAAAAATCCACCACTGCAATATGCAGAGAGGAAAAAACTTAACAAACACAAAAAAAATAAAGCAAGAACTACCAGTATCTGCCATGTTGCAATGATTTGTGCTGGTATAAATTAATAATTGTTCTGTATTTAAATGCACCCCAGGATTAAATTGTGCTTACACCAGAAGTTCCATCCCAGGTCCTGCTAATGAAATTATCAATACAATGAGCTTGAAAATCTCTCCTTTAGTTTGGCCACCCCTAAAACAGAAAATATATTTGCCAAACCTCAGCCTGGAGAACAAAACAGACACCAGAGACAGCATTGATGTGAAAGGAAATAAAAAGTGACTGCCAGCATGTTTTACTCTGCCTAAAATTCCCCTTTTAATGAACTTTTTACCAGTTTATTAGTCTTGCAAACCACACATATATGGGGTTTGTGCTTTTCCTTGTACACAGATTTTTTCCATCGATTCACAATGGGAAAAAAAATAAATAAAATAGCCTGAATTCCTCATAGAAAGCTTAATAATGTTTCGATACATCAGTAATCCCACATCACACAGGGTCACTAAATCACTGTAGAAATAAGAAACTCTTTTAAATGTAATAATTAATTAATGATTCAGGCTGCAGCTCTCATTTGTTGTACCTACTGCCACTTAATTTTATTCAATTCTAAAAGTAAAATATAATTCAGTCAACCTTTGAGGGAAGAACAGATATTTCCAATATTTTGTGGATATGGCAGAATATATAATTAAAGTAAGCCAGATCTACAAGAATATAAAGAAAAAATCTTGCCTAATAAAAATCATTACTCAAAATAGTTTGGGAAACACAGTAAATTTCAGTGAAATTAGTTCAATTAAACCTGCTTAAAAATAAAATTAAGCTGTGCTTTTATCTTCTAAATATTCTACTGTGAAAAATACAGTTCAGAGAGACATCAGTGTTTTATGACAAAAAGATGCAGCCTGAGCACAGTTTAATCTGTCACCAACTTTACAGATTTTTACTCCAATAAAATCCACTCGTGAACCTCTTCTCATAAAAGCCCCACAGGCAAGAAAAAGTCAACTTATGCAGTTTTTATTTTTAATCTGGTACACCAATAAAATGAGAGGAAAGAACCCAAAGTAGGAGAGAAAAAAATTTGAAAAATGTAAGTTATATAGAAAGGGAGTATTATGTAGGAAAATATTTAAAATCTTCTAATATAACAACCCAAGATGTTGTTTTTCCTTATCAGACCTGTTGAGTGACATGAAGTGACACTCCAGCCTAAACTAATTTTTTTACCAATAACACAAACAATAATTAATTTGTGCCTTTTGTCAATGACATTTTTTGACATTCTGATTGTATCCCGCCAATGAGACCCGGTTTGGGGAGAGCTTTGAGGTCCCAGGTTGGACTGAAAATGTGGCACCACTTTTAATAATTTGATATAAGTAAAATGAAAACCGAATTTCTCCACAGAAGCACCCGTATAATCTTCAGTGCCACTAACAGTTTTTACAGCATTCAGCTGAGGGGATAGAGAAGAAGTGAAAATTCCCATCTATTCCAGCAAATGAAAAGCCAGAGAGGTTAAAATGTAGCTTTGCTTAAATGTTAGTTTATCCTGGATATTTGTTATAGAATTAAAATCAAAATATAGAAAAATTTACTTAATGTACACAGGAAAACAGGATCTTGGGGATCGTTTCAAAAATGATCAGTTCTACTGCTGCAGGGCTTTGTGTGTCTAATGAATAAAAACCTGTGAAAACTTAAATTTTTGTCATTAAATTTATTAATCCAACACTTGAATGTTTGCTTTAAATATCAGACTGGAACTTGAAAGAAAAATGGAAACTAAACATATTCTGCAAATGAATCAAAAAAAGCTCACAAGGGAGACAGAGTTGTTGATCTGAAGGTCGGGGCTGCTCTTTTGAGATGTTTTGCTCCCTGACAATATTTCAAGGGTTAAGAGTGACCTCAGAATGATGCATTTCAACACCTGCAGAAGCCACGCCCACAGCAATAATTTTAAAAGAAAACCTTAAACAGACATACACAAAAAAAATACATGAAAAAGCCACAAAACCTCTCAGTTTTTGTAGGTTACAGCAGTGAGCTTTGATTAGGAATAGGAAATAACCCAAACCAGAGTTGGAGGATTCCCATATTGAGCCTGCTCCAGGCAAACCAATCCCAAAGCCCCAGCCAATTCCAAGGAATCAGATGAAACAATGAATCCCAAAGCATCTTCCTTAACTGATTTACACTTCCAGACATGCAAGATTCAACAAACATTAACTGAAATTCAAGCTAAATTGGTCAGAGAATGAGTTCCTAAAATGCTTTATTCAAGGAGCCCGAGGGTCTGGATTTCTTTCTCCCACCATCATTATTGGAAATAAATTTGTACTGATGGATCAGCAAAGAACTGATAAGAAATCAAAGATCCTGCAAGTTATTTTTTGCACTTTGGAGTACTGTGGGAGAACAAAATGACATATTCTGCTATCCAGCCCTCTGCTATTGCAAGAGCTACAAGTTACGAGTTCCCAAACTTTTCTACAATTGCTTTTATAATCTCTTTCTTTTAATATTCCCTTTTTAGGCTGTAACTTTAAAATTCTCTCTAAACCAATTGAGAAGCAGAAAAATAAAAAGGCAAGAAATCCAGGGATTTTACAGTAAAAGCTATAACTGTGCAAGGGCTTTTTTTTTTTTTTGAGTAGTTCTTGTGCTAAAAAGCAGAAGGGAGAGAAAGCCGAAATTTGAAAGTGTTGAAGGGAAATAGGCCCTTTGTTGAATATATTTAAGAAAAAGCATTGATATGGAACTTCTCAGTGTGCTCTCTAAATTCTTTAATACCACATGGCATGATTCACAGCTTCTGTTTTCTTACCAGAGCTTCTCCAAAACTTTCCTTTCGAGATGTTGCCCCAAGTTTTCTCGGGCATGAGAATGGGATTTCTCTTGGCCTGATAGTTCTGCTGCACATTTCCCCCTCCCAATAACTATTAAACATCCTCAGGTGCCAAGCAGTTCATGTAATTGAGAATTTGGGTATTTCTTTCTGGGTTTTATGCAGGGGAAGAATTAATCCTTTAGTCAGTCACACTTCGCATGCAGTTGTTCAGAAAGCCGGGGGTGTTTGTGTTTTCTTTCCAAAGGGAAAAAAGTGTTCCTTGGAAGTCTGAGAAGTTTGTTTCCTGCGTGTTTTATTCAAAATCTTTGCCATGTTCTTCCTCACTTCCTGCGAGTTCACTTAACAGATTTTTGGCTCCTCTGCAAATATTTTTTTTTTATATAATGGTGATGCACATAATCATCTGTTGGCCAGCAGCTGAAGGAATTTGACAATATCCACGCATGACAAATTTCTTCTTTCAGTCCCCTCATGGAGTTTTTTATTCTTTGTGCCATCTCCACAGCACTGCCTCTCATCTGTCACTTCATCTCTCTGGCTTCTGGTCTCCAGCTCAGCATCAGGGTGGAGCTCACCTCAGTGGAGACTCTTGCTGACACATAAAACCCTGCACCCAGAGGTGCTGCACTGGCACAGAATTCCCAGAGGAGCTGTGGCTGCGCCTGGATCCCTGCAACTGTCCCAGGCCAGGTTGGATGAGACTTGGAGCAGCCTGGGACAGTGGGAGGTGTCCCTGTCCACGGCAGGGGTGGAATGGGATAAGTTTAAGGTCCCTCCTAACCCAAAACAAGTTATTCTATCACTCTAAGACATTACAATGGCTCCTAATCTGCATTTCAGAGCTCGATTTTATCCACAGCCCCACACTCCGGGCTGTAAGAACAGTTTTGAAGCTGCATCCCAGATTGGATAATACCCAAAATAAAAACTCAATGGAGAACAAGCAAAAATTTCATAGAACAACCAAATCAGGCAAGATTTGGAGTTTACCGAGCAAAGTAACCCAAGTTAACTGAGTTTAAATCCCCTCTCCCTATCCAGGGCTACTCATTCCCATCCATTTCCCAACCACACAGTGGGAATACAATGCAAGAACTGAAACAGCTTTGGTTTTCTTTTTTCAGAACATGCAGGGTGGAATAACTGACAATTATCACCCATTTTACCCAAATTTTTCTAAAAGAACTCTGTGTGCATACAAGGATATGTGTAGACCATATTTTATAGACCGTCCAGTGTAGGATATGGTCTATAAAACTCTTGATTCCTGACCATGCAGCTTGGACCCTTCCTGGGATCACAAGCCCCACACCACTTGCTCTCTGCAGATGAAATTTCTTAAATTTACAGATGTCCAGGGGACCATTTGGAGCTACTGCTTTCCCCAGGTACTCAAACATCCAGAAATCCTGAACAAATGTATTTAAGTCACTGAATTTCACGCTTAAAAAGAAATTCTAAGTGAGGAGGAAAAAAGAAAAATACAGATTTATCCAGGGAATGTTAAACATATGCCAACCCTATACTCTTATTTCTGCAAAAAGAGAGATGGTTAATGTTTTTATGAGACAGTGACATCAAGTCTGTAAGAACCACAAAAATCTCTTGTAAATACAGCACTCATCACAGAGAAACTGAGGTGGAAGGAAGAAAACTGAGGCAGAAAACAGCAAAATTAAGAGCGAAAAATAGACAATATGAAGTACCAACTTCAACATCTCATGCTCTTGAGTTGGAGGAGAGATTCTGGAGAAGTTCCTTGAATAAGACTTTTAAAATAAGCCTTTACATTTCATTTATGATTCTGCCTTAAAGAGGAGCGTGAAGTTTGCTGGTGATATAAAAATTAGCGGGTATCATCCATACCCAGAAAGGTGGAAATACATCCTATAAATGTGCCACGTGTCCTTGATCAGATTAATATAAATGGAATTAAAAATAATTAAACAAAGTACAAGTTCAAGGCGGCACATTAATCCTAGAAAAACGGTAGTGGGTGAGGAACATGGCTGCTCAGGATGGAAAGGTAAATGAGGAAGAGATTTTAGTTTTGGCATGGATATAAACAGGTATAAACTGGCTGCCACTGAGTTTAGGCTGGACACCAGAAAAAAGCACAAGAACATCATTCCTGAATAGCTGCTCAGTGCTCCACACCACAGGCAAAGCAAAGTGGAAGGAAAGCAGTCAATTATTTTTGATACAGAGGCTGAGGAATTTCTGAACAGGATTTCAGGATATGAGCTGGTTTTTTGCAGTCGGCAAAAATAAAGCCTGAGCTAAGCCTGCGTCATTAGCCTACCTCAAAAAATCTGTTCAAATCCTAGGGAAACACTGAAATTAATTACATTATAGCAACTGGAAGTCGTTAAACTTCCCTTAAGAGCAAACAGAAGTTGGGAAGGTTAGGAAACCTCATCGTGGATACAGAAGGAGATTTTTCTGTGCCTGGAGATGATGCCGGGGAAGAATTTTGCGAACAACTTGAACACTGCTGACTGGACATCTTTGCATGATAAGGACCAGATGGAAAACCCAGAAGAGACTCCACGAATTCACTTGCAAATTATCACTTTGCATTAATTATGCCCAGAAAGCTGCCTCGCATTGACGTCCGCCTTACCAAACACTCCAGCGCGGGGATATCTACGCAAAAGTTTATAATCAAAGCCATGCAAGCAATTTCAATATTGCGAGGCCGTAAACAGATTAAAGATATGATTTTATTGAAGTATTTGGGTTTGCAGTGAAACATCTCGCCGTCGTGCCATGTGTGGCTTTTCTGCTCAGCCGCAAACTCCAAACAGGCTGGAATAACAGAGCTTTTGTGATTAACCAAACAGCCAATAACCCACAAGACCCAGCGGCCGGCCATCATCCTTATGTAAATAAGGAAAGCTTATTTTTGCTCAGCTAATAGCCGGCGCACAACAATGAAATGCTTTTAATAAGTTTTTAAGAGGATAAGATCAAGGAATCGGTTTGGCGAGTGCCCTTTTCGATGGCCGCACACCGCGCCGGCGGCCGCGGCGTGACACGTTTGCGTTGTTATTTGGCTGTAAACAAAATGAAAAGATCTGTCACTGAAATTTAAACAGAGAGGCTGGTTACATAAACTCCAACATTCTCAGTCCCAGCACAGCACCATCAACAGTCTGAAGAGACCGTACAGCTAAACAAAGTTTGGGGATGTTTTTGGATAGGGGAGAAAGATTAATAACCAGAAAATAACTCTTGGCTCCCGCTACAAACTCTTAGGAATATAATTTTAAATTTGTGTAAATCCAAAGATTGATGCTCAAGCTTATGAAATAACCATTTTTTTTTCCGCAGCGTTGAAATACACACCCACGTGGAAACAAATCTTTTCGCTGGCCAATTTTAACAGAATATACTGCTTTTACCAAAAAAAGCAACTTAAATAAATCTGACCTATGTGTTCTCATAGATAATTGTAACTGCGGTCAGCAAACAACAAATCTTCTATAAATGGTCATCTTTCCAAATTATTCTGGCTTCAGAACAGGCCTGATTAATTGCACAAACACTGCGTGCCTCTGAATGCAATTTGTCTGTGTGGACCAGGAGAGGATGCCTGAGACATTCCCAGCAGCCACGTGGGAGAGGATTTCTCTGTTTGTTGCAGGTAAACAACATTTTGCTCCATCACAAGACCCTGCAGATCACTCCAGCCCCAAACAGAGCTGTTGCCTCGCCCTAAATGGAAATATCAGGACAACTGGAATGAAAACGAAGCTTGGAGAGGTCTAGGAGAAACTTTCCTTCTCCAGCAGCATCTTCTGCTGTGGGAGGTGAGCACTCCCGGGGCTCCAGCTGGATTTCAGCAGCTGATTTAAATCCTGTGCCTGGCGTTGAGGGAGGGCTGGCCCTGGGTCATCCCTCAGGCTTTTTTTCAGCAGCAGCTGACACGGGGTTTGCTCAGGCTCAGATCTGAGGCTGGTTCCTAGATCAGCTGGGCACAGACTGCTCCATGCACTGAAATTCATGGTGCCATCATTGAGCAAAATAAACACGTGATGCTCGTGAATAGAACTCCTCTTGTAGACAGCTTAGCTCTAGAAAGGTGACAGATCACAGCCTAATCTCTGCAGTGTCCATCCTCACCGAAATGCTGTAGGACACCATAAATTCAGGTTGAATTTTACATGTGACACATTGTTTATAAATGCCATTTGTTGTGTGTGATTAAAACAATCTCCTTAACTCCATCAGAGCTATGTCAGACACCAGTGACAGCTGCACCTCAAATCAGGATTTCTGGCTCAAGGGTCAATTGGATCTTCCCACTAAGGAGTTGGAGAGCAGAAGGAAGAGTAACTGGAGAGGTGGATCTAACTGCACTCCTCCCTCACCTTCAGGAGGAGTAACCACCTGCTCTAAACACCAGGAGAAAATTATCTGGGAGACAGAGCTGAGAAGTCAGGAGCTGGGCACAGATAAATTGGCTGCATGGCTTCCTGCAGAGCACCCAACACCTCCTCTCCATAAATCCCATAAATCCAGAACAGGGGTGTGATGCACAACACAGAGCATGGGCTTCTCTGGTAAAATTCAAAACGCTTGTGCTCAGGGGTGTAAGAGATGACATTTGACTTTTACACAACTCTGCTGTCCCAGAACATGCATCTCCTAAGCTCTCACAGGACACACCCATGGCTGCCACCCTCCCCAGTTCCACCTGGGTTAAGCCTGCAAAGAGAAAATCCACATTCCCTTCTGTTTTGGCAAAGGATTTAGCAGTTCATGTTTTGTTAAAAAAAAAATAATAAAAATCCATCACAAATTTAGAAGCAGGTCCCATCTCATGCCAGTTCTAAATGCCGCAAACCAACGGTTTTGATAAATTGTGCAGCTCATGGCACACCTCTCTTTTCTCCACAATTCACAGAGTTAAAGTTGACAAAAACTTGCTGGTTTGCAGAATTTAAAACGTTACACACGCACACTGCCCAGATTGACAACATGAGCTGGGATGGTGCCAGAAGAGCAGCGATGATTTATTAGGTCTGCAGCACTTAATCCAAGAAATAAAAAGGACTTATGTGACGGATGAGCATAAATGAACTATTGGGTCAGACACCCATTTCTTAAAAAGCAGAATAAAAAAGGTCTGAAGCAAGATACTGTGTAGGGCTTAGTATACATTAATGTATTAGAGATTTGCTGGTAGACTTTGAAATTTCTGGGTTTTAACCAGCTCCAAATGATTATTTTTTTAAAAAACCAGACCAGCTGAAATAAATATTTACCAAATCCCATCACGTCATACTGCCCTTCCCTGGTAATATCATCATGGCTCAGAAAACATTTACAAAGAATTAGGCCAGAGGCTGAAGCCCTGACCCGAAGTCAATGACCAAATTCCTGTTGTCAGCAGAGATGTGGAGCTCCATGCTAAAGCCTCTCCCCTTCTGCAGTGTAAGCAGAGAAAGCAGAGGGACCATTTACATCATCCTAGGCAAGATCAGAATCTAAAGGAGCCTTTAGAGCTGAGTGTGGTCTGAGCCAATACCAGGAACAAACCATTGTTTGAGTGCCAACATCACGTTCTACCAGATTTCCCTTCTCAAAAACATGGTAGCAGACTCGCCAGGTGATTATTCTGTAATTCTAGGAAATTTCAATAGGAAAGTGATTTTATTCTTTCTATGAGTCTCTTTGCAAAGACTGAAGCTGCTCTGCTTTGAGCTTTCCTCACCTGAAAAAAACCAACTTTTTTCTCTCCCATCTGTAGTATTGATAAATCATTTCCAGCACATAAATTTCCCTCCTGGCATAAAAAAGACTTGATCAGAAGGCAATAAAAAGTACAATAAATAGCCAGCTCCTCTCTAACCTGTGTGGTTTGACACAGCTGAAGCAAGCTGTGAAAAGGAATATTGTTCCTTTAATAGAACGCCTGAAATGGTGCTCAAAACAGATTGGGCTGACAATTTTTGCAACCTTGGTGTCTCCTCCAAGATTTACAATGGCACAGCTCCCCTTTTTTTAGCAAATTAAGCCTCGTGTCAAGGCTTAAAATTAAATCCAAACTTCTTTTCTTCTCTGTACAGAAGGAACAAATTGGCACCACATGCCAGTAGTCAAGGAGTGCTGATGGGAAACAGAGAGAAGGGAGCGCCCTCCAACCTGGGAGGCGTCACTAGTCAAAATCAACTGGGATAAACAGTCAATTCCACTTAAAGTTTGACATCTAAAGGCTTGTGAGAGAGAAACATTCAAATATAAGGATTCCTCTGCACCACACGGACCTGTCTCAGTGCCAGCACTTAAACTTTTCTGTGCTGTGCAAGCACTTTGTGGGAATCTGCCTTCGGTGTGGGGTTTGATGTCGTAAGATCCAGCCTTGCCAAAGCCTTTTTAGTTTGTTCCAGAGGGGAAAAAAAAGGAAATACAACTGAGATTCAGAGAGTATGAACATCACTGAGTTAATATCACATCGCCTACTGTTACCAATAGAAATTTTGTCATTATGTAGGATTCTGGTTTATAATATTTAAAATCTTATTTGAACACATACACCAGATAGAACGAAAGGGTATTTCTAAGGATAGGTTGTTTTCATGGACAGAAAGGTAAGAATACCTTTTACAAAACTACCCAAAAGCCACATTATTGTCCATTTAAGGAATGGACATTATGCCATTATGTGATGATTCCTGAAGTAGATCCCAAATCCATCCCCAAACCCCACTGCACACAAAAGTAACCCTACATTTCCCAGGTTAAGAAGCAAACCCAGCCCAAGAGCAGCACAGATACTGCTGGGAAAAGAAAAAAATAATAATAAAGGTTCATTTTGAAATATAAACAAGAGGTTAAATATACCTAGTTTTAAAAGTCCCTTTATCTTTTTAGAACTGTGTAGATGAGGGGGTATTTGAGAGGTGACATGATTCCCTGCTTCACGCCTCCCATTGCTCTTCCCCCAATGTTTCTGATAAAAGTCCTTATATAAAAAAGATCAGCAGCAAAGCATCACACCTGGTTATGGATGAAAAGTGAAAATAGAAAAATAGTGAAAAATTTATCCTGGCGTAGCACATCAAATTCACTACAATTTAACCTCGGTTTTGAGCACATGCACAAGGTTTTACAGGATGAGGAACTAATTTCATGAATGAAACACTCCACAGAGATGTTTGCAGAAAACACAGCAAAATGATCAGCTCAGAACCCGGCACGAGCAAGGCAGAAATATTGAACAGCAGGAAGATATTGCAGCAAATCATGGAATCACAGGATGGTTTGGGTTGGGAGGGCCCTTAAAGGTCATCCCATCCCACCCCTTCCAGGGGCAGGGACATTTCCACCAGCCCAGGCTGCTCCAAGACCATCCAGCCTGGTCTTGGGCACTTCCAGGGATCCAGAAGCTTCTCTGGACACCCTGTGCCAGGGCCCCATCACCCTCCCAAGGAAGAATTCCTTCCCAAAATCCCACCTATCCCTGCCCTCTGGAAGTGTGAGCCCAGATTAGGGTTTGTTGAATGCCAAGACAGAATTCCTCCTTCCTGCAGCCTCTCAAGTCCATCAGGGGTGGAATTAGCACCATACACATCTGGAATATCATCCACCCTATGCAAATAAGGGCTACTAGAAATAGCCCTGGACTTGCAGAGTAGGAACAACAAAACTGGATTGTAACTGTAATAGTTTGAACAATTCTCACCAACATTCCCAAAATCTGAGAGGAGCGAGCAGTGCAGACCATCAGCAGTCCCAACACCAAACCTGACTGTGTCACAAAGCCAATGCAAAGCCAGCTGCAAAGTTTTATTATCCCAAACTATCAGTTTTAGAGACAAGGTTTAATTTACATAGATTATTTTTTGAAATATGCTGTTAAAGGTGGGCTATTATGTTATATTGAAAAAAAAAGAAAGAACCACTCTACTGCAATTTAGTTAAAATGTGAAGTTGTCCAGACTGGAGAAACACAAAACCCTGCTCCACATTGACTGGAAGACAGAATGAAATATCCCTGGCCCACACCCTCAGGTGAGCACCAATGTCTCTGCCAAGACAGCAATTCCCTGCTCATCATTCAATCTCTGAAAGTGCCTAAATTCCCCCAAAACCACCACATAAACTTATTTTTCACTGGTAAATAAACATTTCATTGGGGTAATTGCAGATGGCAGATGCAGAATTTTAAACAAGGATAAATTAAAACATGGAGCCGTGCTGGAGTTTTGCACAGCTTAGCAGGAAGTTTTCTTTCATGCAGCATTTCTCAGCTAAAGTTTCATTTCTGTTTTGCAGTTCACCTCTATGTTTAAATAATAATTACGGTTGTGACACACAGTGACAAAAGCCAGAAAATTCAAAATTAGCAGAGACATACTCTGTCCATTGTTTGAATGTGCTCAGCTGGTTTTGCTTTACTAATACCACCAAGACAGAAATTTTCATTTCCCAAAAACACAAACTTCTGGCAAAGGGGTTACAGAGTGAAATAAATCTTATTCTTGGAAGAGACTTTTGTTTGACACCTGAATCATTTCTGCTGGTTTCTCTCCTTTTTTCCCCCCTTCTTCAAATGGAGTCTCAGAACTCGGAGCCAAAATACAGAGTCTCAGAGCTATCACAACAAAAGTTCAGCATCCAATTTCTCCTTCCAAACATGATCTCCTCCTAAAATACATCAACAAATCCATCTCCTGATTAGCCTGCAAGGAGCTGGGGAGCCCTGCCACAGCAAGGACAACTCAGGCATTCCAGTGTGCCATTGCTTGCTGAGTGGTGGGGAAGCAAAAGTATCGAAGCACAAACTCCCAGAGTTTGCTGTTCCTGTCAGGAAGTTTTAAGACTGATGCTCTTCATTTTCTCTTCTAATAGGCTGGCAAATGCTAAATGCATCTGACATCAGCAGTACTGCCACACATTCCAACGGCAAATAATGTGTTTATTCTGCTGTGTGCCATTGTTGCCCACCTGTTTCCTCTCACAGATTACTCTTTTTTTTTGTGGGAAATCCCATTTTTATGTTTTTACGCACACATTATACATCTCCTGCTTTCTTTTATGCCAAGCAAATACAAGAATGCCTTATTATTCTCAACGCTGTGAGCTGTTAAGCAAACATTTTCTCCTCCTTCTGATATAAGAGAGCTCCAGATCTTTTTCTTTGCAATCTGAGGACAACCACAAGTTGTTGTTTTGGGTTTTTTTCCCCATTTCTTTGTTAAATCACGATCCTATATTTACTGGAATTGACTAGAAATTTGCCACGGAGCTCTGCCTGTGCAGGTTTCCTCTTTTGGTTCAGGGGAGTAATTCCAGTATAATGCCATTGTATCTGTTGGGTTCTATCCCGCAGGAATTGGGCCCCCAGCTTCACTAATTAGTGTCTGCTCTGATAGGACACCGGATCCGCCAAAGCTTTGAAGTGGATCTGCTGAAGCCATCACCTACAGCGAGATCCCCAAAGACCAAGAAGTCTTTTAAACACAAGAAAGCCAGGCTTTATTTGAATAAAATTAGAAATTTCACTTTCAAATGGAGAAAGCTCAAAGTGGCTAGGGCAGGCAGGGCTGAATCAGAAAGGTTCCTTGCTCTGCTGTCTCTCTCCGTCCTTGCTTGTGGGCTTTATTTTATCTGATTCGAGTCATTTGTAGAAAATTTTGCCCAGTTCTCTCTCATCCCTACAATGACTCTGGCAGCTTTGGGACCTGGATGGAGCCTGCCCCTAATGCTGCTCTCAGGAACCTCTTGGGGACATTTGTGCCCATGTCCCAACCCCTGCCAGCCCTGCCCAGCTCCCTCTGCAGCCAGGGATCCCTTGGGGAAAGGATCTGTCCCTGTGGCATTTAGGGACACGGCCACCTCCACCACCCTTCCTCACTGTGAATTCCATGGGGTCCTCAGGCCAAGGAATTTGTTCCCATCTCTAAAAATGCCTCTCCACTCTCTTGGCTTTTCCTGCCTCCATAAGTGTTGGGACATGAGTATTCAGATGGAAAATAGGTTTTTCTGTTTCCTTTCCTGTTCACCCTCCTGGATTTGTCCTCTCCATCCCACTGCAAGGGCGGAGGGAGCTCTGCAGGTCTCCAGCCCTGTGTGCTGCTGGCAGATCCGTGTTTGTGTCTCTTGTCCATGGAAATCACCCAATCCTTGCAGTCTGCTGAAACCATTCCCCACCAAAATCTCAAATTATTTCTTCCTGCCCTCAGGAAGAAACAACTTGAGAGCAAAAAAGTGTCGAGTTTGTAACTTAGCTAAATATTTTGTCAGATTATCCCTTTTTCTGACCCAGAGATGGGGCAGCTGAGAGGCGTTTTTAAAACTTTTATTCCATTTTCAGTCTCATGTGAAGGCTGAGACAATACAGGTGTTATAATTAACACCATCACAATCAGAAGCCAAACTATTTCCTGATTCCAATCCATTATAAGTTTTTTTTGGCCTATCAGCTTTTGCCACACAATGCTGTAAATGCCTCAAAGCCAATCCTCTAAAATTACCCCTCATGCATCTTTCATAGTTCTATTTCTCCAACATATCCAGTCTTATTTACAAGGCCATCCTTTGAAATTTATTTCTGGTTCCATTTCTCTCCCAACAATGTCTGCCCTATTTCATGGAATTTTTCATAAATCAGCAATTTTTATCTCAAAGTTTGCATACAGATGGACAAGGCTATGTGAGCCTTCTGTCAGGCTTTGAGAAGTCTCTAAAAATCCATTTCCCACATTTCCCCCTCTCTTGAATGGAAAAAACTTTTTTGATGGCTTTGTTTGTTGTGCACAGTGAAGTACATAAGGTACTACTACTGACATTGCTACTATAACAATTAATATATATAAACTTATTTTGTGAAGTTCTTTTAACCATGGTGTAAAGTTTTATCTCTCAAACAAATTATTTAACCATGATTTTTCCCTTTCTCACTTCTCCTCCTGTCCATTTGCAAGAGCTATGGCCACCCATCATTAATAACTTATTATCAACCCCCAAAATTTCACATCTAATCCACAACTAAATCCAACTTCCACCACCTATTTGCTACAGTCTCAAATCCTCGGGATTTCTCTCCTCCCTTACTGCCCGGCTCTCCTCAGATGTTCTTGCAAATGGGCCATTAATTGCCAGACCATCTAGTGGGAAAACAAGAAAGCTGGCTACTCTTTGATTGCAGGGTTGTTGGGATTTGCCTGTTTGTGTTAATACTTCTCCCAGCCTTCAGGGATGCCTTTTTACCTTTGTTCCATTATTAGTTTTAACAACTGTATTATTTATTTTCGCTGCTTTTCAATCTGTCGTTGTTTAAAAATCCATTAAACTATAGGAGCTGAATAATTTTTTTTTTCCTTTCCCCTTCTTTATCCCCAAGAATTAACAAACAGTTTAATTAAGACAGATAAACAGGGAGATGTTGGTTCCCCTGAGAGGATTACATCCACATTTGATATTTTCAGAAGAAGGGTGTGTGTGGGGGGAAATATTTATGAGATTATAATGATATGCAAAATCATAGTTATAATTTTTTTTTCCCTTTTCAACAGAATGGATTTTTCTTTCCACCTGGAGCACAAACCCAAACTCCAACCAGGGAGGGCAGAGAAGTTCCACAGCAGAACCAGGATCAAGTTTTTCCAGGCACAGCTTTAGGTTTGTGTGGGTTGGCTTTAGGAAGAGGGGAGGCAGTGATAGGACAAGAGGGAATGGTTCTAAGCTGGAAAAGGTTTAGGTGGGATATTGGGAAGAAATTCTTCCCTGTGAGGGTGGTGATGCCCTGGGTGCCCAGAGCAGCTTTGATTTTTACCTTATTCCCTGTAGTGCTAAAATTTGAAGAAAACATTCCTTTAATCCACCTGATACTGTGAAAACCTCTACAGCCAAAGGTGTAAAACTATGTGCTAAATAACCTCTAGTATATTTTAATTTCCTTTTTTTAATGAAAAATAAATAAATAAACCTGGACATAATCAAATGCACATTTGGAAATGAGAACAAAATCTCCTTGAGTCCATTTTTAAGACCTTGTATAATAATTTTGGTCATTCTCCAATATTAGTGCTACATTGAGGTAAAGGCAGAAAAAGTTGAAAACAACTGCTTAGTTAAAATCCCTCAAAATTTTCAGCTGCAGATGAAATAATATAAAAGTAACCTCAGAAGTCTGCATCCATTCTAAGAAATTTATTAAATTAAACTGGATGACAGGAGATACTTTTTTTTTTTTTTTTGCTGCAAATTGCAAAATCGTGATCCAGAATGCAGCTGAGAAATTAAGGAATTAAGATGTCCAAAGCAGAAATGCAATAGTGAAATGACAAGGAGAATTTTCACATAAAAATTTAAAGCGGTGAAAAAACCACATTTTTGTGTTTTCTTTTGATATAATTATTGTATAAAAAGCTACAGGGTCATTATTAAAGCCCTTGATCTCAAAAAGCTTTCCTTAATTTTTCACTCTGATGGAAAAAATATTCCATTATTTTAATAAGAAGAGCATGACATTATTTTTATGTGAATTTTCTGAGTTCAGAATCTATTTGAAGGAAAGCCTGTGCACTCAGCTACAAAAGAAATAAAGACCAAAAAAGTCCCTCAAAATACACCTCCCCAAAAAAGCCAAATTAAAAAAAAACCAAACAAACAAAAAAAAATTTAAAATATCCCAAAAAATCCCACAAAATAAACATAAAAATTCTACCAGAAAATATTAAGACTTTCAAATTTTCAAACTAGCTCATATTTTGCATCTAAAATAGCTCCCACCTCTACTAGTCAATAATTTGGCCTATTTGTTTCTTTGTAATTTAAAAAAATCAGCAATTAATTAAAAAAATCAGCAATTAATTGACAGCTTGAAGCTGCAGAGACGCAAAAACAAAGATGCAAAAACTGAATCCATTTAAGAAATCCCATTCTTTAAATCTCCAGTCACAGCATCAGGGAAAGTTTTTGTTATCAGTTAATTCAGTAACCAGGTAAGAGAAAGTTGAACTTCCATGAGTTCTAAAAGCCTAAATCGAAATACTCGACGCAAATATTGTCGCCCATCAAAAAATAAAAGTAAATACTGCTCGCCCATCAAAAAATAAACTCAACTGGAATCAAATTTTGGTACAGTCCTGTGCAGGATGAGAACTTGTGCATATTTGGCAGGCGGCCCACTTGTGTATGCAATGCATAAAAACTGTAAGAAGGGATTCTATACTGACTACGGGGTGCTTACTTCCCTTCAACGATAATTGTCTTAATGCCTGTTTTAATCAGTATTAACTACTAGCAATAACACGCTTTTAATTATGTTTTAAACGAGTCCTTTATTGGGCTGTTTTGGGAGGCAAATTAGTCAAAAGGAGCTGTTAATCAAAAACGTGTTACTGGCACAAAATAAATGTTCATTTAAGGAGCCATTTGAAATAAACCTGGCTCATTGACTCTGACAACCTACAAGGACACCGGGGCCTCCCGAGGATAACTCCTTCAGCTCTCTCCCAGCTACGCCTTGCTGCTCAGAAGTTATAAGCAGAGGCATTAAGCAGTTTAGGTCATCCATCAGCTAACTTTTACTACTGTACTCAAGAAAATGAGCCTCGCAGGAACTTGGCGGCAGATCTATCCCTTCATTAGCCGAGCAATATTGAGAGAGATGTTCCTGTCGCGACGAAGGGGGAAATCTATGGCAGGGAAGTTTTGCTGGGTGTCCCTTCTGTCTAGGAGCTGTCTGTGCAGATTTGAGGTGTTTAGGGTGGTGTAATTATCAGTGAACATCGTTTGTAGGTGTTGGTTTTGAGTGATGGCCGTGCCCAAAAATTCGACCACACAAGATGATTATTTTCCACCTAACACGGAGCTGTCACTTGCCAGGTCATAATACCACCCTCACAGCACAGCTATAAAAAGAGATTTCATTGAATCTATTCCATTTCCAGGCCTGAAAACTTAATTTTGCTGCAGCCATTTAATTTGAAGCGTTTCAGGTTTAAACAAACTGAGGAGAGCTTGAGTTGCAGACACAGCCAGGAGCCTGGTTTTAAAATCCATGGAACTTGGTTCTTTGGCTGAAGCTTTGACTTGTAAATTTAAGGCAATCTTGCCTCATGACAAACATATAATAATTTAGAAACTGATCTGATTTTACTCACTTGGCATGTCTTAGTTAACTCCTTCAAATTCAACTTTCACCTCCAACACCTGTAGCTTGAGCTAAAAACTCACTGAGATACCATTCCCCTACCCTGCCTGTGACACAGAGTGCTGAAACAATGTAAAATGAGTTATTACAATTTTAAAAAATGGGTTTTCCTCTATCAGGAGGCCCTTCAGGACTGTGCTGGAGTGAGCTCTTATTGGGGAGGCAGGTGGTTAATTAAGCATCAGCTCACAGTGTGTCCTTACGAGCCTGAGCCTGGGGGTAGGAATGAACTTGCGAGAGAAGCGACTGCTGGATTCACACCATCACCAAACAACCCCCAAACCTGGGCAAAGCTGTCAAAAATCATCCACACCAAAAGTCAGGGAATGCTGCATGTCCTTGTTTGGCTTCCCAAAGCTTGCTGTCACCCACAAAACCCACTGACAATGCTCATGCCCTGGGTTATCACAGATAAAATGATAATATCAGCTCCCAAAATCCTATCTCCCCAAAGGTAAGTGGGGCCAGGAGCAAGGCAGGTCCCAGGGGTGTCGTGACACACATTTTAAATGGCCTTTAAACAAAAGTTTACACATAAACCACCACCCTTCCTGCCAGCCCAGCCATAGCTACAACCTGAATAACTCCCTGCTTATCCCAAGCAGAAATTCCAGGGATGATTCCACACCAGCACCTCATCAGCTTGGGAAGCAGCAGGAGGGGGCAGAGAGGGGAAGAAGTGCAAAAACCTGGTGGGCAGCAAAGAACTGGGATGGAGCTGCCTTCTCCTCCTGTTTGTTTTCTTATTATGCCAGAGAATCACACAGAATCTCTAGGTTGGAAGAGACCTTCAAGATAATCGAGTCCAACCCAGCCCTAACCTCAACTAGACCATGGCACCCAGTGCCACATCCAGGCTTTTCTTAAACACATCCAGGGATGGTGACTCCACCACCTCCCCGGGCAGAACATTCCAGTACTTTGTCACCCTTTCTGTAAAAAACTTTTCCCCAATATCCAGCCTGTATTTCCCTTGGCACAGCTTGAGGCTGTGTCCTCTCATTCTGTCAGTGCTGCCTGGAGAGAGAGCCCAACCCAGCTGGGCACAGGCACCTTTCAGGGAGCTCTGGAGAGTGATGAGGGCACCCCTGAGTCTCCTTTTCTCCAGGCTGAACAAGCCCAGCTCCCTCAGCCGTTCCTCACAGGGTTTGTGTTCCCAGCCCCTCTCCAGCCTCGCTGCCTCCTCTGGGTGAGCTCGAGCGTCTCAACGTCCACCCTGAACTGAGGGACAGAGCTGGACACAGCACTGAGTGTCCATCCTAAACTGAGGGACAGAGCTGGACACAGCACTCAATGTCCATCCTGAACTGAGGGGACACAGCACTGAGTGTCCACCCTAAACTGAGGGGCCCAGAACTGGACACTGGACACAGAAAACCCCACCTGGCAAGCACAAGAGTGCAGGAATTGTGAGCACCACAACAAACCCAAGCTGGAGACCTGAGGGCTTCCCAAAGCAATAGGGAAAAAAAAAAAAACACAAACTGGCAAATCTTGACCCATAATTGCAATTTGTGACTCAGTGTCCTGGGATGGGGCGATTGTGAAGGGTGAATTTTTATATCTGACTGATTGGGATTCCTTCCTCATTAGCATCATTCCACAACGTGTTTAAGATCCTCTCATGGTCTGATAAACACATCTTGATTTCATTGGCTTATCTCTAATGCTTTCAGTATGTATCTAAGGGAACAAAATGCCCTTTACACACTCAAATTAAGGGCTTTAATGCACTTGGAAAAAAAATGAAATAAAAATTTTACTAAGGACAGCGCAATAAAACACCTTGAGACAATTACTCCTAATGAAATACAAAGATTACCAATAGCTACTGACATCTTCCATTACAAAAGCCATTATAAATCCTCTGTCTCATGGAGAAACTTTCCCCACTTTTTGAAGATTTTCACCAGACCGTAATTACGAACCTGATTTTTATTTTATTGCATTCAAAGCTGATTGTGCTTTTTGATGGACTTCATCATGCTCCAAAAATAGCAAAAATGCTTTCCAAGATGTGGGTTTAAGAAAGTTATTGGGACTGGCAACTTCTTTTTCAAATTATCATTCATGGATCTATTTTCAACACCCTCTCTCCCAGCCCATTAAGTGTATTTCTGCAGCCTTCATCCACAAGCCACAGTAAAAGGTTCTGTCTGACCCTGCTCCAGAGAAGTGACACTCTCCTGCTTCCAGTTAGCAGCAAAACCACAAACGTGGTTTTGATTTCTCCTTTAAGTTTCTGGAAATGCACAAATGTGGTCTTTTCAATATACTGTAATTGCTGTTCTTTTTGGTTTGGTTTTTTTTTTCTCCCCCATCTTCTTCCTCACACACAATTATTCCAGTCACTGCTCCCTGTATTTTGGTGTGTTTGGGCTTTCATGTTCCTCGATGCAAAGTTGTCCTTTGGGGATGCAGTTCCCACATTTTTTTATTTTTATGTATTAAAAATGAACAGGGAGTAAGAAGGTCCAACTCTCTTGGACCTGGTGAGAACCTGCAGAGTTTAATTCTCTGAGCATAAATCCTCTGTCTGTAACTACGAGATGACACCTTAAAGTTACAAAACCTAAGGCAAGCCATTAATTCATTTTCTTGGCCCCCACAACAGAAAAAACCAAAGTTCTAACTGACAGAAAGCTGAGACCCAGAGACAGAAGCTGATGGATTTAACAACCAAAAATAAGCTAGAATTCAAAGGAAGATTTGAGTGTTTTTCTGGTCAGTCCAGCACTTGGAAATCCCTAGTATGAACAAAAAAATCAAGGATATGAACTGACACAAACCAGCCCTGTCCTTCCATCACCTTCTTCCAGCACTAAGTTCACCAAGTAAACTCTGAATTACAAAAGAAAGATAATTCTCAAATCCAAGCAACCAGGACAGGTGGTACAGAAAAAGGGATGCAAAAAAACCATTACAATATATAAGATTTTAATCTCTTATTTATGATTCTTCCATAAAGTTTATTATAAGTCATTATATACATCTCCAAGTATCTCATCACAAGATGACATTTACAATGTAACCATAGCAAAATAATTCTGCACAGAACAATTTGCAAAATATCACATCAAAGGTAATGTGGGAGTACAACATAATTGTAGCAATTTCACCATATTAATACTATACTGCTCATATTTTGCTTGGGGGCCCAAAGTAACTTTACAGGCAGAATAGGTAGGCAAAAAATACTTATCTCTGTTTATATCCTTTTATCTCAGATCTGCACGGAGCAGAGTGTGAAATATATAAAGTATATTCAACATGACTAATAGGTCACACTACTACTTCCAGTGAAATCCAGGGATTTTGGGCACTGAATTACATAACTGGTCCAAATCCTGATGAACATCTAAAAATCAACTCATCTGTTACCAAAAAAAAAAAAAAAATCCAAATACAAATACCTCTAAAAGCGCCATTGGGGGGAAAAAAAATAATTATTACTGAAATATCTCCTATTCCGCCCTAACAAATCCTTCAGTGCCATAAGAGAGACTGAAAGCAGGCCTGAAAATAATTTATTTAATGACGGGATGAAAAAAGAGAGTGAGGGGAAGATAAAAATAGCTGCGGACCGAAATTGCGCGAGGCGTCACATGAAAGTTTTCTCGGAGCGCGGCGGAGCTCTCGGAGTTGGGCTGTTGCAGGGACATTCATCTAACCAAATATGAGGCCCTATGGGAACTCTGAGGAGATTAAAAAGAAATAATGAAGGCATAATTGTGGGTTAGCTGGGAATAGCTCTTTCTCCTCCTCAGCATATGGAGAAGTGTGTCAGTCAGATGGCGCACACTGCAAGGTATAATACCTGAGGGGTTTGAGCGGCTGATGCTTCTTTATCTCTTTGTTTTGCTTTCAAATTCCTTTTTTTTCATCTGTTATTTTAAGAGATACCAGGGCTCGAGGTATTCTCAGTGGGTTTGTCTCGCCTTTCTTTTTTTTTTTTTTTTTCTTTTTGTGTGTCTTCCTTGGGGTGGGAAATTGGAGAGCCACATTCATTTGTGCGTTGAAAATCGTTTCCTGTCCTTGCAGGTGGAGCACACCTGCTCACACCTGATCAGAATTATAAAACTGAATATCTTCAACATTTTTTAAAGGAATTTTCAAAATGATTTCTTAGAAAAAACCCAAAACAAACACTGCAGACCAGCACTCTTGACAGTTTTCTATCATTTGATTTAACTAATTTTATCTATTCGTTCTACGGGATCTGCTGGACATAAATTGCTCCTCCTTGCTTTAAACTCTTTCAAATCTATTCCTTTCCACCTGATAAAACAGCTCCATCAGAGAGTGTGGATGGAGAGATGAAACTGATTTTAATGCCATCAAAACCAAACTTCAACATTCGTGCAGGCAGCACGGGCAGCAGCTTTCCTTCAAATGAGCTCAGATGTCAACACTGAACATTTGTATTCAGTTATAGGTGTGTGCCAGGTAAAAATTATAAAAACCAGATTAATAATATTAAATTAATTTAATTAGATTAAATTCTGGCCTGCAGGTGTCACATTAAGCTCAGCCCAGACAAAACCACCTGCTGAAAACCAAACCCCAGTGCCCACCTATCACCTTTTTCACTCTCAGCATTCACACTCCTGTCTGTGAAGCCCTCAGCTAATGTAAAAGACAGGTCAAGTCCCAATGCAAAGGCAGGAACATAAAACAGTGACACATCTTGAGGCAAATTGGTTTGGAGCTACTCTGTGTCCCCTCCTGTTCCTCTCCTTTCTCCACAGGGATGGAAGCCAGCTGCTCCTGCTCTTAGAGAGAGCCCCAACACCTCCTCACGTCAGCCAGCATCTCATCCTGCCCGTGCTGCTGGGACCCAGCAGCTCCTCAGCCCCAGGGACAACAAAATCTGAATTTTGGAACCAGTTTTCAGCCCTCTCACAGTACAAAAGATCAAAAATTCCTTGCTCAGTTTCCCTGTGTGGTGCCTTGAGAATGCAGCTGTTATTAAGGAATAAAAGTGCTAAAAAGTGGAGCCAACTCTCCAAATTTTCTAGATTTAAAAAGACCAAGTAAATAACCCTCTCTTTCAACCCAGAATACATAAAGGGTAAGTGATCTCTTGACATTTCAGAAAGAGATTAGGGTCTGCCTCAAACCAGGCCAAATGCAATGGAAAAAAAAAAAACCCACAACAGGTCACCCTCTCCAGGCTGGCTTCTCCAAACCCCAAGAGAAATAATTCACCTTGCTGCCACTAAGATAATGGTTGAGAGAAAGGAGGATCACTTGCAGAAAAATCAAACAATGTAAAGAAAAGCTTTAGGTTGAGAATATTTATGTGACTTTTGAAGTAAATCCCAAGTGTGAGGACACAAAAAATTTCGCAGGGCTTGGAGGAAGAAGCTCAGGGAGTTGTAGGGATTGAGGTGGTGGATGGGGAATTGATTTAGAAGGATTTTGGGATAAATTCACTGGCAGGCACATAACTGGCTCCTCTGGTGGACACAGCCATGGGGTGAGGCTACAGGGCCCATGGAATTCACCCAGTTTGGAAGGAATGGGGTTTAGTCCTGCCCAGGGTTTGGAGGCTGATATTTGACACCCCCCCCTTTCATGTTGAACAGGCATTTAGCCCAAATCATAACCCGGGACATCGTTAGCAGAGCTTCCAAAAATATATTTGAGCCCACTTATGAAAATTAAGCAGAGCAACAAAATTATTAATAATTGCTAGAACAAAAAAAAAAAAGCAGGAAGTACTGGAGATTAAAAGAAGATGATGTATTAGACTGGAAAGAGCGAGTCTCCAGAAATTATCCTCATTTTTTTTTAAGTTGAAATGGGTGAAAGTATTTTACAAAAGTTGTTTTTAATGAGACATTTTCTCTACATCATATCAGGACAGAACTGTGAACTTTTTTTAATGGAATTACTTGACAAACTGATCAGTGCCATATCACTGCCTCCAGACACAGTTCTTTTAATGATGTCCAAACTACTTAACTATTAAAATGAAATTGTGAGCCAGCACAGTAGGAAGTAGATTGAGCAAGGCTGAAGATCAAAGAAGATACCATCACAGTGGCCTTTGTGTGCTCACTGTAGGTTTGCTCTGACTGAAGGGTAAAGTAGTGCTGAATTGAATTAGATTGGGTTGGTTCTGTACCAGAGCACTGAAGGCAACATAAAAGAAGGGTCAAATAAAATAGCACGAGTCTACCTTACCCTGGGCAAGATTAAAACTGAGTCTGGAATGCCATCAGCCATCTTAACACTTTGTCTAAACAAGGCTGGGAACACAAACCTCAGCAATTCATTCATTTATTCTATTGTTCTGTCATTTCTATACACAATTTACTGACAGGTAAATGGGATCACAGATTAATTTAGGTGGGAAGGGATTTTAAAGCTCACCCAGTCACACCCCCTGCCATGGGCAAGGACACCTTCCACTATCCCAGGTTGCTCCAAGCCCTGTCCAACCTGGCCTTGGACAACTCCAGGGATGGGGTTTAATGTCTACCACAAGATTTTTCTAAAAGAAAAATTCATTAAAGAAAAAGATGCTACAAGATTCCCTCATTTCCAAAAGAAATACAGAAAGAAATTCATGGAGTAGATGCAGAGCTGCAAAGTTTTCCCAGACACTTGGATTCTGGAAAGGAACTGAAAGGAAAATGTTCTTTCCTCTGCTCCCATTCCCTGCTGACCTTCACAGCGCAGATTTTTGGTACAGAATAAAGGTAAATCAATGAATTAAGAATTTAACTCTTTTGGGAACTTCAGAGACGCTATGAGTCCTGCCCTTCCTTGAAGAGCTTCACTCACCTGGTACTGAGGTTAAATCACAGGACCTGCACAGCACCTCTACACAGCCCAAATTTTGGGGAAGGCAAGCACAAAATGGAATCCCATGGGTAACAACACAAAAACCCCATAACTGTTCATTAAAAGGACCCTGCTTTAAGGATTTTGTATTTGCACCTCTTAAAACAACACCAAACCCACCTATTTCTAGTTCCATTTTTTCATTCTTTTGCTCATTTTGAACTTGAACTCCCTTTAGGACTATTTTCAGATTTAGACTCTTATTTTTAACAATCCCAGGATGAAACAATGAGCAGACTGCAGGAGAGAGCATCAACATTTCAAGACAAAAGTGATTTATTATTTACCTTTGCGCTCTGTGCCACAGCCACTCCTTCTCCAGGAGCAGTACTGACATACAAGCACACAGAGCTCGTGCTGCAATTTTAAAATTTATTTAAATGAAACCTAAATAAATTTTAAATATTAGCAAGGAGCTACAGGTGCTCAGGGAGAAGTTATTTGTATTTTATGGGATTCATTTTCTGCACAGTATGGGGAGAGAATTAGCCACAAAACTTTGTTATTACCCAGAGAAGTTGCCTGCTTAATTCTCTTTTGTTGTTTAGATTTACCTCTCTGTGCTGTTTTAATATTTAAAATATCAGAGTTTTAGTTTGGGCAGGGGAACAGGGAAGGGAGGAGAGTTTGGGGTTGGTTTGGGTGTTTTGGATGTATCCAGAGGGTGTTCCAGGGGTTTTGAGGGTTCATCCACCCCTGCCAGGATCCCACCTTGCAGGTGGTGAGCCTGGGCAGGTCCTTTCAGCCTAAATACATTCCTGCTCTGAGAATTTGGGCTAAATTCCATGGAAAATCCTCATTCTGGATTAAATTAAACCAAAACAACCTTCTGTTTGACACCATCCCTCCATCAAAACTCAAAGAACTTGCCACAAGAGGAGAGAAATTTGTGGAAGACACAATAGGTAAAGAGAAATCACTGACACAGGAACTATTAATTCTCCTTAAAAGAAAAAAACCCAGCAAATTAGTCCCTGAAAGAGTCAAAGAACAAAACCTGCCCATGAGCTCTCTCCTTGTGTGACTTTCTCAAATTTTTTTTTTTTTTTTTTTGGTCTGGGGTATTTAATTTTGGCATTTTGCTTCTCTAGAGCTGAGGGCTCATTTTGGAGCCCTGATGAATCACTGGGTGAGACGTCCGATCACAGCTGTGATCTGAGAGAATTCAACTCGTGCATCAAGGAACCCTTGGATCTTCAGTGAGGGAACAGAGCCCCAAGGCACACGCACAGTTTCACTAAAGTTTCTGTGTTCTCATCCACCCCTGTAATTGCACATGGAGAATTTTAATTTGCATTTCTGCAAAAGTTTTTTAAAAAAAAAATCATCACGCCACGCTTTTTTCCTCCCCCACAAATGTCACAAGCTTTGTGTCACATCATGACTTAAAATTAATATTAACAAGGATTAATTAAACACCAGGTGGATTGGACAAGTGAGCTACGTCCTAAATTTCAGAATTACAAGAGGAAATCAAGGAGCAGATTTGGGTGGGATCCTCTAAAGTAAAAAAACCTGCAACTTTGAGCTCTGAGAGCTGAAACTTACCTAGCACTGGATTTCATCTGCTAAAATTCCAGCAATTCCCATTTCAGGGATATTTCCACGCTCCTCTGAAGTTTATTATCTCTTTTCCTCTAACTCTATAATGTCACATACACTCTATATATCTTCTTTTAAAGTTTAATCTTATTTTTCCACATAAATCTCGATCCAGAATTCTTTGGTTTTGTGGCAATATAAGAAGGGGAAAAAAATAAGAAATATTTAGACTAACTTTTCATTTGCCTTTTTGTATTTGTGGATATAAACGAGCAGTGGCATTTCTCTGGTTTAAATTAATTTTGGTAGCCCTGTCACAAAATCCAGATCGCTTTTCTGAAACAAGGAGGAAACAAAATCCAAGATTAAACTGGGAAAAAAAGGCAGTTTTCCACTTCCTAACCTGCTCCCTATGATTTCTCCATCATGCAGGTGATGGGTTTTTTGATGATAGGCACTTTTGTAACTTGCAGAATATAAAAAATATTATCACAGCTCAAGACATCTTAGTAGCCATCACAACAACATAAATAAAATATTAATTATACTGATAAGAAGATTTTAACTCCTATTAGAATTCTGGTAATTTGCCAATGGTAAAAAATAACCAGGAGTTATTTCAGTCTAGGTGGGGAAAGTAAACTGAAAAAAAAAAAATCCCAACCTTGTTCAATTTTAACTTATGCTCACTGGAGTTGAGGCACGAGGTGTATTTTCATTTTAAACTCCTTCAGCACAAGCAGTTCAGCAAAGTGTCCTCACCAGACACAAAATATTTCTCCTTCCCAACTCTTTTGTTATAGTTATTAACACCTCAAATCAAAACCCAAAGATAACATTTGCCAAAATCTTTCATTTCATAAAAACAGAACCATGTTTTTACTCCAGACTACACCAGGTTAAAAGAGATTTTCTATTCCCATTCTCTCATACTAATTCCAGAAATAAATTCTTTGCAAGACAGTACACTTTGAATTTCCTTCACTACAACAGTTTCTTACTTCACAGACATCTTCCAAGAGCAAAACACTTCCAGGAGTGAAACACAGTGGAATCACTCAGATAACCTCAAAAACCCTTTTTCATGAAGATGATGTGATGAGCAGCATGCAAAATCAAGTGAGAAGTGCTTTCCTTGTGAGCATTTTCAAAAAAATCCTCCATTTATATTAAAAAAAAAAAAAATCAGAACCCAACAAACCAAAACACAACTTTCAGACTAAAACAGAGTTCTCAAGAAATAAACCAGATAATAAAAATTACAAGAGCACCTCATCCTTTCTCTCCTTTTTCTGAGTAAAGCCAAAATCCATCTAAGCCACCTCTCAGCACAAGACTCACCAAGGACACCAGGAATGTCCCTGCAGAGGAGCCTGGGGTGGTGACAGGTCTGGAGAGCAGCAAGGACACCACAGACCCAGGGAGGAGAGTTTAAAAACTCCTGAGCCTGGATCTTCAATGACCAAACCCACCTGAAGGCACAGCCTTAATGGGTTTTATCTTAAATAAAGCAAAGCATGGCCAAAAACTCCTTTGCCTCGTGAAACTTCTCAATCACTCCTTTAAGGGGAAAAACCTGAAAAAACTTTTTCTCACCTCTCTGTCAGCTGTGATCTAAGTTCCCTGCATGGCTGAAATACCCTGATCAGCCTCACCTAATTGCAATTTTCCTCCATCCTCAGCAGCTGAGGGAAAACACAACAACCTGGGAAAAACCACCTGCCCTCCCTAAACCTCCGGGCAGGAATTTTGTGCTCCTGCTGCCTGGAAAGTTGCTCAACATCTTCTGGAATTTTAGAGTGCAGCTCCCCCAGTCAGGTTTTTAATCCTCCACCCTCTCTGTCTGGCACACAAACTTGCACATGGTCACATCTTATTGTTTCAAGGATAAAGATTGTTCAAGGCATCTGACACTGCATTTAAATTATTCATCCACGGGTATTATTTATTCATCAGCTCTTGAGTTATCCTGCTTTGCTGAAGTACCTGGTTTTTATTGCTCAGAGGGAAAAAAAAAAAAAACCAACCAAACCATGCCATTTTCTTTGTTTTAATTGAGATTTTGTGACTTTTTCAAACAGCAGATTGGGTGGCACTGATAAAACCCTGTGCTGGGCATTGCCAAGTTTTGAGTAAATGTAATTTCTCAAGGTGCTGCCAAGGCCTGCACTTGATTTTTAGTGACCTGGCCAAGCTCTGAATTTCTGGGGGACAATGACGGACTCTGGGAGACTCTTCTGAGGGCCACAGATTTTATTTGGTGTTGTTCATCAGGGGTTTGATATTTGGGAATGTGAGGGATAGGTCTCACCCAAACTGAGAAAATTAAAAATCCTTGGATTTTTAATCTAAGAGCACCGAAAATTAAAAATCCTTAGTGTGGAAGTGCAGCATGGAGCAGCCTCAGCCCCTTGGTTGTCACTGTATAAAGCAAATATTAAACATCTTTTATATCTTCAGATCAGAATTTTTCCTCTGGGCTGGAAGAGCCATAAAGCCATTTGTGCTTGGGAGTGCACAAAGCTGGGAAAAACAAAATTTCACAGGTTTTGGGTCTCATGCTCTGGAATAAAAGTGTATTTTTGGAACTACAGTTCTTTTATTATGGTTTCTCTGCTCTGTGGTTGCACACACTTCTGATATTTAAAGTGGTGACTCCCCCAGCCCTGAATGGAAATATTTCAGAACTGCCACGAGGTGAAAATGGCAATCACGTGTTGGTTTGTGTTTGAAGGGGAAGCACAAAAGGACAACCCCAAAATCTCTTCAAAGCACAAAACCACTGACATTTTCACGATGGACATAGAATCACTCGGGTTGGAAAAGTCCTCCAAGACCTTCAGATCCAACCCCCAGCACTGCCAAGGCCACCACTAACCCATGTCCCCAAGTGCCACCTCTGGATGGCTTTGAAATCCCTCCTGGGATGGGGACTCCACCTCTGCCCTGGGCATCCCTTTTTTGTTTGACAACCCTTTCAGTGAAGAATTTTTTCTTATATCTGATCTAAACCTCCTTAAAACACTTCTAGGAGTGCAGAGTTAAAACTGAGACTTTCCTATTTATGAAGGTAACACCAAAGGTCTGACACTTTCAGGTTTTCTTCCTGCAGTGAAAGCCCCAATACTGCAAAGTACATTTAAGAGGAAAGTCAGACTAAAACAGAAATGATCCCACTGCCCAATTTTGCAGATGACACACTACCAAAGTGAACTGCTCACCCTGCTCACCACGGTGGCTTTTGCACCATATGACTTCACAGTAACATTTTCAACATCAAAAAAAAAAAGGTCTGCAGGGCTTAACTCACCAGTTCAGACATTTCCCTTGCAGTTAAAAGTTGGCTTGCGATGAAGGCTCCAGTCTGGGAACAATCTTTACCCACTTGAAGGGGGAAAAATCCCAGCATCTTACTCCTAGGCACTGTTGTTATGGTGGTATAAATTGCATTTTATCAGTTTCAGCTGTTTTTTGGGTGGTTTTTTTTTTTTTTTCCTGGCCTGTACATAAAAATCTGTTTTAAACTGAAGTCCTTCAAGGTTTACTAACCAAAATTTGCTATCAGTTACACATGCAGCCCTATTAATGCTAACGAGCTGCTTGAATTTAAGCGAGGGTAGAATTTGATCTTTCCCCTGTTATGTTGTAGGCTGTCTAGGTATTTGTCTGCTTTAACTTAAAATCTGTTTGGCAATTTCTCCTCTCTAATGAGGAAGCCTTGTAAAAGCAGATCACAAAATGCCAAAGGTACAGCAGCACCAGGTCAGAGCTGCATCTCCTCCCTGACAATGCCCACTGCTGGGTGTTTCCTGGAGAGAACCCAAAGCCTTGAAATGAGCTATTACAGAACAGTTTGCCTAGAGAAAAAATGTTCTCGACCCGCCTCTCTCCTGGCTTGTGCTCTGAACCATGAGTTTCCCCCTCTTTACAGAGTTTTTAAAACCAGGTTCCTGTAATCAGATCCTGTGAATGACAGTTCAATTTTGCAGCTAGAGGGGCCTGGGCAGTGTGTGCACAACAGCTTCCATTAATACCCAATTACTCGATGTATTTACAAGCCATTTACTTTGTTCACATTGCAATTCATTCTGCAGTGGTTCCAAAGCAAAGCTTCCTCTTCACACCACCTCACATTACAACCCCGGCCACAGGTTTTTAATAATTTCTAATTTAAGAAAAATTAACGCCTAATTACAATGAGTTTGAACTCGCAGCAATTAGACCCTTCCTCTTTTCCCCTCCTGTCTGTCTGTGCCCTTCCTTCACCCACAGAAAGCTGCCAAAAGAACATCAAAACTAAAAAATCCAGTGTTTTGAATTTAAGAACAATTTTAACTTCTTACCCTGATAGCTGTGATGATGCAGCATTTGTTTGTCACTTCTTCCCAAGCCTTTCCTTACTCAGCTCACAGCTAACACTTGCTCTGTGTATGAAGATGAGAGAAAATAAAGAATAAATAGAAAGAATTACCTGTGTAATTTTATAATCTCTATAACTGTACATGAATTTCTGTACTGCATATAATTGTATGTGTTACCTTTGATATCTATCAGCCTCAGTGTACAGGCTGGCCAGTATATAAGAAAAGAAAGATAATTCATCATCTCTATCACAGATTCTGGTGGGATGTAAAGTTCCCTAACCCAAACTATTCCCAGGAGGCTGTTATTGCTGAGCCCCTGATTTTCTGGATGGCAAGTGATGCCTTGGGAAGGCTGGCCTGAAACAGAGACTGGACAGAGCTGGAGAATAAAGTAGGGATTTATTGAAAGACCTTTGGGGTACACCTTGGGCAGGACAGGGCCTGGCCAGGGCTACACCCAAGGTGGACCCAAAATGGTCACAAAATGGACCCAAAGTGGACCCAAAATGGTCACAAAATGGACCCAAAGTGGACCCAAAATGGTAACAAAATGGACCCAAAATGGACACAAAATGGCTGACCGGTCACAAGGTCTTACATTTTTATCAGTTTTGGTCCATTTGCACATTGGGGTTGAATTGTCCAACCCCAGCTCCAGGCTGTGAGCTCCCATCCTTCTTGTTCCTCCCTCCAGCCACCCTTGTTGGTGCTGTTGGGCTGAAAGTTGTCCTTGGTGTGCAGCAGGACAAGGATTTGTTTTGTGTCCCTGCTGTGTGCAGAGAGCTGAGTGACCCTGACTGTGAGCTCAGAGCTGCACCTAAGCAGCACAAAATCTGAAAATATGAAAGCTGAAGTTTAAGGTATCACAAACCTGAGCTGGTTTCCAGCTGCAGCTCCACTCCAGGGCCATGTGCTCCAAACAGGGACTCAGGAACCCTGTGTGATACCTGGAGCCTTGGGGCAGCTGCTCTTTGCTGACATTCCCATGCCAGGATCCAGGCTCCTGCTCTGTCAGCACAGAAATCATTCCCCTCACCAGGGAGTCCTGACAATTAAACACCTAAAGCACTCAGATATTTCACAGACAGCAAATGAGGGAAATCAGGGGTGACAACTTCAGAGCACCAGGTTTTAGCTCTGGGGTGAGCCTTGTGGGTGATGGATAAGAGAACCACGGAATATCTTGAGTTGGAAAGGAGCCACAGGGATCACAGGCAAGACAACCCCAAAAATCCCACCCTGTGCCTGAGATACTTTTCCAAAATCTTGAACTCTGCTGAAGAGCTCCTGCTCTTTGCACAGATCCAAGGGAAAACATGACAAGGTTGTGTGATTTCAGCCTGGGGCATAAAGCAGGAGCACAAAATGCAAAATCTTCTTGAAATGTATCAGTCTGGGGGTATTTGGCTTTGCAGCCTTCATGTTTTCAGTGTGAGATTTGGTTTAATAAAGGGGATCAGTGGTACACAAGTTCTTCCAGGAGAAGCAGGATTTGTGGAGCGGGGTTTCTCCTCTCTCCAGCATGGATTCCTCACTCTGCCACAGCTGAACTGAGGTTGCAACTTTTTCCTTTCTAATTTGAGTCTGTCCCATGTACCCAAGTTCCCACTTCCATTACATTTGAAGGGATTTCACAGCATTATGATCCTTTTTCTCAATGGCTAAAAATGCCCAACAATTGTGTGTGAACACAGACTCTACAGTTATAAACTTCTAATTCCCTTAGGGATGGATTTACAAATCCTGGTTGTGTGGAGATCTTCTACAAAAGGGTGCAAAGGGGTGAAAAATACAGGAAAGTTGTAATGCAGGCATTAAGGGATGGATGAACACATTGCTATGCTGAAAACAATCAAAAGAAATTAAAGAGATGGGTTGGAAGAATAGAGAAATTGGATAGGCTGGTGAGAATTGAAACACTCTGGAAATAGTGTGGAAAAAAACCCAGATAAATGTTTAAATGGCCTTTGAATCCACAGGTAGTGAAGGCCAGGCTAAAAAGTTAAAAAAAAAATACTGAAGTCACTCAATTCAAAAAGTGATGCCAGGAACTTCATTTATGTAAGAGATTTCAGTCAGGAAAGACAAGGAGCACAAATATGAAATTACTGCATAAAATCAGCACTTGGCTGATTTGGGAACTTCATAGAAACACAGGAATGCAATTGAAAGCTTAAAATTTTAAAAGAATGAGTAGGGAGGATTTGAATAAAATGCCCCAAAGTGAGTGGGAATGCTGCCTCAATGGAGAATCACAGATTTAATAATTCCTCTACAAAACAATTTGAAATTATCACCTGAATGAAGCTACTCAATGTTTGCAAAGTGATTAAGAAAAGATGGGCCAGCCCTGAAATCAGGGATCTGGTGTGCATCAAAATTGCTGCAGAGGAAGAAATTTGAGAATATGAGGTTTAAGAAGCTCAAATTCTGTCAGAAAAACAGCAAAATAGACCTGCCATGGGTGCAATTCCATGGATGTTAAAAATGGGCTGCATTGCCTAATGCTACAAAAATTGGGAAAGCATTTTGGATAAAGAGGATAAACCAGGATTTTTCTCTTAAAAGAATCCTTCACCAGCCACTTCCAAGTGGGAAAGTGGTGCAAAGGGAAGTTAAATTGGGTCAGAGAGCTGACACTTCATCCAGCTGCCTGCTCCTGCCATCCAAGCAAGGTTCTGTCTTCCTGGAGGAGCAGAAAGCAAATTTTAACACCTTGAGAGTTCAAAAGCTGTGTCAGAGACTGAACTTTGAGAAGATATGACAGTAAAATGAACTCATCCATAAATGGAAGGTATGGGTGCCAGTTCTTCAGAGCTCTCTGGTCAAACCTGCATAATTTATGCATCTTGAGGATACTGAACCTGAGCTCCTGTATGCCAAGAAAAAGAAGGAAACTTGGCTTCAGTCTGTGGGCATAAACACTGCCATGTCTTCATTTCTTGGAAATAAACTTTATAAGCCACCATACTAACAAAAGGAGTTTGTCAAACGGGCTCCACAGTAACTTCATTTTCCAGTTTACAAATACGTGAGAGGTGAACTCAACCCAAATCTGAGAAAACCCTGATGATGGCAAGCAAATTCTCCAGAGCCTTTGGGAAAAGCAAATGCAGGAAAGTTCAGAGTTAGGCTCTGTACATATCTCTGTGTATATATACATGTCAGGGATATAAACACAGACTAAAAGAATTTATTCAATGCCTGGTAAGAGAAGCTTGAGCTTTACTGCATTTCGCTATAAAAGTTAAAAAAACTTCCTGGTTGCCATTTCCCCAGAGCAAACAGGGAAATGCCTCCTGCACATCATTCAGGTGGTGAGCAGGGATTTCCTGGTGCTGGTCACAGCCCAAAAACCTGGATTAGGATTTGTGATGGAGTCCAACCATTCCCCAGCACTGCCCCGTGTCCCCAAGTGCCACATCCACATGGCTGTGACATCCCTGTAGGGATGGGGACTCCACTCTGCCCTGGGCAGCTGTGCCAGGCCTGGAGACTAGAAAACAATGGAAAAAGAGTAAAACTCCTTCAGAGGTGAATGTGGACACCCTGAGCAGCGTTGATCCCCAGCTCAGGTGTCCCTGTGCTGCTGGGAATTGTCTGTCCATGGAAATGCCCAACTTTAACAGAAGTCACCACACCATCAGATGCTCCTCACATTTATATTCAGCAAATCCAGGATTGGCCACAGACTCCTTACATATTTTATAATTTACCAGAATCTGCTTTAGTCTAAGAGACCTAATTCTTCCACCACATACATCACCCATCCTTCTGGCAGCACAATTTACATCTCAAACCAGAATAATTTTGCATACGTTTCACTTTAGCGTTCTGACAACTTAAAAAAAGCTTTAATTCTGTGGAGTAAATTATCACCAACCTTGGGGGAAAAAAAAAAAAAAGCACCCAGGAAGTTATTAATGCTCTTTTTATGCATAGTTGTCTGTACAGTTTTGGTGTCTGTCCCCTCTCAGCTTGATGTGGTCATACATTAACAAAAGTGTCACAGGGCATATGAAATTCAAACCAACGCCGTGAGGTTTGCAGGAACATTTAACACATGGAACTTTAGTGTTTTCCCAAGGGAATTCGTGCAACCTCTGTTTACTCCTGGACTTTCCTCCCCAGACCAGCTGCTAATCTTTCTGTGCAAAAAGAACGTGGCTTTTACTGCTTGGTTCATTCCCTGGACTGACACACTCAGTGCTGGAACAACCCAAAAAGCTTCAGGAGTTTAAAAATAAAAACCACTGCTAAACAGGGAAAACCTGTGGTCCTGATTTTCTGTCCATCTGACATCCCCAAAAGAGGGTCTTTATTTAAAATGAGCCCTGAACACATAAATACTGCTGGTTCTCTAAAGCTCCAGCGAGGTCTTGTTTATTCCTTGTTAATACTGTCTGAGATGAACGCACTGGAAGCACTTAACCAGCAACAGCAACAAACTTCTGCTATACTCAAGCAGAAACAAACCACTCAGCCTGTCAATATACACAAAGCAGCAAATTTTCAACATTCTTGAAGGTGTTGGGGTTTGAATCATTTTAAAATAAATCCCGCTTCTTCTCCCAGAAAAAAAAATACAGTCTTTTTTATTAAACTTCGTGTGTGTTTTTTATCATTTTAATAGTAATCATTTATATCTAAAACATGTAGAAATTAAGTAGATATAAAGTAAATAAATCCATCTTATACTTTTTTTTCCCAGTAAGATAGAGTCTGTGAATGTCCACAGGGTGGACAAAATAAATCAGACTAAAACTGCATTTAAGAGCAGAATTCAAATTCATGCTTGTGTGTTACTTGGTCACATCCAGCACCAGAAAATTCCTGGGAAGATTCCATATTATTTAAGCACAGGAATGAGGAGAGACTCAGCTTTTGGTAGAGTCTAAACCCAGCTGAGTGCTCCTCAGTCCTGCCAGAGGCATCCTTTCAAAAAAATAGGGAATGCTCACACTGGAGAAGGGAAAAGTCTGGGGAAACCTCCGAGCCCCTGGCAGGGCCTGAAGGGGCTCCTGGAGAGCTGGAGAGGGACTGGGGACAAGGGACAGAGGGACAGGACACAGGAAATGGCTTCCCACTGCCAGAGGGCAGCGATGGATGGGAGATTGGGAATTGGGAATTCGTGTCTGGGCTGGAATTCCCAGAGCAGCTGTGGCTGCCCCTGGATCCCTGGCAGTGTCCAAGGCCAGGTTGGATCAGCCTGGGACAGTGGGAGGTGTCCCTGCCCATGGCAGGGGTGGGATGGGATGGATTTTAAGGCCCCTTCCAACCCAAAGCATCCCAGATCTGTTTGTTCTCTCTACCCTTGTGTTTGTATGGAGAAAAAGGCTCCAAGAGAGCAGGAAGAGAACATCCTGACGGGGTGATTCCCATATCTCCCCCATCCCTGCTCAAACCCAAGGGTGCCCTGCATGAAATAAGTTCTACCCCCCGTGCCAGGCAGGAGAAGGCAGGAGAAAGCCTTTTCCCACAGGCTCCTCCACCCTCAGCAAGCACAGGCTCCCACAGACCCTGTGTGTGTGAAGGAAAGAGAAAAAAAAAAACCCAAACCCTTTCTCAATGCTAGGATTTCCTCCCGATGTAAATTTTCCCCGCCGCGCCGGAGCGCAAGAGAAAGTATTTGCTGCACATCCTTCAGGCGTGAGGTCACGGGCGTTGAAATCCCCTCAAAATCCCCTGGAGAGGGAAAAAAAACAACCCTGGGACCTTTGGGAGGTGCAGCACAACCATCTTCATCTTTGTGGGGTGCAGGGGATGAGGAAAAAAGTTTTCCCTCTCCCTGTTGCACAGCCCATCGGAAGATCCCTCTAACCGCGCACACACAACGCACCCTCTGCCTTTTCCCTAATCCCTTTTACTCCCCGCCACGGCCGGCTCTGAAATTTCCTCAACGGCCACAAAACTTTTTTAGGGTTCTATAATGGTAATCAGCGATTTTTCGAGGGAGTAAATCTCACCCTGAGCCCATAGCTCGGGATAAAGCATCCCCGGGAATAAGTCAGGGAAGAGCGTCGGCAGTGGAGAGCGCCACATTTCATGTGCTGCCACAGAAATGCTTTCTGGCTGAGGTCTAATATTAATCTATTTTGTACCCTGACATCCAGTAAAACTACAGTGTAGCAAATGCTTTTAAAACATACATATTCAATAGCAGATGCAATAAAGCATTCGGGACTGTTGGTATGAAGAAGGTTCGCACGCACACAAATATCTTTGAAACTCCAGTTAATCAAGGTGTCAAAGTAACTAAAGCAGTTTTACAGATTTTATTGAAAATAAATCACTTTATTATATACTGAAATATATATTATTGTTTCCCCCGTGGAGTTTTACTGTCTGCTCGCCTGCGTTTCTTTTTTTTTAAACAGAGCATCTCCTGCCCTCTTTAGTCCGGTTTTTATAACTACATTTAGCAGGGAACCCAGCACTAAACCCATCTCCAGCCTGCCTTCTCCTCCTGCCCTATGCAAACAGCCCATAATGAGCCATTTTCTGGCAGAGGTGGGTGAGAGGAAACCGAGGAGGAAATGATATAATGGCTCCAGAGCCCCGCAATTCCTCCCTGCCCAGCTGGTTGTGGGGTGCCCTTGCTGGGAAGCTGGAGGTGGCACCGAACCTCCAAAGATTTACACCTTTGTCTGCTCCCTCCATGCAGGGATGCACAAAAATCTCGCAGAACTCAGCTCAGAGAAGGCTCAGAGGAGTGAAAGGAAATATTTGATGCGACCCTAATTGATATTTATGGACTTCCCAGGGAAACTTTTTTAACTTTTGTTATTGAGGTACTGCTTTCTTTTCTAAAGATGAGACCTGGCTCAGACCAGTGGTTGCATTCCCTTAAAATTCGGTGCTACACGAAGTTCCTATTAAGTCATCCACTGGCTAATTATTTTTCCCAGCCACTCTACACATTTTCTACCAGCTTGTTGCTATAAAATAATCACGTTTCCATAAAGTTATCGCATCTACACGAAAAACGCCTCCGTCATCTTTCTTTTTTTCAGCATTTCTCCCTAAAGTTAGAAGATGTCTAATACAGTCCATCTATACAAAATAAATACTTCCAGCATTTTTGCACTGCTTTCTAAACTGATAAATTTCGCCCTGATAAATGCAAATTCAGCAGCACTTCTTTTAAGATTACTTTTTTTATTTTTTTTTTCACCCCAAAACCGGCTCGAAGCAGAAGCGTGGTATCTAAAATGGATTTAGAATATTGAAAAAAAACCCTGCATCTGTGCTCAGGAATTTTATATATTTATGTATATTTATGTATTTCTTATTCTGCATCAACAAAATTCAATTACATTTGCTGGTCAAGGCAGTGATGAGGACTCGTCCAGGTCTCTCTCTCTCTCCTGGTTCCTCAACAGGGGGACTCAGGTGATTGAAGAGGAACAACCTGCAGCACCTCAGGCACTGAATTTAGAGCCACTGGAACTTTTATTCACCCCTGGGCACTTCTAGGTTGTATTTTATGTTTCAACACTGATCTTTACAGTTCTTTATCCATTTAAACCCCAGTAACTTTTAAAAGAAATCTCAAACTCTATGGTGTCTATAGGAAAGGATTTCATCCTCACCTCTTAACCTTTAAGCCATGATTGTGCCAAAAAAGATCAAGAATCGTCAGTTTTCCAAATAAGTGTTTCACTGGGGTTGTTATTCCTCACCAGGAAGTTCTCAGGCAATTTTGATCACAGCCAAATAAATAAAGCACACTTTTTAAGTAACGTGTACATGCTTTCTTTCCAGCTGATCAGCCCTGATAGCACATCAAATTCAAAGGCTTGTGTCCAGCCATTAAAGGAGGATTTAACAGCAAAAATGTGAGTGTGCCTTCCACGCTTTAAAAACTGCCTGTAATCAAAATCTAATTAGTATTCTATTTTCCTAGTGGGAGCACGGAGAGAAATGCACACAGGCAGGCATGGTGTTAGATATTAAGCCAAAAGATGTCTCCAGAAACCAGCCATTCATCTTGTGCCTTTTTTTTTCCCTCTCTCTCTCTCTCTCTCTTCCTTTATCACCAACATCTTGTCTCTTGAAATATAGACATCACTAAATCAAAAACACTTACCTTTTCACATCATTATAGGATTGCTGAGATTAAATAAGAGTTCTGCGCAGCTCCCCAAACCTCAGCTATGTTTTCAAACCACCAGGGAGGGCTAGTTCCTCCTGCTCACACAATTATCAAATTGTTGCCAATCTGAGCGTTCCCTGTATCAATCTCATTATTATTAAGCAGCTGAAATCACCTATGGATCTCATTGCCATCGCTTGGAAGAAGGTCAGAGGGTGACAGCTGCAATTTACTTTAAAATTATCATTGAAATAACCTTTTTTTAGAGAATCTTTAAGTTGTTTTAGTGTGTTTCTCATGGCAAAAAGCAGAATTTACTGACCTCAGAACTTCCCTGGGTTTTGTCTGCTTGTTGTGGGATTTTTCATTTTTTTGTTTACTTTGGAAATAACAGGGACACGATCATCCATCCTTTGTTTTCCTGGTGGAACTCCTGTGGTTACTGGGTGGCTCACACTGTAAAAGAAAGGGAGGTCAAATCACTAAAGATGAAGTCCTTTTGAAAAGTTAATTAGTCACTGAAAATGCATGAGCATTAAGGGGAAAAAAATAAAAGAAAGAAAAGGCAGTTTTAGCAGGACTTCCTCTTAGCAACTGCTCAGTTTTCAGCATTTCATCTTTTAAAGGTGTCTGTCAGTTTTCCAGCTATAAAAAAAGTCTTAAACAGAAAAAAGAAACCGTTTTTCAACATGAATAAAAAGCATAAAAATTGCCTTCCTCATGTTTTCAGGAAAAAAAAAAAAAAGAAAAAAGAAGACTGCCAGAACTTGTTTATAAATTACAAGTAAACACAAAAGAGAACAATCCTTGCTGGCCGTCTCCCACTCACTTTTAAGTGGATCACTCTGCAAAATATTCTGCTGTTGGGTTGATATTTTTAGAGGGAAACATTTTTGCTCAGTAATGTGGAAATAAAATAACTGCAATCACTTCCTTCCTCTGAGAAAATGACACATAACATTTTACACTTAAAATTCAATTGAGAAAGAGACTGTGGTTTTTTTTTTTTTTTTACCCAAAGCCTTGGAGCTGTGCATTCTATTTTTATTTTTATTTTTTTTTCCTCTGGCCTGTGCAGGCTTCTGCTGCATTTTGGATCTGAACTTAATAGAAGATGCTGCAGAAAAGCAGCAGCTACAAGTAGTGACAGAGACTTATCAAACAAATATACCAGGGGAGGACAGAGGAGATGAACAAAACAACGCTCACAAGTTCAGGATATGATTGCTCTGGATGACTGTAAACTGCCAGAGATTTTCATTCCTGTCTCTCATTAATTCCTCTCACTCCTGGAGTGGTATCGAGTGGGAATTCCTTTTAAAACTGCCTGCAAGATCACTCATTTTTTAGGCACAAATCTGCCGTGCAAATCAGTCCTATAAATACCAAAATGATCCCCACCAACGTTTGCAATTGTTGCCATTTTTTAGAGCATTTAAGGAGCGTTTTGCACCTCTCCCCTTATTTATTATGCAAGGGAAGGTGCAGATTTTGAAGCAGATATTGCAATCTCTGCTCTCTTACCTGAAGTATTACCTCAGTATCTACAGCCTCTAAGGACTCAACACCTTCTCGCCACAAAATGCCTGAAACAGCTCTGAAACAGCCCAAAATAGGAACCCCACAAATAATCACATGAAACAATGGATTTGCCCATTTCAGAAATAAATTCACCTAAAATGTGAAATGTCTCTGTCCAGACACAAACATTTCAATAACAAACCCTTTGTATCTCCCTCTATTTATAACTACTCACACAAACTCCACGCAACAGCTCGTAAATGTGGGCCTTGTAATACAAACAGCCACAAATACACACCACACAGGAGCTAAAAAGGTATGGATATTAATATTTGTAATAGAAATCAGCTCCATCTTCCAAAGGCCTTTGTAGCTTTCTTGCCTTTTAAATTCATCTATTCTTGAGCACAGTTTGTCTTTGAAATACGTCAGGATAATGCATTATTGAAGTACTGTACTGAGACTGTACATAAAATCAGTCACGTTCAACAAATTTCCATTTTACTTGGGTTGTTTTTTTTTTTTCATAATTATTCCTCACTTCTATCACGGCCCCATCCTCAAGAGCTCTCTGGTTATGCCACTAAAATTAACCACATGCTACAGGTTATGTCTCCCAGGGACTTGCCATCAAGAGAAACAGAAGGTGAAGGAAGAAAGCAAAATAAAATATATTTTCTATCATTGCTGTGAATAATAAATGAACCAGGTTGCAAAATTAAGCACTGGACAGATGAGCTAGATTAGAAAAAAAACTTTGTTAATTGACCAGCTGCATCAGAAGGGTTTATTTCTCAATGTGCAGATTTTGAAAGCTGCGGGGAACGGCAAAACAAAGATTTAAAACCTGTCTTAAAACTTCTGGCACGAATTGGCAACGCTTGGTGCAAGAAAGAGTTAAGTCTAACAAGCAGAAAAAAAGAAATTAACTAAAGTAAGGCCCTTGTGATACAATGACACTTGCTCTATGCTCTTACAGAGAAAAACACGATGATAAAACACCACAAAGAGGAGTGTTATGAATTTTATTAATGACTAGAAGACAGTGTGCAAAACATCAAAGGTCTGTGGAAAAGATTAATGACCCCGTGTGAGACTGTTTAATTACCTCCAGCTAATTAGATTCTTGACCAAATTTTTAATATCTGCATTCCTTCTAAAGCCTAATTGAGATTCCACATTATTTATCAATCTTTCAAAAAGCCCTTAGTGTGCTGCTTTTTTTTTTTAGGGGTTTTTTTTTCTTTTTTTTTTTTTCCCTTTGCACTTTGACTCCATTTATGGTCAATTATTAAATAAATAGCAAAGTAACCGTTCTCTCCAAACTGTGTATGTGGAACACTTCCCTGCCTGTTTATTTTGACTGCGAGCCTATCGCCAGCATCTTTTATACACAACGAAGCACTCGGAGAAAATAAACTGACCGGCCTCACTGTAAACAGCAGCGATAATATTTTTGTTATCTGGGCTGTGCTCAGGAACTCCTCGTGTGGTTTCTGTAAATCAGCCTTTGGTGCTGGTGCTTAGTTAATCCCGACTCCCTCCTTCCTTAGGCCGGGCCCAGGCGCGAGCGTTATCGCGCAAAGAGGAGAGGCCCGTCCTTGCTGCTGGATTATCCTCCCCCTGTTCATGTAGGAATATGCCAGTCCTACAAACCACCCCATTAAATCATTTGCCTTTTATAAGGAGATTTGTGTCAGAAGGCAAGAGGCACCTGGAACAATATTTATTTTTTAAAACCTTTAAGATTTCCTGCCGTCCCCAGTTAGCGGCCGCTGTCTGTGCCGCGTGTGAAGGTTGACCTTGGTTTGGGGTTTGCCTTGACTCTGCTTTAAGGTTTCCCACAAAAACTTTTACCAATTCATTCTGGAGTATCGGAAAAGGGAAAAAAGTCAGGCATTTCAAGGCCTGTGATGGAGAACATAATTTTGTGTGATTTTGGATAATAAAACACTTCCCAGCTCTGTGGAAGCAGAGAATCTCTGCTCTCTTCCTTTGTTTTAGCTATAAACCCAAGTGTCTGACTTGAAACCATTTGCTTTGAAAATATTCTTGCACGTTTTATTATAAATTAGAAAAACAAAGCGTGCACATGCAAAATGATATCTTTATATTGCATGTATAAAGCAAAACACTTTGGGAAAATTTCTTTGCTGTTTCATATGGATTCTTTTTCCAAATTATCCACTGGAGTTTAACTCATAAAAATCATACCACGTATGCAGAAATGTAAGGGATAGATTAAAAGAAATATATATATTCTCTATTGAATTCTACATGTTCTCTGTTATTTGTATAAAACATTGCTGGCTGGCATAGCTATTAAAATACAGAGGATTTTTTCCTCTGATGTGGACACGAGTGTCTGTATGTACAGACACTGAAGAATTCTACAACATTTTAATGTATGCAGCTCTAATAAATGAAGAGGGAACAGGGTGTGGAGGGAGGGATTGCATTTTTCATTATCACGTTTGCAACAAGCCCTATCCAATGGGACACGAACGCCCAGGAGTTATCACAAAAACACATCATTTAATAATATAAAAAATTGTTTGTCAAAATGGCAAAGAATGCAAATCAATACAAAAGGATAACGAACCAGGCATGGAAGAGACACGTAATAAATTATCTTTAATTTCTTGGGAGTGACGAAATATCTGGTTACACACTAAATCACTCACAGGGATTCTGCAGGAATAAACTTATTTGGGATGCAGTAGTCAAAGTCACTTGATCTCTCTGATGCAATAAAAATATTAAAGTGCCTAAAATTTGTGTATCCAGGTATTTATTGTGTGCTGCAGTTGGTAGAAACTGCTTCAAACCCATTAAACCCTTTATCCATATAGGTATGGATATTAATAATATCATTTGTATCAATGCACCGTAAATAAGGGTCATGATTTTAGATTTGTTACTTGCTAAAGAAAGGATTAGGAAAAAAAATGGCTCTGTTAAACAGAGAATCCACTTTTTGCAAAACTGAGGGCACTTTTGATGTTTTCCCATGGAAAAAGAGCAGAGATTTCCTCTCTCACCCTCCAGACCACCCTTATTTCTTTCACCAGGCTGAGCAGGGTCAGTGTTTCTCTCTCCCAGCCTGCAGCCACTGTCTGAGGGGTTTTCTCTGTGCCTTTTACATCTGATCCACAGCTCCAGCCCCAAATTTGTGACAGGTGACTGATGCTCCTCTGTTTTGGCAGGACCACAATGGATATTGGTACTGAAGCAACTGCCTGGACAGACAAGGTAGTGATGGGATTAATTCAAATGGCAATTCGTGCCCAGTTTAACCAAAGGCTGTGTGGATGTGCTTTAAACCAAGCATTTGATCTGGTTTTAGAACCTTCATCAAGACAGGGAGATCCTGTTTTAGTCCATGGGGGTATCTCCTGCCCTGCTCCTCACCAGGCATCCTCCAGCCCCAGAGATTTCTCTTCTCCACCCTGCCACAGCACAGGCTGCTTCAGGCAGCACTAAAAAAACCACAGCACACTCAGGCAAACTGAGCAGTTCTGTATGGAATTATGGAATCAGACAATCATTAAGTTTGGAAAAACCCTGATCTCAGGATCATCAAATCCAACTGTTAACACAGCTCTGCCAAACCCACCACCAACCCATGCCCCCTAAGCTCCACCTCGCCACATTTTTTAAAAATTCAAATCTCCACTTATTCCATTTGTTTCCAACTCTGTGGATGCTGCAATGCTGCAAGAACAATTTCAAAAGGAACAAACAAACAAACAAAATCCCACACCCATGAGTCAAACAGCAAACCAAAAGCTCAGTCCAGCTTGACCCAGTACAGAAAGCACCTGTGCTGAGGAGGAAAATTCAGGGATTGGTGCAGCATCCAGGAAAGGTAGTGTGAGGCTGAGGGGAGAGCATGAGGCAGCAGGAGCATTCACTTACTTTAGAAGAGGATTTATTAGCCTGGTCTTGCCCCTGTGGCCTTTGAGAGAGTCAATAACGAGCTTCTCCTCTGCTCTCCCACCTAGGAAAGACAGGCAGATACCTCCACTGCTGATCCAAACTCTGCATCTCCCTGGGAGGGACACTCAGCCCAGAATTCTGCTCAGAGCAGAATTTCTTCATTTTTCACTAATATCCACTCTCAATAATCTTATCTGAGATTCTCCATCTCACACTGGATATTTAAAGTAAAGGAGCAATGGAAGCTGAGTAATTATACTGAAAGAACAGAGTCAGACAAATTTCATTGTTTGGATTTTTGTTTTGCTGAATTTTAAATAATCTGTTTTGTCCTAATCTGCTGAATTAGTGTTTGCCTTTATGCCAATATGTTTTCCTATATCTGGAACTCTTGCGTAATTTTACATCTTTCTACACCGAGCCTGCCCAAAACCAAGATCACTTCTAACTTAAAGTGCTCCTAAAAATTTGAAGTGCTCTATTAATTTTAAATTGCTCTACATCATGTCTGCTTAGAATCCCAACTGCTTTTTCACGCAAAAAATATTAAACTATAAAACGCACATCTGCAACATAACAGCTACCCGGCTTCTTTTTTTTTATTTTATTTTAAACATCGGCTTTCTCTCTTTTTTTCCTTTATCTTTGAAAGAAAAAAAAAAGAAACGCTCTCGGAGAAAAATAATAGAACGACTCATCACACGTTTTTATTGTGAGCCTCCCTCTATTGAAAACCTTTTAGGTTTGTCACAGGACTAAATATATTTTATGTCTACCAATTGGTAGCACATAGTCCAGCCCATTAACCCGCTTGACCTCAATAAATTATGATTTCCTGGCAGGAGCAGTATCCCTGGAAGATTGACACATCCCCAAACGCGCTCCGAGGGTTAACAACACTCCCCAGGATTTTTACAAGACGGCTCCTGATCCGAGACTTCTGTCTCAGGCAGCTCTTTGGAAAATGTCCTCAAAGCCTTTGGTGTTTTTTAGAGCCCTGACTTTATCCTCGGCGAGGGGAAGAAGTGGCACGGTTTCCAGCTGAGCCCATCGCGTTATCAGTGGAACAACAAAGCCCTGGTGCTCCACCGGCACGGCTTCCCCGCGGGGCACCTTCGCCGAGCGCGCCTCGGCCCCGCTGCGAGGGCACGGCCAGGTCCCTCCGCCTCCCTTTGCTCACACCAGCCTTCCACGGAGCAATCCTCTCACCTGACCCTCAGGGGTCTGTGCAATCCAGTCCTGGCTGTCCCCCACCACCTCTGCCTTCCCTTTGATGTTTGCAAATGGATGTTGTTAAAAGTGGATGTTTCGTTGAGCGAAAAGACAAAAGAATTCTATTTGCTGGGAGGTTAGGGCTGGCTCGATATAAAACTGGGCTTTACTCAGGGTAGTGGTGGGCATTGGTGGCCAGGCTGATTTTTTGATTCAGCTTAAAAATCTGTCGGCCTCTGATCTCCTACACTTGCATGGCAACTCCAGCACTAACAAGTGGATTCACTGTCAAAGTCATTTTCCTTGTGCCACTGTATCTGGAGTACTTTATATTAATCTATCAAAAGGTCACTGCTCCTTTAGCGAGTGACCATAAATACACACAAATACAAAAACCCTGCTCTGAGCATGCCATGGATCAAGCTCCTCCACATCCATATATATTTGCTACTTTGCCATGGAGATATAAAACCAGCTGAGTGATGGCATGAAGCAATAACCCTTCCCGGCCATGGTGCTTCATCTTGGGAGTAGCCTGGGAGGAGCTGATTATTTACACACAGTCCATCACTGTAAGATGCCCCTGGGATATTTTCCAAGCAACAGATTCACACAAAGTTTCTTGACTTTGAATTAGAGCTGGGTCTCTAGGTGCCCTCTGCTCTTCAGAGCATCTCTGCTACTACAGCAGCTGGGCTCCTGCTGGGGACATGGGGTTTTGTTGGGAGGGGCAGCTCCTCTGTCATCCAAGATTAGATGGTACATTCCCATCATCATTACATTCTAATCATTACATTCTAACATTCCCAGCTAACCTGCCTGCCTTGACCAAATTCCAGTTTCTTTTCCCAAACAATCCCAACTGCCTCCTTATGAATCTCTGCAGGAGAGCAGCACCAGTTACTGACACAAACAAAGCTCCCACCTGGAAAAAGGATGGGATTCTTTCTTTGGTAACATCTTTCATCCATTGAAAGAACTTCCTTTTTTTGCACTATCACAATGTAACTTGTGTTATTGAATGCTGATTCCTATATTACCTGTGAATCCATACAAATTCCCAGGGGGGTTGTGGCTCCTGAAGTTTTCTTGGATGCTCATTTTTCCTTGGGGCCAACACTACCAGGTGAAACTTTTCCAGTCCTTAATCAGACACATGAAGCTAAGGGTACTTAAATGTTTGTTTGCTCTGCTTAAAAGACAACTTCTGTGGCAAAGGCTTTGATGTCTTTGTCTCAAATGAGATTAACAATTCAGTATTCACTGGACGAAAACTTCCCATCAAGGTAGAGGCAGCAGCTTTATTTACGGAATGTAACATCTCATAAAAAAGGAGAGGGACGGGATGAGCTTGAAGGTCCCTTCCAACCCAAACCATTCTGGGATTCTGTGATGATCCTGTGAAACAGCAATTAGACTAGAAACAGTGCAAGAAATCAACAGCAACCAAACCAAATTGTGATCTCAGCCATCCCTGCTGCCCACAAGGGTGGAGCTCCCTCCTGCTGCCCTGAGCTGCCTTTCTGCAGGACAAATACCTGGAAGTGTGACTGAAACATCCTGTGTAACTTTTATTTATATCTTACAACCACACTGAATATTTATTCTTCTGTACCTCTCAAGGGAGTTATGGGGAAATTACATTTGGGGAATATTATAGGAAAGCAGTGGGACCTACCCATGAATCCACCTTAGCTAAAAAGCCTCCATAACTACTGAAGTTTTTCCACTCTGAAGTTCTGCATCAGGAAATATTGAAATCACATTTCGCCTTTACCTGACTGCAAGATATTTAAAATAAAGTGGCTACAGCTGCCATAACAAACCACCCATCTCTATCCCATCCCCTGGGACAGGTTTCTGCCACCTGAATGTTCTCAGAGTCCAAGTCTCCTGGACAAGCCTTTGGTTCAGTAAAATATTTGCTGGATGCAAAACCTGTGGTTATATTGGGTTTTGTTAAGCAGTCTCCTAATAAAGGGCAATGCATGTTGAGCCCTCATAGTAACTCAGATGTGACACAAATAATACAGCAGATAATTACAGTGCCCTTTCGCTCACCTCAAATTTAAACAAAGGTTAAGCTGCCCTTTAGAAAAGTAAATATTTTCTGCAGTCAAATAAGTGTAGACACCTTTAGAAACAAGGATATATTGCCAAACTAAACTGAGTGGAAAATGGTCACAAATAGAATAATTTCAAAATAGAAAGGGTGCAGAGCTGCTCAGCAGAAGCAGCAGCCAGACATCCTGGCATCATGGACAGTCCCTTACCTTGCAAAATTCCCAGCCTGGTCTCCATATGTTTTCCAAGAACTGTTGCTTGAAATTTCTGTCTGGTCACAGCAGATAGGAGAGAGAAATATTAAAAATAAAAAAGTGCATAATCTCCTCGCCCCCTTAAGTCTGGTAAACAATTTATATCAAATTTCATACAACAGAACCAATCCGTGGACCTTTAAGTAATTAAGAAACAGACACTGAGGCTTAAAAAATAAACTTCAGGGGAAATCTCCCATAGTGGCCAGGAAATGGCTCGTAGGTTTTATTTAGTTCTCATAGTCCAAGGTTTAGCTGTGAGGGAGATAAGAGCCAGGTGTGTTTTACACATCTAATTTGTTTAGTCTGAAGCTCATTCAAACAGCACTTTTCATCTCCGAGTTTGCACCCGACTTCTAAAATCTCAGTGAACGGGTGTCAGATACAGTCAGGGACCCGAAATGAGAGGGATCACCTCTGGGGGGAGGAAACTGTCAATTATTTCTGGTGTGCCTGGTTTTGGGGGCTGGAGGGTGGTCAGGCACCCTTCTGGTGCCTGTGTTGAGATGGAATCATAGACTCACTGAAAAAAGACCTCCAGGAACATCAAGTCCAACCTTTGGCTGATCATCACTGCTTGCACTAAACCAAAAATTCTCCATCTAATTGTGTTTTGGACATTTTCAGCAATGGTGGCTCCAACAGATTGTCCAGATGACCAGCAAGAAGTCAGTGCTGTCCAATGAATCCTCTCATACTAAAGGCAAAACCACCCTGAAGGTCACCTCCAGGGATTTAGGAAATAACCCAAATAACCTCTCCCTGCTGAACAGCCCCATGAAAAGCTGATAAATGCCCAAATATTCTGATTTTCTACTTGGAGATGAGCAATCTATGAGTGTCCTTTTGGATGGGACAGGCAGCTGAGAGTGTGTGGGAAGCTGGGGGCTGCAGAAACCTCTCCTGGGAGGAGATTCATCCTCCAGGGATTCATCCTCCAGCCAGACTTCACATTAGCAAGGGCAGGTAGGGGCTTCTAAAGAAGACAAAGACATTAAAAAACTTTGATTCTTAATATTTTGACTTCCAACCAGCTCTGGCAAAAAGGGAATTGTGAGATTATTTGGTCAAGAATGACTTTATACATGAAAACCAAGGGGTTAATTTGTGGCAGTAACATTCACAATTCCCCAGGACGTGGCAAACCAGTAGAAAACAGGTAAAATATCCATATTTATCCATATTACCATTGCAGAGTTGACTAATCTGACTTCCAGGCTCTGTTTGAGTCTCCCAAGCCTACTGGTGTAAGTCACATCCAACTTCAACTGTACTCTCATTTTGACAAGTATTAATCACCCCCTTCTCTGTTTGATCCACTAGAAAACAAAGTAGTCAACAAATTTACACCCTGTTACTTATTCACGAACAAGTTGTGCCCCTGAATTTTAACGTGCTATGCCTTAAACCATCAGCTGTATATCTGCTTTATGTGATGCTCCTACATAAGCTGGCAGTCCATCAATTTGGTGTCCATACATTCCTTTGAAAGCTATATTATAATTAGAGCTTAGGTTCATACTAGTCCGTAACCATAAAGCAGACGTAAAATAATTATAACTCATTTAGTGAAATTAGAAAAAGAGCAATTATTAGGCTCCCATTGTGAGGCTTTGCTGTGAGGGACAGATAATCTATCTGCGAGATGTACTTGAAGAACACCATTTTGAAAGAAATAAAGTAGATAAATTACCGTTTTGTTTGGGTTTAGGAAAACTTAGGCCCATAAATACAACTTCAACAAACATAAAGGATGTGTGCGAGGGAAGTGAAAGTTTTACTGCAAGAAGAGAGATTAAAGTATTTAGATGAAGCTTTCCTGACAAGATCTCTCAGGATGCTGGGAAGGTTGATCTGTTAAGATTTGGAAGGCGTTGAATACCACAGGGATGTGGACAAAGACCTATAAACTTCCAGCTAAACATGAGGACGTGCACGGCTGGAGCAGGAGGGAGTGGGATCGAGGATGCTGAGCCTCAGCACTCTGGGAGTGCAGCATTTCACAGAAATCCCAGAAGGGTTTGGGTTGGAAAGGAACTCAAAGCCCATCTCGTTCCTGTTGTGGGCAGGGACACCTTCCACCAGACCAGGCTTCTCCAAGCCCCGTCCAACCTGGCCTTGGACAATTCCAGGGATTTCTGACAACTTTAACTGGGATTTATGCATCAGGATTTCTCATTCTCCAAACTCCTGGTATGCTGAGATATCCGTTTTTATGGAAGAAATCACTTTTTGCTGGGAATACACCTTCCAAGCTGAAATAGAGCTGTACTGAGGCAGCAATTTGCCCACTTTTATCTTCTCTGACAGGAGACCTAGGTACCAAAATTCCTGATGAGTCAGCAACTAAAATGATGCTTTTTCCTGACAGATTCTTGTCCAGCTGCTGCTCACACAGAAGAAAATCCCCAATATTGCCATTTCCAAGCCTGAAAGGTCAGAATCTGCAGATAAGAGGGAGTTTTTTCTCCTCCCCTCCCAATGCAGAATCCTTACATGTCTGAACTGTGGCTTAGATCTTTGGTCCTATGGGTTTCTCTTTTCTGTACACTCCTAGCAATAGAAAATTATATATTAAACCAGAAGAGAATAAGATTAGATTGGATATTAGGAAGAAATTCTTCCCTGTGAGGGCTCTGAGGCCCTGGCAGAAGTTTCTCAGGGATGCCCCTGGATCCCTGGAAGTGTCCAAGGCCAGGTTGGACAGGGTTTGGAACAACCAAGGCAAGGGGTGGAACTGGATGAGTTTTAATTTCCCTCCCAACCAAATCATTTCAGGATTCTGTCCTTGATCAACCTATTCCATTTGTAAAGAAGTTTGATTTTGTCCACCTCAAAAGTTCTCTATAAAAGCCAAATATTCCCTCAAAGATTCCCATGAGAAGAAGAAGAAGAAGAAGAGGATTTGAAAAAAGAAGAAATCCTGCTCAGTTTCCATGGTACTCAGAGCCCAACCCAAAAACCAGGGCAAGATCCAATCCCAGGGAAATCAACGGGCTCATGAAAATGTGTAAAACACATTGTGGTGGCAGAGCTAAACTCAGCAGAGCCCAGAAAGGCTCCTGCTAACTGCTAACATTAAAAACCACAATGAATTAAACACCAAATGGCTTTAGAGTGCCTGTAATTTATTCAAAGCAACTCCACACTGATATTTCTCATTTCTTTTGGGGTCGGCGCATTCCTGATTCATATTTTCTGTCTTATCTCTCTACAGTCGAGAGAGACAGAAGGAAGCCTCTCCTATCAGGCTGATTTCAAAAGCTGGAGGTAAAAACATCAAATGTCACACAATATGGCAAAAATATATCGAACTCTATGAAATTCTTTGTTTCTTCAGCAGAATTTCTCTGGGATGCTTTTGAGCTTTCAAAGAATCCTATCAGTTCCTCCCTGCTTAATTCACAGCAACGTGAGAAACCAATCAGCTATCAAGCTATTTTGTATAACAGCAAAAAAAAAAAGGAGAAAAGCACATAAAAACACTGATTTTTTTTTTTTTTTAAATCCATGTGTTATTCCATAATTTCTATGTCCAAGCAAAACCTTGTTGGTTGGTTTGTGCTGTAACAGAATTTCTCATTAAATGACCCCTTGGAAACAGAAGTGTGGTGAGGGAAATTTGACACTCAATATTTGTAAAAGTTATGCTGGGCTTCCTGTTTAAATACTGGGAATGTGCTGCTGGAACTGCAGGAATGGGGGAACGACCCCACTTCATCACTAATTTTACTTTCCAAGTGACTGGAAAATTCTCCAATGCTTCCTGCTCAGCAACACAAAAGACAAGTTCAGAGACCTGGTACCTCTGACAGTTGTGAAAGACAGGAAAAAAAAAAATGAATGACATTCTCCAGAGGATATTTTTCTGTCACTTAAGCAGTTTACATATTTCTCTATTTTTACTGTATTTTTCTTCTTCTGATCACCAGGGATCGAATGTGAGTTTAGGGTCATTAGGGCTCTGTCTAGTGCCAGACAGATTCTGCTGCAGTCAGATTTTTATGATGACAGCATGAAATTTTTGGAATGCACTGGTGAGTTGTGGGACCACTGTTAGACTGTCATTAAAAAGGAGAAAAAAAATAAATATATCTTCGCTTTCTTGTACTACAAGCAAACCTTTGGCTTTAAATTTTGCAAAATACAGATAAATTTTTCGGAAGGGATGAAAAAAGTAGCAAGTTTAATAACTAGTATTCAAAAAAAATATTGATTATTTCCATCGAGAGTGAGAGAATTTAATTTTTTCAGGGTTAAGAGACAGAGAACAAGAGTTGGGAAAACACAAAATATTTTTTAAAAAGCCAGTGAAGAATTTGACATTTTTATTTAATTATTTCTTTCCTTCTGTCTCCTTCCCCTTTCTTTTCAGTGTTTCAATCTGTTCTCCCCGTCCTTGGGGGAACACTGCTCGAACCTGCATTTGTGAATTATAAGCTCTCTGCACTGTACATAGCAGTTGTTAAGGATCAACTGATTAACCATTTTATCAAAGATTTACAGGACTCATTCCAATTTTTACAACTCCATGTGGTTTTTAAATATTGTAATGCTTTCAACCAATATGTTTTCCGTCTCCCAGCTGTAAAACAATACCTATTGGCTTGGGGGGTGGGAATTTATTTTTGTACAGTTTTGGTATAATACAATTTTTTTTTTTTGCACGCTGCTAGCAGCATCTTCTGGGAAAGAGTAAAAAAAGCCTCAAGATGAAATATTGTTCTGCTCACTCCTTGCTCGTTCACTTGGGCCACTGGAATATTGTGGTCCAAACATTTGTTATCACACTTAGCTACCTAGGACAGGACAGATTCACAAATTCACCTGTTTTGTTGGCTTAGCAAACCCTTTAAATCCCTTCATGTACTTAATATCCTGTGGATTCTTAAATTGAGAGATAGAGGGCTCACAACAAAACACGTCAAACTCAAAAGATTTGTCTGTGTGGGCACTTAAACCTGTTTTATTGAGCTGTGGGTTTGTATCAAGACTCTAAGGACAAGGAATGGCTGAAATTTGTGCCCCTCTGAAGCTTTTCTTAGTATTTTCTCTTGGGGTTTTCTCCTTATTCAAAAAGTTGCAAAACAAAAGGTACAAATTGACCTAAAGGACTGGTGAGTAAATTTAACAAGGATGTGTTGTTAGGTGATGCTCTGGGCACTCACCCTTTGTTTTCCAATGGCCCTAAAAGAAAATCCTTCCTTCAGGAAGCTCAGATGTGCTTTCCTGAGCACCTGAATTTCTAATTTGACTTTTGAGTGGCAAATTTTAGATCTTTACTCCTTCAGCTGATGTCAGAGCAAACATTCAAGGCTTTATCCCATGTGCAGAAAGAATTTCCAGAATTGCCTGTTTATCACCACCACCATCACCGATAACGCCGCAATGTTGTGATGGTGTTATCACAACAGAGCAGCTAATACAATAAGAACATAATGACTGTAATTACAATTTTAGCTAATGTTATTTAGTGCAATATAACAACGCTCCAACAAGTATAATAACAAAAATAATACTTAAGGTCCTGAGCAGGAACAAACACGCTGCCTGGGCTAATGTACAATGTACACTTAACTGTTGATTTCACAATAAAATCTAAATACTATCAAAGAGCACCAATTTGCTTCGCAGGAACTAACCAGGCAGGACAAATTTAAATTGGTTTATCCTGCACTCTTTGTGAGTGGAGCTAAATTCATATTTAACACAGAGCAGGGACGTGGGCACACACTCAGAGCCATCAGTGCCCAGTTAACCCACGCTGGAGCTCTGAATTAGAAGGGAATTTCTACATGGCCTGATAGCCCTTCTCAATTAACACTGAAGCATCTTCATTTCACCATAAACACAAATAAAATTAAGATCCAAGATAGGCCCTTCCCAATTAACACTGGAGCATCTTCATTTCACCATAAACACAAATAAAATTAAGATCCAAGACACGGTCACTAATTAAGCCACGGTCAAACGAGTGCTCACATCTGGGATTCTGTGATCCCACCCCTCTGGATATTGCCTGGAGTTAGGAACCACCAGCTGAATTCTCCTCCTCCCCTGCTCCTCAGAGGAGAATCCCCCAAGGAACATTCCAGAACTGGGGACATCCACTCAGGATGCAGGAGAGCCACGTTCAGACACAGACCTGGACAACGTTTGCCTCCTGCAAATTTTAATTTTTAACTCACTCTGCCTCAGTGCTCCATCTGCCACCTGGAAATTCTTCCAGACAAAACTCCTGTAAAACTGGTATTAAGTGATAATTTAAGTCCTGACTAAAAGCCTTTGCACAAATAATATCAATAAACACTACAAAGCACTTACTTGGAAGACATTTGTAAGGGAAGAGCTTGGATCTAAAATATTCTGGCACCTGGACTTCCAAGCCTCTCACTTTGAGATTTTCCTTTTCCTCTGTATTAAATAATGACATTTGCTGCCTAATATCATATTTCTCCAGGGAAAGCTGGGAGGTTTCCTGCAGGTACTAATCCAGAGGGCAGCACAGAGGAAAAAAGAATATTGAATCATGCAGAGCTGCAAATAAAAAGGGCAAGAGTATCTAAATATAATAGTTTATTAATAACTGTGAATCTTATAGGATCTGTGTAAAACCTTTCATGCCAGCACCTCTTCATTCTTCCTCTGATACTCTGCAACTTCTTATTCTCACAGTACTTCTCCCAGCCCTTACCATCCTAAATACAGAAACACAAATTGCACAATCAATGCAATTTTAATTTTTTAGTTGAAACGAATGATATTTTTTCAGAGAAAAGCACCGAAATCTGCTTTCCTGTGAAAAAAAGCTTTTCATGTGAAATTTTCTTTTTGCAACAAATTTCTTTTGCCTGTAATACCCCAAAGAGTTTATGGGACACCAGTTTGGGCCAACGTGCTGTTCCTAACATTGTTATAGTGACAGGAATTCCACAATACTTTAATTATTTGACTGCTGCAGGTTAAAAATAAATAACACAAGACTCTTAACTAAAAGAAGAACATGAAAACTTCAATTTTATTCCCAGTTTTCCTTGACTTTATCTGGAAGTCTCAGACCAATCCATACCCTGCCTTACCTTTTAGCTGTTTCACATGGATCCCATCGCTTTTTATTGGACTCTTGATGCCCACTGATGTTTTATGCATAATGATGCTCAAGTTTAATTGAGCTGTAAGCTTCAGTTTAATTATGAGCCTTCGTGATACCTTCAGCACTTTTTCTTCTCTGATTACTGTAACTGGTTCTCTCCAACCCCTTTAAAATCCTTAATCTATTAAACCACTTGTAGACAAGTCATTTTTAGGAGAAAGTCTAATTACTCTGTTGCAATTATCTTAATGCATTCTCGGTATTTAGAGAAAAAAAAATAATAACCTGAGTGAAATGCACTTTGTGGACTATTCCAAACATTCCCATTTAATGATCTGAGTCACACTGTGTGTCTCCTCTGTGCTTAAAATGAATTTATCTGGAGAAAGTGATACCCCAAGTCCTCATCTCTTTGGGTAAATTTCTGATCATTACAATTTCCCACGGATTTTAGAGATGTGACCATCAGACTTGGTGGTAAATTCTGATTCTTTCAGTGCATGAAATTCTCTTTAATTCAGCTTCAGTGACAAAAAGAATTAAAATTGAAGAAAAATTCATTTACGTGTGTCTTAAATGTATTTTCAAAAAACAACATCTATGAACCTTTCAATAGATCAGCTTTGCCAAAAATCTCATGGGTTCTCATGGAGTTAAAATGAAGGAAACTAAAATGATGCATATTTGAACAAGATCATGTTTGTACTCATATTTACAGCTTTTATAAAACCAGATTATCTCAAAATGATGACATTTGATCCAGTCAGTTCTTTCAAGTATAAATTCTTTCTATAGTTTCTATACTTATAATTTTTATGTTATATTTAGAGCCCCTTTTTACTCAGTATAATAATTAGTACTCATATAAATTATGTTTCCTCGGTTTTGAGCAGGATCCTGGGTGTTTGTCTATCAAACACTGTGAAGTGCTAATTTTTAAGAAGTGTTTATGCTTATTAAGGCAATATTTAGTCAATTTTGATTTCTCTATTAAAAATATGAGCATTTTACAATAAACAGCTTACCAAAAAAAAAAAAAAAAAAAAAAAGAAAAAGAAAAAAAAGTAAAATAAATAGAAAGCACTATGACCTAAATAATTTTAGATCCAAATCCAATGGACTGTTCCTGACCCTGAAATTCCTGCTTAGCTGAAATTCTTTAAAATGCTTCCTGAGAGTTTGAAAATCAGTCTCAAAATTAGCCACCACACGTTATTCAAAAACCCAAAGAATAGATGTGTGACCTTGAGATTTTTTGTAATTATTTTATATCTCCTCTTAAAAAATTAGTACATTTTATAGCTATGAATTAAACTATGTATTGACTAAAAATATAAATATTATATATATATTTATATAATATATTTATATTTGTATAAAATATATTATAATATACATATTAACTATGTAACTCAAAATTAAAACCTAAAATAGAAAAGAATTCACACTAAAATCCAAAACACACCAGCCTAACAAATGTGTGAGAGGGGAGGGAGCTGTGCTTGGTTTCTGTGCAGTCAGAGCTGAAAACCAAATAAAATCTAAGCTCTCTGTATTTCAATGCCTTAATGTTGTTTGTGTTAATAATGCTCTGTCATTTACATTGGCACGTGCATTGTGAGCGTGGAAAAATAAAAATAAATTCATTTTAGAAATTAGGAGGGCAAGGTTCAGCGTTAATGTTGACTTGTCTCTCTCCAGTTCCAATTTCCTCACTTCTTGTACCAGCACAGCCTCGATGTCACACAAGTTGCACGCCTGGAATTGGACTTTATTTAGGATATTCCTTCCCTCTTCAGGATTTGTCACTTGTTCCCTAATTTATAGACTGGTTTTCTGCAACAGGGATCTTGATGGGTTTTTTTTTTCCTCATTTCTTCACTCGATGACCACACAATTATCTGCCTGATTGGTTAAATTCCTGAATTTGGGATCAAATAAATTTCTTGCCTATAAATGAGCATATCAAGTACAAGGAACACATCAATTCCAAATCACTGATTTGTCTTCTTGCATTACAAGCTACTTTCTCCAAAGGCATCACGTTACATTTTGCACTTCACCAAGTGCAAGCCTGAGCTTGCAGTTCTGGGGACTGCTGAAACCTCCTGCTCTCCCTCCAATCCTGCAGGATTTGCTGAAACAATCCTCGTGGAGGACAACTGGGGTTGCCTAAGGAAATTCAGAATGCAGAAGTTTACAGCTTATCAGCAAGTCCTGATTACAGTTTGTTCTTTATTGTAAAAAAAGGCTGAGAGAGTTCCTTGTCGCTTTCTGCTCCTGTTTTCTTTTTAAATTTTCTCTTTTTCTTTCTTTTTCTTTTTTGCCCATTTTCTTTGTCATTGAAGCTTTCTGCAGCCTCAACACTGTCATTCGAACTACTGGCCAAACATCTCCAGAGAGTGTTCACATGTTCATAAGAAATGTATTTTAAATCTATAAAACTCTTATTGGCCAGCAATCTCATACTTCATAGTATTTGGTAGACAAAGAACACCCAAGATCCTGCTCAAAACTGTGAGGAAACACAATTTATATGAGTACAAATTATTATAGCGAGTAGAAAGGGGCTCTACATTTAACATATAAAATTATAAGTATGAAAAATACCAAAAGAATTTATACTTGAAAGAACTGACTGGATCAAATGTCATCATTTTGAGATAATCTGGTTTTATAAAAGCTGTAAATATGAGTGCAAACATGATCTTGTTCAAATATGCATCATTTTAGTTTCCTTCATTTTAACTTCATGAGAACCCATCAGATTTTTGGCAAAGCTGATCTATTGAAAGGTTCATGGTTGGTGTTTTTGAAAATACATATAAGACACATGTTAATGAATTTTTTTTCAATTTTTACCTCTTTTTATGGTTCTGAAATTGAAAGCAAGAGAATTTCATGCACTGAAAGAAGCAGATTTGCCCACCAAGTTTGATGGTCACATCTCTAAAATCTGTGGGAAATTTTAACAATCAGAAATTTACCCAAAGAGATGAGGACTTGGGGTGTCACTTTCTCCAGATAAATTCATTTTAAGCTCAGAGGAGACGCGCAGTGTGACTCAGATCATTAAATGAGAGAGAGAAAGAGATAATTTCCCGTTTACCAAACAAATACTTCCCATTTTCCTCTGTTCCCTCAAAGCAGGCTTTCCATGATACAATTATGCTGTTGGTGTTGCAACATGATTTTTTTAGGCAGGAGTTTCCTTCCAGGCCCATAACACAGACCGCTAAATCTCGTGGTGGCCATGCCCAGACCGCGAGGAGCGCGAACAATGCCGGGCTGACAATCCTCAAAAGCAGGAGCACTTCCCTGCCAAAAAACCACTCACAGCTGCCTCCTCATTTCCTGGGGAAGTCAAGGTGTTCCCCTGGACCCACTTTGCAGCCCTGTGATTACGCGAGCGCCGCGGCGCTGCTCTGTAATATATGCAGATCAATTCAGCCTCGTTAGCATCGCCCCGGCCTCATTCCTGCAGTCTGGTGCCAGCCTCATCTGCGAGGGTTGGGCAGCTCTGGGCAGCTGGATGTGCCAGCAGCCACAGCTGCTCTCCCTCTGCTCCTTCCCCCTTCTCCAGGGCTGGTGCTGCCCATGCCTTCCCAAATTCCATCCCACTGGGACACGGTGACATCGGCTTTCCTGCTCCGTGCTCCTTCCTAAAGTGTTTGCCTCGCTGGTATCACACTGCTCCTCATTAATAATCTCCCCACACACCTGAATTTCCAGCTTTAGCTCTTCGCCCATGCTCCAAAGTGCACCCTGGAGTAGCCAATGGAATCTGCACTCTGCAGCCATCCTGGGTTTTGGTACTTGGAGCCCCGGCTCAGACACACAAAGAGCTGCAGTGTGAATATTGCAACTTCCAGCATGCAAAACCAGCAGTGCTCAGGTGATGCCTTAAGTTTTAGATTTCATATTTTCAGCCTCTGTGCTGCCCAGGGGTGCAGCTCTGAGCTCACAGTCAGGGTCACTCAGCTCTCTGCACACAGCAGGGACACAAAACAAATCCTTGTCCTGCTGCACACCAAGGACAACTTTCAGCCCAACAGCACAAACAAGGGTGGCTGGAGGGAGGAAGAAGGATGGGAGCTCACAGCCTGGAGCTGGAATTGGACAATTCAACCCCAATGTGCCAACGGACCAAAACTGATAAAAATGTAAGACCTTGTGACCGGTCAGCCATTTTGTGACCATTTTAGGTCTATTTTGTGACCATTTTGGGTCCATTTTGGGTCCACCTTGGGTGTAGCTCTGGCCAGGCCCTGTCCTGCCCAAGGTGGATCCTGGAGGCCTTTCAATAAATCCCTGCTTTATTCTCCAGCTCTGCCCAGTCTCTGTTTCAAGTCAGCCTTCCTAAGGCATCATAGGCACTGAGATAACATCAGAGCTCAAATTAAACATTTTTATGCTGCCAAAACCTTCTCTGGGCTTTTTGTCTGGCCCAGGTCTTACCTTGCTGTACAGGGAGTTCACATCCATCATTACTCCACGTTCAGAAGAATCAGGCAGGAAAATGTGTCCTCTTCTGTCCCTCTATTTACTTCTTGAAGGTCACAAACCTGGGAAAGGTTCAGAAAGGTGCTTGTGAAATTTTTTGAAGTTTTTTTTCTCTCAAGAATTGACCTACTAAACTAAATCCTTCTTGGTTATCTCCTGCAAAGGTTGAACTGTGGCAAAATTGAGAGTTCAGTCACCATTACAGAAATGGTACAAATTGCTGCAAACATTGATAAATAGAAATTCACTCAAATCCAGGGCAGAAACACAACACAGTTTTCTAATTATTAATCACAGGAACAATTCCTACGCATCGCCTTCCCTTCAGAACTTTAAATCAAATTTAACACTATTTTTCTGAGAGGTTATGCTTTAGTTCAGCAGGAGGTGATGCAGGATGCAGAAATGGGTGAGACCTACAACTTGATGCTGCTGAAAATCAGCCCGGAGTTTTGCAAAAGTCAATTGTGCTATTACAAATATATTCTCTGTATATGAAAATATCTTACTCTTCCAAGCTATACTGAGCTTCACACCAGCAGCATGAGGGGTGGTTGATACACCTGGAATGTGATATTCTTGTATCTTGAGTAATATTTTGCCAAAAAAATGGGGTTTGACTCAGAACATTAACCTGAATGAGTGCTTTCAGCTATCAGTAGATCACAGTTCTGATGGAATATGAGTCATTTATTTAAAAACCATAGGGAAAAAATGTAAATAACTGGTTCATTGCATGTTTAGCTGGTTGAAAACAGAGCCAACATTTACCAGAAATTGTTTTCCTACTGGACAGTGACTGAATCTGGTGGCGATGGGTGAAACCATCACAGAGCAGAAGAGAATTCAACCTGTGAATATTTCAGCTGAACTTGACCATCATATTTTCTTCCCAACTGCAAGTGTTTTGTACACCCACAAATTTGGGGATGGTTGCAACCACGATTCTCTCCCTCCAGCTATAGAAAACCCTGAATGTAATTCATCCTCACTGTGTCCCAAAGTAGTTTCTCTGTTTCTCATGCCTTGTGTGAAGCACAGACTTTTCCATTTGAAAGGTGCAAATTTTGCATCAGATCAAAGCACAATTAAAAAAATATTTCTCTGTTTCAGTATCAAAACTGTGAAAATTGGTAATCAGACAAAATCCAAAACATGTGTATATTTTGGGGTCAGTAGGGACTATTGCCACAACCTTCCCAATACAAAAAAAAAAAATTGTGTAGACAAAAGCATTTTATTCAAAACTAGATTCTCCTGAGCAATATACACTTCATCATTGCCCAGGAAAATATTTACTTAAAAACTCACAGGGAAAATATATTTCATGGGGAAAAGGCTGCTGAATTTAAGTAGCATGGCAAAATACGATGTTTTGACTGGCGTTCTACAGTTATTTTTTCATAACTTTTAATAATGTGTTTCACTTCTGGTTTATTCAATAAACAGCTCAATCACTTGATACTGAAATCACTCTCAAAATTTATTTCCTTCTATCAGGCATACGAACCAGTTTGTTATTTATAGGATGAATGTTATTATTGTAGGGTTTTCCATGGATGTCGACTGCCCACTACTGACTGATTGCCTGACCTTGGGAAAAATAAGATTACTGTGACTTATTTTAAGAGAGTTTTACCAAGAAATTAATAGACTTTATAGAGAAAAAGTGAGAAAACAAACCTAAATTAATGGGTTTCACTTGAGAACTCATTTCAGCCTACTTGATGGGGCTTGGGGGGTGGGGGTTGGTTTGCTTTGGTTTTTTTTTTTTAGAAGGGGTCAGAAGTATTTAAAAAATACTAAATTTGATTAAATTTGATATTTAGTATTAGATTTCTCTCTGCCCATGTCTATGAATGCCCTCTGACAAAAGATCTCTGGAGATCAGTGTCTGACCTGCAGGATCTTCCAGCATTCCCAAATTCTCTTGGTCCAGGCCCACAACAGGAATTTCTCCTGCTGCCTCTCTGCCCAGGAGATGCTGGTCAGGATCTCCTCACTGTAAATCTTTTGCCTCATCAGGAAAAATTCCCTTTTAGAGATCCTTCACTGAAAGATGTGCCCAGCTCCTGTTATCAGGAGCTTTCCCTGGAAGAGTTCACATCAAATAACAGCTCCAAACCCTCATTTCAGCTCCAGCAGCCAAAGGCAAAAAAAAAAAAAGGCAGAAGTTTGGTTTGTTTTTTATCCAGGGAAAATCAGGACATGTCTCTGACATTGGGATATTTGCCTGACATTCCAGAGAAATCCAGAAACTGTCATGTTTCCACTTGGAGTAAAAGCTTTGTCTTTGCATAAATCCTCTTGGATTGGAGGGGTTATTCCAGAGCCCTAATTTTATTTTTAGGACCTGTAAAGTTACACATGTCATAAGCTATAATCACTCCGAGTGTACTTACAGTAAATTCATGCCAAAGAATGGATGCAATAAGGCAAACTGATCCCACAGAACCCAGGGAAAAAAGAAAGAAATTACAAGAAAATTAAACAACAACACTGTTAGAGAGAGAGAGAGAAAAATAAATTACAAAAGCCTTGTAGAATTATATTATCTTTCCTTCTGGAAATCTCTCTGCTCGTGTCTAATATTCTTCATAATAGTTTTGTATTGGTAGATCTCAATCATTTGTTAACATCCTGCTGCAATCAAATCCTTTTTTCCCCCTCTGTTGTTCTGTGTTGGGAAATTCCAGTTCCTAGGAAATTTCTTCCCCTAGCAGCTAAATTTCAGTAGTGTTAAATTTAATTTTATTTAAACTGGTTCAGCTTTAAACTTATTCCTGCAGATCTCAAATTTGAACTGGTGATATTTTAAAATTTTGTTTGTAAAAAGATTTTTTTTTTTTATTTTGGAAAGATCATTCATGAAAATATTACATAAAAGAAGTTTTCAGTCTGATCTTTGATTATTATCTCCTTGAATTTTCTTCCAGCCTGTCCTCCTTTTATTGCATTCCAGCTTATATTTGCTACAGCTGGTCCCATTGATATACCATAATTCTCCCAATTTTTCTATCAACTTCTAAATGGTACCACCTGAAATTATTCATCTAAATGGTTCAAGTTGTAAATATTAGATTTGACCTTAGAGGTTTCAGTTCCTGAAAAACACAACAGTCAGACCACAAAGTCCAGACTATAGGTTGTAAATAAACTAAAGAGATACAAGCAAATGTAGAAATTCTTACCGAATTAACACCTGAATTAATGTAATCAGAGTTTTTTAAGAGGTTATAAAATTCCCAGAGGAAAAGATTGAAATTTCTTTGGGCCAAGCTACAAAAGGTACAGAACCACAGTGAACTTTGTATTAGAAACACTTCATGTGTCCATTGCACAACTCTTCTGCAGTTTATATTAAGGAAATCTAAAAAACAACTGATCTCCAAAACTGAGCCCCATTTTAATCCCATCCATGGATAGACACAGCTGGAATGTGCCATTAAAAATTCTTAAAATCACTGCAGCTCATCACTGGACTCTGTGCCCCTAATTTACTCCAGAATTCTAGAAATGTGCATAAATCTAACCATATAAAAGGCTTTTTTATTTTAATTTAATTCTGTTCTATAGATCACTGTTATAGAAGCACACTGCAACTAATGATGTTGCAACTGCAGAGGGAGAATTTCAGATAAAGATCTGGAATATTTCCCTTTTCACTGAGAAAAAGATGAAGCCTCTTTCCATCAGTGCCATTGCAGCTGCAGGTGTTTACCACACATTGACTCATAAAATAAACTTTTGTTATTAGAGAACAGGTAATTTTTTACAAAATTACAAAAAAATTGACCTTTCTTGCTTTGGGAAAATGAAAGTTTCTGACACATGGAAATCTTCCAATCCCCTCTCATGCAAACAGTAAAAGCATCCTAGAAAAAAAAAAAGTTATTCCCATTTGGGACAAGTTTGTCTGGTTAGTTCCAATTGCAGAGAGAAGCACGAAATCTTTGGCTGTGCACAAGCATCACAAACTGCCTGAGGGACTGGCAGGAAGGGGCAGAGAAAACAACAGCCACAGCCATTCTCACAGCAGAACACAGCTGTAAGGAGAGATAATAATGACACCCTCCTCGTGCATAACATCCCTGCCTTTGGAGCACTTGGGAAAGGTTTTATTCCTCTCTGGAGAGTGACTGCCCACAAATCAAGCTGCAGATTATGTTGGGAAGGAGTTGTCTGCTCTTCCAAATTGGACATCTCCCTCTTGCAGGTGAGCAGGGTGGCAAAAGGAAACACAGAACGGGAGGAAATTGAGATTTGGGTCCTAAAGCTGAGTGTGAGGGATGTAAAGGGATATTTTCTCTATTATTCTGTTCTCTCTGATTTCTCTCTAATGCCTGAGCAGAGAATTGGCTGAATCCCACTCTGGAAGCTGACACAGGACACATCCAATATCCCAAACCCAACAGGCCCACGTTTGGATGTTTGCCTTGCAGGAAGTCAAAAAACTTTATCAATAACACAGAGCTCTTCCATTCCTTATCAAAATTGAATTTTCATTAAAAGCACGCCCAGTCTGTCAAAGCTAGCAGTTAGATTTTTTGAATTCAAACCAAGAAATTTCAAGATAAAAGTATAAAATTTTTGTGTCTATCACCCAGGCAGCTCCTCTGGACTTTAGCAGAAAGTGCTGAATCCATACCCAGAACACTTCAGGAAACTCTTTGGGATTTTGGAGCCAAAAAAGCCAGAAATCATCTTCATCTGATGTCACAGCAGGAATGAAATAAAGATAGTTTGACTCCAGTTTTGACAAAGAGAACATCAGAAAGCTTTATTTAAAATCTTTTTGCTTCTTTTATAGCATGCTTTGCTAAAAAAAAAAGTGTTCATTGGTCAATAGGACTGACACCTCTTTCCATTGCTTAAATAATAGGAAACAACAGTTGGCAAGATTATTATGAGGAAAAACCACTGCCCACTTAGAAATGTTTTGGGAAAAGGAGAAAAATGTTTTGGGAAGAGAAACTGTTGGAAGTTTTCCCTTGGGAAAGGAGCTAGCAATGGTTAGCAAGCTGAAATTCTCTCAGGTCAGAAATACCAAGCCCACAGTCCTGGATGGATCCTCTCCAGGGGTCCACCAAACCCAGCACCTCCAGTCCCACCATATTGCAGCACTTTTCCATAGCCCAGGGCAGGAGAAAGGGAGTTCACATCCACTCAGGGATGGTGTTAGATCTCTGGAAATACAAATTTACCCAAAAGCTCTTACAGGTGAAATGTTCTAACTGAACAGCACTGACAAGAAATACCAAAGCCCACATAAAATTGCACTTTCTAGGCAAGATGGGAACTCCCTCAGCCACTAATTACACACCTTGGATAACTGGTCCCATTTCAGTCTCCCAGTGGATATTCTTGCAACACTTTTATTTTTTTTTCCAACAACTGCAACTTTCTTCATTAATCATTAGGATGCATCCACATCAAGATGACTCTGTCAAACAAAACAGAAACCATTTATGCCCACGCACAGAACTCCCTGGATTTCCTCAGTTCATTATTTAATTGTTGGTTGCGTTTCCTCTCATGCAACTGTTGTTGGTTTTCAGAGCAAAGCTGGTCGCTGCACTTTGCATTGAGTAAACACAAGCCTGTCTGCTGGTTCAAAATGCTGGAGATTTATTTTTAAAAATAAATAAATAAATAAATTAAAAACCCCACCAAGTTTAACTTCATTTTTTTTAATAAAACCCAGTTCCTTCTGATCTTCATATGATAATAAACTTTCCTAATATTTTCCATTGAAGATTAATACACTTCTCTAGAAAGTTATATCTAATTTATGTGACTTTAAGGGTCATGCTTTAATAACAATGATGAAACACGATTATTACTTCCTAATGCTGAAATTACAGTTTTTACATTGTAAATTTTTCCTGCTATGCGCCCTGTGGCACTAACATTTTTATCACTCCATGTGTTTCTAGTTTTAAAACCTTTACCCCTGCTGTTTGAAAAATATTTCTCATTTTCGTCCCCTATGGAGTACAGAAATCCCTAAAGGCAAACCATTAGTGATCTTTCTGCCTTTTCCCAAACACTTATTATGATCACCAGTGTTGCTTCCACTGCCTCATTGGCTTTTGGTAAAGTATGCAAATGAGATGTTCAAAATACACACTTTTTGCAACTGTGCAAGTTCATACTGATTTATAAAATGGGAAGGCTATTAAAGTGACTGAAAATGTCAGCAAGATTTATGCATGGGTGACAAATTGTATTGGAAATGCTCATTTTTAACGTGCTGGCCTGGGCTCCTTCTCTTTTTTAAAAAGTATTGGATGTGATACACTTGCTTTAAGGCCATTTGCCCCTCCCATCTCCCCATTTGTTTTAAATAGATTCTGACAGTGGCTTTTTGACCAGGAAAATAAACAAAACTCTTCACATTGATTGTTGTGATCATGGAAAGCAGAAACCATTTCTCTTTTTACTTGTGTGAAATGAAAATATTTAGGAAAGTGCTTTCACCTTTCCTTTGGGATGAAACGCTCACGGCCCAGACAGCTCCTTCCAGGAGAAAATACCACATCCAAATACCATAAAAACCATTTAAAAAATCAACACGTGCCATCTACAAATAGAACAGCTACTAAATTTGCCAAACATGGATAAGGCAGACATGGAATTATAAGAAAACCAGCAAAGAACCCCTGTGCTACAACTGTATGATAAAAAAAAAATTTTATAAATCAATTAAAACACTGCAGCATATTTCACAATAGCAAGGGAATGATGGAGGAATTTATGAGGGTTCATTTCAATGTCTGCACCCAAGGCAAAAGGAGCCTTGTCACTGATGTTACAGAGAAAAGGCTCAGGCCCATAATCACACGTCACATTATCAAATATGTACAGTCAGAAAGGGTGCAAAGAAAGAAAATCAACAAACTATTGAAAGTCTCGAAACACTCATACATAATCTCAGAGGTGTAATGAGAAATACTGCTCTGATAGCAACATATTTATAACTTCTGTCAACGTGAACCACATTATGTGAGGGTTTAAACACTTTAACGCTTAACATGTGCTAACAACACCAACGTTAAGGGAGGGAAGCTGTGCTTTTGTGATTATTTTCTTCTGTTCCTGTGTGCTCAGTTTGGTGCAAATCCCATTCCTGTGAAAGCTCAGAAATTTATTCAGAAATCCCAGAGCACAGGGTCTGAGCCACCCAACCCCGTGTTCCAGGTATTTAAGAGCCTCCTGACAACAGACACCAGAGTTTCAACAGCATTTCGGGGCCCATAAATGCAAGCAGAGCTTTTAATGGCCTGTTCCTCACTGGGTTTTGTTTTTAAAGCTGTACAGGAGTGAACACACCCCAAGAGTTCAAGTGCTGTGATCATCTGGACACCCACAGCAACTACAGATGCAGTCTCCCTCTTCCTAAACTCAAAACACTTTAGAAGTTATTCTACAATCCTTTGCATTGAAAAATTCAATACTGAGAACTTAATTCTACTTTTTATATTCAGATCAGTCAGTACCAGTACCATTATTGCTCTGATTTTCCTAATTAGTTCATTAAGTTGCATAATAATTGGTTTACTGCCACCCACTTTTTATGATGCTAGAACTGTGAAAATAAAATTGATTTAGGGCCTTATTCTGATCTATTATGCTTATTCACTCCCATATCCTGGTGCTTGCTGCAGGTTTTTTTCCCCTTCATCTCTCAAAGTCTGCATATTTTTCCCTGGTTTCACTTAAAATGCAGCCCATATCCCAGTTTTATATAGGTGGGTTTCAGATGTGCATTTGACAAGTATAAACAAATAACCAAAGCATTGCCAATGGAAAACATCTGTCTCTCACCTTAGGAGGTCAAGATAAAACTCAGTGTGTGACATGCAACGTATGAATTTGAATTTATTTCCATTGTGCTAATGACATATATCAATGCCTTGACAGAAGTAGCTGGCATATTATATTAATGGGGCTCTGTCCTAAAAGTGACACTGGAATATTCAGACAAAAGCATGAAATGGATGAGAAGAGAGAAACTCTTGGCTGCTACCTTGAGCAGTGGTTCAGTGTGTGAAACCCCATCCTCCTACTCCATAACTACTCCATAAAAATGTCCATTCAATGCCTGGTGCAATACAAGAGAGAGAGAATTCAGGCTTGGATTTGGGAAAAAATTAACATGATCCAAGATTTCCCCAGAGTTGGATTTATATGGATGGCTGGAAGAACATTCGTTTCTTTCTGGTCCATGATAAAGCCACAGGGTCCTTGTGCTGGGTGGTCCCAGCCAGACCAGAGCAGCCACAACACCAAAGGAGACAGGAGATGGATTCAAATAAAATTTAAAATTAGTTGTGGGCATCAGTGTTGGAATGGACTGGGAGAAAAGAGGAAAAGCAGAGGAGTCGACAGGTGAAACAAATTGCACTTCCAACATTTCTGTTGTTTTCCCAATAACACAAATGCAACAAGGAATGCTTCAGCTCTTCATCCATAGAATCCCAAAATGGTTTGGGTTGGAAAGGACCTTAAAGCTCATCTCATTCCCACCCCCTGCCATAGGCAGGGACACCTCCCACTATTCCAGGCTGCTCCAAGCCCAGTCCAAGCTGGCCTTGGACCCTTCCAGGGATCCAGGGGCAGCCACAACTTCTCTGGGAAAGATGTGCCAGGGCCTGCCCACCCCCACAGTAAAAAATTCACAGAGTGGAAAATATACAGCAAAATTAAAAAAAAAAAAATTAAAAAAAAGACAAAAAAAATTTTATAAATTTGCTTATGTCTTAAGGTACCTGCAGGTTGGAGACGCTTCTGCACACTCCCAAAACCAAAGTTTCCAAAATATCCTCCTCCCACCTCCTCCTGTGGAGAAAACTGTCAAGTTCCACACCTTGCAGCTCCCAGTGGCCCAATCCATCAGCCCAGCCCCAAGCTGTAGTGGTGGGATGAATAAAACAGAATTGGAAAACAGCTCCCAGAGTTTTTCATGAGCTTTTGCTGCTCTTGGCCTGCTTTTTTATTTTTGGCTGTCGACTTTGCAGCTCTTGGACGCGGAATTATTCAGCCACTACGTGAACCTGATTTTCCCCTCCAACAGCAGCCAGGAGCTGACCCCTGTGCATGTGCTTCAAAAGTTAAAAGTTTATTGAGACTGCAAACAGTTTAAATGTTATTGGGGATGCAATATGGTGCATTACACTCCCGTGCTGACCAGATGGCTGCCTTAAACAAACGCCACCCGTCGTGCCACCGGCGCTTCCAAATGGAGCCACACCGGTTTGGAGGGGGCAGAGCCCTCCCCGTCCTCCCTGCCAGAAATGCCATTTCCTCCCAGGTTCCAATCCACAATCACTGCATTAATTGCTCTGGAGCATCGAGTCCCAAAACTTTCCTGCCAGCTGACTGCTGTCCACCCACCCTCAAAATTCCTCGCGGGCAGCAGAACACTGGTTTGATCAGGAATTTGGTTGAAAGCGCTCGTGAGGACACAGTTGGCTCATTTAGACAGGAGCTGGTTCTTAAAACATCTCAATGAGGATGGCTTCAGACTATACTTTGAGAACATTTAATGGATTAAAATTTAGATTATTAGGAAGAAATCCTTCCCTGTGAGGGTGGGGAGGCCCTAGCACAGATACCCAGAGAAGCTGTGGTTGCCCCTGGAACCCTGGAAGTGTCCAAGGCCAGCTTGGATGGAGCTTGGAGCACCCTGGGATAGTGGAAGATGTCCCTGCCTGTGAAACTGATGAACTTTAAAGTCCCTTCAACCCCAAACCATTCTGGGATTCTATGAACCACCATCAAACCCATTTTATACACCCATGACAAACCTGAAGCACGATTTTTAAGGGAAAGAGATTCATTGTGCTGCAGAACAAATCCTGGAACTTCTCTCTAGGCTGAGAAATTCATCTAACAATATAGATTCTACTGTTTTCCAGAAAAAAGAAGCAAGGACCAGTTCTCACCATGCAATATGCCCCTTCCATTACTCCATTTCCCTATTCTCCCAGAATATGACCTCGTTTGATGAACGTTTTTGTCTCGATGTAAATATTTTCCAACACTGCAATAAAAAAATTCATTACAAAAGTGATTGAGATGTTTCGGGTAGTTTTGCTTAAAAGAGATGATTTGCACTTTTTTTTTTTTTCCAACTGTACACTTGAAGGGAACTGATGTGAAGTTAGTGCTATAATAAAAATGTAAATAAAATTCATTATAGTTCATAGATTTCCTGATATCATCTTTATTGACTCAATATTACTGAAATACGTAAAAAAATAAATATAAAAATTATTTTGAGAGTACATCAGAATACCTTATTTTATCATCATAAAATAATAATGGAAAATCCCTTCAGGAAAAAAAAAAAAAGAAAGATGACATTTACAATACATGAATTTTCTTATGTTTTCCACCAGTTACATAAAATTAAACGTATATAATTAATGTTCCACTGTTTATGAGCAGCACTGCTTCGCTCTCTTGCTGCATGCAATGTCTCAAAGCCAAGATGTAAAATAGACCCATTGGAGCCAATTTCCCTGCAGGATCACAACGTTTTTTTTTTTTTATGGTTTCTTGTAACCATCTAAATCTCACCACTTGAGCGGTGTTTGTCAATGAATCTTTTAGCTTAATTACAAGATGTCGCGCGTGCTCCGTGACCTGTGCTTGAGGTCAAGGAACATTTATCTCTCACTGGAGCAAATGGAGCTGTTAGCAGGGAAATGCAGCATTCCCTGGGTTCTGACTGGAGCTGGCAGACTGGCAGGAATTGTTTGGAATTCTGGTTACATATTGTAACTCACCCCTGGGGTGTAAGTCAGAACTGATAATTGTATAAAATGTAGGGATTGGGGGTTGTTTTTGAGTGTTCTCCCATCCGTGGGATCACAGAAAAATTTGGGAGGGCTCTGCCGTGACCCCCTGCCCGAGCAGGGTCAGCTCTGTGGTCCAACCCTGTTGCTGAGCACTTGATCCTCTCATGCCCTGCAAATCTCCAGGAGTGGAAATGCCTACTCTGGAAAAACTCCTGCCCCTGTGCTTGATACCCTCATGGGGAAAAAAGTTCTTCCTCATGTGCAGTGTGAAGCTCCATCTTTCCAAGTAATGCTGGTTGTCCTTCATCCTCCTGCCCCACACAAAGTTCTGAAGTGGTCACAGCCCTCACTCTCCTGGCCACATCCCTGCTTTGACTGCCCAGGGTCATAAAGGAGAGGAATTGAATGGTTTAGGTTGGAAGAGACCTTAAAACTCATCTCTTCCCATGGGCAGGGACACCTTCCACTGTCCCAGGCTGCTCCAAGCCCCATCCAGCCTGGCCTTGGACACCTCCAGGGATCCAGGGGCAGCCACAGCTTCTCTGGGCACCCTGTGCCAGGGCCTCATCACCTTCATTATAAAAAATGAAGATGCAGTGAGTTCTGCAAACACATTGAGAGTTCCCCCTGTGGCCACCTCGGGTTGCTGATAAGGATGTTATCACAACAAAAGCCTCAGGGAACTCTGCAGGTTCTATCACTTCTCACAGACATCCTGGGGTTACGACTCCATCCACCCATGAGCTGCCCATCCAAACAGGTTTGGGTGGGTTGGTTCCAGCTCCAGTTGAAAACACCAACTCCTTCCTAGTCCATATCTGCTGAATACTGACCCACGTACTAAACTCTGATTGGGTAACAAATTTTGGAAAATTTCAGTGAGAAATGAAAACTTCAACTTTTCTGTCTTCATAAACAGAATTAGAAGCTTTTACTGCCTGGATAAATTTAAGGCTCTGACTACAAACATTACAAACTCCAGCAGCCATTCTGTGGCTTACATCATGTGGGAAAAGCGTGGTCTTGTGAGCACCAACTAAGCACAGGTTTGGAAACTGAGGGATTGAATCCCAGCTCTATTTTTAACATCAATTAGCCATTGTGTGGTCAGCTGAGAAACTAATCTCTGACCAGGCTTTGAGGACATAATCATGGAATTATTTGGGTTGAAAAAGCCCTCCAAGAGCGTGGAGTCCAAGCTGTGCCCAATCCCCACCTTGTCCCCAGCCCAGAGCACTGAGCCATGTCCGAGCATTCCTTGGACATCTCCAGGATGGTGACTCCAAACCTCCCTGGGTGCTCCTGCCAAAGCTGAACCTCTCACTCATTAACACAGGCTCTGATTGAGAACAAAGTGACATTTCTAGGCAGCCTGGGCTTGGCCACCACCACTACCCATGGTGACATCCCTGCTCCACAGCCTCTATGGACATCACAAGTCACCAAAAGTCACCACTCTCAAACTGGCAGTGAAGAATCAGAATAATTTTCTTCAGAATTATTTCCAAATAAGCTCTAAAACTCAAGAACAACATTACTAAAACCTCAGTACAGCTGTAACATTTAGCCCAGCCCTGTAATTAGCTCTGGGTACAATTGAAAGAGTCTGACACCAAATCCAGGAATAAACATTTTGCTCTTCTACAATGGATAAACAGGCATCTTTCTCTGTGCATTCCTCACTGGATCTTCAAGCCTCTGCCAACTTGATTACACAATTCTTAACTAAATATTTGCCAATTGCAGCTGCGATACTAAGTGGTGCTGCTTGAAAATTCCTTTAGCAGAAAGAAGAAAAAACATCATTACAGCACTTTTATTTTTAGTGGCTTTTCTTTTAATGAAAAAAGAAATCCCTTTAAGTGTATTAGATAGTGTGTTGTAATGAATAAGGACTTAAAAATATATATATCTACCAATAATTTTATATTTACTGCACTTAATTTAACAAATTATCACACAAACTACATAGGCAGCAGTTTTGCTGTGAAATTATTATACTTAAATGAACTTTTGACAATGTATTAATTACAAGGACATGACCACATTTATTCTGCTGATCCGGTAATTACATGCATTAAAGAAGTATTTATTCAGAAACCATGTTGTGTACTTCAAAACAGGCTTTTATTGCAAGGCTACATTTCTTGTATACAAACTGCCTTCTTGCCATTTATGAGCCCTTTTCAAACTTTTACAGAGGGCAGAAGGAGGGCCAGAAACTCTGAGTAAACTCTGGGCTGAAACTTTATCTGCACATTTGAAAGGAGCAGAATTCTCCATCAGACACAGAGCTCAGGCTGGATGGAGAGGTTGGGGTAAATCTGAACAGATTTGTCCTGCCTGGGATTTATTTTGTTTTATGGGGAGAAGAGAAGAAACAAGTTCAACAATTTGCATTTGAGCTGGCACAAATTAATTTTTGTTGTCTAGAGATGAAATTCATGCAACCCAGCAGAGCTGTCATTGTGATCCTAAAAGTGCTCAACATTTTCCTTGCTAGATATGGGAATATCCCTGAAAATAAAGAGTTCTGTCATCATAACATTCCTGAGCACTCAATAAGCACAGGTGAAACAGAAAAGCCAAATTGACCCCTGGATTTTGTTTTGTGGTGCAGCCCTTTGAGTTTCACTCAGCATCAAAACCTGTGAACGACTAAAATGAGAAAACCAAAGACTGAACACCAAAGGTCTTATCTCCAGAACTGAATCCATTTTTCCTTCTTAGCCAGTGCACACAAGCACTCAAATTTTCAATTATTTTTTAATTAACTTCTAAGGCTATCCAGTTCTGTTGTATTTGACAACTATTGTAAAATTTTGAAGTATTCTCACTTGCATCACAATCTTTCCATTAAGAAACGGAGAACATCTTCACAAAAGGAGAATGTTTGTCTCAATAAAACCAACAAATTTCTGTCCTTTTCTCTCGATGGATGTTTCACAACGCCAGGAAACATTTATGGAGTCCTCTAGTAATGAGCTGATCCTGACTGTGAGCAACAGCCAAAGGTTAGAGCCACCTGATAAAAATCTCTGCATGTTGAAACAATCTAATTTTGCTCTGCAGTTGTTCTTAATGCTTATTATATAAGCCAGGATTGTTTTTAGCACGTCACTGCTTTCATTTTTCATGGAAACTTGTAGTGCAAGTGAGGAAAAGAGTAAAATTTGCAATTTTGAATGAACAGCCTTAATTTTCATAACCACTCCAGCCAAAAGAAACAATTTGTCCTAAAGGGAAGGATGGAACCCATTATAACTTGTCACCCACTATGAAAACAACAAAGCAAAGCACTAAAGGAAACAGGAACAGCAGCCCAAATATCCTTAAATGTGGCTTTAAGTTCATTCACAGTTTAAATCACTAAATTAATACATAGGGATCTTTCTTACCCACATAAAAATATTTACTCTTGCAAATTGGAAGTGTCCAAGGAAAAACTGGATGTGACAAAGGTGGGGTTAGGTCACAGGCTGGACTTGATGACCTTGGAGGACTTTTCCAACCTTGGTAATTCTGTAATCCTCTGATTAGTTTGTGCCACTTTTTCTTAGTTTTTAGGTATTTGGAGGGGCTGTCATGTACCTGGAATGCCTGGAGAGGTACCTATGGATGAGCTCAGTCCTTGTTCCTCATTTTACAAGAACTGCCATGTCTGACAAATTGAACAATTTTAATTTTTGTCTTAGGAGGAACCAACAAAGTCAAACAAGCCCAGGTTTTGTTTAAGGCCAGCCACAGCCCCTCGGACAGGAAAACAATGTCACAGTGTGATTTCAGACCTACAACAGTTTGGGGTATAGGATAACTGCAGCAAGGTGGAAGCTGCTAAAGGTTATGCAAATGCGGGGAATTAGAATTCTATCTCAATGTCATTACATGTGTCTACTTCGATGCACATTTTCTGCTATGTTTAAGTTAAACAAAACACTAAATGACTGTGTAGTATGACATCTCATTAATATGTTTCTATTCACATCTGTGCCTTTAGTATTAAAAAAATAGGCTGTTCCAGTGATAAGAGATTAAGTCCTTTAATTAGAAACAAATGACAAATCACTGTTAACCCCATGCGATGCTTTCTCAAACTTCCATCAAATATTCCCCTTAAAACATTATTAAGCACAAGTTCAGCGGATCTACTTCCTAGAAAGTGCCATTTAACAAAACCCAGGCAGGATGTTAATACTGAGGCTGAATTACAGGTTGCCAGAGCATTTCCTGCAAGGGGATTGACAGGGGATCATTTTGTTATGGGGCCACCTCCAGCGTGTTGTGACAACCAGTCATTACACCTCTGAGCACAGCACTCAGCTGTAGGTTTCTACAGGATGCAAATAGCTCCAAATGGGTTCAATTTAGAGACGGCAGATAATGTATCATTCACTTCTTTAAGGTAGAAGCTTTTAATTTTCAAGGAAAAAGAAAGAGGAGTACATTTCGGTCTCTGGGAATAAAGATCTGCTTAACAAAGCCCGCCAGAAAAAAAAAAACAAAAACAAAACAAAACAAAAAAAAGCACCCAACATAAATTGAGAGTAGCAATAACTATTATAAAAATAAAAAGCTTAACTTGCTTTTCCCACTTGTCTGGGAGCCCCACAGGCTGTGTTAGCCCAGCATCCCTATTTACTTAGGATGCCACACAACTGCTCATTTCAAATCTGTGCTTTGCAACTGGTGACAAATACTGGGGAGTAAGATTTCCTATTTGCATAGCAACCCTTTCATCTCGAGTGGTCCCTACAGATTTTGCCAAGTACCCACACAGAAGATCAAAATGGAGAGCAATAATTATTGACGACAACTAATTCACGGCACAGGCACGGCAAGAGTTGAAAAAATCAGGTTCACCAAAACAACAACAAAATAAGGTGACAGGAGATGTCCAACCTGTTCAAAAATAGCCACTTTTAGGAATCACAAGAAAGAATTTGCTAGTTCAAAGCACAAACATAGCCCCAGGTATTGCAAGATTACACATTTTTATAAGTGCTGACTATGTTGGAAACAAAGACAAAACTCCAGGTATGCACAAGCAACAGGTTCACAAAGGTTTTAATCAATCTTATGTCTTTCTCTCATCTTGTTCTTGCCTGGAAGCTCCAAAAACAAAATTTAAACAGTGCTATAGTTTCTCAAAGTCCTCTTCTTTAGGGTAAGACATATCTAATATATATATATATAGCAGAACAGGTTATTCTGTTTAATGTTGGTTTCTTTAAAAATGAAATATGAATACCTACAGAAAGGTCAGTGGCAAATAAAAGCCATTTTCCCCAACCACGTGTCCATCACAGCCCTTAACCAGCATTCCATACAACTTTAAGGATTTCTCTGTGTGTTATTTAGGTTTGGTTTGAGGGGGTTTTTTTCTCATCTGCAACATTGTGATTTAACAAAAATTAAAGTCAGCATCTGACCAAGCCAGACAGAAAATGTTTGTGCACTAAAAAAAATGACCCAATAAGCAAATATGGGTGTTCTTCTGCAATCTTATCATAAATACAGTGCAAAAGGGAGGTACTTGCTAATATATCATATTACGTGATGTATTTGAGAGCTGGACATTTGGTATCGAGTGTATTTTTCTTTGTCTTCGAAGTAAAGGAAGGAATATGCAAATCAAGAGCCAGAGCAAATTAAAGGTACTTTGTAATTGACATTTTAATTATCTTGTTTGGATATTATTCATTTTATTTATTCTCCTAAACGCAAACAATTCTGGACCACTGTATAAATATTATCTCCGCTGGAAGCTGTCAGTACCTCTAATAAAAACCTACACTTGCTTGGCTACCAAATCCAATTAAACTTATTCTAAACATACTGCGCTCATTGTAACGACGTATTTCTGAATAACACACAAAAAAAGACTTTGGAGAGAGGGGACAGTTTAAACCAGGCCAGTGAAAAGACGTAATTAGAGCTGTGTGGGCTTGGCAAAACCTTCTGGACAAACAAGCCTGAGGTGACTTTTGCCAAAGCCCTCCAGGCTGGCTGAGGTTTCATTACAGCGAGGAGAGCTTCATTCTGGTGAGTATCAGATATAATAGGATGTAATCAAATAGAAAATAACAATAATTAAAAAAAAAGAAGACAAAAGGGAAAGAAGAAACTGAACCTTCCTCGATGAGAGAGTTAAAATACAAGCCCGTGTATTCACTGGCTGCGTTACAAGTGGGTTCAGCCAGTGCAGGTTTGTTTGGGAAGAAGAAAACCTGAAGATGAATTAGTAGGATTAGCACAAGCAATTTATTTTCTGGGAACTCTTTGTCTGAGCTCGGGCTTTGCCCACAAACCTTTCAGGGAGTTTTGTACCTCCTGATTACCAAACACGCACTCAGGATTTGCTGGCGGGGCAGTCGTGGTTACTCAGGGTGGTTTCATCTTCAAGGAGGGTGAGCTGCTCTAAAAAGGGGCACGTAAACAACTCCTCCAGCTCTGATTACCCTTGGACAAGAGACCAGAGAATGTTTGTGAAGGGTTTCAAAAGATTTAGAGCTTCAGAGGGAAGAGTGAAACTCTTGGTGCCCTGAGACAGCAGACAAGGACCTTCCTGTCCTCCAGCAAGCAGGAGCACTCCCAGCTGTGTGCAAGCATCATCCCCAACCCTGAGCAGCAATCTTGGAAACTGGACTGGCCCTGTAAAAGCTGGATTCCAACAATTATCCTTTAGAAATGTCCCTGCCTGGATCCTCACACCTGGCCAAACCAGGACCTTTTACCTTGTTTGGTCCATGTCTCTAAATAAATCTTCCCAAAATGAAGCCCAAGGTGCCACAGCTGATCTCCCCTGTCCCCAGATGTTGGTTCACAGCTGTCCTGGTCCTTGTCTTGCTCTCACTGGTACCCACAGCAGAATGGTCCCTGTTTGGGAGCACAACCCCCTGCCCTTGGCCCTGCATCAGACCCTGCCCTGCTGGGGTGGAGAAGGATCAGCCACAGCAGCACCCTCTGCCCCATGGGAAAAGGGAATTTTCCAGCCTCTGACAGGGCACAAAAACATCTCTGAGAGTTGTTCCTGCTCCCTCTGCCTTGCCTTTATTACCAGGAGCTCTGAAATGCTGCACCAGGCCGGTAACCCCTGAACACATCCCCAGGTAAAGTGTGGGCCTGATATTTCTGGGTCTGAGAGATTTTAGCCTGCTGGCAGCTGATAACTTTTCCCAAGGTAAAACTTCTCAAGAAAGCTTCTTCTCAAATCAATCTTGGCAAAAAACCTATTTTTTCTCAAAACAATCTTGTCTTGTGTTTTGCTGTTTCTGTAGTTTAACCAATGGGATTAGAGAGGTGTCGTTCCTATTCACCAATTCTGTATCAGAACAACTTATAAAAAGTTGTAAGAATTAGACAATAAAGCTTTTTCTATGCTCTTTGCCTTCTAAAATATTTAGTCTTTTATCTTTCTTTCGTGTCCTACAACAACAGTAAAGCCCCGTGTCACACATCCATTCCTTAAGGACAAATTCTCCATTAAACCAAAATGAATTTCATTTCTCAGGGAACAGACTTTTCCCACATCAGCTGTTAGCCAGAAACAACCAAAGTTCTCCAGTTCATCCTCCTAAAATTAGGCTTGAAGCCTGATATTCTGAGCATGAGGCAGGAGCAGGAAAGGTGGAATGTTCTCTCACACCTCTCAATTTGGTGGGTGCTGTGTGAAACCCATTAAATGGTGCATGAGAAACATCACCCCCCTTCCATTTGGATGCCTAAATATAAACCTGAGAACCTAAACTTAGCTCAAGTTTGGCTTAGGCTTCAATTGGAAATGAAAGAGCTAAACCAGTTGTTAAACCAAAATCTCAGTAAGCTGGGGAGAAAAGAAAAAAGGAAAAAAAAAATTGGAATCCTGTGTGATGCTATTGCAGGAATCTGGAAATCCGGAATCAGTGGGCTTATAGCAACTCATTCCACATTTCCTCACTGGAGGAAGGATCAAGCAGCCACTGGTGTGAAGGTGTGACCAGTGCCAGCCCACAGCCCTGACACCCTGGATGGAAATTTGGTGGGGAAAAATGTCCCAGGAACCTCCATCCCCCCAAAAAACACCAGGAAAAGCAGGTCTGAAGCCATGCCAGCACCAAGTTTTGCCCAAAATATGATCCTTATACACATTTCTGTCTGACAGAGGAGTTGCTTCCAACCCTTCAGAGCCCAGAGGATATTTTGTCATTAGGGACATGTCAGAGAGGCGCTCTGTGATCACAGTAATCATTGTGGACAGCCATAATAATAATAATAATAATAGTAATAATTTGATATTTTCATTTTCAAAGCACTTTTAAAACATCTGCTAACAGATCTCCCCAGCTGCTGGTTAAAGAGGACAATAATTTTAACCCTGCTGATGCTCAGGGGTGGCAGAGATTCCTGGAGGGATTAATGATTAACGATGCCATTCCAGCCACACCCAGGCCACGTGGCTGCCATTTCACATTTCCATGGCCAGCTTCCATGGAAACACGTGGTTCATCCCATCACACCATAAAAAAGTGCAGGGACCAACATTTTGGTGCTCTCAGACCTCCCTCATCCTCCATCCCAGTGGCAAACACTGCACTTGGGAAAGTGCCATAATTTTGAGGGAGCAGAGAAGAATTCAAGAACGTATTTTTGGATTTTTTAATGTATTTTTTCTTTAAATTTGAATTAGGATTTGCAGCATACCAGGATTTCTTTTCCCACACAGCCTCACCTAGGACCCAGGTGGAATGCTGAATTGAAATTAGAAGCACAAACTACCCCTCACCACCTCTTTACCTCTCATCCAGGGGCACCTTCTGCTCATGGAGGGAAATTTCCAAATTAGAGTCACCACCTGCCTGTGAATGCATTTTTAATTTTACTATAACAGTTCTATACAATCCTAGCCTTCCCTTGAAAGTTAATTAACAGTTTAGGGTTTACAAACTCCTGAAAATCTGGACAACCTCTCCACCTGCAAGGAATGCAAGGATGTCTCTCAAGCATTCTGTGCCAATGTAAGCTCGACAAATTGCTGTGAGAGCACACATTTGTGTACAGAAATGTTAATTTTAGTTCTAAACGCTATTTTTTTGGACCTGACTCTTAAACTTCTTGAATTCAGATGAAATATCTCCCTGGAAGCCAAGTCTCCAACAGGTAGATTGCTCCCAACCATCACCATCCCCAGCCCTGATGTGGCTCCATCACCTCCCCTCAGATTTCAGTTCCCATCCTGGCACATAAAATAACCTGATTTTTTAAAAAAATAATTATTTAATTAATATTAATAAATAAAATTGTTCAAATAACTCAGGTTCTGGAGACAGTCTGCTTTTGTAGAAGATTGTAGTCCAAAGGCACAGCCCAATAAGGACCTGAAATCCCAGGGGGGAAACTCTATTTAACCCCCAGTTCAACTTCTAATGAAAGGAAACATAGAAATGTAGCTATAATTCAAGATATCGTATGGAAGTCTGTTCAAAGTTTTTTCAAAAATATAAATTACAAGAGATTATTGATTTTTAAAAAGCTTACTTCAACAATCAGCTTTCTATCTCATTCTATTTCACTCTCTCTCGTTTATTCATTTCCTTATGTAAAAGAATTTAACCAAAGGAAACTAGCATTTTAATTCAATTTCTCCTATAAAATATATAATTTTATTTTGTCATAATGGCTGCTTTTATTTCCAGAGTCAGATTTTATTTAAATTTCAGTCCATTAGGAACAAAACTTGCCATTTTCTGATAAACAAAATCAGCAGGGAAGCCTCTTCAAACTAGGAATGTATTTTCTATCAACCTTTGTTCTAGCTGGTCTAAATGACAGGTATATTCCACTTTTCCTGCGTTTAGTTTTAAAGATTCTATGGGGAGAAGGGCGAATAAAGAGAGTGACATTTTTAACAACAAAACTAGCAATCAGAAAAGCAGCCCAATGACAGGCATGTGGAAGAAATGGGGGGAAAAAAAATAAAAATAAAAAAAATATCTAATCCATCGCTTCAGACCACCAAAGAGGACTAATATGAGTCATTAACAGAAAACCGTTAATTTTCCTCCCTGTGACTGTTGTTTGTAGAAGTGCTCAAACCTTTGAGGTTCAGTCATTTAACTGTTTCTTGGGAGGCTGGAAGAGAGACACCAAGGAATTCTTTAAAAGGGAAAGAAGGCAAAAAAATCTAAAAAATAAATGTAGACAGAGATAGCTAAAAAAAAAAAAATACAGATTGTTGCTTAAAGCTGCTCTTAGTTCAGCCAGAAATCCAAAGGGGAGATGACAGCATTCCCAACAGAAAACAACATTCTGCCATGTTGTGTTTTAGTCACACCATCATGGCCAAAGTCAGCACTCTCCCAAAGTATGGAAATTTGGATCCCTGGCCCAATCCAGCTGCTGGTTTTCCCTCAGAATTCCCTTCCAGTGCAGTGTTTGGCTTGGAAGGAGGTGACAATCTTGAGGGCAGAGCGAGAAGCCACCACCAGCGTGCACAAAACTGCATCTCCAAAGAGCTTTGAAGTCAACATTAAAATGTTTATTGGGCCCATGGCATTCCTCAACCAATCCTGGAGTCATACAACTGCCTCTGGGGACTTTAAAAAATTGTTTCCCTCACAATACAGCACAGAGTGACCCTCTGGCTACAGGAAAACAGAGAACACTGTGGATGGAAGATAGGCACTGGCTTTAATGCCCAGATTGGATTTGGAAGGGTCTTCCAAGACCTTTGCTGAAGAGCTGTCTTGGGTTGCAATGCAAGATGTATTCTATTTGCATCTGTTGAAACCTGTTGAAGAGGTGTTTTTCTTTATCTCATAACTCCAGGGGGAAGAAGTCTTTCTGTTCATGGGCCAGGTGTTAAAACCAGCTGGGGCAGTGTTCTTTATCTCTATCAGGACCCATCCCTCATAACTCTGGGGGATATCTGCTGTTCAAACCAGGTGGGGCAGTGTTCTTTATCCCTTCCAGGACCCACCCTCCCTTCAGGGGATATCTGCTGTCCCTGGGCCATCCAGACTCACTGCAGGGCTGATACAATTCCATCATCCCATGGGGAGATGCTCCACCCAGGGGGAGGAGCCCAGCATTCCTACCTGGATAAAACCTGGGATTCAGAACACCAGTACAGCCTGTGTGCACTGCATTCCCAGAGGAGAAGATTGGACCCATCTCACCAGCACTGGACCCTTCTACAGGATCATCTCTGTTCCAACAGAACCACATCTGTCACTCCAGGAGGATTTATTTGGACTGCCCCCAACACCCTGACCAACAGGTCATGTTCTGACTCTGTCAGAGTTTTTCTTTTCTTGTTTGTTTGCCTTTTTTGTACTACAATTTTAATTTTCCTAGTAAAGAACTGTTATTCCTATTCCCATGTCTTTGCCTGAAAGCCCCTCAATTTCAAAATTATAATAATTCAGAGGGAAGGGGTTTACATTCTCCATTCCAAGGGAAGCTCCAGCTTTTCCCTGGCAGGCACCTGACTTTCCAAACTAAAGAGCAAAGGCACAGTCCCATGGAGGAACAGCTGGATGCTGTGACCCAGGGTCTGGCATTCCAGTTCCACAGTGACAAGGCAGCTTGGAGCAGTGACCCCACTGACACTGGGTGGTTCCATAGCAAAGGATGAGCAAAGAAACTGCACGAGGTTGTTCCCAGCAGAAATCCCCACTCTTGCTTAATGACTGCACTTCTAAAATCTTTAATCCAGTGTTGGGGAAGAAAATAATTCAAACAATTCAGGCCCATTTGGAGCAGATCTAGGAAGTTGGATGCTGCAGGCAGGACCTTCTCACTGCAAACCAGAGCAGTTTGGGGCAGCAGCACAGAGCCTTAGAATCAGTTAGGTTGGAAAAGACCTCTAAAATCATTCAACCCAACCATGATTTCTTAGAATCTTTAAGGTTTGAAAGGACCTCTAGGATCACTGAGTTTAACCATGATTTGGAAGTGGTGAGCTGCTGTAGGAGCCAAGGAGAGCAGCAATTAACAGGAATTTTGGTGATATTTAAAACGCTTCCAGACCTCCAAGCAATGTTTCTCCTGGGAAATATTAACAAGCAAAATTACAGATTGAGCCTGTGGCCTCTAATCCAGTTTCCTTCAGGCTTTGGGAAGTGGTTGAGCCCCTCTGCAGGGCATCACTCCACATTTTCACTGTGGGAAGGGAGGAAGGCAGCTGGATAAATCTACACCATACTCAGCACCTGGAGTACTCCCAAAATCCCAGGTCAGACTGTGTGGGGGCTCCTTTGGTAGCTCCTGGAACATTTTCTAAAATCTCTTCTCTTGCACTGACCTTTCTGGTTGAAAAAGTCCAGATTCCTCTGAGCTTTGTTTTGTTTGTTACTAATTCCGACGTGAGGATTCACGGGGTATTCCAAAAGGGGAGTAAAACGGAGGAGTTATTGCAGCCCTAAGAGACTTAAAGGATTATTTCCTTGTAAAGTACAAATGACAGTTTTCCTGCAATGTTTCTTCTCCATAATGCACATGTTAATCCGTAATTTCCTTTGCCAGATGCAGTGTAATCCTCCTCCTGCAGACACCACAGCACAACTGCTGTGGAGAGAACAGCAGCAAGAGGAGCTCATCCATTCTAAGGTGGTAAAAAAAACAACTTCACCAACCAAATTTTTGGGTTCTCCTTGCAGCAGGCACCCAGTCTGATACAAAAAAGATGCAGCTCTATGTTCAGAGCTCATTTCTCTATAAAAAAATAGCAAAATTGGTACCTGATTTCAACCAAACTCCTTTTTTAAGGTCTGGTAGGAGTCACCCAAAAGGCTGGTTTGCAACAAACCCTAAATCAATGTATGGAAACCCTAATCAATGTATAGAATATAGAATGGGTCACAACTCACTCATTTACCAGTTGCTTTTTTGCCACTTTTTAAGGATTCCTCATGCAAAGAGGAATTTTTTAATCTTATGAAGGTTCAGTAAATTAGTTTAGAAATATAATCTTAAAAGTCTTTAAGTAGAAAAACAAATCCAATGTGTTAAGGAACAAATCTACCACACCCCATTAAGAAGTAAATCAAGGATCTGGATGGATTTGTAGGAGAGAGAAAAGGCTACAAAAACACACAAAACTCCATTTTCAATGCATTCTGGGTTGTTTTCATTAAGCTTCTGTAGATGATTTGGTATTATTTCCTCAAAATTATTATTCCTCATCCACTGTGCTGTGTTGAGTTCCTCTCCCAGCTATGAGAGAAGGAATAATTACCCTCCTCATTAGTTCTACCTGCAGAATGAGTGCAAATTAATCTGGTGATGATACTGAGAGTGGAACTGGTTTGGGGGAATCACAGAGCAGCAGGAACCCCTCGAGCTATTTTGAAGCTGGCCTGGGGTTCCCCACATCCTCACTGTGCAGGTCCTTCAGTGGAATTCACCCTTTCCAAAGGTCCTGAGAGAGACTTAAATCCCACCTGCTTTTTCTAAACACTTCCAGAGAGATTCAACAGTGCCATTTCAAATTCTGCTCTCTCCTGCTCCAACTTCTTTCCCTCCCTCTACAAATTTGTGCATGAGTTGATCAGCAAACACTGAGTGATAACAGAGCCAGGTACTGCAGAGTTCATTGAAGTCATCCAGGTGTTTGTATCCACTCAGGTAAGGAGTCAATGATGCAGCAGCATAAATGAACTATATTAAATTAACTAAATTAAATGCACCATTTACCTGTGCCAAGTCCAACAGTACCTGTCCCATCTCTCCAACCACAACACCCCAAAAACTGCAGAAAGAAACCCTGGCAGTATTTTGATATATTCAGTCTTTGAAAGTCATTCCTGCTGGTTCCTCCCCAAAGCCTCAGATTCCCCCCAGGTGAGGGAGAGATCAGAGACACACTCAGATTTTAGATTTAATTAATTAAGGAATGTGAAATAGTTGCAAGAGCAGGAATGTGGTACCAAACCTACATTCAGCATCTCCCTCTCCCCCAAACATGGGACTGGCAGGACCCCACACACCCCCTCAGACCTGGGGACAAAAATCAGGGAGATCTGGACAGGGATTTGTTGCATTTCATACACCCAACAGCTGAAAGTGATGCAAATAACAGTTTTGTGCTTACAGTCAGTTTACAGCTATCCAAGAGATCCTGGAGATCTCAATATTCCCACTCCATCTTCACAAAATATGCTCAAGCAACACGCGCTGCAAAATCCTCATCTCAAGTAATTAAAGTGTAAGAAGCAATGAGAAGACACTGCATTGTCTAAAGCACAAAATTCCACAGTTCTCCAAGATTAATGTCCCGTTCCTCTAACTTGGTTGTTCTTGGCTTAAGTATTCAACATAATGCTGCTCATTACAGGGAGCAGTGACATCTCTATCCAAGGGGGAAATACGGTTCAAGTCAGCTTTCGTGTTTAAATATTAGTAGTAAATTCAAATTCAATTTCACATGATCAGTGTATGTGACACTAACTACATCAAGGTAGACTTGGGGATTTCTCAGCTCCGTATTGAAGAGAATTACATGACTGAAAACTAATTAGGGAAGCACATAAAGTGAATTTATTTAGTATTCTCTTGTATGTAGTTAACTTCAAGTAATGTATCAAATTTCCCACAGAAAAAAAAAAAAATGGGGCTACATAACACCGAACAAAACGCATCAGAAATCAGATCTAGCAAATTATCCTTATTTTTCTCCTCTTTTAAAACTGAAAATGTTTAAGCTGTAATGAAAAAAAATATAATAGTAGGGATTTTTCCTCTGGAGAAGAGGAGTGCTTTGGTACCACGTCTCATGTGGGGAATTAGAAACAGCTGCCACGGAAGAAGAAAGAGCAGTCAAATGAAATTTGTCTCTCTGACCAAACAGCACCTGAATTTTGCTTTCTGAGGCTCTGGGGGGCATTTCTGGCAGCAGTGCCCTGCCCAGAGCAGGAGCAGAGCCCAGCAGCTGCTCCAGGAGCGGGGCTGTGCCACTGGCACCCACAGGGAGCAGTTCTGTGGGACTGGCATCCACATGGATCAGCTCTGTGGCACTGGCAGCCACACAGAATCACAGAATTTCTAGGTTGGAAGAGACCTCCAGGATCATCAAGTCCAACCCATGGTCCAACACCTCAACTAGATCATGGCATTGAGTGCCACATCCAGGGTTTTTTTAAACACATCCAGGGATGGTGACTCCACCACCTCCCCAGGCAGAACATTCCAGCACTTACTGGAGCAACTCTGTGGCATTGGCATCCACACAGAGCAGCTCTGTGGCACTGGCAGCCACACAGAATCACAGAATTTCTAGGTTGGAAGAGACCTCCAGGATCATCGAGTCCAACTCATGCTCTAACACCTCAACTAACCCACGGCACCCAGTACCACATCCAGGTTTTTCTTAAACACATCCAGGGATGGTGACTCCACCACCTCCCCAGGCAGAACATTCCAGTACTTACTGGAGCAATTCTGTGGCACTGGCACTCACACGGAGCAGGATTGTGGCACTCGCACCCACATGGAGCAGTTCTGTGGCACTGGCAGCCACACAGAATCACAGAATTTCTAGGTTGGAAGAGACCTCCAGGATCATCGAGTCCAACCCAGCTCCAACACCTCAACTAAACCACAGCACCCAGTGCCACATCCAGGCTTTGTTAAACACATCCAGGGATGGTGACTCCACCACCTCCCTGGGCAGGACATTCCAGTACTTACTGGAGCAGTTCTGTGGCACTGGCAGACACACAGAGCAGTTCTGTTCCAGCCCTGTTCAAAACTAACGTCTGCCAAAAACCACCCCTAAATCTTTTCTCTCATCCATCACACACTTTCCTGCTGGTTATAAAAAGCTTTAGGATGAGCCCAGCTCCTCCAGCTTCTCCTTCTCCCCTCCATGCTGTCACACTCGGACTCTCCATCCTCTCCCTCTCCTTTTCCATCTCCCTTTCCCCCCTCCTCTGATCCCTCCACCCACCAAGGTCTCCTGACTGAACCCAGCCCTTCCTGCAGCCTGGGTGGCACTGGTGACAACACTCTACCTCCAAACACCCCATAAATGTTTTATCAGGCTTCTGCTGCGCGTTTATAAATGATAAATAACGACAATAGATGTCTTAGCAAGTATTTATCTCCTATTGTCGGGCTGTGAGCAGAGCATTAAGTCTAAGTGCTGGTGAGGCTGGGTATTAACAAAGCCATTTGTGATAAATGGAGCAGCCCTGGCGGGTCACTGACACTTTGACAAGCTTTCCATAGGCACTTTTCCCTGTAATGTTTTTGCTCTTTTGTTTTTACCACCCAATTGAAGTAATTGCAACTCTAAGAACAATAATAAAATACGTTATTAATTGGGGATAAACAAATAAAGCTGACTCTCCTGAAGGCACTGAAACAAGAGGGTGGTGTGGCTGCAGTGGCAAAGGGATCCATTCCTTTCACTACCTGCAGTGCTGCCCTAAAAAGCAGAACAATTAACAATATTACAGAGTCATATGATGAATTATTGATGAGTGATTGGTGATTAAGTTGAAAGAGGCCTTAAGCATCACATCCAAAAAGTCTTTGCTGGAACCAGGTACTTCCTTCAGCTTCAACCTGGGTTTGTGGTTCTCTCCCTAGGGCAAAGATCTTTTTGCACCATAATATCTCAAAATAATAATATCTCAATAATATCTCAAAATAATATCTCAATAATATCTCAAAATAATAATAATAATATCTCAAAATTATGATTCTCAAAATAATGATGATATCTCAAAATAATATATCAAAATAATATTAATATCTCAAAATAACGTTAATAATATCCTAAAATAATAATATTTCATAATAATAATATCCCAAAATAATAATAATATCCTAAAATAATAATATCTCAAAATAATAGTAATGATATCTCACAGGAGCTTCACTGAACTCTGCTTATTGACACATTCTGGTGGCATTTGTGGCTAAAAGCTGCCTTTTATTTCCCATGCTCCAATCTATCATCCCATGCACAAGGACACAAGAAATGGAATTTTGAGCTCATCTTTTGCGTGGGAAGCCTCCAACATGCAGCCATTGCCTCCTGCATGAAGACAAGTTTCCCCAAATTTGAGTTCTGCTCGTACATTTGGGTTCAGCCACTGACCCAGGTCAGGTTTAAAACAAGGGAGCAAAAAGGGATCTCCTCATAGTGGAACCAGAGCTGGGAGGAGGAGAGGGAAGCTCAGCAGGAGCTGCTGGGCAGCTCCAGGGGTGCCCTTGGCTCTCCCAACTCCCAGGGCAGCTCCAACTCTGCCTCCAAACTCCACGAGTCAGATCAGGCAAATCCTGTCCCGGGGGATAATCTATTTCTGACTTAGGCACGCTCAAGGAAGGCTAAAGCGATGAGCAAACACATTTTTGAGGATGCAGTTTTAAGCTGTGTTGACTGTGGAGAGGGGGGACCATCCTCTGGCATCGGGGAAGGAATTTGCCCACAGTGGGGAAGTCAAACTCTGCTCCTGCCAGCCCGGGAATGTCCTTCAGGGCCTTTGTGTCCCCAAAGCTGGGCTTCCTTACTCAAGTAGCTCATTCCTTAAGGGACAGAAGGCTGAAGTTTGTAAAAATAAAAAGGAGAACTTTCCAGCTTTTTCTTTACATTGATTTTTGGTGAATGGATTGCTGCTAAACGCCCAGGATTTTCCAAAATGGGACTTTTGTCCACCCTTTTGGTACAAGAGGCAGTGATACAACTGTTACATTCAATAAAACCAGCAAAATTTAATGTTCAATAGAAAAACTGATGGCCAAAAATAGATGGGGAACAAAGCAGGGAACTTTGATTATAAAACCAAAACAAACCCCTGATTTTAATACAAACATTTAGCAAATCTCTCAAAGAGAGCTCAACAGCTAATTGCTTATTTGGTAACTTAAATGTCTAAGTTTGTGCATTATATAAACACAAAATCAAAAGGACATTTTCTTTCTAGCACTGGAAACGTGCACGAGGGATTTTTTCCTCTCCCTCACAAATTAATTTTCCTGGGGTTAATATATGTGAAATAATATTCAACCAATATTTTTTCTTTAGGCGAGCAAAACATTTGGCAAGGATTTGGGGGGAAGTTTTTTGGTTGTTTGGTTTTTTTCTTTTACATCCATAGTCTGTGTCTTACATATGAAAGAGCAACACAAATTTTGTGCCATGGACAACAATTTTGGGATATGATGGGATTGTTGGGGTGTCAGTGCAGGGCCAGGAGCTGGATTTCCATGATCCTTGTGCGACCCTCCCAGTTCAGAATATTCTATGATGCTCTGCCTTTTTTTTGTTTTTTAGGTGGTCAAATCCTAAAAATTTCAGCCTTTCAAAGCCTTTAGGGTGTGGATGTCACCCACTAGTGATGGTTCCACGTACAAGGTGTCAGGAGAAGGGAAGTGTGCTGTATTCTACACCTTTCCAAGCCAAAGACCAAGCTCTGCTGTGAAGCCCCTTTTTCCTTCTGCAAAACCAGTTTAAATTAAAAAGAATTCCTTCAAAATATCTTCATCAAGATGTTTCAATTGCCACCTGATTCAGCGTTGAGTTTTTTGCTAGAAACAACAGGTTTAGGATAAAAGACTTCACAGCTTCAAAATTGTCCTTTCCCCATGAGCACAGATAAAAAGGAGATGGTGTTGGACCCTATTATTCATGGCAAAGCCTAACAAAAATAATCACAACCACAGAAACCAATCCCAAATATCAAAACTCATTTCTAATTATTATATTAGATTTTAGCCTGAATATTCACCCAGCTCAAGTACTGGGTGAAAATATAGAAATATTTCTACATAATATTTTATCCAGTAATTCTTCCCCTGCCTAAACTCTTGAGATAAAGGAACAAAAGGCTGGAAAACGTGATCTGTATAAAACTGATGCTAAGTGAGCTGGGTGAACCCAAAGGGAAGGATCAGCAGTGATCAGTTTGTACATAGAGGGGTGGTAGCTGCAAAGAATTTGCTCCATGTGTCCACTTCAAAAAGGATAAATAGGAACAGGCTGGAAGTGCTGAGAAGGAGATTTCGATGAGACATTAACAACAACAAAAAAAATAACCTGTAGAGATTGTGGAAACTCCATCAGTGGAGATGTAAAGAGCCAGTTAGACAAGGATCTGTCACGAAGGATTTGGGCACAGCTGATCCTGCCTCCAAGCCCTATTTCCTATAATATCTGTGCTCTTCCCCCTCTGCTTGCACTGTTAATTCAGACTTTGTTCTTCCCATGTGAGAAAATTTTCCTGTTTTTACTTCACCTGTAAATGAAACACATTCAATACTCCTATTTTTCATTTTTTCTGAAACTTTAGAATCTAGAACTCACTAAGTATTTTAAAGTGCAGCTTTCAAGAAAGCAAAATTGTGGTTTCTCTTTATGTCTATTTTCATTTAACAAATAGCACACATTAAAGTAAACATTTATCAATATGACACACAAGTGACAAATTAAAAACTGGATGAAAACTAAATAGAATGAGAAAATTACATTAAAATACTAAACCAAGCTGGCACCAGGCATCTCAATGCCTGAAGAGTAAATTTTCCCTCCTCTGATATTTCAGATGATGCTGGGGGAGAAATTAAAAAAAAATTTTTCTGAGAAACATTCCCTTTGTCCTGATTTAAACCAAAGATTAAAATGAAGATGAGAAGACAAAGATGAAGCAGCTTTGGTCAAAGAACAAACAACTCACAATTCTCACAAAGATTAAATGTGGATTTATCTCCAGGATCTGTTGCTTTTTATCAGAGCGGTCTCAGAAGGAAGAGACAAGAGGAACTGCAATGCAAACTGAAAAGTACCCAGGAAATTTTCCTGAGTTTTGAAATAGTTTGAATGACGTTCTCGGGGCATTTCCAGAAATAGAAATGCCCAGTGCTCAAGTACAGCGAGGAAAGCAAATATCCCTGCTGCAGCAAAATCAAAAATAGGCCTGGAGCTCTCAAACCCTGCCCTCATCATTTCTCCAACCTTGTCCCTCTTGCCCCTGCGAGTTCTGTGTTCCTGCAATGCACCCAAATGCTGGCACCAGGAGGAATTAATGGGATTAATTACCATTGGCACTCCAATTAATGGCACTCCCTCAGATCAGGCTCTCCATCCTTCCTTTCCAGCCTTTCCAAAGCATTTCTTTCTTTGAGATTTTCTCCTCTTTGCCCAACACATTCCATCTTTCAGCCAGGGCCAAACACTGCCTCCTTCCTAGTCTTTCCCACCCCTTCTTAATTTTTTAGAAAATGTTGATTTTTTTTCTATACAGGCCATTATATTGAGATTTTCACTGCTATTTCTATACACACACACCCCATATAATCTGTCTTCTTTCTGCCTTCCTCAAACCAGCTTCCTACTGCAAACACTCCAACCTACTGGAATTTTTATCATGAAATAGAGGCAATTTCTTCTATTTTTTGTAACATGCTCAACAACAAAAGTTACATGTTACAACTGATTAATTAAATCAAAATCTGATGGATAAAGTCAGAAAAATAGCTTAGGTTTTGGTTTTAATGCCCTTTTTTACCTCCCACTGCAGCCTTTGCTTCAGGAACTGCTTCTTGGAGCCCTCTACCCATGAGAGGTAAAATTCTGTCGATTAAGCTGAAGTTTGGAAAAAGTTGAGCTGCTAATTTGGTCTCTAATCACCTAACACAAAAATCCCAGTGTTTTCTAATGACATCATACATAACCATAAGGCAGAATGGGATGCCATCTGTTTTGCACCATTTCCTTTTGTCTTATTAATCAGAACTTATTTCTGTATCTCACTTTTCCTACTCTGTGCAGATAATTCATTACATTCAATAATTTTTTTTTATTTTAAATTCAGGATTTATCTGACCCTCAGGTCTTCACAATTCTATCAGCTCACCAATAAAGTCAGCCTGAAATTAGTTCTCCTTACTTGTTGCATTATTTTAGATGTGTGATTAGGTAGTAAATAATTCCTGCAATCCACCAAAAAAAAAAAATCAATTGTGGTCTGATGCTACTTCAATCATAAAAGTAAAAAAATAAAATAAAAATTCATTTTCTTGCTTAAAACTTTAAGGATAAAAATAATGTTCATGAGAAAAATTAATTTAATACTTATGTACAGAAGTTATTTCATCACTGACTGTTAGTGTTGCTTTGCTTCAACCTCTCATAATGACAAATACTCCAGATCCTGAAAGCTTTAGGAAGAAAAACACCTGATTTCAGGCCAGCCCAGAGAGTTTTTAGGATATTTGGGGTGACCATCCAAGACCTTTTCTCTCAGCTGCTGCCAGAACCCTCTTGATGCCCAAACCCCTCAAACCTGTAGGGAATCAATCTTTTCTAGGAGATGGGGGCTGAGTGATACCATGAAAAAATACTCAATATGAGGTTTTTAAACTAAACTGCTGTTACAGCTTGAAAAATCAACTTATTATACCTATATTTTTGTGGAATGCATCCCCACCCACCAACAGGAATATCCCACCCAGCACAAACTCTTGGGGGTACAAACTGGAAATTACCGAGCGCGTTGCAGCACTTCCCAAAACACAACAATAACCTGCAGGATGTGCTTCTCCAGCATAAAACATCTGGTTTTGCAGTCCATGAGAGGTTCCTTCTCCTCTCATGGCTTTGTGGATAACTTTTTATGTCCTTTTTTAGAGCCAGCAGTGAATTGGCATCTCCAAAGGCACAGTTTGAACATTTTTCCAAAGCTGCAGCAGCCACACGCCATGGTGGCTTCATCAACCTCTGTCTCCTGGTTGTCCTGACAGTTTCCTACCTGGAATATTTTCATTAAACTTTGTTTCATTAAACAAAAAAATTGTTTTTTCTGTTCACCTTTTTAACTATTTCCTTTCTGTGCCCTTTACAGGCTGCTCAGCTTTCTGTGAATTCCTGGAAATTCATCAATTCAGGACTCCCTTCTCTTTATTTGGGGATAAATAATGCAGGGAATCAAGGAATAATTTGGGTTGGAAGGGACCTTAATGCTCACCTAGTTCTAACCCTCCTTTAGAGCAGGGCTGTCCTCCACTTATCCACAACTTAATATAATTTATATTAATTAATTGGAGTGGGGATTAATTCCAGGCTGGGAGTTTCACTGAAAGCAGCACAACCCTCCTGCCTCAAAATCTCCTGTTGGACTCTGGCTGAGGTAGAATTGATCTGAATTTTTCAACCAATTCCAGACAGGCTTTGAAAAAGTGCAGGTTTTACACCAGGCTTTAACACAGAATACCTTGGAATGTTAAATTCCCCAACAGCCTGGCAAGGCACCTGGGATGCTCAGCCACACAGGGAGATGCTGAGGAGCTGGACCAGCTTGGAATTAGCAATCCAATTCCCCAATCCAAATCCTGCTGCCCCAGGCCAGAAAACCAGGGTGGGTAAATTCTTGCTCCCCCACAAAGTTCAGAGTGATTTTATCTTGGGTTTGTAGCACCATCCCCTTCCCCACCAATTCCTCAGAAGCACAAAGTCACCCTTGAAGCTCTTTCTAAAAACCAGTCCCTTCTTCCAAAATAATCTGGATTTTCCACAAATTATCATTCATTTTCCTTATTTATCACCCCCCCCACAGTTCTTGTGTGATCTGCAAGCATTAAAAGGGTTGGGTTTTTTTTCCAGGTCATTACTCATTCCATGGAAACGCATCAGGCCATGGCTGGATCTCCATGAGACGTTGCTGAAAACATCCCCATTACTTTTTGCAATTAGTTTGCCACTTTTAAATCTGCTTAATAGGGGCCACAGTCATTTTTTTATGTCCTAATTTCTTTTATTGAAACGTCGTGTAGCACTAAGTCAAGGATAGGATTTTCAGTACCTTATGGCAGCTCCAGAAGCTTTATCAGTCCCTTTAGCTCAGATCTTTGCTCCCAAAGCCTGAAATCTTGGAGCCAGCAGGCTGCCAAACTTTCCTCTTAATTCTGTAATTTAATCTGAATTAATTCTATCTAAATTAATATCTGTAATTTTTACCATGACCAGTGCCAAGACCCATCCTTTTATGTATGCAGTTCAGCCAGTGTCTTAAACAAATAAAATGAGGGATAACGAAATAGAAAAAGTTAAGATTGATCAAAATAAGTTGTATTTACCAAAATAAGTCATATTTATCAAAATAAATCATATTAATCCAAATTCAGGTGTGAGGTAAACTGCTGATTTGACTTTTTTTCCTCCTTTTTCATTTGGCTTGGTTTAGATGTTTTGGTTTTTTCTAAAATACCTTTTTAAAAAAATTATTCTCTTTTGGGACATGATCCCTCCCCCAAGAAAATAATTTAAGCTCTTTTCTCACTGTCAGTCCATCTTTTAAAAGGGTGTATTCAAGTTAATAACTATTTCTGACTTAGTTAAAGAGTAGAATGTCCCTTCCAGGCAGATTTTTTAATTCAATCAGACAATTAAAGGTGAGATTTCTCCCTTCTAGGATTCTCTAAAAGGGTTTAGGTGTTTAATTCATTTCAACAAGTCTCTGACTAGGAAGGAAAGCCTTTTTGGTGTGATTTATTGGCTTGTCCAGCAGCAGATCTCCCAATAAAAGCTGGAGGAAGGATGGAGCAGGGAACCTCAACCAGGCAGTTTCTCCTACCCACAGCTTCTAATTTATTTTCTTTTGATTCTTTGTATTAATAATTACATATTAAATCTGCCCAGGACTCAGAAAATGCTTTAACCAGAGATGCTGCAGCCTGCAAGTCTGGTGATGGTGAATATTCCCCATGGAATCAGATGGCTCCATGGCAGGGGGACTTGGGAAGGGTTAAAATTTACATTCTCCTGTGTATTTAAAGGGCTTTGATTGAATTAATGGGCTCTAGCTTCCAGGCTTGGAGAGCTGCACATCAGTTTTGGTGGTGGTGCACAATTTACAGGAAGATTTAGATCCATTCATACATATTTTTTGGATATTAAATATATATGTGTGTATACAAATATAACAACTCTGTGTACCAGTTTCCATAGTTATTCTGGTTTTCCCCTATTTTCCTATGAGTGTTTTTTTCTCAATTAAGAAAAAAAAATTAATCACATGTTATAACTAAGAAAAATGAATATTTTCACCCAAAATCTTCACGCCTGATACAGATTTCCAAGAGGCAGCAGGTGTCCCCAGCCACTCCAGTTCAGAATTCCATCATTCCATCCATCCTGCCCAATATTTATGGGTGTGAGAACTGAGTCAGTTCTCTCTCCTTGCTCAGCCAAGGATGGATCATTAGACTCACAGCAATTAGATTTTACTTTAAATCAGCAAATTGGAGATTTTCTCCCAATCCCATTTACAACATTCTTGGAGAAAATAGGTACAATTTCCAATCTCAGCCTCCCTTCTGCTCCATTGTTATACAAAATGGGCACCCAAAGCTACACATAACTATAAAATGATTATGATTTATCTGGGTATTTTGTTCCTTTAATCTATTAGGCCAATTGTCCTAATTTAACTAAGTAATTCTGTTAATTTAACTTTGGGGTTAATCTTGCTTTAAGAACACTTTTTGCTGAACAGGAAGACCGTGCTCAGCTGGTGCATTTTCTTTTTTAGACCTGAATGTAACCTTTTTAGAAAAAAAACCTCAACCAAAAAACAACAAAAGTTTCTAGTACATCATGTGATCAATAGATACAAGTACTTTCATTTTTTAAATTAGTCTAAGGCTATTTTCCCTTTACTGTTGTATAAACAGGGAATTGAAGGGTAAAATAGTTAAAACTTAATGCTATAGTGCTAATGTGGCTTTTAAATCACGTCAGCAGCAATCACTGCATTATAATTAACAATTTATTGAACCAGCAATAAAATGAACATCACATTACTTCTTAAAGCAGCAGAATAAAATGGCTAATAAATAGCATAAGCCAGACAAATTGCAGAGTAATAGAAATTTTCTTAAGATTTATAGTGTGCAGAAAGATGGATGTGCTATTAGTAGGAGCTCCAATACTTGACAAAATTCTTTTTGCAAAGACATAGTTACCAGGCATGTCAGAGTTCACAAGTCTAAGTGGTTTATCCAAATTTCAGCTCACTGCTATTACAGTGGGAAATACTCATTACAAGGTTTTGTAACTGCAAGCAACGCGCGCATTTGCCAACATTCAAACTGCTACTGCCAAAAAGATACTAAAATATTTTATAAACTGTCAAATAACAAGTCTGCTCGCTTAATCTGAGTCTATTTTCTACTTCGCAGGCGGGAAAACCTCCCAGGCCTGATCCTGGGGTCTCCGCTGGGGCAAAACTTCCCTTGGGTTTGGCGTTTTTGGGTTTCCACCAGTTTTTCCCTTATGGAAAGGGTTGGGTTGGGCCTGGAGAGAGGAGGGAAGTCATTAAGGAGGGAACATGGATTGAGAGGAGCTGGAAGTGCTGTTAAATCCCTCGTCTCTCCCCAGGCTGGGGTTACGGGAGAAGGGAACCGCGTTGCGCTTTCAGCGTTCCTGCTGTTCCCTTGTGTTGTGATTCCTCATGTCAGGAGTGTCTCTCTTCTGTTCTGGTTTCAGCGTGACAGATGCAGTTTTACACGACGTGTCACAACACCGAGCATCAACTGGAAGGAGTCTAAAAGAGCTTTTTTTTTTTCCTCCTTTTTCCCAATTTTCTTTTGGGGGAAAAAAAAAAAAAAAGACAAAAAACCCCACCCTGCTTTTCACAGAAAAGTGAGGTGAGGGAGTTTGCCATGCAAAGAGTTTCCTTCAGCCACTGTGAGGAAAGGAATTTCACCCTTTTTATTTTAAATTGAGAGATATCCAGCAACTACCCCACGTTCAAATTTCAGATTTGTTTGAGGTGCAAACCTTGACGTGGAATGGAGTTAATCCCAGCAGTAATTAGCTGTTAGACAATGTAGGCTGATGAGAACATGCACATCTTTAATAATGCAGCACTCCCTGAACCCTGAAGATAAATTACCATTCACTGACTGCTTGAAGGTGATGTTGATTACGTGGGGAGAGTGTTATTCTAACATTTTCCAAAAAAAAAAAAAAGCTAATTTCCTAATGACTGTGCTTTTCCAACAGGGAATCCTACTGGGAACATCTTCAACCTCTTCTCTGGGAGACCATGGGGGGAATTGAGAACACAAGGAAGGGAATTCCTGGATTTCCATCACCCTACAGTCATGGCTGGGGTTCCAGCTCCATGAGGGGTTGGGAACAGATGGATTTTAGGGTCCCTCCCAACCCAAGCCACTCTGTGGTGCCCATGGATTTTGGATACACTGAAATAATTATAATAATAATCATAAAACCAGCTGGAGCCACCCAGCTCCCTGATTAAATGGGTGAGCACCAGCCTGGCTGCACTGGAGTTGTTATTGACACAATCTGAGTTGGGGAGTTTGGGCTCCACAGACCAAGCAGGATTTTCCTAAGCTCAACTCAACAGAATGAGGCATTTTTGCCTTTATTAATGAACTTCTCCAACAGAAACAGCAGCATTTGCCTCCTTGGGATGTGTAAATTTATCCTTGCCCCTCACTCCTGGCCAGAGTCACTTTTCCTGTTCATCCCACACTCAGAGCTTGGCTCTGAAGAGGTTGGAGAACTTTGTTTGAACAGCAACAACCACAACTCTGACTTGAAGATCAGGAAAACCCAAAGAGAGAACACAAAAATTCCAAAGAGAAAACACAAAGATTCCAAAGATGCAGGCTCAGCCTCAGGTACCAACAGGACTAAAGAGCACTGAACTGATTCCAGACCTGCTGGGGATTTAAATCCCCTGGACAAAAAGTCACAGCACAAAATTCAGAAGGATGTGTCAATATCCCTCATTTCTGCAGTGATGGGCTACGGATCCTCATTCAACAGAGGAGAGGGTATTGCCAAACCAAACTGAAAATTCACATTTTGCAGAGTGTTGAAAACCAGGCAAGCAGAAAGAGGAATAACCCCCTTGGACAGCACCCAGGAACAAACCAGAGCCACAGGGATGGGGTTTTCCCCTGATATTATTCCAGCTGTTATTTATTCATTGATGGCAACAGGATTTTTTGCAGAAAAACACAAATACTTCATATCAGCTAAGAGAGCTACCAAGGCACACAATAAACACTAAAAATAAATCTTGATTAAGAAAGTATTTAAGTTGAATGCCTTCCCCTTGTTTATATCTAAAGCATTTGTGACTAAGGTACAATTTCTGAAACAACAGAACTGGGAATAATAATGGTAGAATGAATTAAAAATATTTCAAAAGTAAGTATTGTCTTTTACTTCAAAGTCCTTCTTCTCTTATGCCACCTCCTAATATTTTGAGGGTTTTAATATTGCTCTTATTGAAAACTACTGAGAAACCCACACAAGACTTCTGTTCCATGTACAGCCAACCCTTCTCTGTTGGTTCTGAAAAAAACTCTAAACTTCAGATAAATGTCCAGTTTGAATTAAGGAAATAAATACAACATAAATCATTTAAATCTATCCATAATTGCATCATATGAACTCAGTGTCTGTGTTTTTCATCATGCTGAAGAATTAGCTGGGTGGACCAAAATGATTTTTTACTGTAGAGGTCTTAAAAAGAACAAAAACCCAAAAGCCAACTCTGGTGCAGTTTTGCTGAAGGTGGGAACAGTCAGGGCAGCTGAGTTAGCTGGAAATTCACTCATATGGGAATAAATCTGAAATTCAGGTGCTGCCTCCATTTAACTGCACCAAACACAGCAGAAAATCAAGGTATCTCACCATGGGAAATGGAGATCAGCGTGGAAATTAATTAATTCCTTCCATCAGCTGGACCACACCAAACTCTGCATTACTTCAGCTTTTAGTGAACTATTCAACAGCTCAACAGCTGAGACTGAAAATATTTTAGAGACATCATTTTTATAGGTGTTAAATGCAGACTTTTATTTTTTGGAGATAAATGGATGAAGAAAAACTGGTAATATATAAAGTGTAAGAAATAATTGATGCAGAAACTACCAAGTCTCATATCTGATCCTGGACATTCCCAGCAGTGGCTGTGCTGGTGGAACCCAACTAAATCTAAAGGGATTGACCCATTCATGCCTTAAACTTAGGGAGAAACACAAAGAAAAAAATGAAAAACCAAACATACACACAAATTTAAAAAAAAATCAAATGCAGGGTAAAAAAAAAAGAAAAATCAATGTGACACCAACCATCAGAATTCTTCCAGGAGAGGCCAAAAATGATTTCCCAAAATTATTTCCTCAGCAGAAAAATCTGCACCCTTTGAGTGAAGGAAAAGATGAGAAATAAATCACAGAAAATGCTGAGTTGGACGGGACCCTTTGGGATGATGGAATCCAATCCAGTAAAACACCAGTGCAACTCTTCTGCAGCTGCTTAGGCTGTAGAAAATATCTGTATTTGTCTAAAAATGAATGGAAAAATATATGGATAACTGGGTCTGACTACTTCTGAGCCCTCCATTACTACTTGGAGAATTTCTTTAACATCTATTTGTTGGCAAACAGGAATTAAAAGGTGTCCATGAACACCCCAAGCCTGTTAAACAACAGAAAAGATTCCATCTTTTAAAGAGAAATAAAAATACTTGAGTGTTGTATAAAGAAATGGGTTCACTTCTGTTTATTTGGGTTTTTTTGTGGAGTTTTTTTTGGATTTTGGGGTTTTTTGATTGTTTGTTTGGGGAAGGGTCTGGGGTTTGCTTATTTGTTTGGGGTTTTTAGGGGGTTTATTTTTGTGGTTTTGGTTTTTTGGATTTTCTTTGGATTTTCTTCTAAAAAAAACTTTGATGTATCCTAACAAGGCACACAAATTTTGGAGGCATGAAAAGGTGCAGTAAATCACTATATTTTAGATGATGGCTTAAAGGAATTAAGTGAAACAAGAGTTTACAACAAGGAACTTTGTTAACCCTGGGACATATTCCATAAAACTCTCACAGACTGGTCAAAGCAACACTTCAAGTGTCACAAATCCTTTCTAACACCACCAAAGTTTTTACAGCTGTGGCCCTCAGTGGCCAGAGCTGTGCCTTGGCCATCATCTATTTATTTTTTGGGCCACAGGGGAGTAAAAACAAAGAAAATTCAGAGTTTTTCTGTCTGGCTTTTACATTTTTGCCACAACTTCGTGGATGGGGGTCACAAACCTCATGGAAAACTCACAGATTTTCCAAAGATACTCCCTACAATCTCTGGGATTTGTTGATCAGCTCCAGAAAGCAAAACTAATATAATAAAGAATATAAATAATTCCTCCAAGAGCAGCACACCTGAGAAATTCACTTTCAAAGGATATTTTTGCCTGATGAGCACACCCAGGAAAACTTCTTAGACTGCACAGAGCATCAGCTCTCCAAAGCACAGAAAACATCAAATATCAGGAAATTGTCCCACAAAGTATGAGGATCATGAAGCCAAACCAAGGAGAACTCCGGGGAGATGAAGGTAAAAACCTCACTCAGATTTTTCCAACTTCCACTGTGGTAGAACAAATATCAAATACCAAATTACCAAACCACACCCAAAATGTGTTAAATATTTCTCAAAACCTACATTTCCACTTCATTCAGAAATTAAAAATCCCTAAAAACCTACATTTCCTTTCCCAGTGAAGTCAAAGCTGCAATTTCTAGTGAAAAATAAATTCAAGAACTAGAATTTCCAAATTCAGCATGGAAGAGTTTAATCCATTATAAATTGGCTTTGGTTTTGGAACAATGCAGCCTGGCCTGACAAGCACCTACTAAAGGGACACACACAGGATTTTGGGGCAAAAAAAATCTATTGAACAATTCCCTTAAAAATTCCAAGTCTCCTGTTGATGAAAGTAAATAAGTGGGACAGGAGGGAAGGAGAGGAATCAACTAAAATATTTATTAAAAAAGTTTGAGCTAAAAAAGCTTTTATTTTTTTGGGTTATTTAGGAATCACCAAGTCTTTGAAAGAGTGAAAAGATTTTTTTTAGTTGCTCAAGTGATAGTACCTTATAAAGAAGTTTCATTAGATCTGCTGAAATAATTTTAAAAACTTGAGCAAGGCCTGTCAGATTTTTTCAGTTTAGACAAGCCAGGTATTTCTGGTGGGAGCAAATTTTCCTTCTGCTGCCATCTTGTGCCCCAGAACCTCAGAGGAAAAAAAAAAAAACCACACAAAGAACTTAATAAAGTTTCCCCAACCACTTCAGGAAGGTGGGGAAAGCTCTGATTTAAGGGAGGATTTGAAGGAAAATCCTGAGCTAAGATTTTGAAAGTTAAGGGCTGCTGCTCCCAGGTTAATTCCTTATGGACAGGAACAACATCAGGCTCTGTGTTCCAAGGCCTCAGAGCAATTAAAAACAAACAAAAAAAATCTGTCCAGTTTTGGGGACAGCAGCAAAACTCTGACCACAGAGCTCTAACATGGCATTAATGATCAGTCTGACCAGTAAAAGTCTCTTTTCTTTCTCTGTCCTGGCAGATTTGATATAAAATCAGTATCTCTTGTGAAAGAAATCATTCTTAGCCACTTGATTCCAAAACCCTAAAATCTTCCAAATCCTCCATGCTTGGAGCCCAGACCATCTGATTTTTGAGAGACCACAAGGATGGATCACACCCCAGAGGAATCTTCATGCACCTGATGCCAGATTATAGTTCATGTAAAGAGTGTAAAAGTTTTCACAACCCTTCTCTCTGTGCTCTTGATTAATAAAATCAAGACAAAAACCAGGATTTTTTAGCCCTGCATATCAACAGAATGGTTTGAGTTGAAGGGACCTTAAAATCCTTCTTGTTCCATTATCCCAGGTTGCTCCAAACCCTGCCCAGCCTGACTCTAAACACTTCCAGGGATTTAATGTCTATCAGACATTAAATATCTATCATACTCTTAAAGAAAAATTAAGCAAAGAGAAAGTTGCTACAAGGTTCCCTCATTTCCAAATGAAATTCAGAAAGAAATGCATGAAGTAAGACACACAGCTACAAAGTTTTCCCAGACACTTACAAAAACCCTTTTGCCTGTAATATCTGGCCTTCAGAGCACAGATTTTTGGTGCAGAATGAAGTTGAGTCAATAGAATTAGAAAAATAAACTCTTTTGGAAAAGAAGAGATGCACTGAGCATTGCCCTTCCTGAGAGGGGTTTTACTTCACTCTAAATCCCCAACTTTTTGCCACTGGTTTGAAAAGCCAGAAAGAGCTGGATATTTCCTAACCCAAACCATTTTATGAAGAATGTAAAGAATTTGTGTTGGTTCTGAGCCTCAGTTATGGTACAGGAATATCAAACTGTAAAATCTCCTCCACAATTCCCACCCCAGAGGTTCCTTGTTGGAGCCCAGGATGGATAAAATCCCTGGGGGAACACACCCACCCCACCAGAACTCCAAATCATTTTTCCCACTGCTCACATACATATATGACATAAAAAGAAAATTTAATATTTTCCCTGGATTGAAAATATTACTCCTTATATCAATTTAAATGATTGAACAATAGGTTGAGTGCCAAAAGCACAAAATGTTGTGTCTGCTTTCCATAGGATTGCACAGTAAACTGACTTGCAAAAGGTCTGTGATTTTTTATTGGGGAACTTCAGTTCAGAGAACTACAGCAGGGAAGGGTTCTGGTTAGAGAAAGGAATACAACACAAAAATAAAGATTTTAGCGAAGTCATTCAAAGTAAAAACATCCAGAACTGAGATGTCAAAAAGGAATAGCAAACACCCATAATTGTTCAGCACTGCAGGTGGGGAAAACCTATAAAATTCCACAGAAGAAAATACAAGGAGCATAAAAATAAACACAAAACCCCTCAATATTATCCTCATTTATACCCCTGATTGCACCTACCTCTGTGAGAGCATAAAGGAGGACACATCCACATATCCAGCAGCACCAGCAGCGCAATCCCACACCTTAATCCAAGCAAAAAACTCTGGGAAAAGGGACTCACTTAAAAGCAGTGGCACTGATGGCTCCCAGGTGAGCTCAGCAGGTGAAAGCAGTTTAGTTCCCAGGTGGGGCTGTGGGAGTGGTGGTGCCTTCCCATGGCCTGAATAAAGGATGAAATTGGGGAAAATGACATAAACACCAACAGGTAGGGGCTTAGAAAGCCAGACAATTCAGGAATTTTTGTCAGTGATAATTCATGATCAAGTCAGAGGTTCTTACCCTTATCAAAGAATCCAGGCTGGTGGCTGCATCTTGGATTTAGGATTGGCATTTATTTTAATTATCTGTCTGCATGGCTTCCTGTTCACTGGGCACACTGGAGAGGTGACATCTTTGTAAAGAAAGGAAGCATCAGCTCTTGGATTTGGAAATTCCTGGCACATCGTTTATATCACACTAAAATGTCCCAATTTCCTCAGCTGGACAGAGCAGGGGAACACAAGAAGCAGTTTAGGGACACCTCTGGGATCTTCTGAAACACCTGCAGGCTGTGGGACACAGGTGTGAATATTCCAGCTGGGACCCAGCATGGGGCTGGTCTGGGAGGTTTGGAGATCATGGAATGGTTTGGGTTGGGAGGGACCTCAAAGCCCATCCAGTGTCACCCCTGCCATGGCAGGGACACCTCCCACTGTCCCAGTGATGCCTTGGGAGGGCTGAGCTGGAACAGAGACTGGACAGAGCTGGAGAATAAAGCAGGGATTTATTGAAAGGCCTTTAGGGTACACCTTGGGCAGGACAGGGACTGACCAGGGCTACACCCAAAGTGAACCCAAAATGGTCACAAAATGGCTGACTGGCCACAAGGTCTTACATTTTTATAAGTTTTGGTCCATTTGCACATTGGGGTTTAATTGTCCAATCCCAGCTCCAGGCTGTGAGCTCCCATCCTTCTTGTTCCTCCCTCCAGCCACCCTTGTTTGTGCTGTTGGGCTGAAAGTTGTCCTTGGTGTGCAGCAGGACAAGGATTTGTTTTGTGTCCCTGCTGTGTGCAGAGAGCTGAGTGACCCTGACTGTGAGCTCAGAGCTGCACCCCTGGGCAGCACAGAGCCTGAAATACATGAAAGATAAAACTTAAGGCATCACCAGGGTGCTCCAAGCTACGTCCAACCTGGCCTTGGACACTTCCACGGATCCAGGGATCAGCCACAGCTTCTCTGGGAATTCCAGCCCAGCCAGGAATTCCCAATTCCCAATCTCCCATCCATCACTGCCCTCTGGCAGTGGAAGCCATTCCCTGTGTCCTGTCCCTCTGTCCCTTGTCCCCAGTCCCTCTCCAGCTCTCCTGGAGCCCCTTCAGGCCCTGCCAGGGGCTCTGAGCTCTCCCTGGATCCCTCCCTTCTCCAGGGGAACATTCCCAGTTCTCCCAGCCTGGCTCCAGAGGGGCTCCAGCCCTGGAACAGCTCCATGGCCTCCTCTGGACTCTCTCCAGCAGCTCCACTAAAACAAAGGTGAACAGTAAAGACAAAAAGTTCTGAGCGAGCTGCCACTGAATTAAAGTGGAATTCCACAGATTTCAGTGGACATTGGGCTGGAAAAAGCAGCACTTTGTGTGTCCAGGCCCAGCTTTGGCTCAGTCAGACTCTGCTCCTCTCCTCTGCATCCAACAGGGCCATCCATCCTGGAATGCATCTGGGAAGGCACTGACACTTCAGGAGGGTGTCCATGTGCATTTTAATTCTGTTAAGACCAAAATAATGATAAACAGGGATAATAGTTACAAAAATCTGCCCTCCCAAAAGAGTCCTAGGAATCCTAATTTACTGGCTGGTAGTGGGTAAAACAGAAATACAGTAACTTAATAATCTGAGCCTAGCAGTTTTCCGTAAGGAAAATTAACTAATTCATTATCACTTCTAATTTGCTGAGGCATAGCTGCCATATTTGTAAAATCAGCAGGTTCAGGGAAAAAAAAGCAAGTTTTTAATGAATGTTCTTTTTCTCCCCTTCCCAGATCCATAAATGATACAATTACTTAGCTCCCTCTAGTGCCAATTCCTAAAAATAAATTTCCCACTAATGACTGCACTCACCAATGTAATCATCGGAGCAAATTAAAAATTCACTTGGCAATAATTAACTAGTGAACTCTCAAAGGATGGAGTAAATTGCCATGAACCAAAGCAGAATTCAACTGGTGTCACAATTACAAAGAAAGGTCAAACGTAGGCTTTCTGCAATAACAAAAATACGAAAATCTGTGAGCAGACGTGGTGGGGTTTGAACAATTGGGGCACACGTGCCAAAGAGGAGCAGCAGGCAGGGAACAGGGACAGCACAAGGAGCAGCTCCAGAATTCCTCTGACATTTCCAATCCCATTATTAAAGTTTTTCTTTCTCTTTTTTTTTCTTTTTTTTTCTTTTTCTTTTTCTTTTTCATTGTACTCTTCGTTTCCAATTGCTTGATAATTCAAGTTCAAAAGATGCTCCGTGCTGAAATAGAACACCCAAAATTGTATTATAATTATTAATATTTTAATTTTATTTCTTATATTTTATTGATACTCATTAATAAAATTAATTAGTAAAAAACTCTGTTTATAATAATAATATTAATAACAACAACAAATTTATATTAATAATAAGAACAGTGCATCCAGAGGAATCCCTGTGCTCATCCAGATGTTGGAGGAAAAAGGCATAGCAGGGACAGGAAAGTTCCTCATCTTGTATTTCTGCTGTGGTTATGCTCTAAGTTAAAAAAACCCTGAAAAAAGCCTAAAAACAGATAATTTGTAAGAATATTTCAGGGTTTCTTATCCTTGTGGGGTGGTTGTTCTATGCCTTATTCCTGGATTTCTTTCCTTTGCTTCCATACACCAAACACTTGAAGATAAAGGATTTTCCTTGCAGGACAAATGTTGTGGTCACCTTTTACTTGGAGTTTTAATGCAGGGGCCATTCTGCAAATGCAGGGGTGTAAAGTAGGCCAGGCTTAACTTGGAAGAGATGTCACAGCCAGAAAAGATGTGTAAAAATTCCCATTAATGGGCATCTTTGGGAAAAAACATCTCATTGAACTGCCAGAGGCTGGGTTCGAGGGGATGTTGGGAAGAATTTTTAGAGTGAAGGTGAAGAGACCTTGGCAGAGGTTGCCCAGAGAAGCTGGGGCTGCCCTGGATCCCTGGAAGTGTCCAAGGCCAGGTTGGAGCAGCCTGGGACGGTGGAAGGTGTCCCTGCCATGGCAGGAGCGGGATGAACTTTAAGTTCCCTTCCAACCCAAACATTCTGGGGTTTTTGTGATGATTGAAACCCTTCCCAACCATCACCTCCTGCCCCTCTGTGCTGCCCATTTTCCAGACTGCTCCAGCTGCACTTCTCTGCTGTTCTGGGAAGAGCAGCCCACGTGGAAGTGGCTGTGGCTATTTCTGAAAGGACACTCGGCTCTCTGGGAACGCCACCCTCAGGCTGTTCTGTAGGAACTGAACCAAACATTTGTATTTTTAAAAACCCCAAACTAAGCTCTTGTTTGGGATGTGAAGGACAGGGCAGTCCAGCACTGCCCAGTGACCTGATCCAGACTTTCTGCAGGAAAAGTGAACCTCAGGTGATAGAAATGGATTTCAACATTCCAGTCATGCCAGAGATCCCAAAAATATTTTTAAAGTTACGTGATCAACTGGAAATTTTTAGGCCATGGTAAGATGGAAGGAGAAATCCAAGGAGAAAGGAAAGGAAAGGAAAAAAAAAAAGGAAAGGGGAAAGGGGAAAGGGGAAAGGGGAAAGGGGAAAGGGGAAGGGAAGGGAAGGGAAGGGAAGGGAAGGGAAGGGAAGGGAAGGGAAGGGAAGGGAAGGGAAGGGAAGGGAAGGGAAGGGAAGGGAAGGGAAGGGAAGGGAAGGGAAGGGAAGGGAAGGGAAGGGAAGGGAAGGGAAGGGAAGGGAAGGGAAGGGAAGGGAAGGGAAGGGAAGGGAAGGGAAGGGAAGGGAAGGGAGTATAAGCTATGGCAAAAGATGAAAATTGAATCAGAACAAAATTTTAGATAAATTCCATTTTCTTATAAAACCACAGAAATACATTTTCAACCTTCAGAGAATTATCTCACACCAAACAGCTTGTAGGTGCTGCTGACAAATGATTATTATTTTAATTACATATTTTCCACATTGTAATTTTATTTGTGTGACTATAATACTTAATATATTCATATTTATAATCATTATTATATATAATTGTAGCATTAAGTACTAAATATTAAATATTTTCTTTTCCAAGTGTTTAAGGCAAGGTTGGACAGGGTTTGGATCAACCTGGGACAGTGGAAGGTGTCCCTGTCCTTGGCAGGGGTGGGGCAGGATGGACTTTAAGGTGCCTTCCAACCCCAACCATTTAGGATTCTGTGATATTATTATTATTATTATTATTATGTAATTTTATGTTTTTATATTTATATTTATAGTTTAGAAATAATATACTTTAATATATTATATTAAGTCACACATTTCAATGGCTTCTCTGGCCCATATTTCCATAAAATAAAAAGCCATCAGTGGTAATAAAGCACTGATAAATCCAACACATCGCTGTCATGGGATCAGAGTTCCCAATAACCCAAACTGAGGGACTGTTGAACACAATTCTATTAAAAAAGAAGATGCTTTAGAGATAAATCATCCAGCAGGAATTTCTAAACCCCATCCCACCATTCCCAATGTTGAAACATCACCTGCAGCTCAGTACAAAGATGACCAGCCCCAAATTAACCCACCACGGAATTACTGGGATTTATTTGCATGAGGAAGGAATAATGGGATTTGTGCAGATTGCAGAAGGAAACCAACATCCACCAGCCAGAGCAAAACCTCAACAGGACTCAGCTGTGGGAGAGCAGCACAGGTTTGAGTTTATTTCCAAGTTGTTGATTATTTCAAGGCTTGGAGCACGTTTCTCTTCCACATCATTACAGGACAAGCAGCTCAGTATCATTTTTAAAGGCATTAAAAAATTTCCATGGATTTTAGTGGCTTTAAATAATAACTCAATTGCTGTATGTAGTAAACACACATCAAAGGTGCTTTTAGGAATTATCATCATCTGATGAGAAGGGCTGTTTTAAAAGCTCTGCCTCCATTCAGAGGTTCCCAATCCCACTCCTCCTGCTGCTGTCCCATCCCTGAGTTGGGATAAAATTCCTGAGGATCTCCTGGGATCCTCTGGCTGCCAAATTTTGAGCCCCCCCTCCTTAAGTCAGCAACACAAGGGGGTCCTAAGGCTGCCCAAATCAAATCATTAAATCATTCAAACCTTTAAATATCCCTTGATTTCATAGATTTCATAGAGCTCTGTCTGCACTTTGTTCAACTTGAAGCCATCCCCTAAAAATGAGTGCTTAGGAGCACTATAAAATCAGTAGCTGGCAATCTCTGGATATAGGAACTACCTAAAAAAGCCCTGGCTTTTTTTTTTTTTTTTTAAGGCAGCTTCTTTAGGCAAAGGGAAGTGGCTGCAGGATTTAATTTGCTCTGCTTTGATTTCTTGTTTCTTTAAACTTTTGCCAGAGGTGATGGGAATGCCAGATGCACATTTTTTTGGCGTACTGTAAAATCCAAATAAATACAAATAGCACATGCTGGGGTTTGGTGTTTCCCCTATGAATTTTCTTTTTCCCCCCGTGGAAAAAGCAGTCAGGAGGAAAATAGGTATTTCCAGTCTGTCATGAGAGCAGCCACAAGGAGGGTTCAGTAAATCTCTCCTAAAGAATCACTTACAGAGGGATTGGGAGATGAAAAGACATTTTCCTGCACATGAAGAGATTTGTAATCAGAGGTTTTCTTTGTGCTGCAATTGATGCTTCCAAAATTACATTTACTGGAGCGCCGGTGTCTAATGTTTCAGACTGAAAAAAAAACAAACAGAGTGGGATTCTCAGATGCTCAGCTTCCTTGCAAAGGTCCTCTATGGCTCAATTGAATTCACTTAGTACTCAAAAATAACTTCTAAAAAGCTTTTGTGACAGTGGTCTGAAGTTTGACATTCATTCACTGTATGGAAAAATGAGATTATTCAAATATAACCTTCATGAAAACCGTCCAGGATACCTTAAAAATCAATATTTGTAAAGCAGAATCTTTAAAAACCAGCAGTAATAATTGGAGCATCAGTTTGTTATATCTGCATGTGCAGCTTAAATTCCTTAAAATCTTGCAATATTTTTAAGCATAGCCTGAAGTACTCAAAGTTTTACACCACTAGAAATTTCTGCTTACTGGAAAGGAAATCAAATGTGGGTTTGATTAATTGATGTAGTCACATATTAAAAACTTTTGCTTCTTATCCCATTAAAAGTAACACTAATGAGCAATGGCTGTGACCTTCAAGGGGAAAGCCACGTGTGCTTCAACCCCTCAATATTTACCACCCAAATTTAATCTTTATAATGGACACCTTAAAAGGAATCTGATAGAAAATACTAAGAGCTGCTCCAAAAGTAAAACACTTAAGGAAGATTTTGATTAATGCCTCGTGATTAATCAATTGATTAATACAGTTTTCAATACAGATGTGAGGACAGTGTCTACTTTAATCAACCCTCCTGAACATGGTGAAGACAAATGATGCTTTTTTTTTTTTTTTTTTTGTGGATTGAAAAAACAAAGCCCGTTTTAGCAGTTATGTAAATTACAAGTCAAGCCTTCCTTACCATGCCCAGACTTTCCCTTTTACAAAAAACCTTCCACACAGGAACTGTTAATTAGGTAATTGTCATCCTTTTGGGAAGGAACTTGCTATGAACCTAAAAGTAGTCCCACTTCCAGCCAAATGAGTGCACTTCTTTAAAGAAATTGTTCTAGAATTGCACTATAATCCATATTTAAAGTCCCTCTCCCTGATATTTCTTTATTCTGAGACTGTTTCTAATTTGTGATTATGCTTTCTACCATACTAAAACTGAAATCTTTATTCCAGTCAAAAATAATCACCCCGTAATTACTGTGACAAACTGCCCAAGCTGTATCATTGTGGCCATTCCGACTAATGATATTGTATTAGAATGCCGAGCAATAGACTTCAAATGGAAAATATAATTATGTGCATTAGTTTGTCTAAGCATTTATAAGATCACATATCCATCAGTTATCAGGTCTCATAAAAAAAGCCATATATCACTGTCACTGCTGGTTTTGTTATTGGAAATGGGGGCTGCTATGGACTCGGCTCAGGATGTGTGGCTCAAATTCCACTTTTTCTGCTGTCCAGTAAATCCTTGTGAGCTGAACTCCTGTAAAATGAGCAGGATTTTCGGCTGATGGCACGGGAACAGATTATTTGACAGCATCACCGAAGTTTAATTCAGTGTTTAAGGTGCCAAATAATCTTGGAGATGTGTTTGACTTTACAGTGCATAAAGTGGCTCACAGAATTACGGGATCTTTGAGGCTGGAAAAGCCTTCCCAGAACATGGAGTCCCAGCTGTGCCCAATCCCCACCTTGTCCCCAGGCAAGAGCACTGAGTGCCACTCCAGGAATTCCTTGAACACTCCAGGGATGGGCACTCCAAACCTGCCTGGGCAGTTCCAATGCCTGACCTCCCTTTCCATGGGGAAATTCCTGCTACTGTCCAACCTGACCTCCCCTGGCCCAGCCTGAGGCCGTTCCCTCTCCTCCTGTCCCTGTGCCCTGGGAGCAGAGCCCAAATCCCCCCCGGCTGTGCCCTCCTGGCAGGGAATTGCAGAGAGGGAAAAGATCCCTCGGGATCCTCCTTTTCTCCAGGCTGAGCCCCTTCCCAGCTCCCTCAGGAATTCTCCAGCCCCTTCCCAGCACCCTCAGGAATTCTCCAGCCCCTTCCCAGCTCCCTCAGGAATTCTCCAGCCCCTTCCCAGCTCCCTTCCCTTCCCTGGACATGGTCCAGCCTCTCAGGGTCCCCTCTCCTGTCAGGAGAGGCCCAGAAATGATGCCAAGGTTGGAGGTCCCTCACCAGTGGATAAATCTTGGCTGAACATCTCCATTCCTCCTGTTTCCAAAGCTGAGGAAACCCCTGAGCACCCTCTAAGCTCCCAGAGCAAGCTGAGCACCAACCCAGCTTCACCTTGGCAGAGCTGCAGTTCAATTTCACTCAGGCTCCTTCTCAACATGCTCTGCTTGGCTTTGGAAAACTGAACTGTTTAGGAGACCGATAGGGAGAGTCCTTCCCAACCTAAACAATTCCTTGATTCCGTGTCAAGGAGGATACATGGAATCATGGAGGAATCATGGAATAGCAGAATGGTTTGGGTTGGGAAGGATTTCAAAACTCATCTTGTTCCATTCCCAACACCTTCCACTATCCCAGGTTGCTCCAAGCCATTTCCAACCTGGTCTTGGGCACTTCCAGGGATGGGGCAGCCACAGCTTCTCTTCTGTGCCAGGGCCTCCCCATGTATCCTCACACAGCAAGAGAAAGTTATTACGTCACCTATTTCTACAAAACAGTGATGAGTGACCCTCAGAAAATATAAATAACATTTCTCTCCCTCTTTTTGGGTCATCTGAGCTGCATCTCTGTGGTTTCGACACCCCGCTGAAATAACACCCCGCTGCGTTTTGGTGCCAGTATAAATTTCAGCCATCCAAACAAGGCTGTGTATTTGAACTGACAAAGAATAAATTATTTGCATCTGGCATAACTGATGGTCGTGTCAAAGCCCCGGCATATAATTCTTAATCTTATAGAGATGCCTGTTTACTTGTGCATAAGAGAGCAGTGCTGAGTCTCTTCCCAGAACAATTATCAAGTTGTTGCTACGGGCGAGCCTGGAACTTCCAGGGAAAGGCACATGAAAGCTCAGCCATCCTGGAGCTGAGAGGGATGGTTTGAATCAGAGCTCACTGCTCTGCCTTTCCCTTCTGTGCTCCCAGGAAAATGGGAATCGGAATGTGCCAGGCAGGCACAGAGCTGCAGGTGTTTAACTCTGGATTTTTTTGGTTTTTTGAGGACAAGGACCTCAAAAAGCAGAGGAGAAAAGTCACTCACCTTCCTCCATGGGCTGAGAACATTCTGGGATAATCTCCATGCTGTAATACAAGATATTTTTTTAAATGGAAACTATCTTTCAATGAGCAAGGAATTGGTTTTAGGTTTTTGGTTTTTTTTTTAAGCAGTTGGTTTTACTTAATAATGATTCAAATGTTTAGAAAGAAAATCCTCCAGTGCAGACCTGGAGAACATTTAAGATAGGTTGTTTTTCCAAAGGACAATTTTCACTGGTTTTTATTAATCCTGTAGTTTGTGATGGCTGGGTTTTGTCTGATGTTGTGTGGTTTGTATTTATATTTATATTGAATAACCTTTTGTATTTGGTACTCAAATATGCAACAAAAGACATGAGAACCACAAGTCCCTAAAGGAGCCTTCATTTCATCCCCTGATTTCACCCCAATGAAGAGCTGGGGCTCGATTTGGAAAGATGAATAGGTCCTGAAATTCCTGCCTCTTTATTAGCAGAATTAATTTTAAAGGGTCAATGTACATCCTAGAAAATTTGTCTGCTATTAAGATGTCCAGATGTTTTTGGTCTCTCTGTCTGACATTCCCACCATCAGAATAAATTGTATTTCCAGCCTAATGCAATAGATAAGAGAGAGGAATAAATCTCATCCAGTTCAGTTGATAAAATTAACATGCTGATGATATTTTAATGTTTCCATATAATCAAGGGAGCATGGATCATGCCTCCACCAGTTCCAATGTAATTCTCTTCTTTAATCTTTTCTCAAGTAAGGAAAAATCGAGCATTAGGGAGGATTATGCAGCCGGCAGCGAGCGCTCCGGTCTTGGGGAGAGCCGCCGGCAACGCGGCTTCACCCAAAGGTGCCCGGGGATGGGGCCAGCACCAGCCTCCCGCAGTGCCACCATGCCACTGACACATCCCTGCTGCTGGGAGGAAAGCTCTACGGAGCTGGAGAATGGCATTAACATCTCAGAGCCACTCAGCCTCCGCGTCACCTTGAGCAGAGGGCACAGAACCGTCCTTGGAACAGGGAACGGGAGCGGCGCTGGAGCGGAGATGGGAGGAGTTCAGCCCAGAAGTGCTGGAGCAGGACACTGGTACAGGGCAGGGGAAAATAAACCACATTTTGTGATCAAAGGGAAAGTAAGGACATCAAAGGCAAAGGAGAGGGACAGGGGAAAGGAAAAAAGGGGAAAAGGAAGGGAAAAGAACAGAGAGGAGAGGGAGGAGAAGGAGGAGAAGGAGGGAAGAAGAAGGAGAAGGAGAAGGAGAAGGAGAAGGAGAAGGAGAAGGAGAAGGAGAAGGAGAAGGAGAAGGAGAAGGAGAAGGAGAAGGAGAAGGAGAAGGAGAAGGAGAAGGAGAAGGAGAAGGAGAAGGAGAAGGAGAAGGAGAAGGAGAGAAAAAAAAGAAAAAATAAAAGAAAAAAAAAGAAAAAAGAAAAGAAAAAAAGAGAAGAGGAAGAGGAAGAGGAAGAGGAAGAGGAAGAGGAAGAGGAAGAGGAAGAGGAAGAGGAAGAGGAAGAGGAAGAGGAAGAGGAAGAGGAAGAGGAGAAAAGAAAAGAAAAGAAAAAAAAAGAAAAAAGAAAAGAAAAGAAAAGAAAAGAAAAGAAAAGAAAAGAAAAGAAAAGAAAAGAAAAGAAAAGAAAAGAAAAGAAAAGAAAAGAAAAGAAAAGAAAAGAAAAGAAAAGAAAAGAAAAGAAAAGAAAAGAAAAGAAAAGAGAAAAGAAAAGAAAAGAAAAGAAAAGAAAAGAAAAGAAAAGAAAAGAAAAGAAAAGAAAAGAAAAGAAAAGAAAAGAAAAGAAAAGAAAAGAAAAGAAAAGAAAAGAAAAGAAAAGAAAAGAAAAGAAAAAGGATCTGTATTGAACCTAGGAATAATTCCTACTTAGCAGAAATTATTGGTTTGTGGTGGAACTCTTCAGGCAGAAGAATGTAGTTGAAGGGGTTTGAAGACCCAATTCCCACTACATTTTGATGCTGTCTGGGTATTTAACTGATTCACTGAGCCTTAAACTTTAGTCTGTACTGTGAGAAACATCAAGATGCACTCCCTTCACATATTTGCAAGAGAAACATTCATCAGGTCCAGGAATAAATGGGACACAACAATCAGAATATATTCATATAATCTCCCTACTGTGTGTATTCAACTTCCTTTGGCATACTTAAAAATAGAAATGTTATATGATGAAATTATTGTAACATTGTTATAAGCTATTGCAACAATTGTATCATTGTTCCAATTAGTGTACACATGGTTAAAAACTAATTTAGAGACAACAACAAAGAGAGATTGTCCAAACTGAAAAATAGGGATATTTTCATACTTAATAATATAAAACTTGATTCCAAAATAATTCCTGTGTCTGCAGGTGGTCTGTGAGCTGGGTAGAAACCTGCTCAAGAGGAAGGGAAAGGCAGACGTGACACAGGAAAGGCCTGCTGAGGACACACAGCTCTCTTTTGGCCAGTGCAAGACCCAGAGACAACCCACAGAGAAATTGTTTTAAACCACCTCCAGGAGGAATTTCTGCAAGGAAAGGGCTGTTAAACATGGAAAGAGCTGCCCAGGCAGGTTTGCAGTGCCCATCCCTGGAGGTGTCCAAGGAATTCCTGGAGGTGGCACTCAGTGCTCTGGGCTGGGGACAAGGTGGGGATTGAGCACAGCTGGGACTCAATGACCTTGGAGCTCTTTTCCAACCTCAGTGATCCTGGGATTTCCACATCAGGAAAATAAGACTGCAGAGAGGTGTTTTGGGGGTGTAGGAGGATGAGGTAGAGGATACTCAGGTTTGAATCTCAGTTATATCCTACTGATGCCTTCAGTTTTACCTTTCCTGTATTTCAGGTTCTGTGCTGCCCAGGGTGCAGCTCTGGGCTCACAGTCAGTGTCACTCAGCTCTCTGCACACAGCAGGGACACAAAACAAATCCTTGTCCTGCTGCACACCAAGGACAACTTTCAGCCCAACAGCACAAACAAGGGTGGCTGGAGGGAGGAACAAGAAGGATGGGAGCTCACAGCCTGGAGCTGGGATTGGACAATTCAACCCCAATATGCAAATGGACCAAAACTTATAAAAATGTAAGAACTCGTGAGCAGTAAGCCATTTTGTGACCATTTGGGGTCCATTTTGTGACCATTTTGGGTCCACCTTGGATGTAGCCCTGGTCAGTCCCTGTCCTGCCCAAGGTGGACCCTGGAGCCCTTTCAATCAATCCCTGCTTTATTCTCCATCTCTGTCCAGTCTCTGTTTCAGGTCAGCCTTCCCAAGGCATCACCACAAGCCCTTAAAAACCATTTCCATCTCCCTCATGCCGAGGACATTCACAATTCCCTCCTCCCACCCAGCATTTCCCCAGCCTTGGGGGGAGAAGAAGAGAAACACCAAAGCTTTGCCATCCCCCCTGGAGCTCTCACACGTGCCCAGAGCTGCCCAACACGTGTGCTCAGAGCTGCGGGGGCAGAATCCTCACCCCTGAGCTCGTCAGTCACGGCTCTGGCGGTGATCTCAGAGCTCCTGGAGCGGCTCAGACACCGCGGAACCGCTCGGAGCTGTCAGCACATTTCCAGCAGATTGATGGCTCCCAGGACCTCCAGTGTAGAGGGTAATGTTAAGGATCTGCAGTTACTCAGCTGAGGCTGAGATGAGGGATGCCTCCTTTCCAGGCCTGGTTATTGAATTTGAAAACCCTCATAGGTTTTGCTGTCACTCGGTGTTGCTTGGAACAGACTATTATAGGAATGAGTTAAAAAGGAATGGCCTGGAGAAGAAGCTTAAAGGGAAACGAAGATGTATCTTTATGTTTTTCAGGTTAACGCAGCGACAAAAAGATAAAGTCTCACTGTAAAGTAAAAAAAAAAAATAATGATCATTGTGTTAGGTTCTGGTCCGTAGAACAGATTTTTTTTTTTACAGCCAAAACCTCCTTAGTGTAGAAGATCAGAGCCAAAACATTTTTATATACAAAAGTTTACCCTAGGCAGAGGCTCACCATGAACTGAAATGCAATTTCCACATTCTATTTCACTGATTTTATTCTATTTCATAATGAACAGCCTTCAACACCAGGTAAAAAAAAATTAAACATAGAAAGCAGGTTGTGAATAAGTGCCAAGTCATAGAAACATTAAAAACCAAACCAATAAAAAAAATTTAAATTTTTTCTAACTTGTTACATTTGAAAGGAAAAGAACTATTGTTTATCACATAATTACTCCTCATTTTCTGTAAAAAATCATTTCTATTCCTGAAGTAAGATATAATATTAACCCTCTGCCTTCCCAATTCCACACATTCCTTCACTTACCTACCTTGAACTGATCGTGCTGCACATTTGGCCTTCATTGTTCAAGGTACCTTGGTGTAATGAACACTTTGTGCAAACCAATGAGTATAAAATATCCAAAAAAATCAGAAGAGGAACTTATGAAAAATCTTGGAGCAACAAATCTGATTCTTAAGTGGTGAACCTGGCTGTACATCTGCAAGTTTGTGAGAAATGTGGTTCTAAAAAATAATAATATGATCCTGGATATGCATCTCTCACAGCTGGGACTGGTTTCTCTGCACCAGTAAAAAATATTTGTTAAATTACGTGTACATTTTTTACTGAGCATCAGGAAGCAGCCAGAATAGTCTGGTATAGGTGGAAGAGAAAGGTTCCCCCTAAAAAGAATAATTTGAAAAGTGCTGCTTCTTCTGACCTTTCCTCTGTGTCCAAAAACCAAAGGTCCTCATCTCATTTTGATGCTTCTGCCTGGGAGGTCCGTGGGAAAAGTAGGATTTAGTGAATTTTGCTGGGAATTAAGAGCTTAAATTTCTCCTCCAGAGGTGTTTTCCTTTGCAGAAGGAGGCTGCCCCTCTCTTCTCCCAACTTCTTGGAGATATTTCATTTCTTCACCCTTTATCAAACTTCCAGTACCTTCGATGAAACCACCAGCAGGGTTTTGGTAGTTCCAGCAGGGCACTAATTATCCACAAAATGGACTCATAAATTCAGGGAGTGATTTATTGCTCTGGGATCCCTTTTTCCCTCTCCAGCACTGCCTGGAGCACAACCCACCCCTGCTCTCATCTGCTTTTTCAGCCACCCAAGACCCTTTGCAGAACTTCCTCAGTGAACCAATGGTATAAAACTTCCCCTATAAAACAAAAGGCAAAGCTGCTCATGTGGATTTTTTTTCCCCTTCTTTTCATCTGTCAATGAAATATTTAATGAATCAATCAATGGAAAGTCTCTAGGCAGGAGGGTTCTAAACTCACTGCCATAAGTAGGCATTTAATTTTGATTTACTGAGGTGGTTATTGCTTATTAATCAGATAACATTATGAAAGCTGAGTACGTGTGTGTCAGCTGTACATTAATTAGTTACTAAAGTAAGAGAAGCTAAAGAGCACCAGGAGCTGCTTCCATGTCCCCTGAATTAATTTAATTACAAGGAAAAAGTTCCAGAGCACATTCTTCCACATGGGTAACCATTCATAAGAAAACAGATTGCAGCAAATAGTGAGGCCTTCAGAAAAAAACCAGCTTCTGGAAGTCACATAGGCAGCAGATAAATGTTAGAACTTCATTGAAAAAAAAATTCAAGTAATTTTTTTGTCAACAAATTTATCAAGTGTATGCAAGAGAATCAGAAATTTCTTTTTTTTCAGAATTATCCGTGCTGTGACTTAGGAACAGTTTGGTTGTAAAGCTGGACATCTCATGCTAAAGCCAGATTACATCACAAATTTTTGATTTCCAATAACTCTTATCATATCTAAATGTGTTTTCACTTTCTGTGTAAACATTTCCCTGAAATATTCACTGGGAAAAATCCCCAATATTGTCAGTGTTCAGCTCTGCCAGGCACCCCACAGTGCTGCAGGAAAATGTTCTGGGATTCATGGATTTATTCCTGGGGTGAAAATTCCCTCCCTTACCTTGCTTTCCCCACCACTCTACTTTATGTTCCTTCTCCAGCACAGGCTGAAACAAACTTTCTAAATTCGATAATAATTTTATAAATTTTGGAAGTTTGGCTGTGGCGACAATATTATTTCTGAGAAAGCAAACACGTATTGACGCTTAGCAGATTTACACAATTTGCTGCAGCCAAATGTTAATCCCAAGGACTAACTCCAAGGATTTTCCTGGTGATATCCCAGTGCAGCCAGGTAAGGAGGCTGCCAGGTTGGTGTTTGTCCTCCTCTGACACCTCCTGCCCTTCCCCAGTGCCAAAGCCAGCACCTCTCCGTGTCCTGGGAATTAAAAACAAGCAACAGCGCGTGTGACGTGGTGACAAACACAGTTCAAAGTGCCGTTATCACTCGTCCTCATGGTGATAATTAATCCCATCACCATTATCATAATGAGAAGCCACGTTCTGCAAATGCTGATTGAAAACCTCCAATGGAACAAATGCAGTCACTCGCTGCCCTTTCAGCCTCAGGGATTCTTATATTTGCTGTTGATTAGCACACAGCCTTCCAAAGAATTTTTTATGCCCCAATCCAAACTTTTCTAGTGTTCTTATGTCTCACTTCGTGATTTCTTAAAATGTTCTGTTCGAGCATCAAGTGCCAGGATTGCACTTTTGTTCATTAATTTGTGATGGATCTTTAATCAATTTTTTTTTCCTGATTTCTTTCGTCTCACAGCGGTGTGGTGACAAAGGGAGACAAAGAAATTGAGAGATATTGTCATGGTTCAACCTCAGCCAGGAACTCAATCCCACAGAGACACCTGGTCCCTCCCTCTCCGTGGGATGGGGAAAAGAATTGGAAAAACTTGTGGGTTAGATAGGGCCAGATTGATAATTGAAATTAATTATGATAATAATTTTATTAATATTAATAAAAATGAAGGGGGAGATAAGGAAAAAGGGAAGGGAAGGGAAGGGAAGGGAAGGGAAGGGAAGGGAAGGGAAGGGAAGGGAAGGGAAGGGAAGGGAAGGGAAGGGAAGGGAAGGGAAGGGAAGGGAAGGGAAGGGAAGGGAAGGGAAGGGAAGGGAAGGGAAGGGAAGGGAAGGGAAGGGAAGGGAAGGGAAGGGAAGGGAAGGGAAGGGAAGGGAAGGGAAGGGAAGGGAAGGGAAGGGAAGGGAAGGGAAGGGAAGGGAAGGGAAGGGAAGGGAAGGGAAGGGAAGGGAAGGGAAGGGAAGGGAAGGGAAGGGAAGAAGGGGAGAAAGGTGGAGAAAAGGGAAGAAAAAGGATGAAAAAGGATGAAAATGGAGAAAAGGAAAAAAATGGAAAAAAGGGGGGGAAAGGGGAAAAAAGGAGAAAAAAGGAGAAAATGGAAAAGTGGAAAAGTGAATTGCCATAATTATATATAAAATTATTATATTATTAATTAATAAAATTATTATTATATATAGAAGTGATGGCTTTGGGAGGTGACCCCTTGTAACACCATGGGCTGGCCCTTGGTTCCAGGCCTTCCCACCAGGCAGAACTCCAGCCCTTCCTGCAGCTGCTGAGCATCCCCCAGCCACAAACTCTCTTTTCAACTTTTCAGACATCTTTATGAACATTTTGAAGCTGATAAATAACCCGAGCCTGTCCCACAGGGTTATTTATCCCCACTCAGGGTTATTTATCCCCACTCCTCCTCTGATAAGGCAAACCCAAACTACATTAGATAAGCACAGCATTTTTAGAGGCCTCAGATTTGTCTCCAGTTTCCAGCTCACCACTGGGCTGTGCAAACATGGAACGAGGTGTGTGAAATCCAAACTTCCATATAAACAACCCAGTGAATCTTGAAATCCAAAAATATTTGTGAAATCTCTTCTGCACGTACCATATTTCTGTATTCTATAGATCTAGAGATATGGAATGACCTGATCCTGGTGAAATTTAAGTCCTGCACTGTGAACAAAGGTGAATTGGTTGATCAGAGGGGCTTTTCCCAGTGTTTTTATCTCTTCTGGATATATTAATTGGTTGTACACATACGCACAATCACTACACGACAAATTAAAAAGGGGCAACATAATAAGCTTAAGTCACCATAAATCATACAGTAAACATCTGAATGAGAAAATTTAATAAACAATATGTTCCCACAACAACTTCATCCCCTCCCATTAAATCCACAACCCCCTTAGGACTTGTTCTACTCTTCTCAATTCCTGAGTACACATTATCTATTAAAAGAAGCAGAAAAAAATAAAAAAAACAACTCACCATGCCTGGATGTGTCTCTTTCTCTCACATTTTGGTCTGGCTGTTTGTTTTCTGTGGCAAGAATTCCAGCCTGTGGCTATTTTGGATGGAAAATGGTATCCTGCTACATGAAAATTCCCTTCATTTTAAAAATGTTCCTAATCTGCATCAACAAGAATCTCAGTGAGTGGGTGAATGGGACATTCCCAGGGAAAGATCTCCTTGCAGATGGTTACTGTGCTTTTTTAAGGCCAACAGCTTGGATTTGGGATTCCTGCATCCCATTGAACAGGGATCATTCCCAACCAGCTTCTCCAATAATGACTGGTGCAGATATTGTAAAATAAAGTTTCTTTTTCTACAAATATTTTATTGCAGCAAGTCCTGTCTTTGCTGGAAATAAACCACTTTTCCCAGCCTGAAATTCCCTAGTACATCTTTTCCTTTAGAAAGAAAATGGATATTCCTCTGGAGAGCACAGTGGGATTTAGACCTTTTCCTTCACAGCACTCCAAAGTGACTTTTACAAACCTCTGTTAATCCTGCATTGCTCAGGTGTCAGAACTGATCCTGTTTAACAATTTTGATAATTAATTTGACAGAGGATGTGACTAAACCAATTACATTGTTTTTCCTGACATGAATTTGGAAGGCAGTGCCAACTCCAAGGAATTTCAGGTGACAGGTAAATGGAATGACCTGGGGACTTCAATGACAGACACAGGACAACATTTAGTAGCACAAAACTTCCAGTTCAGGAATTTTGGGATGAATAATTGGTATTTTGGAGGTTGTTTTTGGAAATGGAAGATGAAGGCAAGGATTTCATGATATGCTGAGTATAAATCCCTGATGCAGCAGCCCCATGAGCAAAAATGGTGGGTGCATCTTATGATGGGGAAGGAATTATAATCCCAATAAAAACAGGAGAACATTCCCACTATTCTACAAGCACCACGTTGGGGTTGCCTGGTGCTGCAGACTGCTCACAGGCAGGAGGAAAATTCACCAAAATATGGAAAAGGAACACTTGGGGGAAAGTCCATCCTCTCTTAAGTGATGAGAATGAAACAAAGTCATTTATTTAGGCCAATAAAATGAATGAATGTTTTGGCTAAAATTAGTTTAAATCACAAGGCAAGGTTGGTGCAAACACAAACTGGCCACAGATAAATTCAGGCTATTAAGAGATTATGTCTAAAGGACACCTTTAGAAAGGAGAAAGGTTTTCCTCTGGTAGTGGAGGCAAAAAAATGACTTTAAATTACAGTGGTCACTTTAGAAACCAAATTCCATTGTATACTTCCCTGGAAAAGCTGGGGAATTTTGTAGCCCTTGCTGTCACTTTGGGTATGTTGAGTATTCCTTGTGTATTCCATGACATTGGGAATGAGATCCTGACATCTTCAGAGTTGCTCCAAAGTCCCAGGCAGGACCAAAAGATGTGAAGGCTTGAGCACACTGGATTTATTGGCACTCCTGGAACTGGATCTGTCAGCCAGGAGAGAGGTTTACATCCCACGTGGATCCTCATAAAGTGCTATTGCAGCACCTCATGACTCTGTAAATAGAGATAAATAAATAGCTAATGAATATAGATAAGAAATACAGATAAGAAATATATTATCTATATATAAATATAGATAATCAAAGGTACCACATACATGGCACAGGCATGCATGTGCTCTCTAGACAAGAATGGATCTCAAAGTGAGGTGTAAATGTAGTTTTGAGATTTGTGTTATTATCACATTAAACAATAAATGTGTGTTAAGGAGCCTATTTTTCTATTTCCACTCATCCTAAACACAGGGTGCAGCTTCCCCTCAAATCCAGACAAACTGCAGAGACAATCCAGGCTCTTAAACCACATTTTCTTATGCTAAAACCTTCCATCTTTTGCAAGTAACTCATCTGAATTTCCATGATCATAAAGAACTGGATAACACTAAATTATAACAACAGCAATCAGGGGCATGGGGAGCGAGAGGATCCTCGATTGCAGCCCGTGCATCACTCAACAGCCCCGCAGAAGAAGAGATTGAAAAGCACATCAATTCACATAACTTCCTCCCAGTGCCCATTGTCTTTTTCAGTTCCTAATGATGCTGAAGTGCCTCCATGATTAAAATTTAAAGGTTTCCCAGTAACCAAGTAATTTGCCCAAAACTCCTTATCCAGCACTCACCACGAAGACTCTGATTTTAATATACCATTAATCAAGCTCCAGCCAAGTTTACTACTGATACTTTCAATTACAGAGGAACTAACTTCACTCTTCTCAGTGTGGCAGTGAGAGACCACTTCTCTGATTACCCACAGCCCCTAAAAACAGATGGATAACAGGGCTGGGCTGGATGCACTTTCCTGAAGGAAATATTTGTTGTGAATTAAAGATTTAGTAAACAAAATTGGATTGCTCTGTTGCCTTGGGAAGGCTGACCTGAAACAGAGGCTAGGCAAAACTAGAGAATAAAATCAGGATTTATTAAAAGGTCTCCAGAATCCACCCTGGGCATTACAGAAGCCTATGCAAGGCTGCACCCAGGGTGGTCTGCAAGTGGTAGCAAAGATGGCACCGCAGTCACGAGATTCTGCCATTTTATAAGTTTAGGTCTATTTGCATATTGGGGTCCAATTGTCTAATTACAGCCCCAGGCCATGAGGTCTCATCTTTCTTGTTCCACCCCTCAGTCCATCGTTGTTTGTGTTCTTGGCCTGAAAATTGTCCTTGGTCTTCCAGCAGAAATGGATTTGTTTTGTCTACCTGCTCCATAGAGGGAGCTTAGTACAGTTCCTAATACAAGGCTTCATCCCTAGGCAGCACAGAATCTGAAAATATAAAAGCTAAGGCATCAGCTCTGCCACAGGATAAACTCCAGCCAAATTTTGAGCCCGGCGTACCCTAATTGCAATAAAAAACCGTGAGCTGATTTCAGGTTTTACAGTGTAACAACAACGTGGAGTTGGATGGAATGGAAATTGAGGTGAATCGAGCCGGGCGAGTTCCAAACATCCGCGGGTTTTCCCACCACAAACGTCCCCACAAATGTTTAATTGAGGCACATGAATAGATCCACCGTCCTCAATAGGGCATCTCGCGCTCTAAGTGATGCACGTGCACCAGTGATTGCAGGATCAGCTATCAGAAAATGATCCCCGGTACAATTGGTAAGAATTCCAACAGATTGCAAATAGCTATGATTTGTCACACAACATCTGGTCTCTTCTCTCCACAATCGAACGGACAAATGGAAATAACAATACAGGCTGTGAAATCGCAGCTTGGAAAAAACAATTAGAGGGAAAGGGACCCCTACCTTACCCTGCCGGAGTGATGGAATTTGCACGGGGCTGCCTGCCTCAGATAATGAAGAGTCACTGCTCCAGTGTGATTGCCACAAAAGAAATATTTAATTCTGAAGTTGTTTCCACAGCTGCAGTCAAAATTTCAGGCAAAATGGGATGGTCCTGTTACTGCCCCAAGAAAAATTTTACTTGTTCTGAAGAATCAGTGTCCTGTCAAGATAGACAAAATTGTAATGTTTTATTTAAATATATCAGCATTATCATTCTTTATATGTCTATATGTTGTTACTATTTTGACCATATGGTTCTTGGTGCAGCTGACCATTAATCTTATTTAATCCACCTAGAGAACATTACAGCACACACCTTTGTATGCAAAAATTGCATACAAAATCCAAAATTGTAAGAACTGTCTCAGCAGTGAAAGCAGAGGGACAAGTAATAATTACCTTTTTGCAAATTAAGAATATCTATCACTAAGCTCAGATTTGTGCAATACAATTTAAACTGAAGGGATATATGTAAAAATATTGAGGAAAAATATAAAAGAGGGTGTTTAAAATAATAGCAACTGAGAGAGATTTCCATTAACAGCACTATTTAGAGTCTCTGGATGGCACTGTCTGCTGCTAAGTTTGATTATCTGGTGAAAAATCAGATATCTAAGAAAAGAGCCATGAAACATCTGAGTTTTGTGTCTTTCAAACCCAAAAGATTGAGCTCTTATATGGAAGCCTCTTTTACTTAGAGGAGAGACATTAGCATGAGGTAACTTCCTTTATGTTTATGTCCAAAGAAATGAAAGATTTGAGTGTTTTTTTCAAATAATGAGCAAATCTGTTCTTTTTGGAGTGACCTCAGCACCAACCTCCTCTTTGTAGAACATCAGCACAGCCCTGCAAGCAGTGAAGTCAAGGCAACATCCAAGCAAGGAACTTCACTTTTTTTGGTATTCATCCAAAAGTTCCCAAATTTCTACTGCTTACTCTTTTTTCAGATTTTTTTTTTCCTCAGCAATAAGTGGGATAGATAAGGCACACAAAGGAAAAATAAACCCACTAAGATTGTTCCTGAAGTTCTCCTTTATCCCAAACACAGTAATACCTTTTTGGAAGATTTACAACGTTAACCAATTCTTTTCTGTCAAGTAGCAATTTTTTGGCAGGTCCCTTTTGCATGATTCATGAAGGACCAGTAAAAGGCTAATTGTTCAAATTAATTTGCGTAAATGACTAAGCAAGAGATAACAAAATTACATCTGCACTTGTTTGGCAAAGATTCAATAGCAGTGGCCCTGTACTGCCAGCTGCTTCCAGACAACACTCTCGCAGAAATTAAAAGCTACAAATATTAATTAATACACTTTTTTGGTACGTTAATTTGCACTGAAAGGTTCCGGAGTACAAAACTGCCGAGAAGATGAACCATGATAATTAGAATTAATGGGATGGATGCGTGTTTTTTGCAGCTGAAGTTTTAAAAACCCATGAATGGAACTGGGAACTTGGAACTGACATTCTCATAAATCTCTATGATAATGCTGCTATTAGTATTTAGAAGGATTAAGCGCCGTGGCTCCGGCGTTATCCATCACATGACACGTTGTATCCCATCTGTCACCGCAGCGCCGGAGACGTGAGCGCTGTCCTTGAGGAAGCCGCCTGAAAAGCTTTGGGAATTCAAGGATGGATGGCTCAACCCCCTGACTCTCCAGCAGGAATAACGGCCGGCGCTCTGTTCTTGTCAGCTCAGGGCTTGAGCAAATACTCCGGCTGTGGTTAAGTTGAGTTGAGTTAAGTAAAGCAGCCTGAATTGGAGATAAATCAGCAGCAGTCAAATGTCACAGGTTTTTATCGTTCACTCCTTACTGTTGGTGTGAGTTGAACCCCTCCAAAACTCGTTTTTACTGGGGTGCACCCCATTAATTTGGCATTTTTTAGGGCAGCCAGAGCCGCTGGGGCTCCACTCAGGGCACTGAAATAACAAATAATTTCTATGTGAAATCACTAATTAGATCCTTTACCTGCTTCACAATGTCATCTGCATATTTGCACAGTGCAAATCCCCTTCTCCGTGGAAATGCTGTTGGAAGAAAACTAAATTTTAAATGTGTGCTGTCTTTAAATTTTGCCCGGAAAATTAACTTCAAATTTTATCTTAAGGCTTTCCAAACCTCTAAAAAATTATTGTGTTTTACATCCTAAAAATACTTCACAGAGACCACGCTGCCCTTTTCACTTATTACTTTTTCAATGCTGAGAAAGGTTGTAGAGGAGGAAGTTTCAAGCTTTTAAAGGTAAGAAATTCTTAAATAGCGTTTTTCCTTCTATTTTGAAAGATGTCTGTGCACACAGGCAACAGAATTGGTGACCTGGACCAGAAGAGAAAGACCAGACTAAAGAGATTATCCTGGGAAGGAGCAGCTTCCTCACCCTTCCCAAAAATCAACCCATGGTGTTCAAAGCCTCCCAAAAAAACCCCACACTAAGGGAAGTCTAATAGAGAGTAGGATGCAGAATATTGCAGAGTATTTTGGTAGGAAAACCCTCAAAATTATGCAATCATAATTTATGGGAATTATTAGAACTTATTGTTGGTGGATTTCTTGGGGATGCCTTGTGCAGGGCGAGGAGTTGGACTTCCATGGTCCTTAAGAGTCCCTCCCAGCTCAGGATATTCTATGATTCCACTCATATTTTTATTCCTTTATTCTGAATCATTGGATCATTCTGAATTATTGGATCATTTTCCTCTTGTACAAAAACTCTGCTTCTTTTCTGCTTTTATTCACCTACATGGGAAGAAAAAACAAAACAACAACAAAAAAACCCCCAAACAACAAAAAACCAAAACAACAAAACAACCCAACTTGTTATGTCCCTTCTCTGATGACATCATGGAATAAAATAAAAAACTCTCCTTGACCCTGACCTGGAGCATGTGGGTTGTTAATTTTGTGCAGTCAGACTGGTCGTGGTCTCACAGCTCAGAACTCACCCCAAATTTCCATTCCTTGAATCAATCAGAGAGCATGGCAGCAAGGGTTGGTGCTCAGCTCCCCAAACCCAGATTTTCACAGCCCCATCCAGCAAAAAAGCCTGGAAAACAGAAATTTTATTAATCTTTCAGAGCTTATATTTATGCCAATAATAAAAATTTATTATAATTTATTAATTACTGTGAATCATAGAATATGTGAATATTTTTCCTCAGCAATAGCATTACATTTATGCTCCAAAATATTCACCCAGGTGGGCAGAAACCAAGCAGCCTCAGAAATTAACACATTTCAATTAATAATATGAATTAATATATTTTTCCTTTCTGCACTCTGAAGACACAATTGTTTATCCCTACACAGAGATGTGAGACAGAATTGCTCGTGAGTCATGTGGAGTAAATACACAGAGAGGTTTTGAGCCAAGTTAAATCAGGGATTAAAGAGAAAACTGAATAAAGTTGTGAACCACAACCCCCAGACAACGCAGGAGGAGAAAACAGGAGCATGGAGAAAACATTCCTAATCATTTAAATTGTTATAAAGGAGAGAAAATATGAGAAAAAAAATATACCATCAACAAAATTTTGCATTTCTGTAGCAGAAAATCCAAAGCACTTCATTGATGCTTCTGTGGGTTATGATCCCAATATTCCCAGTGGGAAAACCATCACCCCTACAGCTTGGAAAAAGCAACAGGAAGGGGATAAACTTTGCCCAGAGCACAGGAAAACCCAGTTTCAGATCCAGTGCCCCAGGTGGATCCCAGTGGAGTCCAGGATGCTGGTCCAGAACGTTCCATTGGTGGCACCCACTGGGCAGGGAGGAGCCTGGGAACAGAGTCTTAATTATCATTGCTGCACATGGAATTTGTGGAATTGGAGAGCCTCCCAAAGATCACCTGGAGCTATCAGGAGTTTGGTAGGCAGGGAATTCCTCTGGAATATAATTATCACCTCTGTGCTGTCCCAGTAAAACAAAGAGAAACTGTGGTGGTTGTTTGATACCGGATCTTCTAAAGTGGACTTTGGTTTTTCTCTCTGTCTTTAATCAGCACGCTGGACTTGCTGAGACTCCCCAAAACACAGGATTTGGGTATTTTTTGGCGTGTCAGTTTGGTATTTTTGGTATATTTTTCCTGCTCTTTTTGGTGTACAATTTTGGCAAAACTTTCACCTTTTTTGTGCTGCCGTCACTTCTCCCTCGCAGCCGCATCGTAAAACAAATTCCTGGCAATTCCTGACACTAAAATTCATGCTAAGAGTAACTTGAAGAGCTTAATTATTAATTAAATGAACTTCCTTTAGGCTGTAATAATAGGCCAGCATTACTAAAAAGAGTACTTAAATTTGCATTTATGGCCCTTTACTGAAACCATTTGCTTCCCTGGAGACAATTCCTCTTTCTTCCATCTCATCAGTCTCATGGCCCAGTACAGGGCATCAAACCTGTCATTATCAGTCTTGGACTGATTGATCCAGAAGATTTGGGGAATATTTGTTGTTTCCAGGGATCTAATAGCAGTAAGTAGGCAGCTGTCACCCAAAATTAGGGGAATTTGTGGCGCAGGGCAGGTGGGAAATAGGGTACAGTGGTCAGTGAAAATATACCAAACTACCCTCACCCACAAAACCAAAAACCAAAAACAAAACAAAACCAAAGCCCACAAAGGTTCCTGAGTTTCTGGGTAGGTGGATAAATCCAATTTGTGGAGGAGGTTGATGACCATCAGACATAAATAAAATAATAAAAATTAAAATATGCAATAAACCACTCCCAAATGAGGATACCCTGGGTACCAATCTCATTTCCTGGCAGTCTTTTGGTGACCCTCAGAAACAGCTCCCAGTGGCAGAGGAATGGTGCCAACTCCACCTGAATTCCCACATGGAGAAGTCAGACAGGAAGAATGGGAAGCACCTTAAAAGTCCATTCAATTTCCCAGTGGAAAATCTTTGCAGTGCCTCCACAAGAGCACTAAAGGAGCATGTGCAGGTTCCTTCGAGGACAATTTCCCCCTGGACATGGCAGTGAACCTGCCCAGAGCTGGTTTTATTCCTTCACATTCCTTCATTTTCCCCCTAGGAAAAAGAATTACAACATAAAAGCTGAAAACATGAAACCACAGCCGTGTTCTCCTGTTTCCTGCCACACAGCAGAGCTTGTTCTCTGCTGCTTTACTGGGATTTTATGGGGAACCCTGGTGACTCTTCAACACACCCTGTTTGTTATCCCTGTCCCCGAGCCACAGGTTATAAATAAAACCAGGTGGGACCCGCAGCACTTTACACTCTGTCACACAAAGCATTTGCACAGAGAGCCTGGGCTTGGGATCCAAGTGAAAGCTTAAATCATGGAATCCCAGAATGGTTTGGGTTGAAAGTTAAAGCCCATCCCATTCCATCCCCTGCCATGGGCAGGGATGACTTCCACTGTCCCAGGGTGCTCCAAGCCCTGTCCAACCTGGCCTTGGACACTCTCAGGGAATCTGTGCCAGGGCTTCACCACTCCCTGAGTAAAGATGGACTTTTTAAAGGGGTAAGAGATGCTGTTCCATCATGTTTCAGCACAAATATCCCTGTACCAAACACGTTGCTGTTAATTTTTCAAAGACAAACCCCATGACACCACTGAGCAATAAACGAACATTCCAGGCCAGCGGTCTTAAACAAAACTTCCATGGGTGTTTCTGTCTGTGTTATTTTTCCTCTGCTTGGAATATTTTGGTTGCTTCCACAAGGGAAAGAGGAGAGAAGCTGCAGGGAATGAAGTCCTGTGCTCCTCCAGGGAGCAGCTGTGCCGTGGGTATCAGAGGGGCTGCCTTGATCCCAGCAGCTTACACCATATCAGCCCCGTCCTGCAGGACCGTGTCAGGGGGTGCCGAGGAAGAAGTGATTTATATTTGTGCCTCAGACATCCTAATTCCCTCATGCACAGTTTTCAATGGAGAGAGACAACCAAGAGCTTTAGAAATGTGTGGCTAATTATACATCTCATCAAATGCTCAACACTTAAACTCGTGATGAGCACAAAGCACTTGTCTGCTCCGCCACCTATCCCCTTCCTGGGATGTCCTTTTTAATGGTCTCTTATGTAAAGAGAGTTGGCTGCTTAAATATTTGAAGCCTGCCAGTTTAAAAGATTTAAAGTATTTTTAAAATGCAGAATAGATTTGGGTTTTGTGCGCTCTTATCGTTCAAGAAAAACCTTCGCTGATACTTTTTTTTAATTAAAAAAATCCCTTTGGGCTATGAATGCCAAGTTTGAGCCTGGAGGGAATTTTTATTGCAGATATAAACCCCTGGAAATCAGAGAATGTACACATCTACCACCGAGCCTGATAAACCCTTGACTGTGACACTGCTACTGAGGGCTGCTATAATATCTGATGACAAAACTGACAGATTACTTCTGATGAGAATGTGGAACCCTTTTTGTTTTTAACTTGACCCTGAAGACATGTCATAACATTTGTAATATCTGCAATAAAGTGTCAACTATACTGCTCTAAGACTGCTGGAGCTTGGAGTTAAGCATTCAGTTTAGTGCTCCTACAGCTTTCAATTTCAAATAAAAAAAGACTCTTAATTTCCTTTTGGACAGTCCAAGCCCAGTAGAAGTGCACTAATTTGTCTTGGCAAATATGAAGCGGTAGTGGGGAACACGACTGCTGGAAAGGAAATCCAGAGGAACAGAACGAAATAAAATAAACCTATCAATCGTCTCCACGTGAATTGGGGATTTAACAGTTCAGCAGGAACAATCCTGAGAGGGGATGGCAATAAAAGGAGTGTCAGTGACCACCTCAGTGGCAGGGCTGGCTGGATTGCTGTCTAACATTTCACTGTGACCCTCCAGCTGCACAAGGTTCAAGTATTTTAAGGCCTTTTCCAGAGGAATAAAAATGTCAGTGGTATCTCCCATCCCATGTCGTCAGAGGTGATGATTTGGTTGTTCATTTAGGGAGAGGGACCCCCATGGCTGGGTGTCCCCAACCCCGTTATCTCCCATGATTTTTCCTGATCATGAACCACGTTGGAACCAGAGCATGATCAGGGTTTGAAAAGAACCCTGAGATCACAGAACCTCACCTCAAGAATGGCCATAAAAACCCTCGTCTTGCCATGGATGCCACATCTCCTCTTTGACTCAGAGACTGCATTTGTAAAGGTGCTCTGGAGCACAGAATCCTCGCTTCTCTGATAATCTGGTCCCAAAATTAATAGCCTGATATGAAAGTAAGCACCAGGCACAAGGCTGTGAAAGACAATATTTTGCTGCCACTAACAAGGGCTGATTTCTTTGTCTAAGTGTACAATATAGCCAAACGAAGCTTTATTTCCCAAGAGACAAGATACTTCATTTATTTGTGTAACTTCCTCAGACTTTATATTCCTGCGTGTTTCAGGACTTCAGCAGTCGCCTTCTTGTAATATTTCAGCTTTTAAGCTGTTTTCTTGCCTCACTGAACTCACATAAGATACATCTGAAAGCTTTAGTACAAATTTACTTCGAATAAAGTCTTCAATTCATTTTCATGGCACCAAAAAGACAGCTTTAATAACTGCAATGACAAATAAACTGGAAATCATTCCAGGCCTTTTCACTTAACTGACAAGTAGAACGCTCTCATAATGAGCCGCAGGTTTTACGTTTTCTCTTTGACCATAATAGCTTCATTTAAGAGCGTCAGACCCTGACACTTCATCATTTATCTACATTATTTCTCATCTTCTTTCAAATAAATTATGGAATACTAGACTGAGCACATAAAAACAAAGTGACTTGTTATCTGTAAACAGCAAGATAAATTGTCCAGAAGTTCCTCATTTAGTTCCTTTTAAATTTAAGGGCAAGTTATTGGATGTACCTTTTTTTTTTTCCTCTCCCCATCCCAATTTTTTGCATTTTTTTACAGCCATCTTATTCTGTTGCCAGTGGCCTTTGTGCAGCCATCCAAAGCCTGATGATAGTGCAAAAGGCATAAAATAATTCCATTATCCCAAGGTTGGACGGGGTAGTGCAGAAAAGAAAAAATTTAAAAAAAAACAATAAAAACATTGGGGGAAAAAAAAAGAAAATCAAATAAACAACTTCCACAGATATTTCTCTCCATCTGCAAAACTCCTCTCCCGTAATACATCTTGTCACCCTGGCAAATGTGACACATCCAAAGTAATGAACAGCGGGGCTGTGACTGTCCTCGCCCTCGGAAGGAGCTGATATTTCCCGCCAGCCAAGCCCCCCTTCCCGCCTGGAACGCATTAATTCCTGGCTCCGAGCAATGCTCCCAGTTCACTTCTCCTTTATTTCCCAACCACATTGTCCTGAACACCCTCAGCAACCTTGCTTTTGTGGTTTAATTAGCGGTGACAGGCAAGATCAAGGTTTAAGGACACCCCGTGTGTCCCCAGCGCACCTCTCCCCGTGGAAAATCACATTTTCCTGACGTTCCAGGCTGTGGAGACACCTCTCAAGCCTGAGCCAAGTCCTCAGCTGGAATTTGTGAAGCCACACCAGCAGCAAACAACTCTCAGCACATTCAACCCTGCCAGGGGGGAATTTTTTGGGAGGACATTGCACTATTCCTGGTTTAGGGGCAGGGAAATGAACACAGAGGATGTCTCCAGGAGAATTCTGAGGGATAAATCCAACAGCCTCAATTCCAGCTGTTTTTAAGCCTTTTGTTTCAAGGCAAAGTGAAAACCAGAAAAGCAAAACATAGAAAGGCTTCACAGACTTGTCCCTTTTTTTACCTTGAAGGATTTCTTCAAAAAGTACAAAATTACAGTGTCAATGGATTCCCTGAGTATTCCTCATCCCAAGAGAGACTTTGTCACTCACCACTGTCCTTGGGAAGACAAGGAAGACAAGTTAACTGGAAAGGGCATGAAAAACTGCAAAGGACACCTCATCCAAGTGATGCAGCTCATTGCAATTTGGGTTTTGGTGGCAATTTTAGACATGGCCCTCACTGAGCTGGGCTGAGACACGAGTGTGGGCCTGATGTTTCTGAGGGTGAGAAAATTTTTAGCCTGCTAACAGTTGCTAGCTCTTTCCCAAGGGAAAACTTTTCAACAAGGTTTCCTCCTCAAAAAAATCTGGTAAAAACAATTATTCTTTCTCTTTTATCTTCCCCAGGTGGTGTTTTGCTGTTTCTCTGGTTTAACCAATGGGATTGGGGAGGTGTCATTCCTATTCACCAATCATGTTAAGTCTGTATCAGAACAATTTATAAAAACAGTAGGAAGAATTGGACAACAAAGCTTTCTGTGCTTTGTCTTCTGAGAATTTGGAGTCTTTCATCTTTCTTTTGTGTCCAACAGCGACACACGGGGACATTCCCTGGTGTAGAGCCAACATCCCAAGGTTTGGGTGATGCTCAGTTTGGGGACAAACTGGGCAGTGGAATGACAAGGGTGATTAACAGGTGAATAAATTCATTAACAGGTGAACAATTCACCCATGAGTTCCACCAGCCCCACAGAGCAGAAAGCCACCTACCACCACTGCCATTCCCACCACGGAGCCATGGAATTCCAAAATTCCCAACCCCACAGAGACACAGTCAGGATAACAGAAAAAAAAATGGTATGACCAGAGAAGGGCTTTCGTAGGACTCCTCAGCACATTTAAGGTCATACCTTGACTTGTTTGAATTTCCAGGTAATTTTCCTTCCATGCTTTTCCTTTCCCTCTCCCAATCCTGGCACCGTGGGCACGCAGCCATCTTGCAATTCAATCATGTTCTCTGTGCAGAGCAGGCAATAATCAAATAAAGGCAAAAATAAGAGTTTAAGCTGAGGTTCCCATCAGCTGCAATTCCATATACATAACATTTTAATTATATCTCATCTCCAGTGTAATAGTTAGAGATGCCATTTGATACAGCTCTCTTTTTTTTATTATTTTATTTGAAAAATTAACTCTAACTAAATTAGCAAAAATAAAGTAGTAAAAGTTAATTGGGAATTATCTACTCCAAAATAACTCTTACTGGTAAATGCTTTGTGTGGTTATAAAAGGCTGATAAATATAATTGTATTTATGTAATGAGTATCATGTTTAATTTACTGTACTTGGTTGTTAGACAGCATTTTATGCAGGCCTCATAAGTGAGCTCCAGATTATTGCTTGCATTGCTTTTAAAACAAAAAAGAACAAAACCACCATCAGATCTGGAAACGTCCAGATTTGAAACAAGGCAGTGATGAGTTGTCCAGAGAAATATTTGGGCTGAGCTGCATCTGCCTGAGCTAAAAATCAGAATATTTAGGATGGGTCGTGCTCAGTGCCCTGACACCGCCCATGGTTCAAGGACTGGGATGATTTTTGAGATCCTTTGGCAATTGCAGCCCAGTGCACGACAAGAGGGTGATGCTTGCTCCTGGCACTGCTGGAAAAACAGGGAATTTCTCTTTTTAAAAACACTTATTCTTCAGTTAATGTGATTTTGGTCAGATGTTTTTACATTCCAGAATGCACAAGTCAAGGCTGCCGTTTATTTTGTGGGTTTCTCAGTTTGCTCTGGTTCAGGGGCAGACTTGAGACTGCGCCACTTTTCTGTTGCTGTTATTAAAAATTATCCACAAAAACCCTTGGCAAACCTGGAAAGACTGGAAATCTGTACCTACTCTGTGCTTTTTCTTACCATTTACACTGGAAATCTGCACCTACTCTGTGCTCTTTCATACCCATTTACACTGGAGATCTGTACATACTCTGTGCTCTTTCATACCATTTAAAATAAAGAGAAACTCTAAAAAGAAGGTAGAATTTCTCTTTAATAAAGTCAAGATTTAAAAAATCCCAATACTCTGAAAAAATTGCCAAGACTCTACCAGTCTCTGAAAAAATAAAAGTGAAATCCAGGCAAATCTCTATGGAGCCAATCAGTCCCAATCTCAATGCTCTTAGTGATATACTCAAAGTTGACAATTAAGGAGGCAAATATGTGCTGATTTTTGTCACAATCTTTAGATTTTCCCATTATTTTTCTCATTTCTAAATAAATATCTTTGAATGCAGAGTGCTGGCCATACCCAGAGAGCACAAAACTCTCTAGTTTCCATCACTGGTGTGTGACCTATGGAATGGATAAAGTTGCTTAATTCTTTGGGATAAATGTCACAGGGCACCACACTTTGCACTCTCCTCTTGGTCACCATTTACTGTATCCTCTCTCTGGATAAATTTCTGAAGCATCCTTGCAACATTAAAAGAACCAAACCCCTCAAAAATTAGTAATATTATAAAAAAATATATATATATTGAAAGTCCAGATTTCCTTTTAAACCACTGCAGCTGAAAATCTGAGATTCTCATGCAATTACAACAGTGGGGCCAGAACACAAACTCTACAAAATGAATACTGAAAATTCCAAAGCACGTGTGGATCTGGAAGATTTTAGGCAAAGAATACAACCAAAAATGCTCTCTTTGGAGCAAAGTGATTGGCAGCAACTTGGCAGCAATGACTTTTTGACTCTGGAATACCAGAAAATCACCATATATTTTTAATTAAGGAAAGAGAATGTTTCTCTTCAACTCCCCCGTATCTCCTCCAGCTTGGCCTGGTTTCTGTTATTTCTGTTCTGGATCCATGGCTGCAAGATTTATTGTATCAGATTAAAAGTAAAGGCTATTAATGTCAGATTCCATAGGGATTTTTCGTTAAGGCTTCTTGGTTTTACTTTATTTATAAATTATCATCTTGAGGCTTGTAAAAAGTGCTTTCCCCCCTCTTATTCCAATGACATTGTAATTTATATTGCTGGTAGTTCCATAGGAGAATTCAATTAAGAATTACAATTTGTTTCCTTATAACAGCAGCTAAACAGGGGCTGTGTCTCTACACGCAGGCTATTAACAGATCTTACACTGTTAGAGTGCCAAAAAAATAATATATTGTGCACCAAAAACCTTAAAAAACAGTTAAGTCATTTAATTTGGGTGGACACAAAAGTGATTGTGTAGTTTGCATGATATTTACCCACCCACCTACCCCAGGAGAAGAATCTTGGGTTGAGATTTTTAACCACCATGGAGGAAAGATAGAAAAAGTTCTCTTGAGTTCATCTTCCTCTGCTTTTATCTGAAGTGACCTGCTTGAATATTGGGAAGGAATTCTTCCCTGTGAGAGTGGGGAGGAGCTGGGATGGATTTCCCAGAGAAGCTGTGGCTGCCCCTGGATCCCTGGAAGTGTCCAAGGCCAGGCTGGACATGGCTTGGAGCAACCTGGGACAGTGGAAGGTGCTCCTGCCATGTCAGGGATGGCACTGCATGGATTTAAGGTCCCTCCCAACCCAAACCATTCCACAATTCCATCATGTCTCAAGTCTTGCAATGCCATTTGCTCCAAATGTTACTTTTCCTATAGCTTGGTTTCACAAACACTGCTAATGTTCCACTTCTGCATCAGGAACCCCGAGATATTTCAAATTACTATTTGACACAAAGAAAGAGGATAATAATTAACCAAGGGGCAAAAATTCCAGGGACAGAAAGCACTCAGGAAAAGAAAAAGGAAGCTCCTGCCCCAGCCAGTGCTGCCCTCCAATTCAGTGCCCCAGCACGAGGCTGTAACACCACAGGTCCAGCAAAGGCCAGGGAACACAGAATAACCATCAAGTGGGTCACAACTGCAGACACATCTGCTCCAGATGTTTGTGCTGCTTTGTGCATCAGCATTTTTTACAATAGCCTGCAAAAGTTTACATCCCTCCTCTACAGCAGGTTGGTTATCATTATTTCCAGTGAAATTAATGTTCATTAAAGGGATTAGATGACAGCTGTAAAGATTGAGAGCCATCATTTACTGCCAGAGAAGTGATAACAGCAACAGCAGAGCAGGTTTTCCTCAGTGCTGTGCACATCTGCACGAAATTCTGGAATCCTCAGTGTGGGAAGTTTTTATGGACATGGAATGGCCACACCAATCCATGGCTTCACTCAAGCACTGGTGAAGGTACAATCAAACATTGTCTGATACAGAACACACGGAAAGGAACATCCTGATCACCCAAGTCCTACAGCAAACCCAGTGATTTAAGAGAAAAATGTGTTTTTATAAGGTTTTAAAGTTGTTTGGAAACAGAGCATTGTATAGAATCATAGTCATTGGGGTTGGAAAAGCCCTCCAGGGTCAGCGGGTCCAACCTGTGACTGGTCCCCACCTTGTCCCCAGCCCAGAGCACCGAGTGCCACATCCAAACATTCCTTGGACACCTCCAGGGCTGGGGACTTCCAGACCTCCCTGAGCAGCACATTCCTGTGTTTAACAACCCTTTCTGTGAAGAAATTCCTCCTGATGTCCGAGCTGGACCTCCCCTTGTGCACCTTGAGGTACAAATCCACTTTTCCTGTCACTTACCGCCTGGCAGAAGAATCCAACCCCCACCTTCCTACAACAAACACTTGCAATAAAATTCACAAACTCAAAAAAAAAAATACTGATTTTTTTCCTGTTTTGACACAGCCAAAGGTGCCTCATACAGCGGAACGAGGCAGTGAAAAATAAAGCCATTGAGTCACGATGAGCTTGGCAAGGTAAGCGAGCATCAGTCTCCTTTTCCCTTTTAAAGCTGTCACATTTCTCCTGCTCCCTGTGTTTTTAGCAGTGAAGGATCCCCTGTGTTTCCCCGAGACAAAGGACGGGCTCGGGAACTCTGTCTTCTGAAGTGATGAGTTAAAGAACACCGCAGGAGTACTTGCCAAATCATACCACCATTATTAATTCAGGCATGATGAAAGTGTTCATTTTAGCTATAATCATGTAATTCATCAAAATACTACTAGAGCATATCATTGGGAACTATTACACTGATAGAGCACCTTATTGCACCTTCCCCGAAAGCAGGAAATGTAGTTTTTTGATGCTTATCTGCTGAAAAGCAATTCAGTTTGGGATTTTGGAAGTGCTATCTTATGGTACAATAAAAAAAAAAAAAAAAAAGGACATTTCAAACACATTTTCTTGTACTTGGGTGATGTTGTTATTATGTTTGGGGGGTGATTACCTTCAATGATGAAGTTTAAAAATGGTGCAGCACTGAAATGTTGCGTTTACCCGGCGCTGAAGGAGCGGCTGGGATATGAATATACAATATATGAAATTTAAATGTAGATTTTTCGATCTGCCCATTTTTAAAATAACCTCAGAGGCCAGAATCGGGCTGCCACAAGAACTTTTCCAAAATGGGGGAGGTTGGAGGTTTTTTTCAATGACAAACAATGTTTGTAAAAAAACTGTACCCTGTGATAATTTTCAGGATGTTCAAAGGAACAGGAATGACTTGGGCTCTGAGGGAATGGCAGATCCTGACCCCACCATGATTGCCCTCATGCTCTGCCTGACTCCTGCTCACCACACACTTCCCTGAGCAAGTTGGAATTACAGAAAAAAAAACAAAAACAAAAACCAAAATAAAAGATGGAAAGAAAAGTGAGATTCAGTCGATTCCTTTTCTGGATCTCCCATGGGTGCCACAGCTGCGCTGAGGCACCTCAGCGATTTCCAAACAAAAGAACAAAAAGTTGTTCATTGTCCATGCCAGGAAAGCTCCACTATTGCAAAAAGAACAGCAAAAAGTTTTACTCATTCCCACTCCCAGACCAAATGAGAGAAAAGCAGAAGAATTCAGGTGAGATGCAGAAAGGGACACTCAGATCCCCTTCTCCTCTCTCTGCCCTTTTCCATCCTCCAGCAGGGATATAAATCCGAATTTGGGGGTGTAGGAATGACCAAGCACAGGCACAGATACACCTGCAGCACCAGGGGAAGATGCCTGACGGGCTCCTCTCGCCCTGCACAAAATTAGGTGCCAACCTCTCAAGGTTTAGTCCATAATTATTTATCAAACATCTTTTAATCTACAGCAAAACACCCTTGGCAAAGGAGTGAGATGCAAATTCACAACTAACAGCTCTTATAAACAGAACCCTCCCTTGAGGACTGCACAAATTTTTCTGGATATTACCCCCTGAACTACAGCAGGCTTTTATTCTCAATACATCAAACCACAAAAATCTTCCTTCAGAAAAAAAAAAGGAGTCTCAAGTCAGTTGCAGAGGGCACAAATATGTAAAAGTTCTCCAAAGATGATGATGAATACAAATATTAATATAATGAATGAGTAATTAAGATAATTCTAATATTATTAGAATATACATTAGGCTTCTATATCTGGAAATCAGAACCACAGTTACACATCCAACTCCTGTTTTTCCTCTTGGTGTGGGGGTTTTGATTTGTCTTTTAGTACTTAAATCTGCTTCTACACTAAATGGATGAGGATTTTAACTGCAATACAAGCAGGGAATATGAACCTGGAGGTCTTTTCCATCACTTTAATAATTCCATTGGCCTACGGTGTACAGGTCTCCTCCACAGAAGCCTCAGAATAATTTCATTTATTACAAATGTTTATGAAGCCCAGTTTTTACATGTGTTTATATTAAAGCTGAGGAAACAGTAAATTATTGTTGGAAGCAATGCTTTATGTTGAATATTAAAGCAAGCTAATAACATTTACTATTCTATTCAGTAATTATTTGAGAGTAATTAGAAGCTAATAGCTACCAGTTTATAGCTATTAAGTCTCTTCAGCACTCCAACTTGGCTTTTATGTGATCCTTTTATTTATTTTCATTGTAATTGTCTCTGCAGACGCCTCCATGCAAACACAGCCCCCTTCTCCTCCACTCCTAAAGAACTCAAAATCCAGGGAAATTAGCTGGCCACAGGAAAAAAAAATAATTTTTCCCTTCAAGGAAGCTCTTTTAATTCTCCAGCTGCAGAAGTGATTAAATTTAAGGGTATGACTAGTTATATGAAGTGATTTACTGGGATGAGCAGGAGTGTAAGGTACATCCACACACACCTGGCTCCTCCAGGATTTTATGTCTCATGGAAAAAGGGACTAAAGCTCCTTTTGCCCCATTCTCCAGTAAGAAATGGATGTTCCATTGCTGGAGCAATCCCACCCCAGGAGGACGAAGCAATTTCACAGCAAAATGAGGTTTTCACAGGATTCCCTTTGAGCAAGTTCCTAAATGCTGCAGTGGGTCCAAGATTTTCCACAGCTCAAGGAGCTGTTGTCCCCCTGCAGCCCAGGGTGACCCTCAGCCTGTCACAGCTCCACAGACACCTCCATGTGGTGTCAGCTTGCCAGGAAAAAAAAAATTCATAATAAATGAATAATGAATAATTTCATAATAAAAAAATCTTTACGTGTCGAACGGCAAAACTCCCACGGAGCAAGATGTAAAGCCAGGCTGAAATTAATTACACATGGAATGAGAGAGTGGGTTGGGATGGAAGGGACCTTAAAGCTCATCCCATTCCACCCCATTCCATGGGCAGGGACAACTTCCACCATCCCAGGGTGCTCCAACCCCCATCCAACCTGGCCTGGGACACTTCCAGGGATCCAGGGGCAGCCACAGCTGATCTGGGAATTCCAGCCCAGACAGGAATTCCCAATTCCCAATCTCCCATCCATCACTGCCCTCTGGCAGTGGAAGCCATTCCCTGTGTCCTGTCCCTCTGTCCCTTGTCCCCAGTCCCTCTCCAGCTCTCCTGGGGCCCCTTCAGGCCCTGCCAGGGGCTCGGAGCTCTCCCTGGATCCTTCCCTTCTCCAGGGGAACATTCCCAGCTCTCCCAGCCTGGCTCCAGAGGGGCTCCAGCCCTCAGAGCTTCTCCATGACCCTCTGTGGATTCAGTCCAGCAGTTCCATGTCCTTATTCTGGCAGTGGGACACTGCTCCAGGTGGGGCCACTGAGCAGACCAGGCTCCTGATCCAGTGTCCTACACTGCACATCTCCTACAAGTTGAAACAAACCCTAAAACTTGAGGATTTGGTGCCAGCTACCCTACAGACATGTTTAACCAGGAAATTTTCATTCCATTCAAGGAAAACTTCCAAGAAAAACAACAACAACAACAAACCACCAAAAACCAACCAACCAACCAACAAAATTTAAAAAAACCCCAAAAAACAAAACCAAAAAAAACAGCAGAAAAAGCTGAAGCAACCACATTTACAAAACCAAGAGCAAAGCCAATATTCACCCCCAAAAATCTGTTTTGTTGCACTGAACCTTTGGAGGGAAAAACTCTGCTGTGCTTCCCAAGCTTCTCCACGTCTGCATCTGGGAAAGGAGACAGAGCTGCACCTTCAGTCATCAGAAAGTGCTCTGGAAAAACAACCCAAATGATGAAAAATAATGACAAGAGTGACCCCAAAGCATCACTGCACTGAGGGGGGACAGGGGACAGCAGCCTGTCCTCACCTTCCTACTGCTGGAACCCATCAGCAAAGTGACAGGAACAACCATGAATTTATTTAAACTACTCCTGAACTTTTTCACTAGGCTACATTTTGCTGGAAAATAAGCTCACTTGTGGTGGTTTTTTTTTTTAAAAAAAATCATTATCTAAGCTCATAAGTAATATTTCTGAAAGAAGAGACTGGTAGATATAACAAAATAATGATGAAAATCTCATTTGCTTAATAAAATTCCTTTGATTTTAAATCAAAACTGATCTCCATCCATTTGAACTTTAACTACCTAATTTTGTCTTGCATTTCAGATAACACACAGAAAATGCAATTTGTCATCATAAACGTATTATTATTTAATCATATGAAACTTTTGGTTTATCTTGAGAAAATATTTATGGTAGTTTTAATACAGGGGATCCATTCTTGACAGAAATGATGAAACAGATTTATCACCCTTGACAAATTATATTGCAAAACGTCCTCTCCTGACTGCTTACAACAAGAATATTAACAACAGACACAACTGGAAAACCACCTGTCATCCTCATTTTTTAGGTTCAAATCCCTTCTCACGGACACTCCACAGCACTTGGAATGTGAGTTACTTGTAAGAGTAATTCTGTGAGTGACTGAAACCTGTAGCCCTTTAAATCAAACTAAGCAGTGTTTTATTAAAGTTCCCAGCAAATCAATCTAAATCCAAGGATAATAAAGCCCTAATCAGGTGGTAGCAAAAATAATAGGTTGTCATGCATGAGGAAAAATAGGCAATCATGGAATGTTTTCTTTAATTAGGTTGTGTAAAGTGGAAGGACTGAGTAGGAACTGGCAAGACATTCATCATGAGCAAGGTGGGAAATTATTGAGATTACTGAGGAAGGAGAATTGAGTGTGAAATGCTGAGATTCGACTGGACAGAAAATTAAAACTGGTTTGCTGCTCGTGTCACTTGTTCTTGGCAACTCCTTGGCAGGTATGGCTTTTCCAAGGAATGGGAATCCAGAGACTCCTGTAGTTGAAAAACCCCAAATAACTCCTTCTAACTTTTAGTGGTGTTAAATTGTGCAGGTTCTCCCTCTGCCTCCCAGAGACAGAGAGCAGAAATTCATCTCCAAGGAGTTTTAGATGGAAAAATCATGTGGATTCAATGGCTACTCCAAAATAAAGTGGTTACTCCTCCTATCTCATGTCATTGTCATGAACTGGAGCCACTCTAAAAATCACAAACACCATGAAAGAGATTATTTAGGCAGGCAATGGATTTTCCTAAGTTAGCCCATTAAATAATTATTATCATTATTGTTATTAAAAAATTTTTTTCTGAGCCGTCCAGTGCTGAATTCACAACTGTCATGCACAAAAATATCAACAGCATTAAGGCAAGAATATAAATATCCTGAAATATTATATATTTATATCCTGGAGCCTTTTAGAGACTTTCTAATTAAGAATTTAGAAAGTATTTCAATTTAGGCAGTACTTTAAACACCTGTCCTAAGCTTTAGGCAGCATAAGATACACAGAGAACTCCTGACTTCTTCCTGGCTGTGACAACTTTTCAGTATCACCAAGACATGGTATCTCTGCCTTCTCTCTCATTTCATTAAGAAAATTATCATTTTGAAATTCCATATTTATAAATGTTATCAAAACAGGTTTGGTTTTTTTCATTATTATCATTTTCATATATTTCATTATATCAAATATTTCACTTTTTTCCTTTTTCATTATTGGCTTATGAGGGAGAGAGACCTCAAGTCTTGCAGGTCCCTTCTCTTACCATTACGTTTGGTGGTGGTTCTATACCATAAATGAAGAGAAAATTCCTAAACATCTTTAATTCTGATCTTACAAAACAAAAGCTGCCTCCTCCTAGAATCACTACAATAAAAATCATTTAAACTTCAGCTGACTTCAAACCTATCCTCTTTTAGGCAGAGTTTCTGTTTCATGAAAATTACATCACTGTCTAAGACCTCCAAACATTTTGCTCAACGGAGATCTCACTATTTCCTTGTAAAAGCTGCAGCTGAGGGGTATCCATGAATGAAATTACACTCCACATGATTTTCTTGGAATGGTGGAAACTGGGAGCTCTTCAGTAAGAGGCAACAGAGATGTTCTCCCCGTTTTGAGCCCAGAAAAACAAATATGGCAGCAGGGCGGGAATTGACAAACCAAAATCTGTTATTACTGTCAGATTTGGACGCAAAGTTTGTTCAGAGAAAGTCGTCAGGAAAATAACTAAGTTGGAGCTTAAAACTTGGGACTGTTCCTCTCCAAAGGAGTGTTCCCTGTTTTTCCACTAAAGATGGTGGGATAATTGGCAAGCGGAGCTGTTTTCCCTTCTCTGCTATTTTAAAAGTAAATAAAAAACACTTCACAGAAGAATTTTCACATCAAAAAAAGAACTTCCAAGATCATTTTCTCCTCATTAACCAGCCTGACCTGGGGACTGGCATGGAGGATTTTCTTGGGAGGCTGCTCAGCTGGGCGAGGATGTGAGGGACCGCCGGGTCCGGGATCACGGAACCACGGAACCGTTAAGGTTGGAAAAGACCTTCAGGATCGTCAGGTCCGAGGCATGGCCACCTCCAGCTCCGCCACAAAGCTACAAATCACTTGTCACCAACTTTGATCTACCTTGTTTCAGGTGGTTTCCCCCTCTCTGTCTATTATTTCTGCCAAGGGACCCGTGAAAATTAACTACAGCCCCCATCCCTGCTCGAGTGACCCGGCGCTCCATCATCCCGCGGCGGAATGGCAATAAATCATTTCAACTTTAATCTATTGTTATTGATGAACGTACAATTATTTGTCATCTAATATGCTGAAAATGATGACCAAAGAAATAGATCAACTTTTTTTTTTTTCTTCCCCCAAGTACGGCATTGATGGATTGTATCCCTAAACTGTTATTACACTTATAATGTACTCCTCTGCTATGACAGCACAGCTAGTTTTTTAATCATTCCATAGTAATCAACTTAAGACAACACAGCAAGACTCATAACTCATGTTCTTTTCATTTTTGGCAGTGATGGGAAATGAAAATGTTTTTATTCTTTTGAAATAATTCTTACCTGACTAGGCTGAAGATTGCTTTAAAATTGTAAATAAATGGTTGTTTATTGAGCTGGAACTGAAAAGTGACACATTAAAATGCCCGTTTCTGAAGAAAAAATAATAATTTAGGCCTGAGTGGAGCTAGAGTTGGTTAAAGGAATACTTTGTTTTTCTTTTAACTGGTTCAGTGCTAACTAAAATCTCACTTACTGGTTAAGTGATACAAGCAAGGCTCTAATTTTCATATTTAGGAGGAGAGTGTGTCTGCGAACACAGACTGGCTCAGGAAAGAAATCTCAGGGTGCATTTTCCAAATCTCCCTTTGTAAATCTGTGGGTTTGGGAGTTTTACACTTTCAGTCTCAACTCAGAGCTAGGACACAATCTAGAAATTATCATCAACTTAAGCCTGGCAGATTGACCGGAATTTGTAAAAAATCTCCTGGAAGAGGAAAGCCTCAGTAATTCCTCAAGAATTGTATGCATGGGAAGATCAGATGCTGCTTTCAAGGAGTCACCTCATTTCTGCAAAATGCACTCAATATAGAAGAGGAGAAAACACTTCAGGAAACTTTCTTGATTAAAAACAAAGGTCTGGAAAAATCTGGCGTTGCAACTCTACCAAAAAATATACACTAATAACAATAAAAAATTTAAAATAAACCAATGATGACTCTGCTCTGATGGGTTTATATATAATGTTATATTTATACATAAATAATTGGATTATTCCAATTATTAGTCCAATATATATATAAAAATTATTGGATTAGTCCCATTAAATGGACTAATGAGAACTTCTTGAACTCCTTTATTGCCCAACAGCCTTTGCACAGCCCACAGCAGCTTTCCCTCATTTCCAATTTATCTCCATATATTTTTTATCTATTTCTGTGGCATTTTTCAACTGGTTTTCAGTGTCATATCCTTTGCTGGGCAAAATCCAACCTCCTTCTCTGCTTCTGCTGTGGCTCCAAGGTTTGTCCCACCCCCTTGGGCACTGGTGGCTGCTGGTTTGGGAGTGCCTGGCCCTCCTTGGCTCCCAGGGAGGCCCTCCTCAGCCACACACCTGTAGGGTTTGTTTTCCAAAGCAAGAATTTCACAATGAGGCTTGAAAATCTGAAATCCTTTTACTCTTAAGGTTCTTTTCCCCCTGGCCACTTAGGAACCAATGAAACCATAACCAAATTTTCCTGATGACCATTATGACCAACTCACACATCAAGATGTTTCCTCTCACATCAGGATTTTTCTTTTTCATTGCCATGAGCACAACTTCAGTAAAAGACCCAGAAACAATGGATAGGGCTGACTGCTCGAAAGGGACACTCCATGGATGAAGCAGAAGGGACCTAAAATCCCATCTGGTCCCACCTCACCATGGGCACCTTCCACTAGACCTGGCTGCTCCAGCCTTGCCTTGAACCCTTGAAGGCCTCACCACACACAGACAAAAAATTCTTCATAATATCTGAATAAATCCACCCTCCTGCAGCTTAAAGCTGTTCCCCCTTGTCCTGTCCCTCCATCCCTTGTCCCCAGTCTCTCTCCAGCTCTCCTGGAGCCCCTTTAGGCCTTGGAAGGGCTCTGAGCTCTCCCTGGAGCTTTTTCTTGCCTTCTTTTTAAACACCTAAGAAAAATACTGCCCCACAAAATTAACCCTTGCTCCATCCCTGAATAACTCATAAAGGAGATTGTGCCAGGACCAATCCTCCAAAGAAATTGGGATTGAAGCACTGCTCTGACAATGAGTGTTCCTTTACAGCCTTTTAAAACAATGTTAACCTTTACAAGTGCCCTACCTGGGTACCAGAGCTGGTCAGCACCCAGCTGGAAAAGAACTGGGAGGGAAAATGCTGCTGTAAGCCAAGAGAAATGCAGATTCCCAGATTTACTAAGGCTCCATAAATCACCTCCAGGTCACAAAGGTCAGCTCTGGCTTGGATCCTGCTCCATCCCACTTGGTGCTGGCTGGAATGGGCCCTGTCTGTCACTGTCCAATGGCTCCAAAACCATCCCAAATCCCTCTGTTCTGGAGCACAGGAAAGTCAGCAGTGGAGAGCTTGTCTGCCATCCTAAAAGATCCAAAATTACCACATATTCTCCCCCAAAAAGCCTTATTTTACCTGTCTACCCTTTCAAAAGTTGTTAAAATCAATAGTTTTGTTCTGATAATCAGTACAAAATATATGGTAAAAACCACAGCGTGCGACGTAATTTTTAAAAATGAGAGAAGGGATTTGGAGCAAGCACAGGAATGTTGTTTGAAATCAATTTTTGCTCTGTCTCCATCAGGAAACTCACACATTCCAGAATATACATTAATCCTGAAGATGGGACGAGGTGCAGAGGAAGAATGGCAGGTTTGGTTTTTTGGTGGTTTTTTTCTGGTTCTGCAAAAGTTAAGATCTTTTAAAATTATTTTATGGGGACAGAAGAGCAACACTTGGTGTGCACACAGGAGAAGTGCAGGCAGCAAGTCCAAGCTCTGGAGTGACCCCAGGCTTGTGCTGAGGCACACAGGGATCAGCTCTCCCCATGAGGGAATTGGGAATGATGAGGAATAAATTCATTCCTGTCTAACAGTTTTCCACCAATCCTTTGCATGGCCTGATTTCTGTACAGTCCTGTGAGATAAAACACATTTTACTAGAACGAGGAATATTTTCTTTTCCTCACCAGCCTTAATTCCCTGCCTGTTTTGGTTGGATTCCTCACCCCTCACTTGTTGCAAACGCCTGCAGCAATTTCCACCACATCACCTCCAGTGCTCACTACAAAACATTTCTTTATCAAGGCACAGCACCGAGGCAGCAGAGATCCACTCCACAACTCCTTACCAACGAGAACAACCAATTCTGGAATACAAATTATTACATCTGCATCAAAAGCACACAGTACTCAACTCCAGAAATCTTTCGGGTTCTAAATGTGGGAAAAAACCATCAATCATGCCTGTTCTAATGGGAAATTACTAACAAATAATTAATGGGGAATGTTACACTTAAAACAACAACAAAAAAAGACCCAACAAACAACACCTAAAGTGCTGCCTGTTTAACCACCTGACACACTCAGCTCTATTTGCTTTTCCACTGAATTTACTTAGGGAATTATGGATGTTTCTAACTTGCTCGGATCTCCTTGCCTTTAGCCATCATTATCAGTTATCTTCAGGGGTAATCATTTTTCTTAAAATCATGACCCATTTGATATCTTAAAAACAGCAACATTAATTTTCATTTGTCACGGCGCAGGGTATAAATTGGCTAAATGAGAATAGCATTCTTCTCGAGCAATCAGTTCTACATGATTAACCCAAATATTGCCAAAATATTGTTTACCATTCATTTGTATCCGAGGCAAAGGAGAGCCACGATCCATGAGTTAGAGCAGGATTAATTTAGGTTCTGCTCTGTATTAAAACTTGCCACAATGATTCATAATCATCTGACTGGATATTTATCCTGACAAAACCGTTTCATTTGGGGAGCTCCTTCATCACATGATGCCCAAAAGCATCTCTGCTTCCTCATGCTTGCAGTATACACCACAGAAAGGCAAATTCGGGTTTGGGGTTGGGTTTGTGTGTTTGATGTACTCCCAACTTTTTTCACTTCTTCATTTTATTTCCTTGCTGCGGGAGGATAAAGTCGATGGTCTTTACCACCATCTAGTGGATTTAATGACTTACAACAAGCCACAATTATATATACTAAAAAAAAAATAGGGATAAAAATATTCAATCTGTATTATATATGGAATATATCCATTTTATGGTGAATATGACATTATTTTTCACATTTTGTGCATTCAGGTGTGTTGTAGCTTCTAATACAACACTCAGCAAAAATGGATAAAAATCCCAAAGCAGTGAATCTGTGACTCATTGGTACAAGCAATAGAACAGGAAAAAAATTACCTCAATGGGAGATTTAGATGGAAAATTTCTTCATGGAAAGGGTTGCCCAGCCCAGGGCAGTTCCCCATTCCTGGAGGGATTTCAAAGTCCTGTGGATGTGACACTTGGGGACGTGGATCACTGGTGGCCTTGGCAGTGCTGGGAATGGTTGGACTTGATGGTCTGAAAGGGTTTTTGCAACCCAAACCATTCCCTGATTCCACATTCTCCTTTTTTCAATGCCTGGTCACTTTTTCCCTCCAGCAGCAAAACCATCTACACCCAAACCACCCCTTTGAATGACAATTTTTCCCCCCTATCTTAACAAAATGGATTCCAACCTCCCAAAAAAGACTTTTCAGGTGGACATTGCTGCCCATTACCTGGAAGGGGGAAAGAGGAGGGAGTTTTCCACTCTGGATTTAGTGATAAAGGTCTGGGTGTTCTTTGTGCTACAGGATCCAGATACGATTTTTGAGACAGGATTTTTGGTTATATTCCTTTAGCTGCATATTGGAGAAAATACCTCCATTATGTAAGAGATCCTCCTCCCATGGTGGAAAAAGTAGAAAAGGTTTGACTGATTTAATAATATTTTTTAAATAAAGACTAAAAGACTTTATATATATATAATATATATATATACTAATTGTTTGGCAGTTATATAAACATTTTTTCCTTCTCCACGTGCAGCAGGATGGACCTAAATTGATTCCTGTGCTATCCATGACACCACAAAATATGGACCAACATTTTATCCCTGAAGAACCAACTGGCCCAGGGACTTTTCAAATTTTGTTTTCTCTCAGGAAATGGATGGGCAGCACCACCTGCCCTTCCTTCTTACAACACTGACCTTTTGTGACACCTGACAGGTCAAAAATGCAAAACCAAAACCAAATTCACTCAAGATTTGCTTCCAGCTTTCACCCAGATTGCTCCAAGCCCCATCCAACCTGGCCTTGGACACTTGTGGATGGGACATTCTCCACCTTTTCTTTGCCAGTGTTTCACTGTAAAAACTTTCTCATAAACCAACTTTCTAAACCAACCCTCATTTAACTCAAAATGCTGAATTACCAGCAGTCTCCTTCCCAACTACCCAAGGTTTTAGTATAAACCCTGGCCTTTCAAAAAAAAAAAAAAGGGAAAAAAATTTAAAATTAAGCAAAAAGCCTGAAGCAGCTTCTCTCATTGATACCCAGCAGAGGACTGTGTCCTTCCTGGAGGGACCTCCTTGGATTTTGCACCTGATTAAGTCCAAACTCAGGGTTGGAGTCACGCTCTCGGTGACTCAGTGCTCTGGTTGACTGCCTGACAATCTCCACAGGGTAGAGTGCAATTTGCTTGTGTGCCCCAATTAGCAGTGCTAATTGGGGCACAAAATCTGTGTAAATCTTTTTTTTTTCTAATTGTTTTTTTCCTCCTTTTTTTTTTTTTAAACTCAACCACCATTGTGAGAATGGCAAATGGGCACTGGAGGCTGATCTGTCCTGCCCTTCAAACGTGTCACAGAGAGTGGGGAAAGTTAAAGAGTTTGGAGTATCACGGAATTCCAGCGTGGTTTGGGCTTGCAGGGACTTCAAAGTTCATCTTTCCATCAGCTGCCATGCACAGGGACACCTTCCACTATTCCAGAGTGCTCCAAACCTGACCCTGGAGACTTCCAGGGATCCAGGGGCAGCCACAGCTGCTCTGGGCACCCTGTGCCAGGGCCTCCCCACCCTCCCAGCCAGGAATTCCTTCCTAAAATCCAATCTAAATCTACTTTTTTTCCAGCTAAAATCCATAGCTTGTGGATAAAGGCAGAACTTTTCTGATAATACCAAGTTCCACAAGTTTTTCTTCAAGCAACCCAGAGGTATTTTTGATGAAGATGTGCAAGGGATGGCAGAGGTTTATATACAATTATTTCAGCTGTGTGCCAGATTCCACAGGTGCTGAGTGATACAGTAACTCATTTTAACATCAATATTCTGTTATTTTCACACAGAAATGGCCCTTCAGATGCCACTAGCATGCATTAATATTTATTTTTAACCCAAACTTGTAAGTTTGCTTGTGTACAATCAGGGAGAAAAGCCTTTGCACACTTTTGCACACACAAAAATCAGCTCAAGATCAAGTGATCCTCACTGGATCATTGTTGTGCCTGATGCTCCAAACAGAATCCCAGACTGGAATATAAATATTTACCAATTCAAAGAGGATATGCAAAAGAAACAACCTAGAGAATGAGATGGTTTTTGCTTTTCTATGATGCCATTTGATAACACTGTAAAAGAATTATTGCACACTCCTCCAGCTAACACACTCCCCATTGCAGAAGGGCAAACTCAGTTTATTGTGATCTATTTTAATAATAAAAGAACAATTATCTCTTCCTCAGGAGCTTCAAGCCTAAATCACCTCACGTCCTTAATTCAGGATGCTGTGAAAAAATCACAATATTTACAAAGAACCCATTGCTCCAGTCTGGAGCTGAAGGAAACAAAACCAGGATATTGACAATTTGGACTGGTTATTTGTGGGTGTTATTCCAGGGTGACTGAAACAGCACAAGGAAAAACACTTTATCCGTGAAAAGTTTGTGAACATCCTGCTCCAAAGTCTCCATCCCAACTGGACAAGATGGGACGTGGAGAAAGGGTTGGTCCTGAGAGCTCAACTTAAAAATTCTCCATTGTCACAATTTCCATGGGCTTTTTACTTTGAAATAAAAATAATATATATATATAAAGATTTTAAAATATTATCTTTATATATAAAGATATAAAATCAATTAAAAATCAAAATTAAATAAAATTATCTTCTTTTATGGCTCTGTCCTAACTGACAAGATGAAAAAAGTTTGCTTCTATTTTACTGGGACTTTAATTGTTCATACTGTTACACTTATAATAATTATTAATTAATTATTAATTATTACAATAATTAAGCTCACACACATGCCAAGGTGCCAGGGGAACAAATGCTGAGCCAAAACACACAGCCAAATAAATTTTTAATAAATTTTTAAAATCCCACTTTTCAGGTGGCACCTCTGGAGCTCTGGTCCATGGCATCAGATCCTGCCTGTACCCAAGTTCAGAGGCATTTTTTCTCCCCTCTGAATTCTCACTCCTGGAAAATCTGACTCCAGGGTGGGTGTGGAAACCCCTGGCCCTTCAGCAAAGTTTCTTTGCCATGGATTTGGAAATAAGAGAGTGACTCCACATCCTCCCCTGAGCAGAAAGATCCATCTTTAGCAGGAGCCCAGCAGGGTCTGGCCCGTTTCAATCCCACACAAACACAGCCAAAGGCTCCTGGAGCTGCTCAATAAACACAGGGTGAAAACAAACCCAGGCAGAATCAGCAGCAAAGATAAATAAAAGCCATTGTGGGACTGCTGTGGTCCCAGGAAATCTCTGTGGCTTCCCCTGGATCACACCTGGAGCTCCAGGTTTGGGACACTGACATTGCCACCCTTTGTCACCCATCCCTTTAGCACCCAGAATTGCACAGTGACATTTTGGGGTGAATTATTCCACATCTTTGCCTGTAAAATAATTCCCTTTCCCTGGACAACATGCACATTGCTGCTGCAACCCCTGTGTCACTTATTCCAGAGGGATAAAAGGGACCCTCAGCTCCAATTCCTGAGTGAGGATTCACTTCCCAACCATCCCAGGGAGTGCCCTGGGGTCAGCGTGGTCCAGAGACACAAAGAATTCTCCAAGGAGCCAACCAAGCAGAGGTTTCACTGCCAGGACACAAAAACCTGTCTCATTTTATCTCCCAACCAAATTGCTCCAAGCCCCATCCAACCTGGCCTTGAACACTTCCAGAGATGGAGCAGCCAAAATTGAAATTCTGGACTCAGAACTCAAATTCAGATTCTGAAATAAATTCTTAAATTTCTATTGAGAACAATTCTTTCAGCAAAACAAATTTTCAACCATTTTTTTATCCTCCACGGGAAGATAAAAACTAAAAATGTTTGGAGTTTGATACGAAGGAAAGCCCAAAGAAGAAGGAGCTGCAGGAACTGGGTGCAACCGAGAAGGAAAAACTTTTGGAACAGTAATTATTATGGAAATAATCTTCAGCCACCCTGTGGAAAGCCTGACATGTGTTAAGGTCAGGCTCGTGCTAACTCAGAAAATCTTTTCTAAGCTGAACCCTTTAAAGAGGACGATTTAAATTAATAGGTACAAACACCCTCAGCTCCAGTGAATGCAATCAGAGGCAGAGGCCAGGGGAGAAGAAAGATTGGACAAGGCATAGTTTGACCCAACAGCATCCTCTGGATGTGGGATTTTGGGGTTGTCCTGTCCTGGGCCAGGAGCTGGACTTGATGATCCTTGTGGATCACAACGTTCCATGAGAAGGACAAAGAAAGGGTGTCCCTTAAAAATCCAATTTATGGACACAGAGATGGGGATGAGGAGCTGCAAAATCAATATTTCTATGCCAGGTATTCCTGCTGCAGGATATTTGGGAAGAACACAGAGGAGATTCAGGGATCACACCCAGACAGAATGGCCCCTCTCCAAACTGACCCCCAGACAGCACCACCGAGGGCACAGACAATCCCAATCTGTCCCTGATGATTCCAGCCCAACCCCTTGCTCCTCCTGGGAATGCCAAACCCTCTCTGCCTCCAACACAAACCAGGATTTGCTATGCAAATCACATGGACAAAAAATGTATTCGACATGACAGAGCTAATCAATGACAACACTGCGGGGACAGCTGGGCAGCACTTCCGTGGAGCAGCCCTCGTTGGGGGAAACTCTGGGCCACAAATAATTCATCTCCCCTTTATTAAATAATTAGATATTAACAGAGAACCACTGATTAGGCTGCACTGCTGTGATAGTGTGTATTTTCCCTCTCGACTTTGTCACCGAGGTCACCAAACCACCCAAAGCCAAGCAGGAGAGAGGGAGACAGTGCATGGGCATGGCTGGAGAGAGAAGCCTTTCATTAACCCTCCTGATCCCCCATAATTTCATGTGTCAGCAGCTAATCAGCCACTCACTGACATCATCAAGGGACGGGGAGAAAAGATGTCCCGAGGGGCCGATCACTTCTCACAGGAGAAAATCTCCACTTGCACCCGGAGCGTGAGCGGATTTCGCAGATAAATAAAGTGGGTTTGCATTATAATCACTGCTGCAATTTATGTTTATGCTGTTGGCAACAAAGATTTATATCCAGCACGATGGAGATCGTAGTTAAAGGAGACAGTCCTTGATAGTCCAACCCTTTCAGACTTTGTCTTGTACTTTGTCACTCAAAAAAACACAAGAAAATCATCTCCTCGCTGGTCCACAGCTCTATTAATGCCACTGGTTTGCCAGACAGAAGAGGAGATACAAGGAATGCTGCATTTTAATCATTCTGTACTTCCTTAATACTTTTATCCTGAAAGATTCTGTAAATCTAATCAACACAACACTTAATTCATCTACAGCCAAGAGCAAGCCCCCTCTGAAGCAGGACAGAGATGTGTCTTTGGTAGTGCTGCCAAAAGGGCAGGGACGGAGGGGTCAATCCCATCATCCCGGGGTCTCCAGGGTGCAATAAATGATGCTGCCCAGGGGCTGTGGGGTTGTACACCCGAATTTCCAGGTTTACCTGGGATCTCCAGGGATAACAGAGGGACAAAACCAAGTCTGTGCCCTTCAGAGGGTTTCCCAAAGGAAGACATTACTGTGTGTCCAGCCTGGATGGATTTTATGGCATCCCAGAGGAGCTGCAGGGATGTTTCCAGCATAAAACGTGGGTGGGGAGTGTGGACATGATTTTCTGAGCCTGAGAGAATTTTTAGCTTGTGGCTAGCTTCCCCAAGGGAAACTTTTCAACAGTTTCTCTTCCCAAAACATCTCTCTGTAAATAACAACTTTTCTCAAAACATTTTTAAGTAAACAATATTCTTTTTCCCATAACAAACCTCTCTTCGGGTGTTGTGCGCTATTTCTGTAGTTTAACCAACGAATTTGAGAGGCGTCAAACGCTGTGCACCAATAATGTGCTTTTTAGCACAGCATGCTATAAAAAAGAGCAGAAATGAATTGTAAATAAAGCTTTTATTTTCTCTTCTGTCTTCTGAAAATTACTGGAGTCAATTACCCTTATTTCATGTCCTATGCTGACAGGGGAGTGTCACACAGCTTGGTAATACCAATACACTTTCCAACAAGGAAGAGGAGAAAGAAGGGACTGAGGTGTCCCACACCCCAAAAACCAGCCTGGAAACCCTGCACCACTTTTCATGGGATGGAATATAAACAAAAATATAAAAATACACTTTATATATTAATTATTATCTATATTATATAAATATAAATAATTATATTTATATTTTATATTTGGAAATAGGCATCCTGCCTGGATGGTCTTTCCACGCCCCAGGCATCAACTTCACAAAACTCACCCACTGGGTTGGATTCAATCCTAAAGGTCTTCTCCATCCCAAATGATTCCATGATCCATGATCCATTTGGAAAGCCACAGGACATTCCCTCACACACCTCCCACAGTCCCTTCTTACAACACCAACATCAATGCAGGACACAAAATAAAGATGATTGACTCCAGTAAATCCTCAGAAGGCAAAGAAAATAGAAACCCTTATTTCATAATTCTTCCCCTATTTTATAAGGTATTTCGATACAAAAGAAATATGATTGGTGCAGAGGAATGACACCTCTCAAATTCCATTGGTTAAACTACAGAAATAGAAAACACCAGCTGGGCAAGGTTGTTATGAGAAAAGGCAGTTATTTACACAAGGTTGTTTTGAGAAAAGAAAACTGTTGAAAAGTTTCTCTTGGGAAAAAAGCTGGCAATTGTTAGCAGGCTAAAAAATTCTCTCAGGCTCAGAAATATCAGGCCCACACACCCTCAAGTCCAGCTCAGCACCATGCTGCACAAACACGAGGCAACACAGCAAAAATAATCTAAAATATCTATCTAAATATCTAAAATATCTATTCCTTGGTCATCGTTATCTCATGGATTCATGGATTTGTGCAGCTGGATCTGATTTTTCAGGGTGCTGGAACTCCTAAATCCTTAAATGTGTGATGTCCATGTTTTCTGTCTCTCATTGACATCCAGAAGGAGAAATCCCATGTTCCCACATGGAAAAACATCCCCTACCCCAATTAGGCATTAGAAATTTATAATTAACACATCATCACCAACAACCTCAATAAAGACTTCCCAAACAGCCAGGTTAGCTTGGATGTGGGAGACTGACTTGTATCCAAAAGAGTATCCAAAATTTAATTAAAATATTGCTTAATAATGGTTTAAGTGCAGAAGAAGCTCAACCTGAAGTCCTTCAAAATGGAAAAAAAAGAAGATTCCTGCCTTGTAGTGGCAAAGAACTTTGAAAAAATATAGAAAAGATATCACAGTATGGGGAAAAATATGGAAAGAAATTATGGAAAAAATAATTTTGGAATGTGAGGAATACAACTGTTGAATTCTACTTGGCATTGGTCATTTTTTTTCTACTGGAATGGATGCTGCCCTTCCAGCAAGCAGATCTTACAGAGTAGATTTCTATTCTATTTCTATATATCTAATAGATTATCTATATTCTATAGATTTCTATTTTTCTGAGTTTTGGAGAGTTATGAGTTAAAAAATAACTCACAGAGGGACATTCACTTAATTGTGCTCAATTGCTTAACAGTAATAAACCAATGACAGCCCAAACCACTGAATTAAGTAACTTTACAATCACACTCAGGTGATAACATGAAACTTATGCATTTGTATGGACTGCAAAACAGCAGTGGAAAATGTTATTTTTGTATAGAGTTGCACCTCTTTGTTTTATGTTCAGACTGTAATTATGTATTTCCAAATATATAAGTATGTAAATATATCTATAAATATAATATATTTATAATATAAATATATTCAAAACTCCATTTTTATTAACACCTCTTCTCTTAGCACTGACAGATTCTGCACCTACTCGTGTTTCTCACCAAGCAGTCCTAACCTGGAACTGAAAATGTTGGGAATCCAGAATTTCTCCTTGGAATCTTCATTCCAGCTGCTTTGTTGGGCACAAATATTGGAACTGCTGGGGAGCTGTGCCTAAATCTCTCTGTCCTAGCTCAAATCATGAGCACATATATTGTAACACAGAGCCATTAACAGCAGAGCCAGGAAATTGCCACTAAGGATCAGCTGCCACCAGCACATTCAAACCACACCAAAATAAAGGTGAAATAAAATTTTCCTAATATTGACTAATATATTTCCTAATATTGAATTGAGTTTCCTCTCTAATTTTGAATGTTTTTTGTTAAGCAGAACATCACTACAAGAGAAACTTTTGCATCTCTCCCATGGTTTTAATTTTCTAATGTGCCCATTTCTTCATTTTTATTATTTTCATTTCTTCATATTTATTATTAAATTATTTTATTTATTTTATTATGTTGCAAAATTCAAATTTGGAATAAAACAAATAAAAAGTTATATTGTTTTAAAATTGATTTTTTTTTCAGCATGGTATTGATTTATCCTAGCCTAGACCTAATCTCTATTTATTAGGGGTTTTTTTCCTCATATCTAGTTCTTCTGCAAGGTTCATTTATAAATAAAAAGCTGAATTTAGCCCAGTTTTACTTTAATTAAACAGGTTCATAATTGAGAATAAGGATTTTTGACCTCAGGACCAAATAACCCCATTTTTTCTGTGTGATCTGGGTATCATTTTTAGGCATAAGAACAACCTGAAATGATCACATCCTTAAACAAAATTTTTTCCCAAAAAGAGAAATGAGCAATAGAGCAAAGTCTAAACCCAAGGCAAAACCAGGATTTTCCAAGGGTCACCTTTGCCATGGCTCCATGAAAATGAATTTTCCAAATGCAGCCCAAGGCTCCCCAGAGCTCTGGGGTTGCCATGGGACAGGAAATTCAGTAAGTTTAGATATAAACAATATTTAAATTCTCAGCATATGCAGAAGCTGCATCTGACACAGCCTCATTATGCAGTTTGTTCTGCTGGGGAGAGAATAAGTTTCACACCTAAAAATATGCACTTTTCAGGTACTAAATGTTAAATATCTCCATTCCCACCTACCCCAGCGTTACCCAAATCTATTTTTTTTTTTTGCTGTTATCCACCTACCCCAAAGTTACCAAAAAGCTCTTTTTTTTTTTTTTTTTTTTTTTTTTTCTGTTAGTGCTATGAAGAGCATACAGCCAACCTTCTAATTTTAATTTTCTGGAAGAATCCCCGGGAAGACGTGGAAATTGTTTCTTTCAGGACACTTTGTTTGGCTTTAAAACCCAAGTCTGGGCTTCAATGACTCCTGAATGTCAGCACATCTCTGATTCCCAAAATATGCGGTTTAGGGAGGGATATGGAGCCTGTTCCCACTCCAGGATAATTCCAGCATTAATTTTCACCTCTAATTGTTTCCTCCTCCAACAGCCCCACAGAGAGGGACTCCCAGCCCTTGGTTGCACATAACTTATCACAGCATTAAATTTGCCTAAATTGTGCTCCAGTGCTGCCACGCTGCTGACCCCTCAGTCTGTAAACAAATACATTTGTTTCTCCATGTATTTATGTTTTTTGTCTCCTAAATGGTGAGAAAATGAGCCTGGAATCTTCATATTGTAATTGTATCATCAAAGCCTGTTGAGAATACGATAAAGTAACCAGAAGTTAAATTATCAATAAGAGTCATTTATTTTGCATTTTTATTTTAAAGAATACTTATGAGAATTGTGATAAATTAGCAGTGACAAACTACTTCTTGCAGGCTGATTTTGTGTGGAGAGTTTAATTAAACATTGCAGCTGTTTATCTCTATGGTGATTAAATTTTCATATGTAAATTACATGTATTAAGATCAAGATACTTATGTAAATGTCACTTGCCTTAATGTTTTGTGTTACTGTTATTAACATCTCACCATCAGCTTGTAATCTTCTTGTATTGCATTACGCCGCCGTGCACTACATGACTAAAATAAGTAGATTTATATCTTAATAACAAACAAGTTTTTAAAAAGAACATCTCGCTATGTAATTGAGATGTAGATAAAAAAAAAAAAAACCACACACATTAAAAAAAAAAATAAACTGTCGAGGGTGAGCTGCTGGAAATTTTGAGAACTTCATTGGCTCGAGCTGTGTTTGTTTGTGGATGTGGCACTTGGGGACGGGCTCGGTGGCCTTGGAGGGGTTCTCCAAGCTGAGCAATTCCATGGGTGCCTCCCATCTGTCTGCAAACAATATTTGGAGTGGGAAGCAGCATTTTTACACACAGGGGCCAAGAACAGCCCCCAGGGGCAATCGTGCTCCTTCCGCTGTGGGGGAGAGCAGGATCATTTCACTGCACCCACCTGAGAACAAAAACTTAAGCTAGACATCTAAAAACCCACTCAGAATTACCCCCCGTCTGCTTAGAGCAGCTGAGGGCATCGTGTTTTATTCTGTGTTGTCCCCACCAACTAAAAAGTTGTATATCTGAAATGAAAACTTTCTAAACAACAACAAACCAGATTTGTATTTCAAGCAGAGAAAAAAGCTCAAGATCCACCCACACCCATTTCCGACAACCAAAAGAAACCCCTGAGAGGTCATAAATATTTCTTTAGCAATAGAACTTTTGAGCTCCTGGATCTTACAATGAGTCAAAAGAAGAAAATTGCTGACATTTGTCATTTACTACATTTTTTACCTATATTTTTTCTACTCTGTACCCCAATGAGCATCATTCCTATTCCCCTTGATGATAAAGATTATCTACAACTTGGAGTAAAGATACAGTGAAGGTACATCTGATCTTAGTTATCAGACAGAGGGAAGTTCTTAACACCCAAAGTTCCAACTCTAACACAAGAAAGACTTTTCATTATGCCAGTCATGCTTGGAGCCCTCCGACAGGCAGACACTCACTGACAGCAGGAAATCAAATTCATCGTTTGCAAAAACAAATTAAGGAGCCCAAATTGCAGCAGGCAACACACAGAAAATGAGATAAAACCACTCGGGATTAATTTCTTTTGAGGAATCCAGAGGTTCTGCATGATCTTGGGGTGCTGTGATGGGCAGGAGGAAAGGGAAAGATCCCGGGGTGGTTGGGGCTTCATTTTCCCCCACTGCCATCCAGAGGCACAGAGCAATGCCAAAGGAGGGCACATTACCCCAGGATCTGCTCCAAAGCACTGAAAAGCTTGGAAGATGCCACATTCAGGCTGGATTTTAGGAAAAAGGGTTTTTTTACTGAAAGAGTGATAAAGGATTGGAATGGCCTGCTGGGGGAGGTGGTGGAGTCACCATCCCTGGATGTGTTAAAAACAGACTGGATGTGGCACTGGGTTGAGGCTGAAGTGTTGGGGCTGGGTTGGACTTGATGATCCTGGAGGTCTCTTGTGATGCTGTGAAATAACTGTGTGCATGTTCTGATGGGCAAACCAAAGCTGAGGCTCAGCAGGAGCTCAGTTCTCTCTCAGTGCAATGTGCTTTGAAGGCATTGAAGCTGGCACCAGGAATTAGCAGTGATTTTATCTGTCCCTCAGTGCCAAAAATTCCATCTGATGAGAGCCTGACTCTGTACTCTCAGGGTGGCACAAACACATCTCTCCCAACATCTGCAATCCCCAAATCCACTCTGAGTTGCCTTTTTATTTTAGGGTCTTCAATTGCACCCCAAACACGCTTTGGGGATTAAACCCATTTCCTTACAGATTTTTCTATTTCCAAATTTAAAATAAATTATATCCATCCTTTAGATCCACTCACACATTAAACTGGCATAAAAGTGGGGTATTTTTCCTTTTCCCAGCACCAGATTTCAGATCTTGCCAGAGAATATTTGCAATGTTTAGACTGTCCTAAAGTCCTTATCCATGGCTTGGTGCACCCCAGCTCTGCCTCTAGCACATTATTCCTCATTATTCCTGCCTTCATCTGTTTTTAGCTAAAAAGATGAGGGCAGCATTTTGGAGATTACCAACCTTCCACTAAGGAATGTGATGGATTCTCAAAAGTCAGCTGTTCTACAAGGATTTGGTGCTGAGTTCCACTTGCTCTACTTTGAGGAGGCACAAGAACAATCTACCCTGAAGATCACTGAAAATTTACCTTTGAAATTTTTTTTTCAAGTTAAAAGTTTTGTGGGGTTTTGTTTCCATGAAATAAGGTCTGTGTTTGGAACTGTTCCTTCCCATGGAAAAAACTGCTGTGGCAAAAGAATAAATCTGTCCAATTTTCATGGACAGCAACAACCTCAATTAATTGGAAACTGGATATCACAACATTTTGGGGTTTTGTCTCCTGCACGGAGCACGTCTTTGATGGGAAACTCCAACCTGTGACACTTCCCCAGCTGAAATGCAGCAGAATTTTTGCAGCTGCAGAAAGACCTAATCCAGACACGGAAAACTGGTTCCAAGTGCCATCTCCAACGTGGGAGAAGCCCCCCAGGCTACCAAGGGGAAAGACAAAATCACAAGTTCACGTCACAGATCCTTCCTCACCGGCAGCTCCATTCTCCAGTGGATTTCTTGGACATTGAGAAGTGAAGGATTTGTCCCTGCATCCATCCATGGATTCATTTCCTGTCTCTGTGTTTGCACCAGTTTGGGTTGGGTTGCCCTGGTTCATCACCGCTACAACCACGGCATGGAAAAGGGACTGTGGGACCATAAAGAGACAGAGACAAGAGGAGCAGGCAAATTGTGAGGAAGAAATCTCCTGCTTCTCCACACAAATCTCACCCCCAGCCGAGGAGAAAGGGTGAAATATTGTTTATGGGGGCTTTGGAAATGACTGCATTATCCTAAAGATTGCCTGGATCTCTCCACAGCTCTTAAACATGGACAGATCATGATGAAGATCACCACGAGGCATTTCTCTGCCACAAGAAAACCTACTCGTGCTATTTAAGTTTAGTTTGCCATAAAACTTCCTCTCTTCACTGGCTGGCTGTCTACAGAAAATAATAACCCTGAGTAATGATCATAGCCGGGATAGCTGGCAGCAGGTCCACCACAATTACCAGAAGTTAATTAGAATTATTAAAATAACAAACACGAGGCCACCGATATTGTACGTCTACATTTAATAATGGAACTCAACGGTGCATCTGATTCACGAACTACATTTATTATTTTAAAGCCTTTTCTTTCTTACCAAATTAAATATTGATGGATTATCCTCTCCAAATCAGTTGGTGGATTGGATTCTATTTATACAAGTCCTAAAAATTAAGCTTTAGAGCAGAACTATAAAGAGTCTCTTGTCTCCCCGAACAGTAAAATAACTTGCAGTTCATTTTTGCTTGTTGCTGCCCTCTCCGCAGCGTTCTGTTTGGAAAATGAAATTCCAGACTTAAAACCAATTTGCCAGACAATTTCATCAAACACAGTTTCACCTCCTGTTGCTGATTTAATCCAAATTTATTTAAGGCCACGCTTGCAAGAAATCTCAAGTTCAAGTTGTCAACATCTTTGCACCCACGTGAACCCTAATAATTTTAACATGCACAGCCTCCACAGTTTTAATTTTCAAGGGCATTTCAACACCTCTCTGCTCTCCGACATGCTCGGCTGTGCCCCTCCTGCCTCCCTCCTTCACACCACGATTATTTTAATCAGACAACTCGGAACAGATTGAACACGTGTTTACTCCACTCCAGCATGTGCACAGTGTTGTAAAGAGCCTGCTTTTATTTTTAGATCCTAAAAGTGAATTATGCAGCACATGGGATCAGGAGAGAGTTTTCAAGCTTGTACATTGGCGGATTTGAGGAGGAATTGCTGACACACATCACGCTTCCTTGCACAGGCAAGCATTGTCAGGGCCATGCATCATCAGATTTTCTCTTCATTTTTTCAACCAAATCAACCCCTTTTCATACCAGTGCTCTCCTCAGTCATTTGGCAAAAGGCAAATATTGTTTTATTTGCAATAACTGAAAATATATGGAGCTCCCTGAGCTGCTCAGAAGGTTTTCCTTTGAAGTACAAGAAAAAGCTCAATTCCTCTTTCCATTACCAGCTACCTTGGTCATCAGCTTTCCTCTATCCTTCATGTATGAAAGAAAAATATATAAATAGTTTAAAGGTGTTTATATACATACATATAGATATATAAAAATTATTTTAAATAAAACAATTCCTAGAGGAAATCGGTAACAAAAGCAAAAGTTCAAATGTTATCTATTCAAACACCAAAAATTACAAGCCAGGTATTGAATTTTCATCTACTCTCCCTTCAATCAGTTACTGTGGGTTCAAATGACCCCAAGTAATTAAGGAAGGAGGATGATAAGATTCAAAAGAACCCTAAAAAATGCTGAGAAGTCTTCAGGCTATAAACTGTTTCTCCAAACTTCACAGGAACAAAAAGGAGGAAGAGGTAGAAAATGCAGCTCCACTAAAATAACTTTCTTTTAAAGATTTACACTTGCTATAAAAGAAAGTATCTCCAGATAATTTTCACTGTAAAACCCTTCCAACCCAAACTATCGCAGGATTCTACAAAAATTTAAAATTAATAGAGAAAGGAAAGAGCAAGAGGGAAGAGCTTTCCCTGCAGCTGGAACCTGAACCAGATTTTGGTGTCAAATATTGTGGGACCAACCCATCCAAGGATCTGGTAGAGCAAAACAAACCAAAGAGCTGAGCTTCCAGAAAAAGGTTCTGCACAAATTCTGGGGGAAACACATGGGAGTCTGGGAAACAGCTTGCTGTGAGAACAAGTTAGAGACTCTCAGTCTTAAAATAAAAGTTCAACAACAACTCGCCACAGTGTGAAAGCCCTAATAAGGATCAGCCTTTAAACAGCAGCTCTCCAAAAGAAGCCCCACACAGCAGATCCAGCAGGACTCCAGCCCACCAGGGAACACAATTTGGCTTTTTCCTCACTCCTCCAGCAGCAACACAAGGAGACTCCCACACTGACTCCTTGACCACTTCCACACTGCCTCCCTCCCAGTCTGCTCCTCTGTGTTTCCCAGAATATCTGGGGATTTTCCTTAATTAAAGGATTTCACACCATGTTATCTGTGGTTAACACAAAACCAAGCTTTACTGATTTGATCTCCGCACGTCTGGCACCGTTTGCTCCGGCTCTGGCACCACCTCTGAATGCAGCCTGAGTCTGACCTCTTGGGCTCAATCCTAAACCTTCCACAAGACCCTCGATTGTCCCAAGCCAAGGGTTGAACAAAACCCAGCATTGCTTCAAAAGCATCCAGCTGAATTATTGATTAGATAATCATTATTTTTTCATATATCAACATCATTTCTCAAGGAAGTTTGTCCTTCAATTGAGGCAAGAAAAGAAGCAAATTTGGGACTTCATTTTCCTCTTTTTCCCTTCTTTCATGTTCACCATTCCTCTCTTTGCTTTAAAACTTGGCCAGTGTAGGTGAACAGTTCTTCTGGTTTTCATTATTGTGAAAACATCTTTTTTTTTTTTGCCATTCCATCATGAATTTTTCCCATTTTCCTGCTGTCTATGGTGAGCCCCATGCCCTGAACGGAATGAGGTTGTGCACATCCAACATGGGGAGCAATCCAATTTGTTCAACTTCTACCCAGAGCAGACACCTGGATTCCACCCCTCTGAATTTAAAATCTCCCCTTGGTAAATTTTCAAGTGTTGATGTCAGGTTTGCTGGTTAGGGTGAGAGAAAACAGCCTCAAGTTTAGCCAGGGGAAGCAAAGGAATGGATATGAGGAAAATTTCTTCCCTCAAAGGGTTGTCCAGCCCTGGCACAGCTCCCTTGGGCAGTGCTGGAGTCCCCATCCCTGCAGGGATTTCAAAGCCTTGTGGCACTTGGGGACATGGGTGGCCTTGGCAGTGCTGGGCAATGTTTGCACTCTGTGGTCTGAGAGGGCTTTTCCAACAGGAACTGGAAAACTGGGATTCTGTGATCATCACTCCCCAAAGATGCTAAACCCAATTTTATTGTTTTTATTTTTCTCCAGCCCAAATACCCACTCTGCACTTCCATGAGAGCTGCTCCCCATCAGAAAACCATTAAATGATATTGGAAACTTATCCAGACACTGAGACATCACAGTTTGAACAGCTGAGAAGTTCTAGAAGTCGGATCCCTCACTAAAACCTACACAGCGACTTCTGTGAGCACCCAAAATAACAAACCACCGAAACTTTGAGGTGGGGGTGTCACTTTTAACGTTGATTTCCAGTGCTGGGGCTGAGTCAAAGGGAGCCTTGTCACCGACTCCCAAGTTCCTGTGAAGCCGGGCCTTTGGTGCCCCAGCTCCCGAATCAAAATTCCACCCAGCACAAGTGTGAAAATATTTTCAGCGTATTTATTAGCACCTCCTCTCGCTCAGAAGGCAAACAGAGCGACGAGATTTCAGGAGAGTGAAAGACAGAATATTAGCCCCCCGTGCTGCCAGTGCTCCCAAATTTCTGCCAATTCTTGTCACTCCCGACCCCGGGCGGCCTCACGCGATTTTATTTAATCAGCCCATTTCCAAATTCTTCAAGGAAAAAAAAAAAAAAACAAACGAAGTTAAATAACAAATAGCATAAATATTTTAATAGGCCTTCACATTACCAACTGCCAGACCAGCTGTCTAAACTGCAAGAGTTTCGTGGCTTTTTTTTTTTTTTGTAATATATTTTAATTTTTTTTTTTTTTACAAAGCAGAAACACATACGTCTGCGCCTCCAAAGGCATCTGTCTTGGGAGTGATCCCTGGCCCTGGGCACCACGGCACAGACACTCCTCAGGGACACTTGGAGGGTGCTGGCTCCCATCTCTGCAGCCTTTCCATGCTCCTATGGCAAGTGGGAAGAGGACAAAACCAGTCCTGAGCTCAGCGTTAAAAGCTCAGATCCTTCCCTGAATAATTTTCAGCAAGAAAATTATTTTATTATTTTATTTTTTCATGTATCTACCATCAGGCAAGAAAAAGCAGGTTTGCTGGTGGTTGCCTGCTTGTGGAAAGTCTGGTTTTCCACAGCTATGATCCCAAAAAGCAGAATCTGGCTTCATCCAAACAATATTTTGGGAATTTGGTTTTTGTGACAACCTGGTCTAGTGGGAGGTGTCCCTGCCCATGGCAGGGGTTGGAGTGAGAGATTTAAGTCCCTCCCAGCCCAAACCATTCTAGAATTCTAAACATGAGGATGTTTGGAACCTCACACCCCAAAGGGACCAGCTCAGGAGGAAAGGGATTGAGTATCTACAGCTGAGTATTTAACAATATGTTCATAGATAAAAAGAGGCTTTGAATCTGCCAGTGAAATGCCTGTAATTGAATTGAAAATAAAACCAGAAAATCTTAATGAAATACTCCCAGGCCCAATGCCTTTTCAGGCAAATCTAATTTTAAATATTGTGAAACTAGGAGAGAGGAAACAACAGTTTCTCAAAAGAAGAAAATAACTACAATTTAAAAAAATATTTGATGATACAAGTTTTGGCTATGAAATCTGAAAAGAAACAGTCTCACCCCCCTATGACACAAACGGTGAGAGGAGGATGAAAATTCCTTCTTCCTTTAGTGTCTCATCTAGGCTAAACCCCATGAAAATTCAGTTTTTAAAGACAGGACTACTTCCCACTGACTGCAGAAGAAAGACGAGCTCACCAGCTGAATTTTAAGGAAAAAAGTTCCACTACAGAAACTGGAAGTGTCCCATGCAATGGACACTGAGTAGACCCAGGTCCCACACATGGGTAACCACAGCCAAATTTTCAACTTGAACTGATAATACTGAAAATACATTTTATAGATATATATTTATATACACAGCATTAAAAAATATTAAAATATTCATATATAACTATAAAAAATATAAATATATTAAAATACATTTCACTTTTGTATATTTAACACGTTATCAGTTCATGTATAATGTGTCTATATATGATATATAGACACACTATATATACACTTATGGAATTTAATTAATATTCACAAAGCAACAGCAGTTGATTGCCAAATTTTGTCCTATTCTGAGCACACTGATTTTCATTAGGAACACAGATTTTTCTACAGCACCATATTAATAACCTGCTGTCTGTTTCCTATAAGTTTAAGTCAAAAAATTTGGAGCCTCGGGAATAGTTAACATTCAGAAAAAAAAAATATTTAAACACTTACTATTGCTTAGCTTGAATTCTCTAGAATTCTGTATAATAGAAATCTGGGATGAGATTCCCAGAATGGTTTGGGTTGGAGAGAATAGAAGAGCTCAGTGAAGTTTTCTCTTTTCTCAGCCTCTCCAGCAGTGGAAAGGTCCCTACACAACTGTGTGAAAACCAATGGTTTTGGGAGAAAAAAGAGGAATTTTGGATTTTCCTTGCAGGGGAAGGAGCTGAAGTTTGTGTGGTGCCACCACGCGAGGGAGCCCTGGGCTCAAAAATTCACACTTTTAGGGGAGACAGAGCAGGAATGAACCTGCAGCTCCATGAGAATGCCAAAAACCATTGGCATTCTCCTGGTCCTTCACAAACCCCAAATCATCCCAGCCAAGCCTTGGGAGAGCTGGGGAGAGAGATCCTCAACTGGGGAGAAATAAAAAGGACATTTCTTATATTTTCTCTTTTACATTTGAACACGGAAAAAGTTTATACTTAAAACAGTGAGGTGCACTATTTCTATACAAAAACCAAGATCATAATAATATCAATCAAATTCACAGGCAAAGAGTAAGACAAAACTGAGCCTGGAAATACAACAGCCATAAAACTTTTATATTTTGCCCCATAAATTATGCTGCTGTCCCCCAGTGAAAATTTTGAAATATCCAAAGAGGGTTTAACCACAGAGCCCAAACGTCTCCCATCAACTTACTCTGACAAAATTCATTACCAAGCAGGGGCTAAAGCAGCCAAGGTGGTTTTTCACCACACAGAAACGTTTACAATATTTAAATCACAACTTAAATGAGTCAAACTGAGCTTGCTCTGGCATCGTGATCCTTCCCCTCCCTGCTGCTGTCATGTGCACTGAACACGACCTGGGGTTCCCATGGAAAAGGGAACTGTAATGACAGCCTAAAACGCCATCAGCAGTGAAGGGAGCTGGATGGGGCTTCCCACAGTCTTAAATCCACTCATTCCTGATGCCAAATGTTCAAAACCTAAACAGCAATTTCCTGCAAAACAACCTTCCCTGCAGCCCTGTGCCATTTACGCTGCAGAATACCCCACAATCAACTTTGGAACGTTCACCTAGCACCACACAGATGGATTAAGGATTGGCAGAAAGTCATGGAAACCAAGGGTTGGCAGCAGCCCTCAGCCCTCACAATCCTGCTGGACACAACAGGATGTGAGGGATTTCCCTCCCAAATGTCAGAGCCCCAAGAATGGGAAAGGCCAGACCCCGGAACCAGAGGAATTCCTGTGTTGGAAGGTGCCACAGAATCATGGAATGGTTTGGGTTGGAAGGGACCTTAAGGATCATCCAGTTCTTTTGGAGCCCTGGGCACTGGGAATTCCAGATTTTCTGTGCTGCCAGGCACTGACCCCCAAGCAAACACTGCATTGACCTGAGGCTGTGGAAAAGGCTCCCAAAATTGAGTGACAGCGCTGGGATTGTGGGTGTGCAGTTTGAATAGAAGTGTGTGATATCACAGGGTGGAAAACTTAAGAGTTTAAGGGTTTAGAATACAGTAATAGATATATAAAGCAAGATGGAGGATTTAGGGCAGAGGCCAGTCCTTTTTCACCTTCTCCTTCATGGACCTGGATGGGATTTTGTAATTGGGTAGAAAAATCCGCATTGCAGACCACAGGTGGTTGGTTATTGTGTTAAAAGTAAAAATAATTTAGGTGTCATTCCATAATTGGACAGTTTGTGCTTAAAAGGCCTTGTAAAGAGATAAAGACAGAGCCATTTTTCACTTTGTTAGCCAGAACTCCCAGCTTGTGAGACTGTACTACAGATAAGAATTAACAAACATTTGAGTCCAAACATGAAAACTGCATCTCTCGAGCATTTAATCCTGGCTCTAACAGAGGAGAAGATAAAAACCCCACACAGTTCCACACCTGACCCCTTCCACTATCCCTGGTGCTCCAAGCTCCATCCAGCCTGGCCTTGGATGCTTCTGGGGCAGCCACAGCTGCTCTGGGAATTCTGTGCTGGGGCAAAAGGGGCGGGTCTGAGGTCAAGGTCCAATAGGAGTAAGGGAAAGTGGTGCAGAGGCGTGGCTAAGAACCAAGACAGCCAATAGGATAACAGGGGTGGAGCGATGCAGCAAAACCAGGCCATAAAAGGTAAACAGGGGCTGGACAGGGGTGACATCAACTTGACGAACCAATAGGATAACAGAACCTAAAAGATATTTGCATGTGGCTGCAAAGGCCCATGGGAGAAAGGTCTTCTCTCACCCTGATCTTCATCAGCCCCTCCAAAGTTTGGGTATTTCTGTAGCAGGCCTCTGGGCCTCCACACACTTCCTTCCCAATATCTCATTTATCTCAATATCCCAATATTATCCCAACAGCCTGTGTCATTTCAAATTCATTCCCCCTTGTCCTGTCACTCCATGCCTTGTCCAAAGTCCCTCTGCAGTCTCTCAGAGCCCCTTCAGCCAGCTCCATGCTGGCTCCCCTCAGAGAAATTAGAACAGGTTACACTGGGCAAATTTGAAAAAGAAAATTATTAATAATTAAATTCATAACTTATCAAGAGTCTTCCTGAAATACTAAAATACACGGATGTTTCTCCTACCTCACATTCCTTCAGGGCACCTTTGTATCACTTCAAATATTTTGCAGACTCTAATTATAACAAGCACTTTTAAAAGGTGTCTTCGCACCGCAAGCCAAAATATTAGGGAACGTTATTGCACACCTGTCCTCAGTCTCTCACTTCTTTTACGAGGCCACACGATCCAAAAGCTTCGAGACAAAACTTCTGAGACAGAACCTCCACCTACCCCCAGCTCCTCTGCTCCCTGATTGAAATCCGCGTGTGCCAGCGGATGGCGGATTGGGAGGTGAACGGCACGGGAAGCACCAAGGTCTCCTACTCACTAATTACCAGGAAATAGGAGAGGTTTGACAGTGCACTGCACCCTCCTCACAAGGGGTCTCATTTTCTCTCTTGTATTAACTAACTTAGCCTGTAATTAAAAGAGCTGCAATCCCTGTGATAAAGCAACACGGCTGCTTCACTCTTCTTCACTCCCTGCCTTATGCCACCAATGTCACACGATTGTTCTAATTAATAAACAATATTTCATTTATTTAGCGCATTTATTGATGTATAATAATCACAAAATCCCAGAATGGTTTGGGTTGGAAGAGACCTTAAATCCCATCTTGTTTCCTTCCCCATGGGCAGGGACACCTTCCACTATCCCAGGTTGCTCCAAGCTCTGTCCAGCTTGGCCTTGGTGTGGGCTCCATATTCCTGAGCCTGAGAGAATTTCAGCTTGCTAACCATTGCTAGCTCCTTTCTCAAGGGAAAACTTTTAACAGTTTCTTTTCCCAAAACACCTTTTCTTTTTTCCCAAAATATTTCTAAGTGGGCAGTGGTTTTTTCTCGTAACAATCTTCCCCAGCTGTTGTTTCCTATTAACCAATGGGAAGAGGTGTCAGTCCTATTGACCAATGAATAGCGAAGCATGCTATATAAGAAGCAAAAAGATTTTAAATAAAGCCTTCTGATGTTCTTTTTGTCAAAACTGGAGTCAAACTGTCTTTATTTTGTGTCCCATTGCAACACTTGGATGCTTCCATGGATCCAGGGCATCTCCAACTTCTGGGTTCCCCCATGCCACCCACAGGGAGCAGATTTGGTAATGGGAGCTCCATACCTGTGCCAGAGCCCAGGGGAGCCAAGGATGCCTTCAGAGGAGCAGTGCTGCAGGTCTGCAGACATTTAGGAATTAATGAGTTTAACATCTTGTGAAGGCAGCGCTGCATACCCGGGAAAGAATGGAAGGTAAAACTTTCCTTGGATCAGCCATGCACATTTCCTCCTCACACACAAACTGTATTACATTGGTTGGATCAAGCTCTCAGTGCCTTGTGCTCCTTTTCTCCCCAAACAGGATTTGGAAAAACGAACAACTTGAAAAAAAAAAAAATCCTCATGATTTCCTAAAAATTCTGATTTCCATTTTTCTAAATGAACCAATAAATCTTCTTAATTTTTTTTTTCTAAATTAATCATCAGCCTCACATCAAGCTCTACCTCCCTTGCTCAACTGTCAGTCCCAAGAGGAGCTCTGCAGCAAGCTGTCACCACACTGCCCATCCCTGACCACCCAGATTGGGAAGGGCTGCTGCTCACACCATCCCTCTGAATTCCCGTGGTTTCATCCTGGGTAAGAGTTATTTCCTGGGATGCAAACAGGGGACTGAGCAGATTTATCCAGGCCTGTGTGGTCTGCACACAAATCACAGGCTGTGCTTTCCCTCCCTGAGTTCAGGACGTGCTCCCAGGATGGCCCTACCAGAGGGAGGATGGGCAGCAAGGCTGGCAGCACCTCATAAATCCAAATTCCATGAACTGACATCCAACTGCCATCGGTACCTGGAACTCCTTCCAGAGCAGAGCAGCAGGGGGATGAATGAGCAGAGCCCTCCCTGATTCATGCACTCCCATCCTGTCAGGAGTTGATGCTTCCATTCATCCCACTTTGCCTGGCAGTGTCAGGCTGCCCACAGAATGTTCTGTTCACAGTTCCATGTGCACATCTGCAATTACTGCTCTGCCCACGCTGCTCACCTGGGGCTGGAGAGTGCCAAAAACCTCTGGGCATGCACATAAACACCCAAATTCAAGGACAGCTTCAAACTTCACCACTTTGTCCTGAAATCAGTATTAACCCCAAAATGTTTAGGGTCATCTAATCTCTCACCCACTTTGGTAACTCCTTCTGCTCGAGAAACAATAACAGTAGGACTAACAGACCTCATAGACAGGGATTTTGTCTTAATTTCATCCTTTCTTAATTTCACCACATCTTTGGAACTGTCCCAGGCCAGGCTGGATGGGTTTTGTTGCAACCTGGGATAGAGGAAGGTGTCCCTGCCCATGGCAGGGGTGGAACTGGGATGAGATTAAAGTCCCCCCCAACCCAAACCTTTCTGTGATTTTAAGACTCTCTGATTCTATTTCTCTCCCACCCAGACCAACCAAGTATTTCTCTAAGTATTTGCTTAGCATAAGGCCCAGGAATTCATATCTCACACCCAGGAATAGGAAATCAAGGTTGGACACCTCTCAGATAATTAATAAATATCAGTGAATTCTGCCCCTAATGACAAGGTCGCTGATGTAGACCTTGAAATACCAATTAAAAGCCTCCAGAAAGTTCATTTACACATTTATCCACAACTCCTGTTTGTCTGGGAGCTAAAAATAAATAGATTTGTTGACATTTGTAGGTAATGACTGCTTGAGTATATAGAATTTCAGATCTGAAACATGTCAGCTTTACAGAGAGGGTCCTGGTACCATTACCTGCCACAATTTACAGGATTTATCATTTATCTCTCAGAAACAAAAAATTACATTTGGTAGAATCAGTAGAAAGCCAACAAAATATAGCCCATGCTAAAGAAAACATAATTACACAAAGCATTATTCAATTTTTAGCAAAACATAAGGGTTGTGATTGCAGCAGATTTTGCAAAGCATATGAAGCATAATCATTTAGCATTAGGTTAAGTTGGATTTTTACATATCCGAAGAAACAACACCAAGAGGAAAAAAAAAAACTTAGGAGTGAAACACCCTCATTCATGCTGAACCAAAACTTTTAAATGTTTAAAACATTCTTTTAAATCATTTTTTTCTCCACTTATTAATGGAGTTGCCAGGTCTTCTATCTCCTTTCAATAAACCCTAATTATGGTTAGGTTGGAATTGAAGGGAAAGTGTTCAGCACTGCCACAGCTCAGATTAAAATGGTTTCTCTTAACCAATTCTACTGTTCTACTGCCCTTCTGAAGAATATCTTTATTTTTTTTATTAACTGTTGAAATCTGAATAGCCTGCTCACAATATAAAAGACAAACAACTCTCTCCCTGTAACAATTAGCAGCCATGATAAAGCTCCAATTTCCAACTTAGTTAATTTAGCATGTCAAAAAGCAATCTTTGCCTGGTAATTTCAATGCACTGAATGTCACAGAAAGGCCAAGTGACAGATTGCTGCATTTCAGTCAGAACACTCATCCTACTAAAAATGTAATCACTGATGTTCAGATCTCATTTGATATGCACTGTACAATATTTGGGTTGGGGGCAGCCTTTGGCATCTTTTTTTGCCCCCTTCTCATACAATAAAAAATGAATTAAAGTTGCATTCCGAGTTCTGCCACTGGTTTTGGTAATCACATGGACAGCTAAGCCTAGATCACAATATTTCAACGGAATTCTAAGTTTATATTGAATAATCTGGAATTCAGTCATCACTGAGCAATTCCGAGTTCAGACTCAATAACTTTGCTGAGAGCTGGAAGTCTGATTCCGAGTCACACTCAGGAGGCTGCAAAGTCCATCAAAAATAAATTAAAATCCCTTACCAATCATTACCATGCCCTGTGTTTAATCACATTCCTAAAGCTGCCTGAGCTCCATCATTGCAGGATGGAGAAGCTCCAGTTGGAAGCTGAATTTCAGAGCTCTGTCATGTGCCTCATGCCCCATATCTTCCAGCAAGCTTTTCATGAATCTATTTGTTACAAATTATTTTGATGTACCAGGAATTTATTTGTCTTCTTTCCCCAAGAATAGATTCATAACCTCGCCACATTCCAAATCTAAATAACACATATGCTCCATGTTTAACAAACTCCAGTTGGTGCCTCGTATGTGTACTTTTCCTTTTTATTCCAAGGATATGGCTGCAGAGCACTGGGGATCAGGCACCAGCGTGGGTGAACGCTCTCTGAATCCCTGCTTTTCAATTGTCAGGCAGCAATTGACTGAAATTGGGGGGAAAATGATTGTTCTGACAGGCTTTGATAAGTCATTGGCTCCAAAACTTTCTTTTCCAAGTCTCCCGTGTCTATCAGATGCTCAGTCAGGCGTGTGGCATCTCCTTCTTACAGTGCCCATCATTGGTGTGCCACGGCACTTTGAGGTTGGTGACTTGAATTTACATCTCAGGTGTGAGGGAATTTGGATAAATGATTGATTTTTGCCCAAAATGAAGCTGTGCCAATAAATAAGTGGTGGGGAAAGGAGCCACGCTGGAGGATGAAGAGTTACAAGAGTGAAGATCTAAGGCACAGCCATTTATGCAACAGCTTGTTCTAACTCTTTTTAATATTTACACTAAATTCTGGGTCAGCTGAAGTGGTGGGCAGGAGATCAAGCCCTTGATGAGGCATTAACTGCATGTCCACACCCGTCCATGGGAAAGCAGCAGAGATTATCTCACTTCAGGCTCTGCCTTTCCCCCCTCTTCCCCTTCCCAGCTTCCCCACATGACCTGGCACAGCCTCATCAGAAAATTAATTAAGCATGAAGATGAGCCCTGGATGGAGACAGGACCACTCGGAGCCTCTAGACACCAAATGCATGGAAAACAGCATTGGAAACACAGGTGTTTCCATCCCAGCCCTCATTAATCCCCTAAGGAAGCGCCTCCTGCACAGTATCAGATCATAAACAGTAATGAACACTTTAATTAATATTACCCCACTGCCAGGGAGAGATATCATATGTAAATTCAATAAATCATGGCTCTTCACAGGCAGTGCCGATGCAAAATGAAGACCAAAAAGGGTGGTCTCAATCCCCAAAATTACCTCAAACAAATCCCCTGAGCGTAAACACAAATCTGCATCCAAATTCTGATACCTTCCCAACTGGCTTCTTCACACAGATCTCCTCATTGAGAGTTGTTTTTATTCACAATAAAGAGTTCAAGGTTCAGGGAGAAACAGTAAGAAAAAAAGAAGAGAGTGGAGGAATTTCCATAACACCCCAAGATTCACAGAGAAATGTTCCTTAAGTAGGTCATTTCCAAGAGATGGCAGCCATAAATGCACATTAAGTTTTGTATTCTTTCTGGATGGGTAGAAAGAACTGCACCTCTAAGTAATAAGAAAAACTTTAGTTCATTAAACAAACCTTAAGGGGAAGAGCAAATGAGAAGTGTTTTATATTCAGTGTCATCAATTCAGCTGAAAACATGTTTGTACCACTCCATGAAATGAATGCTTTTTATAGCGCCGTTCCTGCCAACGTTGCCTCATGAACATAATAAAATTAAACATGTAAAACCAGCTCTGGAGATGGCAACAAATAAATTCCAGAGAAACGGTAACACAAAGTAACACACATTCCCAAACAAAGAGTTTGTGGAATAAAAAGGGGAAAAACCAGGTAAAGTGAGGAAAGCAGGGGGTGAGCTGGATTTATACAGAGGTCAGGGAAAGGGATTTTTCAGCCTCTCTTTTCCAATGTATTTCTGAAGGCCCAACAGCATTGGCAGCACCACCCCAGACCTCAAAAGTGATTAATTACAGACATTTCTGTGCTTGAGCCACTGATGGAAGTTACCATGGAAGAAGGTTCAGCTCCATCCCCCAAATGAGGCCTCACGCCGCTGCCAAAGACGTGACCCACGGAATCATGGACTCACATGGAAAAGATCTTTAAACCATCCTTAAAGCCACATCCACACAGCTTGGAAATCCCTCCAGAAATGAGAACTCCACCACTGTCCTGAGCAGATGATCCTTTTGGGAAGGAATTGTTCCTGATGTCCAACCTGATCTTCCCCCGGCCCAGCCTGAGGCCGTTCCCTCTCCTCCTGTCCCTGTGCCCTGGGAGCAGAGCCCAAATCCCCCCCGGCTGTGCCCTCCTGGCAGGGAATTGCAGAGAGGGAAAAGATCCCTCGGGATCCTCCTTTTCTCCAGGCTGAGCCCATTTCCAGCTCCTCCCTGGGGCTGCACCCCCTTCCTTTCCCTGGACAGGGATCCTTGTCCCAAGGGACCACGAGCAGCACAGCAGGATCACACCATGCCAGGGACTCAGCCCTGGATGCTGTTTGCCCATGGACATCCTGTGAAAGGTGAGGACCCTTCCAAAAGCTGAGCAGCCACCCTTGATATCTGCCAGGAATTTAGAAAAATTCTCTTATTTCTGTTTATTATTCCTCAGCAAAACAAACAAACAAATCCAGGTAAAAAGGAGGATGAAGGAGGTGGTTTAATTTTGGGGTCTTTCTGATTTTGGTATAGAACGAGCCCATCCCTCCCTTCATTCCCCTCCAGTGCAAAGGCAGCAGAGACAAGGATCACTGCCACCCAGTGATCTCAGAGCAGCTGAGGGGAGGCACACAAAGCCCTCCAAAGTTATGCCACAGTCATCAAATACCAGAGGCGTTTGGAAACCACTCTTGTGGCCCCGAGTAGGAGCAAACCTCTCCAAATAAGGAAGCAGTTCTCCTCCAACGTGCAGGAATTGGCAGCTCCCCTGCTGGAGTTTATGTAAGATTTCTCAAACAGATCAGCCAAGGAACAAATGTCAAAGAGCCTTCCTGGCTTTGGAGGGCAATCGCCAGACTTGCATTGCAGGAGGGGGTTCTGATGTCGGGAAATCAATTTTCCACGTTGCCAGGATGGAGAGGAAGGAAGATTTCACACAATGAGCAACCAATGATGAGCTGATGAAGAATGGCCACGTTGCCACCTCAAAGTGTCCCCTCTCACATGCCCATGTGGGTAATTTACTGAAAAATGGGCATTTCCAGAAAAATGGGGGTTCAGGATCACACAACAGCAATGTGCTGCTCGAGATCAAGAGGATCAAAAGCAACCTGGCCTGATATGAGATATATATATATATATGAGATATATATGAGATAAATGAGAGACACTACTGGGACCATCTTAATATGGAGACAAAATATTCCAGAGGGGTCTCAGAGAGGTCAGACAACGCTGTATTTTTAATACTTAGCTATATCTACTTATCTCAGAAGATTGGCTAAGTAAATTCAGCTTCACGTTCCAGCAAAAGGCTGCAGGACAGTTACTTAAAACTTCCTGGAGAGCAGACCTTAAAACCAGGCTGTCCTGGTTAACCAAGACATGATATGGCAAGCGCTTAGCAACTCTTTTCCAATTTTTTTAACCTCCACCAGCCTCCCACGGAGAATGACAAGGAGTTATTACCTCCTGACAATGAGCTCTTTCTTCTGCTTCTTGTCCCATTAGGCCCTGATCTCTGCTGCTTCTGCACAGAAGGTATTTTGAATATCTAAATACCTAAAAAGACGTGATTGTGTGCACAAAAGGCTCTTCAGAGCAGGGAGGATTCGGGGCTACTGCACACAGAAATCTCAGAATAAAGGACCCACCTCATTTTGCCTCTAAAGTGTCCAGCATTTCAGACCTCAAAACATTGGTGGCACTGAAAAATTTAAGGTTTATTATTTTATTATTTATTAAGCTGCCTATCAGAATTAGGGAAGTTTATACTTGCTTTCACTTAGGTATTTTCACTTTCTGAGCGGCAAATAAAAATAAGCAACAAACCACTGACACAGCCCAATAAAACAGGAAGAAATCCCAGTTCTGTGGGATTTGAAGCCTCTAGGCACACTTATTGCTTTTTTACCTTAATATACTGAGCAAGAAACACAGAGCCCAGATCAGCATCTCTTTCACTGCCACATCTCAATCCTAAAAAACATTCACACACAGACAGCAAATTAAAAAGGACCCAAAGCCAATCAGCTGTTGGGATCACTGAATAAACGAGGCTTTGATCCATGGTCACAGGAAAGGTAAGATGGGTTTTTAGCAGGGTTTGAAGGGACTAAACTCAGAGCAGCAAAATAAGGAATAGTTTTAATTCTGATTCTGCTTTTCCCACACCATGCATAAAGACAAACAGCTGATGGCAGGAGAGGGAAGGGCAAAGCACATCTGGGAAGACACATGAAAAGGGTTTTTCCTTGCCTCATTCCCTACAAACCCGGCTCTGGTTTGATCATCCCTTCCACCAGCATGAGGTCAGGCCCAAGCTCTTTCATGTGGACAATTAATAACTCTTATCATCACTTGATTTATCTCTCTTTAACATGTGTGCATCACATGGAGATGGACTGGGTGAGTTATTACCTCGTGGAGCCGAGCGAAGAATTTTGTTTTTATTACCCTGAAGTTCTATTTCCTAACTTGAATAAGAAATACCACGGATCTATATTTCAAGAGGGACACAAGCAATGTCTTTGCCTAAACACACGTCTGATTTATTATTCAGATTTATAACCGTGCTCTCTTCAGTGTTTGAGTTACACATTTTTCCTCTGCTGAAAAACAAGGATTAAATCGTAACCACAATGCCTTGATTTAAGTTAGTTTTCCCATGCACCATTTTCCTGCCCCCCTGCAACTCCGAGGTTCCATGACTAAGTTCTTCCTGCTGCCACAAAATGGTTTTTCAAAGACAAGATTTCTCTTGTTTGGCTCGTGCATGGAATACCACAAAATCCAATCATAGCGTCTGCATTGAGTAAATCTTTGTTTAAATCTAACTAAATCTAAAAGGGCTCAGGGCGCCCTTTTCCTCCACAGCTCGCTGGGGACAGCTCTGAGGGAGGCAAAGAACGACAGGATTCCTCCCAAGGACATCTCTAAACCAGCCCCAGAGAAGGGGCACTGAGCAAACAGACTTTCGTAGCTCAGCACTCAGCTTTTGAGTCACATCTTATGAAAAATAACTCCCAATATAACACAATCAATCATCGCATCGCACAGAGGAGTTCTCAGTCCAAAAGCATCTTTTCTGTACAACTGGCAAGGATAAACAGGAGAAAAATATCTGATACCTTTTCACTTTCATGGCCCTGAATATTCACCTTTGTCCTCAAGTCCAGAGCCAGCTGAACACAGAGAATTTAAGCCAAGGAGACCTGAGCCATAATTCTCCTTCCATGGCTGCGGCAAATCCACGGGCTCTGGTTTACTGATCCAAAGGTATTAATGAATGTGAATGACCAAACCATGAAGGTTTCTGCAGCTCTACATCCCAACTGGAGTTAGGCATCCCCAGATAAAATAAAAAACACAGGAGTAGGAGCCCTACATTAAATTCCTCAATGCTGTTCTCTATCTCTACAGCTGCAGCCAGCAGCGGTTTCATTCCAATTTGTATCCACAAGGTATCAGCATTTCAGAGTCACCCTGACATCCTGAGAAATTTTCATTGCCAGGTAAAACTCAGATAAAACTGAGAATATCACAGCAGCAACAACCAGGGATGGCTGAAATTCAATATTTTTACAAGTTGAAGGAGCGGCAGTCGGTGTCTCCCCGGGGGTCTCCCAGAACAAACTGATCTTCCCCAACCTGCAAAAAGCCAAACCAGATTTCCTGCTGGAAAATCTTCCTCTCTAAAGTTGTGCCAGGAGAGGTTTAGATTTGGCACGAGGAAAAAAAATCCTTCACTGAAATCGTGGTCAGGCGTGGAGGGCTTCAGCCAAAATTTGGACTTGATGATCTTGGGGCTCTTTTCTAACCTCAATGATTCTGTGATTCTGGCAGATTCCAGAAAGACACCAAATTAAACCTCAGCCTGAAGGAGCCTGAGGAAAAGCAGTCAAGTTATTGATTACACTGAGCTGCAGAACCCTCTTTTCCTGCCAAAATTTGTCTGTGAGAGGGCAGAAGACAAAAGCTTTTGAAAAACCCTCGGTGCTGAATTAAATCTATTCCCTCTGGGCATTTGCTCCATTGGATATAAAGATATATTTCCATTGCAGTGAAGATTTAGCCTTTTCCAGACTTTATTTTCCATCCAGTAAAACTGATCTGCGCTGATTAATAAGCAGGAAAATAATTTAAGAACAAAGAATAAAAGTGTACTTAAAGTTAAGCCCCAATGTAAAATCAGAGACGGTGCTTGTAGCAATTAACTTAGAAATTAATCTGAGCCTAAAGAAAAGCCCATGGTAAGTTTAATATTTCAATTACAGTTTCAGAGAAGCAGAAATAGCCAATCCAACATATTCCATGGTGCCTGTCTGCCATGGGCACAGCTTCCAACGTGAACCTGATACACAAATGGGGCAGTTACAGCAAACTGGGTTTTCTTTATGAGTGTTTCTCCACCAAGTTACTTTTAAATGAGATGTTTTGATGTTTCCCACAGACCTGAACCATGTGGGAATCAAGAAAGTATTAAAAAAATGAACAGAAACCCTGCTAATCAAAGGTACAAAACACATAAAGCTTCTCTGAGCTACAATAACCTTGTGGCTGCACGAGCTGCTGGATAAACAGAACAACCCAGATAAAGAAGAGCTGGAAAGGGATTAATCAAATCAGAAGCAATAAAGACATATTAAAAAGATTTCTAGAAAGAATAAATCAAATCACAAGTACATTATTATGGGGTCAGCAGTGCTATTATGGGAAGGATCCTTGTATTGGTCCCTCCTTATTACCCAGGTGATCAGATGGGTCACAGGACTGAAGCTGCCCAGGTTGGTCATTTCTAATGCCCTTCTGGATAAAAAATTTATCATTTCTCAAGGATTAAAAGCACAAAATACCCAATAAAAAAAACAGAATCTTTCCTAAGCAAGAGTTAACCCCAGAGCAATGACTGAGACAGGTGGATATTATCAGAGCATCTTCCCCTGGAAACGTTCATTTGTTTGCAAGTCAAAGTCCTGAAAGAATTTCTGACATTCCCAGCAAAAAGATCTCAAGACTTGGCTCAGCAATTTAATTCAGCTTGTTTTGTTGTCTCAGTTGTTTGTTTAGTATTTATTGCTGGGCTTTGTTTTCCTGTCACCTCCGTACCCACTCCACTGCCCTTGTTTATCACGTGGCTTTCTACACTCTCAGAATCCTCTGAGCTTCCTGTCAAGTAGCTTGGAGGAAAAAAAACCCTAAAAAATCACAGTATGAGTTCATGAAACAATGTATGAATAAGTCATTTCCTCCTTTAAATACACCTCTGAGTAAATGATCCAGAGACTTTTCAAGAGCCATTTACATAACAGTCGCTGATACAGGCTTCAAATTTTCATGTCAATCTCAGGATGGCATTTTAAATCACCCCATTTTCCTAAACGAGGTGAGAGAATTTTAAGAGCAGGTTTTGTCAACTTCCAGACCCCTTCTTTTAGACCCAAACCTTTAAATGGTGAATTCTCCTCATCCTTCCCCGTTTAGGGTAGCACAGAAATGTCAGAAGAGCTCTGGGTGTATAACCTATAATCCAAACACAGTTGGGTGCTACTTCAAATACATTTTCTTTTATGACTACAAATGCCATAAATTTCAGCAACTGTCAATCCCACTTCACAGCCTGCAGCTTGAAAATAAAATTTGGAGGCTCTGCTAGAAGTGAGTAACCATCTACTGCAGTACTACTGGGAAGACACCTATGAATCACAAGATGCTCAACTAGTTGCAAATAAATTTAGGTAATTTCCAGGCATAATTCATAGACAAGTAAACAAGAGAGTGGAATTTGGCTTCTACGTGGATTTCTGAAGCGTTGTAAGAGCATCAATCCTTCCTTGGGCTCAGAAACCACAAACAGGCTCAAAGGTGGATCTGTCCCTCAAATCTTGTTGGAGTTGGAAGAGCAGTGAGGAAGGTGGAGGTCGGGTTCTGCTCCGAGGGAACAAGGGACAGGAAGAGGAAACAGCCTCAAGTTAAGACAGGAGAGGCTGGATATGAGGAATTCCTTCCCAAAAGGGTCACCCGCCCAGGGCAGTGGGAGAGTCCCCATCCCTGGAGGGGCTGAAAAGCCATGAGGATGCAGCACTTGGGGACATGGGGCAGTGGTGGCCTTGGCAGGGCTGGGCAGTGGTTGGACTCTGCTTTTCCAGCCTAAATGACTCCATGACCATATTCCAGAGAAGTTTCTGGCTGTGGTCCCTGCAGCAGCACGATTGCTCTGAAGGCACCAAGGGCCACATGTGGGAATTCATAACCTGGATCACCAAGGGGATCAGCACCAGCTCCATGTGCTGCTCCAGGGCTCCACTGGGAGTTTTCCATGGGCTCAGGAAAAGTTGGCCTCAGGTTCAGGGATCTGTTGAGCCTCCCCTTCCCTGGCATTACATGGATGGAGTCAAGGACTTCTGTGGCAGCCTGAGAGCAGGAAGGCAGTGCTCAGAGGAGCTTCTCTTGGAATGTCTTTGCACTCAGAGGTCTTGGATCACAAAGGGAAGGGCACAGATGGAGATTGGGATCTCTGGGAATCTCTTTGGGGGCCGGCCTCTGCATCCGCAACACTCCCGATTAATGTTTGTGCTGAGCCACAAGTTTGGGCAATGGAGGGACAAAAGAGCTCATCCACAGCAGTTGGCACTTTTGTTTGAGTGACCTGAAGGAACCCAGGGGTTGGGAGCCATAAATTCCCAAAGGTACTGCCACATTTCTTTCTTTTGGCTCCGAGTCCGAACGCCAAAAACTGGGACGGTTGACTTTGATGTGCCCCACTCCCAGACAGCAGAGTTGTGACCCTGAGACACTCCCAGCCACAGAAAAACCCATTCTTCAACTTCACTCAAGAGGTCACAGCCTTGGAGGTACGGAATCCAAAAATACAACGTGATTTAAAACAGAGCTGGAGGAGAGGACAAAGCAGCCGGGGGAAGGGAAGTGGCAGCAAGGCTGACTCCAGGCAAAAAAAAAAAAGGACATGGAAAAGGCAATGGAAGCTCACAAAGGGAATCTGCAAAGAGTCAGGGGCTGAGGACCTGTGACCCTGGCCCAGCTGAGTGCCCAGGCTGTGAAAGGAGCCCAGGAGCAGAGCTGCAATCCATCACTTTTATCAGCTCGTCCGTGTGGAGCTCAGTCACCCCCACGCTGGGTGACAAACACGGGGAGGATTTCTCAGACAACCTACAAACACCAGGCTGAGAAAAAGGACAGCGCTGCCAGAGGAGAGGGAATTAAGAGAGATGATGTGAAAATTGGGACAAGAAAAAGCCAGTGTCAAAACCGGCAGAAATCAGAGCCTAAGTGCCTTTTTTTTTCTGGTAGAAATCATGATTTTAGCCAATTCCAACAGGTAGTGGTGCCAACTGTGTTGCACAATAAACACTGGGGAAGAGGCTTTGGAGAACATATCCGTCACCACGACGTGACATGTTAGTGCTGCCTGCTTCCCAGAGTGAGAACAAACAGCAAAATCCAACTCCTAATGAAGTCAAACAACTCAAAAAGGGAAAAGAGCAAAAGGAAACACTCTGTCTGTCTCTCCCCCCCCATCACCAAACACATTAGCAAAATGGAGTGTTCATGATTAATTCACATTCCTTTCCCACTGTAGAGCGGTGTAAAACCCAGCTCATTGTTCCTGCTCTCTGAAGGTGCAGGAGCTTCTCCAACAGAGCTCTGGAGCTTTCCCAGCAAACTCCAGGATGTCTGCAGGGATTTTTACCTGCCTGGGGAAAACTGCAGAGTGTCAGCACCAGGAGGGGATTTGTCAGAGCTCTGCAAAGAGCCCAGAGCTCGCTGCGCCGCGGCCGGCACGGAATTCTACAGCATCGCCTTATTTTAGGGCTCAAGGCACCAAAATTAGGCCATAAAATCACAGTGTGGAGATCTTTGCAGCACTGAGATGGGCACCGTGGCTGGATAGAGAGATAATTAGAAGTCAGTGACAATTTGCACAATGCACAAGGAAAAAAAAAGGGCTTTTCTTTTAAAAAGAAGAAAGCTAAAAACGCTTCGACTCTACTACATTCCATAAAAGCCAGCTTTTTGAAGTTATTTCAATTAAGCCCAGCAAACTCTTCAAAAAATCTTTCAGATTGTTCCAGATCTCACCTGACTCTGTTCTACATTTTCCAGGCAAGGGGGAAAAAAAAAAAAAAAAAAAAGAAAAAAGTTATTTTACTTTGAAAAATCTACATAATTAAAACCAGCACTGTCTTCTGATTGATAAAGTTTCAAGTGACAGCTTTGCAGCAAGCTGCCTCCCACACAGAAGCAATTTGTAAAAGCCTTTCAGAGTTTTATGTAACTGAAAAATCCAAGTTGCTTTCATCCAGGTCTTTCTTTCCAGCCCCAGTTTAAATGTGGCTGCAAGGAACTGCAACAAATAGATGCCTGAATATAAGATTAATTTAGGGACCAATCTTTCTGTCTCATGATCAGGCACCGTCCGACAGCAAAGGCTTTTTCTTGTTCTTTTGTATTTGGCAAGTTTTGAGGCAATTTTATCTTTAAAGCCCAACTCAACCCCAATTTTTCAATCACAACTGGTCACACAACATATTTGCCACCAGCTCAAATGGCCTTGAGATCCCATGAGAGCCAAGCCAGAAGGAACTGAAACAACAGAGAAATAAAATTGGACATTAATTCATTTCTCCGGGTTGGCAAATACAAATCTGTTTGTTTTTTCAGCCATGCAGCACCTTCAGCACTAGAGGGAGTACCCAAAAAAGCTGAACATTTCCTTCAGCAAAACTTTGGCAAAATCTGAAGATGAGTTATAAAACTCTCATCTGAATCCACGAATCTCATCAATTCTCTGATATTTTGAGAGCTGGTAGGGATAGGGCAATTAATTCCACATCAATTTACCTGGTGGTTTATGAGAATTGTAGCTCTTAGGAAATAATCTAAACCTAAACCCTTAAGGTAAAAAAGTACAGGTAATGCATTTTTTCAAAAAATAAACCAAAAAATTAAACCAAAGTAGCTGAATCAATGTTGGCCCAATGTAGTTCAGGAAAACAAATTTTTGTTAAATGCAAACATCACTAGTGGGTTTCTTTTTTTCTAAAAAACTGTTCTAGTTCTTATAACCAGGTAATTGTGACATTTACAGGCCAACCACTGTAATGTTCCACAAATGCAGTAGAAACTGAGTGAAAACACTGAGTAATTGAAAGACAAGAGAAAAAAGGTGTCAAAAAGAGTAAAATACTGAGAAAATGTAAAGATCTTTCTATTTTGGCACTGGTAGATAGGGCTAGTAAATTATCCTAATGCTCTAAAATTATAGCCAGCCATTTCATAAAATTCTCAATAACTGCATTTCCTATCAGCACAAACATGAATTCTCATTTCCTTTGTATTTTGTTGGTTCAACAGAAACAGGCTAAAGTGAATTCATATATTAGATGAGACTATTAGGATTAAAAGTCCAGAAGAAGCAGAGCTGCCTATAGGTCAGTATTTTGGGTTGTATTTTGCCTTTCTTTTGTGATAAAGAACCAGAAGCCAAATTTGACCTCCTAAAAGTCATAGTCAGAGAACAACACAACAGAAGGGTTAGGAAAAAAAAAACCAAATGAAAAACCAGCTCTACAAATCAGGAAATAGTCAAGAAAGTCCACAGGACAAAGGTTTGGGCCTCATAGAACAAACTTCTTGTAGTTTCCAGTTTTGGTACAAAGTGAGAAATATTAGATGAGACTATTGGGACTAAAAGTCCAGAAGAAGCAGAACTTCTTCATCATCATATATTGGTTGTATTTTGCCTTTCTTTTGTGATAAAGAACCAGAACCCAGATTTGACCTCCAAAAAGTCATAGTCAGAGAACAACACAACAGAAGAGTTAGGAAAAAAAGAAACAAATGAAAAACCAGCTCTACAAATCAGCAAATGGTCAAGCAAACACACAGGACAAAGATTTGGGCCTCATAAATAAACCTCTCACAGTTTCCAGTTTTGGTACAAAGTAAGAAATATTTGATGACACTATTGGGACTAAAAGTCCAGAAGAAGCAGAGCTGCCTAAACATCATATTTTGGTTGTATTTTGCCTTTCTTCTGCGATAAAGAACCAGAACCCAAATGTGACCTCCAAGAAGTCAGAGTCAGAGAACAACACAACAGAAGGGTTAGCTCTACAAATCAGCAAATAGTCAAGCAAGTCCACAGGACAAAGATTTGGGTCTCATAAAAGAAACCTCTCATAGTTTCCAATTTTGGTACAAACTGAGAAATTGGAGAAACACAGAACAACCACATCTGTAAGGCCTCTGGAGGTGTCTGCCCCTAGCAGAGGCAGCTCCAGAGGCAGATCCATCCCCTGTTTGCTTCCCACAGTGTTTAAAGGTTTGAGGAGCTCTTATCCTGCAACCAGGGATGAGTTGGAACTGCACATCCCATGGGCTCCTCCTCGTTCACCAGCAGATCCAGCAGAGCACCTCCCCAAAAACAACCCAGCTCAGGGAGAAAAATATCCCTAAATCATCCCTGATGCGCTCCAGGAATCTCCTACGTGGCTTCCAACCCAAACAGTGTCCGTGCAGCGCTGGTTAAGGTCACCCACAGGAATCCTGAGGGCTCCTGCAGCTGCTGTGAGGAACCTTGGTGCACCCACAGCTCTGCCCTGAGTGTTTCCATCAGCTTCTCCATCAAATCTCCCATCCTGGCAGTTCCCCCTCACGGCTCCGAGCATGAGCTGCTCCTCAGAGCATGAATTCCCCTCTCCTCACAGAATCCTGGAAGGGGGAGCATGAATTCCCCTCTCTCCCTGGAAGGATTTGTGTCTCATCCCACCTCCTGCCATGGGCAGGGAATTCTCCCACTGTCCAGGGTGCTCCAACCTGGCCTTGGACACTGCCAGGGATCTCAGCTGCTCTGGGAATTCCAGCCCAGCCAGGAATTCCCAATCTCCCATCCATCGCTGCCCTCTGGCAGTGGAACCCATTCCCTGTGTCCTGTCCCTCTGTCCCTTGTCCCCAGTCCCTCTCCAGCTCTCCTGGAGCCCCTTCAGGCCCTGCTGGTGCCAAACTTCATTCCCAAACCTTGAACCACCCTATCAATCCATGAATTCCTGACCAGAAGGGAAGGACACAGATCTTCCCCTGCCCTGATGAGAAGAAGACAATCTTTAATTGTACCCTGCAAGTCTGAAGAGTTTTGTTTCCTGCAGACAGTGACAGCAGCCTGAGTGATGGGTGAAAACCCTCAAGACAGCAAACCCTGAATACCCTTTGCCAGGCACATTTGAATGATTTGCTTCTTCAGACTTTTCACTCAGACTTTTCTCTTTTGTTCCAGCTCTGTTGTGATCTTTCAGCATCCAAGTATTACTTAATTCAGGAGTTTGTCACATAAAAGTCGTTTTTATTCTTCTTTAGAGGAGGTTTTCATGAGAGATTTGTTCTTGCTGGGGAGCATTCTCAACAGAAAAAAAAAAACTTATATTAATGGTATTTTGCAAACCAGAGTGCTAAATACTTATTAAACGTTGTTGTTAATTACTTGCAAATAAAACTTTCTTTTTAAACCTTCCCATTTAAAGATAAAGTAACTACTGCCAGAAAAAAAGGAAAAATTTTGAATTTTTGCCTCTCCTCCTATGTAATTTTGTCCAAAATTTGTGTGACCCCTTCAAAGGGCAAGCGTGGAAAAAGAAAATATTTGTGTGGTAGCAATGGCCTCATCTCTCAGAGGCACTTGCCACGCCAGCTGCAGGGATAAAGCTCCTGTTACAGAGAGAGGGGGGCTGCAGAGCAGCCAAAATGGAATTTTAATTTAGGTTCAACCATGCTAAAGGCAGGCAGGGCTCAGGGCATTCCTGGGGAAAACAAGGTCTCCAGGAAAGCCTTGCTCTGAGAAAGGCCTGGGCAAAGCATTTTAAATTTCTAATTACTCTGATTAGCTTGAGCCTGAGAGCTGTTAGAGAAAACATCACCTTGGAAAACCCTTCTCACCATTTTGTCCTCGTTTCCTGTTGATTTTTGATACCTGCTTTCCTGCTGCCTCAGACTTCAGAGTTTTCCAGAAGTTATTCCCTGTCCTCTTTCATTATCTTCATCTCCTCAAAGAGTTATTGGGTTCTTCCAACCCAAGCAAAGATATTTTTTCATTGCTCACATTCCTGCCCATCCATCTACGGGATTATGGGGATAGGATCTCCCACATCCAATAACTTCTCTCCATTTGTGGTTGCTGTTCCCAAAACACCACATATCCAGCCCACCACTGTTTTTCCTGGATTCAAGCATGGAATTTCTGTGGGTTAAGGACCCAACCATCTCACCTGACCCAAAGTAAGTCCCTGCAGGGTTTTTGGCCCTGGTTAAAGTCCTGGTTTTGGCCCAGGGTTAAACTAGAGTGAGGTACCTGAGCCCTCAGAAGTCATGAAAATTATTCCAATTTAAGCCAAAATGAAAAGGGAGAAATACTTAATCAACAGCTCCAAAAAGAAATCCAGTGTCAAAGTGAACTCCTGATGTCCTCCTGACACCCAGCATGGGACAAAAAAGACAGGGAAAAGGAAATTTGGTCCAACCTTGGTATTTTCACTGCTGATGCTTCCCTGAAGATTTTGCTCTCCCTGAACAACATCTCCCACTGCACTTCCAGATGCAGAAGACTGGCCATGCCTGTTCCAGGAGATCATTTCTCATGCCCTTATCAATTTCTGTACACAAACCCAAAGCAACTGTGACTTGTCCAGCAGAACAGGCGGCCAGAGAAAGCTCAGGGCTCAGGGAATGTTCCTGGACATAACTCCAAACCATCAGGGAAAAAAAATACTGAATGTTCTTTGCTGTCCTCCAGACTCTGCCCTGGTCTCCTTTGCTCTCTCTGCAATCAGGGATTTCATCAACAGAGATAAATAAAACTGCCTCTGACTTGCAATCAGAGGCTCACAGGTGCTTTCCAAAACCTTGCACTCATTAAACACCAGGAAAACTTCATCCACCTGAGGTGGTGCCCACAGGAAAAGGTGCCTTGTTCCAGGCTAAATGAGATAATTCAGATTTTTGGCAAGTTTTGAGAGTGTCAGCATTAACTCAAGCTGCATGGACCTCAGGAATTATTCACTTCTCCTCCCAGAAGTCAGGACCAAAACCACTATGAATTCTCCATAAGTTTTCCAGGATAAATGGGATCAGTCTGACCAGTTGGACCAAACCCTGAGATGGGCTCTGAGCAGCACCACCATACCTGGGCACTGAACACTACCAGGAACAAGAGGAAAAATCCAAAGCAAAAAAAAAAAAAAGTTTTTAAATCATTTTCATCAAAAAGAGCCTTTGCTCTGAGGTTATAGCCAGAGAACATCCTTGTTGTCACTCAGCTGTTACAGAACTTCAGCTAGGCACTGTTAATTATCTAATATCGAGCCACTTCTTCTACTTCAAAGTAATTTTCCATCCTATTAGTTTTTATATCAGAAGTCATGCAGAACTGACTCTATTTATCTTTTGCTCTCTGGTATAAGTTGGAGTTTCTTAAAGCGCAGACCTGAATAAAATCTTAATATCCCTCTTAATTTGTCACCCATCTGAAAACTGAGCTTGAAATAAGTTTGTAGAATCTCTTCCACACAGGTCTTTTGTTTTAATTGAACTTTTCTTTTTTTCCCACAGGAAAGCTAATTTAGGATGACTTGCTACTATGAAAATTGAAATTCCTGGGCTAATTAATTTTTGTACCTGAAAGTGAATATGACTTTTTTTTTTTCAGTTTTTAATACCTCCCTCTAAAAACTTCAATCCTTGGCATATGAAACCAAAGGAGAGATAGAAAAGTTTTCAGGAATTAGAAAACTTTACAGGAATTAGAAGGTTTAATAGGGATTACTTTACAGGGTGATAGAAGTTTTTCACCTCTACAAAGCCAGGAGCTGAAATATAAAATCTGGATGCAGTGAGAGTCTCCATTAGAGAACTTTGGCATGTTCATTAGGAACACATAAACTTTCCAACCTCATTTCCATGAGTAAAAAGCAGGAGATGTTAAAAGTCATTTTCATAGGCAGAGATGAGATACACTGGTTGCATTGTTTGATAAATCCCTAAGAGTTAAAAAAAAACAACTTTCCTGCACTTGCACCTCAAAGGGGTGAAGTTCACCCCAGCAGGACCAAGGAGATGATTTCCAGCACCAGGGCTGCTCTTGTCATTAATTTTATTGCACCAAAATGATTTTATTGCATCAGGCTGGGCCTTAGGTATTTTTCTGTTATTTTCTTTCATCTACCACTTTATATACAAGTATTTCCCCACCAAAATAACCCCAGATTTTACACCAAACACCACAGATCTTCCTGTTGTTCGTCTCTGTAGCCCATTCCTCACCCTGGATTTTTCCCCACTCATAGAACAACACCTCACTGACTTGCATTTGCCAACAGCAGAGTTAAGAGCAACTCCATTAATTGCAATAAAAATAAAATTTGCAGCAATAAATTGAAGGCACTTACATCAGCCATGCCAATAGTTCTGTGCAGAGTCCAGAATACAGAAGAGGTGGCATTTACAGCCAGGTGGGACATGAGACTTCTCCAGCAGCACAAAGGAGCAGGGCTGGAGGATTTCCCCACACATCCCAGCAGGATTTGCCTCCCTGCTCCGCTTTCCCCAACAAACCACCCCAAACCCTACCAAGGCCACTCAGGGGTGGGGATGTACCCCAGGGCAGAAGGTAATTGGAGCAAAGTCTGACGAGGAGCAGCTGAGGGTTTTTAGCCTGGAGAAAATGAGGCTCAGGTGGGATTTCATTGCTCCCAACAGCTCCTGACAGGAGGGTGCAGCCAGCTGGGGTCAGGCTCTGCTCCCAGGGAACAAGGGACAGGACAAGAGGAAATGGCCTCAAGTGAACTGGGGGAGGTTTAGGTTCAATATTGGGAAAATTTCTTCATGAAAAGGTGACCAGACCTTGTCACCAAGGCAGTGGGGGAGTCCCCATCCCCAGAGGGATTTCAAAGCCATGTGCATGTGGCACTTGGGGACATGGGGCAGTGGTGGCCTTGGCAGGGCTGGGGAATGGTTGGACTGGATGGGCTCAGAGGCTTTTCCAGCCTTTGTGATCCCAGGATTCTGTGTAATGCACACCCATTTCCCCACACCTCCAGCTGTGCCGTGTCCCTCAATGACAGATGCACCCAATAACTGCAGAACAGTTGTTTCCTTTCCCATACACAGCTCTGGAAGCAGAAAACCACTGTTTTCTCTGTTCCCTTTCCCCTTGTCCATCTTTCCACACCACTGATGATCTGGCTGAAAACTTTCAAAGGATTAATCTGAGACTCTGGAACGGACAAAGCAGCACCTGCTGAACTCGTGACAGCAACGCTGGCCTGGGGATCAGCCCCTTTCCCTGCCTCTGATTCCTCACAGCTTTCAAAGCACCAAACCCTCACCCTGCAGGTGTTGAGAGTATTTGTGGAAACCCAGACTGTGAAATGGGCACATCAACACCGCACGGGTCAGACGCCGCCGTCATTGGTGTCCAATCTCACACAGATTTCCAAGGATAAAAGTTTCAGCCTCAGATTTTCTGAATCATCACCGTTTATTTGAACCTTTTGAACCTTCAGGAATGAGGACTGCTGCAGATCAGGTGGGCTCTGTTTCACAGGGTGAGATGGAGAAATTCCCTGTGGACGCATTGTCACTCCAGAGCCGCCTCTCCAACACCAGGAAGGTGACGGGAACAAGACATGACAGCAACACCCTGCACAGGCTCAGTTCCCCTGAAAAGCTAAATTAAAGGAGGAGCAGGTGTCTGTTCAGTCTGGGCTTGCAGTTCCTTTGGGTACGTGGGGAAGTGTCAGCGTTTCACTCGCACCGCTCCGGCTCTGGCTGGGAACGCGGCTTTGAAACGAGCGCGACCCTTGGGCCGTGCCCCAACTCCCTCCAAGCACAGCCCCCCTCCATCCCACCCGCCTCTGGGGGCCCCTCTGTGCTGGCACAGAGCCCAGAGAGAGCCCCCAAGCTCCCCCACACACCAGTGCTGATTCCCAGCTCCCCAAACCCATTTTTCAAACGTTTTTCCCAGTTTGGGAGCTGCGCTTTTACATTGGAACACACACCTGGCAAACACACCGGGCAGGATATTTGTGCAGCTCAGGCAGCAACAGATAAATACGACTTTTTCAACTCTAATCTTCATGAAAGAGTTCATAAACTTCATGAAAGTTCATAAAATGAACTTCTCACACGTTCAGATTTTAGGGAAAGAAGTGTCATGTTTTTATCAGTGCATCCTATCAAAGGAGCTACACACGAAGCATCTGATGGGCCGTACATCCCAACCAGCCTCCATTGCTTCTCCTTCCACTTGAACCATTCACCCACAAATTATCACCTCTCCCAATCATTTTTTCTGTAGTAGAGAACATCTTTCTGAATCCAAGTATGATAAACACAATACTGCATGAAATGCTGGAGTTTACACTGATTAAATTAATCAGAATTCACAATACATCAGTGTCCAGGCTAAAGGACAACTTTCAGTACGTGACAGGAAATGTAGATATTTAATAAAAATGGGCAGGGAAGTTTTGGACTTATTTTTTTCTGTTGATGAATAACCTCTCCAGCACCAGGGGAACCTCACAGGATCTGTGAGCTCACTCTGGAGCACATCCATAACAAAACCTGCAGCTGTTTTCCTGGATTCTGTTGTGAAAACAGAACAGGCTTTTGGCAAAACACGATTATTTTGGAACTCTGCAAGGACATTTCATGTTGCACACTGCAGGTATTTTCACTGAAATCATATAAAAAGGTGGCTTTGTCTTGGGGATTTAGTTCTCCAGAGACATCCATCAAGCACACGTCAGCTGCCAAACATAAATCAATTAACCTCTGCTGAGTAATTCTTTTTAATTACTTGAAAAGCAAGACCTTTAGAGGTAAACACCCGTGACTTTTTTTAGGGTTTTTAATAAGGCATTATTTTGCTGTTTATGTTGGATCCTGGTGGTTTGTAAATGTGGTTTTGGCCTTTATAAACAATCAGTAATAAATAGACACATAATTTAAGGCCAGTCCAGGATCTTTCACTGCTCTGCCTGAGCAATATTTTAAAATGCACCAGAGCGATGCTTCTGCTCTTTTCCGACCTGCCAGGGGAAGAAGTGACACCTAAGGCTATGTCTACATTATTTATACCACTTTGATAGATTAAATCTTTACCACAAGGCTGAGCTTTTCAAACATGCCTGAAAATGTTTAAAGATTCCACAGGTGCTCTTCCCGAGTGCAAACAAAGGCTTCTCTTTGTAGTGCGAGAACAAAATTAAAACGGAACAAAACCCTGGGAGCTGTAGGTGGTGCTTAGAACAAATCCTTGACTGGACATGTTGGATTTATTTATTTTTAACTCAAATATTTTTGGAACTCAGCAGAGCAACACTTACATAAATATGGGGTGGGTGGGATGCACTGTGTCCCCAAGGGCCACATCCAGGCACCACTTGGACACTTCCACCACCTCCCTGGGCAAATTATTCCAGTGTCTGACCACACCTGCAGGGAATATTTTTTTCTTCATATCTCATCTGAACCTCCCCTGGTGAAACTTAAGGCCATTTCCTGTTGTCCTTTCACTCCACTCCACCCTTCTGTCAGGGTTGTGGAGATCACTGAGGTTCCCCCTGAGCCTCCTCTTCTCCAGAAAACCACTGACTTTGGTTTCTAATTCTTAAACTGTTTAGTCATTTCCAAGTTTGGAGGCAAGCAAGAATTAAAAGATGAAGAACCTCTAAAACCACATCTGAGTCTGCCATTGGGGTTAGAACGGTCCCAAATTAATTCCCTGCTAACTGGCTCCCCAAAATACGACAATTAATGGAACGCTTTGGTCCTTGACTTTGCAGCTGAAGAAAGATGCTGAGCTCCTTTAAGAAAAGTAACAGCTCAAGTGGAAGAAGATCTCAAAATATTCTTTATTTTGACCACTGGATTTTCATTCTCTATGTCTCCATGACCAGAACAAAATGCCAGAATTTTAGGCCTCACTTCAGCCTAAAACTGCTTCAAAATGTGCCTTCTGAAATAGAAGTCTTCCTTCTAATTCCCAAGGAGTTCACAATCGTATTTTTAGAAAGGCAATTTGGAATTGAACAAATACAGATACTTGGAAATGTCTCTGTGCTTTCCTGATTTCACAAAAAGACATTAAGGTCATATATTTTTTTCCGGAGTGGAGATGACTTTGGGGTGGATGTAACCATGGCTACCCCACTGGGAATCAAACCAAACTGCTGAATTTGGAAGTCACTGAAATGTACAGAATGCACATGATTTGATCCACAATAATTGTGACTCAGATTTGTGGGAAACCTTCTCAGTTTCTATTCCGAAATGGGGAAGAGGAGAGATCAAATTCAACCATGGATCTCTTGGTCCATTTTGTAGCATCCAGTCCAATGTTGCCATCAGCCTCAACCCTAATTTTTGTTTGAATTGAGGTTTTACTGACATGTCCTACAGGAAACGTTCTCAGGCTGTGCCAGGGGAGGTTCAGGTTGGATATCAGGAGGAATTTCTTCATGGAAAGTGCTGTCAGGTGTTGGGAGGTGTAGTCCACATCTCTGGAGGTGTCCAAGGAAAATCTGGATGTGGCACTCAGTGCTCAGGGCTGGCGACAAGTTGGGGATTGGGCACAGCTTGGACTTGATGGCCCTGGGGGTCTTTTCCAACCTCAGTGATCCTGGGATTCTGGGATTCACTGACCTGTCCCTAGTCCAAGGTCTTTATTTTGTTAAGGGCCGGTTCTCCCCTCACCAAAGACCATGAACTCCAAGAGTCAGGAATCTGCTTCTGTCCACTCAAACTAAATAAGCAGAAATGAGAAAATCGGATGCCATCCAAAAAAAATTAAATTTTTAATTTTTTTTTAATTTAAAAATTAAAATTTTAAATGTGTCATTTAAAAAGCACGCTGCCCTCCTCTGTGCTTTGTCCAACAGTTCTGCTCTTATTTCAGAAAGGTTTTACTACAGAAACCAAGGCCCTTCAAAATCTAAGGCTAATAGGGGTGAGTGACAGGTATATTCATTTCTGAGGAGTGATGACACTGTTTTAAATATTTAATGCACTGAAAAACATATGGAAAGAAAATAATATGAAGTTGGCTTTTGCACAATAACACCATATTTCCTGTCTCTTTCCATGTTGCAGCCACATTATAGAGAACTGTAAAAAAAAGGAAAATGGCAGATTTCGAATCAGTTATCCTGGTGCTACCAGCTTTCAAAAAAATTAATTTTTTTACCCCCATTTTTCTCATTTTTCTAGTGCAATCAATAAACACGCCGTGGCCATCAATCTCCATGCCACAGAGCAATATTTTATTTCCAAACTGATGGTTCCCCATGATGAATTACAGTCATTAGAAAGCATGACAGCCGGTTACAGCGCCTTCAGCACACGTGAAAGTGTTGCTGACAGAAGAAAGTGGGTTATTATTATTACTATTATTGTTATTTTTATTATTATTATTATTTTATTCATTTGGGATCACAGAATCCCCAAATGGTTTGGGTTGAAGGGACCTTAAAGCTCATCTCATTCCAACCCCTGCCAAGGGCAGCAGTGGCACCCATCCCTACCCACATAAAGATGTAAATATTACCCTGAGCATGGATCATTCTAGACAGCCCATTAGAGACGAATTTAACTTTTTCCAAACATTTAAAATGACATTTCAAGGGTTTTTCTTCTTTCCTGAATAGATATTTTGTGTTTGCAACAGTTGGATTTGCAACCTTCAAACGCGGTTTTGTGGTCACGTATTTGGATAGATCACCACTTATGTTACTAAAACACGAAAATCAATCAAAAATAAAATTATCTGAAGAATTTATCTGCTCTCCAGATACACTGGAATGTCCACAAATACCGGATCATAACTGCAAATGGAACTGGAATTTGGCATCTGCAACTTAGCAAGACAAAGAATAATTTAGTAAATAATTACATCCGTACTAGAACTGAGCTCAGCAACGCTGAGCTTAACAGGCTGCCAGAAGTCTGAGCTGAGCTCAGTGGAAGTGACTCCCTGTGCCAGGGATGCAGAACAGCTTTCCCAGCTTTTGAGACCTTTCTTCTCAGTCTTTTCCTACGTAAATCATTTTTTGCTCCTGCACTCGGAGCAGCCGACGGAAAAGCGAGGCGTCTTCAGATGGATGGCGGGGCTGGGAGTTAAAATAGGTCCCTGCAATGCCTTTAATGTCACAAAAAACCTCCCTGGCAGGAGGGATAGGCACAGGACAAGCAGTGGGAATGGGGTTTGGGGCTGGAGAATTCATCCTCTGGAGCAGTGGGATCAGCAGGGGGGAGAGGTGATGTGGGTGAGGGAACAGAAAGGGATAAAAGTCCTGGGGATAAAACCTGGGAGAAAATTCAGTGGAGGCACAAGGAGTGGTGGAAGTGAGGGAAGGGAAGGGAAGGAAAGCTCCCCAGCCTTCATTTTCATTCCATCCAAAGCTGAGATTAGAGCTAAAAGCTTCCACTGACAAACTCAATGATCTTCAGATCTAAAATGTGCCTGGACACCCTGTGGTGCTCCTGGATCTGGGAATAAATAACAGCTCCCAAGGAGCTGCAGGTGAGAGCAGAAAATGTGAGCATACAAAGCTTAGGTAATGATTAACATAATTATCATTGTTTTCTTTGGCATGTTCTGCAGAGGATCATGAACCTCGAAAAATTCCAGAAACATCTGAAAGCAGGGAAAGAAGTTGAATTTTGGAGAAGAGGGGAAAAAACCCCAAATTCATAAAGCAAAACAGGAGAGGAATGAAATATTAATGATAAATTTGTGCTGAAAAAAAAAAAAAGAAGAGGAGGCCATAGCTAATTATCAGAATTTAGGGTAATATTTTTCTCACTGGCTGCTGGGAGGGGGTCAAAGATTGCAACTGAATGATGGATTCCAGGTGGGATATTCAGAAATAAATCAAAGAGGAACTTCTGACAAATTAACAGGGACTAAACTGTTTCTTTTGTAAAACCTTGCAGTGAACACGAGCTTTGAAATTCTCCCCTTCCTTCTGCTCAAGTTTGTTAAATCTTTAGTTAGTTTGGGGGGAAAATTCCCACTGGAAAAGCAAACAAGCAGCATGCCCAAAGGAATGGAGAAAAAAGAATAACTTCTCACCCCCTCTTTGTGGCCCCACAAACCTTTCAGCAGAGTACAGCATTTATTGAGGAGTTACCAGTGGCACTAATGAGATTTCAGTGTCTCATGTGTTAGTGGAACTGGGATAACCCTGGGAGTGCCCCAGCCCAGGCTGGATGGGGCTTGGAGCAGCCTGGGGTAGCGGGAGGTGTCCCTGCCCATGGCACGCTGGGATTAGGTGACCTTTAAGGTCCCTTTAACCCAAACCATTCCATGATTTGCTAAATTTCTTCTGCCCCTACCAAACCGACTTTGCTCCGTGCATGTCCAAACCCCGCTGAGTTCCTCCATCCCGTCTGCACTGGCTGACACTGGGGAGCCCAGCCTAGGACAGGCTGCAGATCCCAGCACAGAGCTCTGTATTTTTCTATCTGGTTCCATAAGAAACTCCTTGGAAAGACAGGAATAACACAGCAGCTGTCAGTCATTGCAAACGCCTCATCTCCTTTACTCCTCTCTATTTTCCAGCTGGATGCAATGACCCACTGCTCAGTCCCTGGGCCAGAATCTGCTCTGGGCACTTCTAAATCTGCAACACCCAAACCTGAACATTTCCACAGCCAGAAAAGCAGATTCAATCCCATCCAGGCCAATATTAAGATCACTCCTGTTCCAGAACCTTCCTGCTTTTACACTGCGACGGATCCCAGCCTATTGCACTTTTTTTTTTTTTTCATTCCGTGCAAGCTGCCATCTTGTGAGGAAGGAGGAATAAACATATGGATTGGAAATATGTTGGAATAATCACTTTCTGCACTGATACTTGTCTGTCTGTGTAGACATCAGAGAACACATAATAGTAGCTTTGTGCATGCTGTGTTATTTCACACCGCCTCCCATTTCACACGGAAAAGGCATTTGACTTTGTCTAATACAGCCTGGATTTCTCATGGATTTACCACCCAGAAGAATCCAACTGTCTAAAGCAGCCCTGTTTATCTCAGCAAAAAAAATACAGGAAATTGAAAGTATGAAGTGGTAAAAGAGCATCAGTGACCAATGGCCAATGAAGACAAAGGTCGCAGAACGTGCCTGAGGGCACATTTCACTCTTTTTTCAACAAAAAAGAATCTTCCTAAAGAGTTGTTGATCACTTATGCACTTAAAACATACACTGTTCAGACTTAAAATGGTATAAATTTAGAAACAGCACTGACATAACTTTATTAGCAGCCACAAAAAACCCCACAGAATAACTAAGCACGACATTTAAGGAGCTCATTTAGCTTTTCTAAAGACCACATGGAGCCAATAGCACATGGAGCAACAATGCAGGGATTTATACCCTGAAGTGATTTGGATATTCAGACAAGAAAGAATTTGAGGAGAGGGAGAGAAGTGAGGAGCAGAGACATTCCTCTGTCTGTTCTCCTGCATGATTAATAAGCAAATTACATCTCCTCTCTTCCTTCTCCAACATTTCTGAAGCGTATCTGGTCTTTTTGGGAATCTATCTTAGTATGCCAAGTAGCTGCCAAGACTTCCACACTCTCCATGCAGATGATTAAACTGGTCAAAATATTGTTGTGTGAAAAAAATGAGTAAGAGGATAATGAATCTCTGGATTTGGAGTCGTCTGTAAAACCTCGGAAGGAATCTGGCAGCGGGGAACACGCTCAGGATGAAACGGAGAAGGGAAGAGAGACAGGAGGTCTCAAAAACAAGTCCTGCATCAAACTGCTCAGGGCTTTGTGCCTCTTTGGAGCTGAATTTATTGTTTTTGTCTGTGCCCATTGAATAAATGTGGATGTGAAGGGACACAACAATTTTCTCATGAAAATCTGCCCCTGAAGAGGAGTGAACTGACCAATTTCATCACCAAGAATTTGAATTAATTTTGTGTTCCCTGCCTGGAAGGACAATGCCATGAATTTCCATCACTGTTTTTCCAATGTCTCTGCTACAAGCATGGCCCACCCACCCCACTGCTCACCTCACCTTTTCTCACCTGAAAAATGGGAAAGATCTGCTGGCATCACGAGGGCCTGGCTTTAATTAATTACATCTCCCCCCAGCAGAGAGTTCAGCTCGCAGTGCTATTATTAATATTCCTGAGGTACAGATCCTCCACGCTAATGAGGATCCTGGAAAGATCTGCAACTCCATGGCTACTCATGGAAAATATAAAAGTTTGGGGTTGGACTTTGATCTGGGGGTGCTTTTATTAATTAGAGCAAAATATTTCAGTACCCGAAGGGGGACAACCAAAGAGCTGGAGAGGGGATTTTTGCAAAGGAATGGAATGACAGATGAGGGAATGAATTCACAATGACAGAGGGCAGGGTTAGGTGGGATATTGGGGAGGAATTCCTGGCTGGGAGGGTGGGGCAGCTGGCACAGGGTGCCCAGAGAAGCTGCAGTTGCCCCTGGATCCCTGGAAGTGTCCAAGGCCAGGATCAAATGTCATGTTGGAAATAAAGCAAAAAAATTCCCTTTCCCAGTTGTGTTTGGAAGAGCTCAGGTGTGATGAGGAGCAGTTGGGGGAGCTGGAAAGGGGCTCAGCCTGGAGAAAAGGAGGATCCAGAGGGATCTTTTCCCTCTCTGCAATTCCCTGACAGGAGGGGACAGTCAAAGGAGATTTGGGATCTGCTTCCAGGGAACAGGGACAGGAGGAGAGGGAACAGCCTCAGGTTGGATATTGGGAAAATTCCTTCCTGCCCTGGGCAGAGGTGGAGTCCCCACCCCTGGATGTGTTGAAAAGCCATGTGGATGTGGCACTTGGGGACATGGGGCAGGGTGGCCTTGGGAATGCTGGGGAGGGGTTGGACTCAGTGGTCTGAGAGGGCTTCTCCAACCTCAACCATTCCATGATTCTCAGAGTGCTCCCCAGGGCTGCTCTGTCTTTACATGGGATTTCTTGGGATTCCAACCCCAGGAAGCTCCCGGAGTGCTGGTGTTAGTGGAAACGTTTCTGACCTATAAATCCAGAGCCCTTCTGACCTGTAAATCCAGAAACCCTTCTGATCTGTGAATCCAGAACCCTTCTCACCTGTGAATCCAGAACCCTTCTGACCTGTAAATCCAGAACCCCTCTGATCTATAAATCCAGAACCATTCTCACCTGTGAATCCAGAACCCTTCTGATCTGTAAATCCAGAAACCCTTTTGATCTGTAAATCCAGAACCCTTCTGATCTGTAAATCCAGAACCCTTCTCACCTGTGAATCCAGAAACCCTTTTGACCTGTAAATCCAGAACCCCTCTGATCTATAAATCCAGAACCCTTCTCACCTGTAAATCCAGAACCCCTCTGATCTGTAAATCTAGAAACCCTTTTGATCTGTAAATCTAGAAACCCTTCTGACCTGTAAATAATCCCCTCAGAACCCCTTCTGATCTGTAAATACTCCCCTCAGAAACCCAGCTCCTCCAAAGCCACATTTACAGCCTGATTTCCATGCTGACAGTTTCGCTCCATTTGTTGAATTGTAAACCATGGAAAGCTCAGCAATAAAACGTCTGCAATCTGGAGCAGTAATGGGAGGAATGTCTCATAAACAAGATAAGTTGTTTCTTGCCAATATTGTTACACTTCATAAATACGAGCTCGAGTCTGTTTTGCGTCTCCTAGATCAGTAGCAGACTTTTATTTTAATTAAACACAACATATAAAATATTCATTTAAAAAAACAAACATCATTGTTTTAAAGGCATTGTGCTAAATTAAATTACAGCGCTTTTGCCATCGAGTTCTTGCACAAAAGAACAATTTGGAATTGAGTGGATTGAGGCAGCACAAGTGTCCATCAAGAACCTGTGGCAAGAAGCTGGTGGCTGCCCCATGAATAAATAAATTATTTATATTTCCTGATAAGTGCTTGCATGAACCCAGTCCAATTCCCAAAGACCTCTCATTCCAGCTGGGGCTGTTAAGAAATTCTATCACCTGGCAGCGAGGAAGATGCTGCCAGTCCCATTTTCTGCAGCAGAACTCCTGAGTTTTCACTTCCCACAGCCATCATTTACGGTCTCATTTCATTAAATTAATGTTGGGTGTCTTTGACAGAGCCATTTTCAACAGTCTCTACCCCAAAAGTAGTTTAATTTTGAGATTTACCCCTGCAGCTCTTTGAGGGTCTCAAATCCAACCACAACAGGTCAGCTCGAGCCTCACTCAATGCAAATTTTATTCCTGGCTTAGTGACACAAATCCAGCTCCTGGATTTAGCTCAGAATCCAAACACATTTCTCCCAACACAAACCTCAGTGATGACACAAATTACAGAAAGCAACTTTTTAAACTGTCAGCAAGGAAGAATTTCAGGAATTGAGAAGAAATTAGCCAGAAAGAGCTGAAGACTGAATTTTCTATAGAACCAGCAGCCCCTAACCACGGCCTGGAAGGCACCAGCCACACATTTCCTTCATGCAAACATGGAAAATTGTGTCCCTCAGCCATAAATCTACCAGAGAAGGCAGGACTTTATTCAGAAACTCCATAGCTGAGAGCAAAACTCACAGAGCTGCATCACATCACCCCTCTGTGCCTTTAAATAAAAGTTTAAAATAACTGAAACTGCTCAATTAATTGTGTGACACCAGAGTCCAACACAGACCAGCAGCCAGAGGCAGACTGGCCAAAGCTTTATGTTGATTTCATTCCATCCTTAATCCAGGAGGAAAATAGGAAAAACAAGAAGCAGCATTAATGTCCTGCCAAAATTTCAGGTTTCCGTGGGATTTCAGCAGAGTATAAATGGTAAATATGAAATTATTCAAGTTTTGAGATGTGCCTGTGTCACTAAAAACCAAGATGTGCCTTAAATACTGATTGCTCAAGTTATTTTCCAGAAAAGAAGTCCTCAATCAGAGCCAGCTTCAAGAAGATGAAGAAGAGATGGATAAAATCTCTGTCCTGTCAGGCTCAACAACCTGGAGCAATCTTGGAGTCCTCCAACTCTGAGGCAAGAGTGAAACTCTTTTTTTATATATTTTTAATTTTTTTTAATAAAAACAAACAAAACAATCAATGGGCTGATTGGAAATCACATTCTCAACCAGAACCTTCACAACCTTCCTTCCCCAGGGATCCTTCTCTGGGATTTGCCATGTTTTGACCCTTAAATTCACCTTTTCCCCAAGAAAAAAAGAAGAAAGGATGAACAAGTTGGATTTATGGCTTAAAACGTGAGATTTTCACCCAAAAAAGATGAATAAGAAAATGCACAAGCCCCGACCATCACCTTTACTCCAGGTCTGATGGCTGCTAAATTACATTTTTTTACCAGGGAATAAATGCAAAAAGAGCACAAAATATCCTTTTCTTCACATGCTCATCTGCTGCAGGAGTCACCTCAGCTCATTTATTTTCAGTTTGCAATTTCTAAATTTTTAATAACTGGTTCTAATAAGGAAGATTGTAGTTTTTAAAAATTTTAAGAGACCTTGTCCAATTTCCTCTTATTTTCTGCAAATGAATTGTTTTTATTAAAAGTAGAGCTGGTTTTGGCAACAGGCTGGATGCTTTTAACTCCTAATAGAGGCTTTCCCTAATCTCTTAATTTATCAGGGCCCATACTTGCATTCCAAATTGCTTTTAGTACCTCTACTGATTCATTACACACAGATATGGTGAAGGAGTAAAATCATTTTAGCAGCTTTTATAATATTGTACAATTTCTACATTAAACAGTTTTAAAAGACAAACCACACTGGGAATATTTCTATTCCTGGTCAATTTATATTTAAAAAAAAAAAGGAGTATAGGAATAAATTACAGGAATAAACAAGTGGCACTGATCAGACCAAGTATTGTATGCAGTGGGGATGGGGAAAAGGGATTATTTTTACTTCCAGATTGAGAAGGAAGTAAAAATAATCTGCCTGATTTTTTTTTTTATTTTTATTTTTTTTTAATCCAAGCTTACCAGAATGTAAGTTCAAGCCTGGAACAAAAACTTCAAACTCCTCATGGGAGCCCTGGTAAGCTGGGTGAGTATTAAGTGAATTAATTCAGTCCCTGCTTCCTGTAAGCCTGAGACACAACACTTGATGCTTTAATCACGCAGCCATTTATTTTTATAAAATGTAAAATTACTAAATTGGGCTGGTACTCAATCCATCACCAAACTGGGCAGTAATTGCTCTTCATATGGATTCCTAGTCTGGGCTGTTTCCTGATCAGTATTTCCCTCTAATGAAAAAACTTCTAATGCTTTCAGATTTTGAGACAACAGAGCAATAAAAGTTGTCAGCTGAGTCCCTTTTGCAGCCCACAAGAGGTGAAATCACCAGGTGGATCCTCTCTGCCTGCCCTAAAACCTGAGTGAGATTTATTCAGAATAAATCCCAAGCTGGAGTGGCTCAGAAAGGATGGAGGCACATCAATCACCACTGGGCTCTAAAAACCAAATTCAGCTTTCCCTCTCCTCTTTTTCCATGAATCCCAAACTGCTGCTGGGGAGTGCTGATGGACAATCACACTGGCTGGGAGGCAGCTGCAATTCCAGGGGTGCAAGGGTTCTTGCTTCCTTTTGTCCTTGCTAAGGTCAGGATTAAAACATGGGAATCGTAGGTTTCGTGTTCAGACTTGGTTATTTATGATCTCTTATCTATTTACAGACTCACAGCCCGTGAGCTCTAACTCACCAGTTAGAGAAACGAGGTAAAATGGAGAGCTTCTAACTCTTCCCAAGGTGATTTAAGTGAGAATTACCCAATAACGAGGTGACACCTGTATTATTTATACTTTTGACCCAAAGATGACCACCCAAGGCACATAATGCAGACCTTTTTCACCTAATTACAGAAAACCACCTAAACCCATGAAGAAGGAAGAAGGGGAAGGGGAGGGGGAAGGGGAGGGGGAAGGGGAAGGGGAAGGGGAAGGGGAAGGGGAAGGGGAAGGGGAAGGGGAAGGGGAAGGGGAAGGGGAAGGGGAAGGGGAAGGGGAAGGGGAAGGGGAAGGGGAAGGGGAAGGGGAAGGGGAAGGAGAAGGAGAAGGAGAAGGAGAAGGAGAAGGAGAAGGAGAAGGCCTTAGACAATGCCCAAAATTCTCTATCTTGACTCACGTGTATTACTGTATACCAAAATCTTAAATCTAAGTTTTTCACCCTGTGAGATCACACAATATCTAAACTCCACACCCACAACCCCCTTGCTATGAGTCAATCTCAGGAGCCTTTCCCAAGGTTTCAAGTCAAATGTGGTGCTTGCTTGAGGGTCAGCACCTTTTAGCTCAGAAAGCCTGAAATTTTCAGCCTGCAGGGTTCCAACCCAGGGGCAGGAGATCTCCACTTCTCCCAGGACCACACACCCCTCAGCAAGGCAATATTAAATTCCTCTTTGGCCAGGGAACACAGAATTCCAGGCTCAGCAGCCCCCCAAAAAAGGGACTAAAATGTCTCAGTGCTAACAGGCCTGTCCAGACTCCTTCCACTTCTGCACATTTCATCATCCCACAGAGCTTTAGGGAGTCACCACCTTCTCTGATGAAAGCCTGAACAAAGCTGGGCTTCTGAAGGATTTGGGTTGGGTTTAAATGGCCAAAGTCTCTGTGCAAACACGATCCCCCAGCCCCTCACTCTCATATCTCCCCTTTTCCACACTGACCAGGGAAGTCTGATCCTCCCATATTCCTCACAAACCGAAAATATTTGTATTGTGTGAAAGAAGTGACTCACTGGAGGGATTCCATTGCAGAGCAAACCCCGAGGATTATTATGGTATTGCCAAATAAATCCAGATGCAAATCTCAGCCACCTGAATTCACACCTTCAGCACTGCAGGAGTTTGCCCGGGCTGAGATCCCTGAGGAACATCACAAAATCATGGAATCACTAAGGCTGGAAAAGACCTTCAAGATCATGAAGTGCAAGCATCACTGACACCACCACGCCCAATAAACCCTGTGCCAGTGTTTATCCACTCTTTCTGTGGAGAAACTGTCCCAAATATCCAACCTGACCCTCCCCTGGTGCAGCTTGAGGCTGTTTCCTCTCCTGTCCCTCGTTCCCTGGGAGAGGAAAGGCAGGAACCTGCAGGAAATGCTGCAACAACCCAGGGAGATTCTCCAACCTTTGCTGTGCTACTGAGCCCACAATTTCCCCTCCTCGCTGCAGCAGCCTCGTATGGATAAAATCCAATTGGAAGAAATAATTTCTTTTTTTTTTTCCTGATTGTTATTTATCTGGAGTGGTTGAGAACTGAGGGGTTTTGTTGATCTGAATGAATTGCTATTCTAAATAACAACTACATTAACTTTGGTGTTCTGTTTAGCATTGTGAGAGCCTTGAGCTGGTTGTTTTATAATCACTCAAACTGCATTTTTATTCAACAGCTTTATCATAACATTTTCCTAGACTAGAACTTGCACAGCATTTAGCAAACTGAGAGAAATTATCAATATCAGTATCAGCAGTACAGGGAAATCCAACAATCACTAAGTTGGGAAAGGTCTCCAAGATCTTCATGTCCAACCTTCAGCTGGATATTACCATGTCAACTAAACCATAGCACAAAATTCTGCTTGTTTTTTGACTATTTATGCATTTTCCTTCATCATTTTCCTTTACTGATTTTTGGAACCCTTAAATTTTGTCTCATTTTTTGGAAAAATTTCTGCCCAGCCCCAAGATCTTCAACCTTCAACTGGATACCACCTTGTCAATTAAACCACAGCAAAATTCCACTCCTTTTTTGAGTATTTGCTCATTTTCCTTTATCATTTTCCTTTACTCATTTTTGGAACACTTAAATTTTGTCCCATTTTTTGGAAAAACTTCTCCCCAGCCCCAAGATCTTCATGTCCAGCCTTCAACTGGATTCCACCTTGTCAATTAAACCACAGCACAAAATTCCACTCTTTTTTTTAGTATTTACTCATTTTCCTTTATTCATTTTTGGAACACCTAAACTTTGTCCCATTTTTTGGAAAAACTTCTGCCCAGCCCCAAGATCTTCATGTCCAACCTTCAACTGGATACCACCTTGTCAACTAAACCATAGTAAAAAATTCCACTCGTTTTTTGAGTATTTACTCATTTTTCTCTACTCATTTTTGGAACACTTAAATTTTGTCCCATTTTTTGGAAAAATTTCTGCCCAGCCCCAAGATCTTCAACCTTCAACTGGATATCACCTTGTCAATTAAACCATAGCACAAAATTCCACTTGTTTTTTCAGTATGTACTCATTTTTCTTAACTCTTTTTCCTTTACTCATTTTTGGAACATTTAAATTCTGTCCCTTTTTTAGGAAAAATTTCTGCCCAGCCCCAAGATTTTCATGTCCCACCTTCAATGGTCAACTAAACCATAGCACAAAATTCCACTTGTTTTTTGAGTATTTACTCATTTTTCTTTACTCATTTTTCTCTACTCGTTTTTGGAACCCTTAAATTTTGTCCCACTTTTTGGAAAAATTTCTGCCCAGCCCCAAGATGTTCATGTCCAACCTTCAACTGGATTCCACCTTGTCAACTAAACCATAGTAAAAAATTCCACTCGTTTTTTGAGTATTTGCTCATTTTCCTTTACTCATTTTTGGAACATTTAAATTTTGTCCCATTTTTTGGAAAAATTTCTGCCCAGCCCCAAGATCTTCGTGTCCAGCCTTCAACTGGATACCACCTTGTCAACTAAACCATAGCACAAAATTTTGCTTGTTTTTTGAGTATTTACTCATTTTTCTTTACTCATTTTTGGAACACTTAAATTTCATCCCATTTTTTGGAAAACCTTCCACGCAGCCCCAAGATCTTCATGTCCAACCTTCAACTGGATGCCACCTTGTCAATTAAACCACGGCACAAAATTCCACTTGTTTTTTGAGTATTTACTCATTTTTCTTTACTCATTTTTCTCTACTCGTTTTTGGAACCCTTAAATTTTGTCCCACTTTTTGGAAAAATTTCTGCCCAGCCCCAAGATGTTCATGTCCAACCTTCAACTGGATATCACCTTGTCAACTAAACCATAGTAAAAAATTCCACTCATTTTTGACTATTTGCTCATTTTCCTTTACTCATTTTTCTTTACTAATTTTCGGAACATTTAAATTTTGTCCCATTTTTTGGAAAAACTTCTCCCCAGCCCCAAGATCTTCATGTCCAGCCTTCAACTGGATTTCACCTTGTCAATTAAACCACGGCACAAAATTCCACTCTTTTTTTGAGTATTTGCTCATTTTCCTTTACTCATTTTTGGAACACTTAAATTTTGTCCCACTTTTTGGAAAAATTTCTGCCCAGCCCCAAGATCTTCATGTCCAACCTTCAACTGGATTCCACCTTGTCAATTAAACCATAGCACAAAATTCCACTCGTTTTTCGACTATTTACTAATTTTCCTTTACCCATTTTTGGAACACTTAAATTTTGTCCCATTCTTTGCAAAACTTCTGCCCAGCCCCAAAGTTATCAACAGGACATGCTGAAAAATTATTGCTGCCAAAGTTGAGGGTATGTCCACCAGGGAATGCATAAAGCATCCCCATGGAATGAAGCGTGGTGGGAATCCCTCATGGAATGTTCCAGCAGGTGTGTGAGCAGGAATGGGAACATGGAATGGCCTTTGATTATCACACCACTTAGGCAAACAGGCCTTTAGAAAAAAAATATATACCCAAGCTTTCTGCCAATTTAAACATTTTCTCACATGTTAACTGTTAGTAAAAATGCTTCAGCAAATCCCCAGGTATCCTTATTTTTCCCAGATGTGTACAATATTCCTCAAAAATGCGTGATCCTAATAAGCAGCCACATTTCTGCTGCAAATACATGCACGCCTCTCACAGTGCTCAGGTGGGATCCCTGGGGCTGGTAATTCCCAGCATCATGAAATTAAGGAGCAACCCTGATATTTTTCAGCTGGACCAAAGTCCAGCTCAGCACCATCTCCCAAAGTTAACAAAATTTTACTTCCATCAATTCTAAATATATGTGGAGCTAAATATAGTAAACCTCGAGTCGAAAAATCACGGCTAAAGCAACATACACTGAGTCTCAGTCTGTGCACCAGCTGTGGGTAAAAATGTGCTGAAAAGTAGAACATTTCGTCTCTTTTCATTTATCAAACATTCAGTTGCAAACACACAGTCATCTGTTTAAGAAGAGCTGAGAATCTGTTAAAATTATTCATTTGATGGTCTTCTGAATTTAAATCACAATTTTCTCTGGAATTCGAGCTCTCAGGTAACTTTTTCTGGATAAATGCTTTCAATCAAAAAAAAACCAAAAAACTTTGGTTACTGGAGAACTTTTTTTTTAAATGTATTTTTACATTTTAGCAACAATTTTGCATTTATTTGTTAATACGAGCAGTGACACTTTTCCAGACAGTTGTAAAACACTTACATCAGGATACAGATTAATGAACCAACTTAGCTGCTGGGATAAATTCAGATATCAATTTATTTCTTTTTCCCTGTGTTATCACAGATAAGGGGATTGTTAATGCCATGTCAAATTTGACATTTCCATCTCTCCCACGGAAGGATTTTGTTGTTTTTACAATTCACCAAGTCCCTGCATGGATCTGTGTGCGGAGGAACAAGGCCCCAGGTGGAGTCCAGATGAAAGATTTTGAGCAGACCTAGGATTTTTTATCATTTCTTTCCTTTTAAAACCTGCAAGGATAGCAAAGGATGGCTGGAACTGGTGGCTCTCTGTGAGCCAAATCAAACTTTCACTCTCTAGAACAGTTGTCTGCAGTTGAACTAATTCTGTGCAGCCTCTCTAAAGCCAAGACTAAGAGAAGTTTTTACTTTTTCTCCTCACACACTCCCACTTCTTCAGGGGCTGTGTCCTGCTGGAGCCCCACTTCTAATCCTCCTCATCATCCCTCTTTTCTTTTTTCCTTGCACATTCCCTTAACATTTGCTATCCTCTCCTTTCCCTCAATAGTACAAACCTGTAGTTTTCCTCTTAAAATGTCCGATTCTTCCCCCACTACCCTTTCTCTTTTTCCATCATTTTTCCCCCTTTTTTCTGTTTTTTTTTTCATATTATCTCATTCTCCCTCCTTTTTTTTTTTTCAGAGCTCTCTGGTGCTGCTTTGCCATCTCTCTCTGACCTCCCTTTCCTCTCCCTTGGCATTCCTTCACCTCCTCCAAAGAACCCTCCACGGACACTCCCACATCAAATCTCCTTCACTTCTTAAACTCAAACCCATCCTTTTTTTAAAACCACAAATCACCCAATTATTTCCTTGCCAGGTCTTTTTTTATTTTTTTTCCCCCTGACCTAAACTTCCAAGGTTCCATCTCCTTTTTTTTCCCTCTGCTCCCAGCAGGGGAGGATGTGCCTTGCAAACACCCCTACATCTCATTTTTTTTTTTCCCCCCCTCTGGCAGCTTTGACGTCTCTTTACATTCGAGGACACCCTCCCACTCAGCTGCCTCCTCATCCTCTGTCAGATGCTTCCCAAAAAGCCACGGCGTTCCTGGTGACAGGAAAAGAGTTCAGCAAAGTGGCAGCACCCGAGTGCTCTGCCAGTGAACCTCCCACACCGCGGGATAAAAATAAACAACAACGGGCACAAATACGGCTCACAAACCATATGCTGGGGGATTTTTTGGCTATCACCAAAAGGATGGGTGCCCTGGGTGCCTTGAGAATCAAACCACCCATAAAGCAAAAAAATAATTATCGTCATCCGGAGAAGTTTGAAGCCCAGACAATCTGATGAAGTGCATTGGCTCGTGTTTGTTAATTCTTAGCAAAGTATTTTTGATTGAGTTAAATTGTCTGTTAGGTTGTTTTTCCTCCCAGCTCCCAGCCCCAGACAGCTGGAGGTGTTTAAAGGAAAAGTAATGTGCCTTTTTTTTTTTTCCTCTCCACAATATGGAGAATTCCTATTCTTATATTGTTTTTTTTATTCTTAGAAGCTTGAGCTGAAATTTGAGTTCCACCGCAATGCTTCCACTAATTGCCTTGAATAATTCAAATTTTACCACTCTCAAGGGCACAACTGGAGCCAGACTGTTCTAAGCCATATTTGTTACTCTGGAGCCAACAAAATAAGCCCATTTTATGTTGTAGAGCACGCTGAGCTTAAGTTACATTGTTTTGTTTGCCTCAAATTTAGACAAGTGGAAGAAAAACAAAAAGGAAAAAAATCACAGCGGATCGACTTTGCCAAAGGAGCCCACCAAGAAACCCAGAGCAAGCCCAGTTTTACTTTGGAAGCAGCAGGAACACATCAAAAATTGCAGCATAACCCCGAAAATTGTCCTTTGTCAAAGAAAATTAGCAAAGGCCTGAACCGTGGGATCTCTCTATTTTTGGCTCAAGAGAGAAATTCTGAAGCTGCTGATGATTTGAAATGGGTCCTGAAGAGAAGGAAGGAAGGAAATTAGATTTTTTTTTTAACTTACGAAATTGTCTTGCCTGTGTAATAACACTGAGCATGACTGTCACTCCGAAGACATATTAGCTCATTTAGGTAATTAGTGTGAGCAGCATGTTTCCCTGCTTATTCCATTCAATTATAGGGTGCTCACTTTGTCATTACTGGAGTATCTTAATGTGACTTGTAATTAGTGTAATTACAATCCAATGTTAATTATATCTGCCACTTAGACATAATTTTATATAGTAATGGTCTTATTCTCAATAACCTTATTATGTTGTTTATTCAAACAGGAATTTAGCCTTCTTTCATGCGTCAAATATGGAGATTACACAAAGCACTGCCTGTCATTTTTGTAGTTATGACTCGGGGAGCTTCGCCTCGGTAAAATCATATTTGGGGCAATCAATGAGTGGAGCAAACTGAATTACAGGGCCTGATTATCAGAGGCAGGCTGAACTCACAGAAAGGATGTGCACGGGAGGAACATTAACTCCTGAGAGCCACAGAGAGAGGTCAGGGGCTGTAAATTAACCTGGGAACGAGAGATGGGACACACAGAGTGTGCTGGGTGTGCTCCTGGGGCTGGTGGTAGTGGTGCTCTCGTTAGCAGGGTAATGAACTAGCAGAAGTGGAAGTGCCAAAAAGAAAAATCCTGGGAAAAGGTTCTCGGTGTTGGTGACACCTTTTTGTGCAGGGATTGCACGTCTGAGGAGCAGTTTGGATTTTTCAGATTTTTCACAGGTTTCCTTTCTCTGATCAACAGCAATTTTTGGGGTACAGGAACGCTCTGGGTGTAGCTACCAGGAGAGGGGCTTTGAAGAGCCTTTCCTGATTCCTGAGCTTTGCTTCCCACTCTGGGGATGGATTTCTGCTTCTTTTCCTAGGAGGAAATGCTGGGAGAGCTGGGAATGTTCCCCTGGAGAAGGGAAGGCTCCAAGGAGAGCTCTGAGCCCCTGGCAGGGCCTGAAGGGGCTCCAGGAGAGCTGGAGAGGGACTGGGGACAAGGGACAGAGGGACAGGACACAGGGAATGGCTTCCCACTGCCAGAGGGCAGCGATGGATGGGAGATTGGGAATTGGGAATTCCTGGCTGGGCTGGAATTCCCAGAGCAGCTGTGGCTGCCCCTGGATCCCTGGCAGTGTCCCAGGCCAGGTTGGAGCACCCTGGGACAGTGGGAGGTGTCCCTGCCCATGGGACAACCCAAACCATTCTGGAATTTTAAGGAGAAAAACTGAAAGACATATCCCAGGAACTCCTCGGTGCCCTGGCACTGGGTGCTCTCCCACAGCCCCAGAAAGAGTCTGGAATAAAAATTCCTCCAAATGCAGCCAGAGGTTCTCAGCACCTCCTCGCTCTGGCCCCACCACTGGCCATGAGCTCCTTCCACAGCAAAGACAGATTCCTTTCATAAAATGAGGTTTTTTAGGAATTAACTCCAGCCTGGATCAAACTCTCTCTGGAAGCAAAATGCTCTCCAGGCCAAATCCCACTCTGTCTCATGTGCTACCTCCAACGGCAACAGTGAAATAAATTTGGATTAAAAAGCCCTAAAAGAGGCAGCCAAAACAACACAGATATTTGTGCCTCCAGAGAGGCCCAGAGGGACGAGTCTCACATGGCAAACATCAGCCATGTCATTTAATGCACAGCTCTGAGGAGTGGCACAAGGAGCACAGGAGCAGGGAGGGGAATTTGGCAGCTCTCTGGGAGATGGGAACCAAGATCCTCCTAAATCCACCGAGTCTTTTGCTGAGCCTGAAAAGGGTTTCAGGCTTTGAGCTCTCTCTTTGGAGGCAAATGAATCATCCCGATTCCCAGGGCTCAGGGTGATGTCCCAAGACAGCTGCCAGCTCTCTTTGAGCTCAGGAAAATCAAGAAGTTTCAAGATGAAAGCAGAGAGTCAGTGAAAATAAAAGTAAATCGGGGTATGTGCACCAGAGAGTGATGCTTAACCCAGCTGGGAAACCAGGAGACATCCTCCAGTCCTGAAAGGAGTTTTAGGGAGCAAATCCCATGGGGAGCTGAGCCCCCTCCTCTGGATGATCTTTAAGGTCCCTTCCATCCCAAACTACCCTGTAATTCCATGATTTTGTGATTTTGATCACTCTCACATGCAAGACTTTCCCTTAGTCCCTTTTATGCTTCCTCCACATAAAAAAGGATTAATTTTACCACTAAATCTTGCATTTAGTGGGTATGAAATCTTCTTAGATTCTTTTTTTAAAACTATCAGGGACCTTAGAATTGTCATTTTTAATGGCCCAAAGGAAAAGCAAAAATACTTTTTGTTGTTGTCTGAGTGGTTGCAATGAGCACATCTGACTTAACTCAGTTCTGAAATCTCAAGATTATTAAACTTATTTAGGAACTTTACATATGAGAACCTAAAACCCAACACAAAACCTCCTGCACAGCATTGCTCAGGTAGATATTGCAGCATTAGGTGATCAAATATATCAGCTGGTTATGGAATAACTACAATTTATTGTTCCTGCACTACAAATCTTACTGGCACTTCTGCATAAACAGTGTTTTCTCACTGGCTGCCAAGTAAATCATATTTCTGCCAGTGGCACTCAGTAAAATGACAGTTCTGCCTGTTTTACTTGGGGTTTTTTCCTGATTTTTTAACTCAAAGTCCATCTCCTCGGAGCAGGCAGTGGATTTAGAGCTCCCCAGTCACTGAAGCTGCTCATTCCTCACCTTGTGCAGTGACACCACACCAGGCCTGCTGCAATCACATTTGGATTTCATTGCCTAAATACATCAGCAATGGCACCTCTGGAATGTGCATTCAGACCCAGGAATTAACCATTAGCCAGCAGCTTTCCTAACAAAGTCCTCTCCAGTTTTTGGGGATTGAAAGGCCACGGCAGGAGGAGCAGATCTGCAGTGTAAGAAATGTTTCTTCTCTCTTCCCACCTGCTGCCCTAAACCAGGGTGAAGTGACATGGCAGAGGAGGCTGTTCCCTACATCTCAGTGGGGTTTGTGGGCAAAACAGCATCACTGCCCATCCCACCCACAGGAAAACTCTGCTGGGAACTGAATTCAGGATGTTTGGTCCAGGCCAGGTTGGACACTGGGGCTTGGAGCACCCTGGGACAGCGGAAGTGCCCCTGCCCATGCCATGGAACTGGATGAGCTTGGAGCTCCTTTCCAGCCCAAACCAGTCTGGGATTCCCAGTCTGGACCAGCTCATCCCACATATTTTTAATCCTTGAAAAGCCTGGGAGCTGGTTACACCTCCAGGAATATTTCCTCCCTGGATTTATTTCCCTTCCAGAGGTCACTTATGAGCTCACAGCTCCCGTGCACAGCTGGAATTCAGCTGGAATTCCCAGGCTGGGCTGTGGTTGATGCCTTAACTTTCATATTTTCAGACTCTGTGCTGCCCAGGGGTGCAGCTCTGAGCTCACAGTCAGGGTCACTCAGCTCTCTGCACACAGCAGGGACACAAAACAAATCCTTGTCCTGCTGCACACCAAGGACAACTTTCAGCCCAACAGCACAAACAAGGGTGGCTGGAGGGAGGAACAAGAAGGATGGGAGCTCACAGCCTGGAGCTGGGATTGGACAATCAAACCCCAATCTGCAAATGGACCAAAACTGATAAAAATGTAAGATCTTGTGTCTGGTCAGCCATTTTAGGACCATTCTCAGCCCACCCTGGGTGCAGCCTTGCTCAGGCTCCTGTAATGCCCAGGGTGGATCCTGGAGACCTTTTAATAAATCCCAACTTTATTCTCTAGCTCTGTCCAGCCTCTGTTTCAGATCAGCCTTCCTAAAGGCATCATGGTGAACACCAACACCAACTCTGCCCCATCCAACAGCCTCAGCCCATCCCTGCCCTCCCCTGCAGCCTCTCCCTGCCCAGGATGTGGAGGCTGAGGCCCCTGATGGATTGGGGCAATTATTGTATCTCAGACATACAAGTCACACTAATGCACAGCAAATACAGCTCGCCCTTAATTACAGCTACAGACATGGACATTTGTTTTTCTTAGTAATTAAAATGTTCTATTGTGCCTAATACTGTTATCTGTATTCTTTGGTTAAGTGCAATTTAATTTGCTTTAAGAAAGCTGGGTATAATTTAAAATGAAAAATGTATCCCTTCTGCTATTTTTTTTTTTGCTATTGTTTGCCATGACTGCAGATCTAGAACACATCAACTTCTGAGTTTGTTCACAAAGTTTCTGGAAGGTATGTTGATGTTGAAACCAAGGAAAAAAAACCAAAAAAAACCCCCAAAACCCCCAAAAACCCCCAAAAACCCCCAAAAACCCCACAAACAAACAAAAAAACAAAAACAAAAACAAAAAAAACCAAAACCAACCAAACAAAAAAAAACCCCACCACCCCCAAAAAAAACCCACCCCAACACAAACCCAAAAAACCCTATTTATTTGTGACTGATTCTGGAAATTTCCTGGTTGCTAAAGCATTTTTTGGGATGAAGGAGGTCCCTGAGGCATTTCCAGGGCAGAGGAACTTCCAGAAGGGAGGCAGAGGTTGCACTGGGGTCCCTGGAGTCCCCTGGTCATGCCTGAGGTGAAATGTGGATCAGAACCATGGATGGGCTGGGTCGGATGGGATCTCACAGATCCTCTCATCCCAAATCTCCTGCCATGGGCAGGGACACCTTCCACATGTCCACATTCCACCCCAGCTGTCCCCCAGTGTCCATTCCACCCCAGCCCCATCCAACCTGGCCTTGGCCACCTCCAGCCACAACTTTTCTGAGCAACCTGTGCCAGGGCCTCACCACCCTCACTGGGAAGAGCCAATTATTATTAATTAATTCAAGAACAAAACTCCCCTTAAACCCTTTAAGATTCAAAAAGAGGAACATTTTGGATGTCCTACATCTGAGAAAAAAAAACCAACCCAGTGGTGTCAGAAGCAGCTCAGTCCCACATCCACCTGCACAAGGAACGAGGAAATTCTTACTCATAATTTTTTTTAACATGAAAAAACAGGTGGGAAGGCCTTCAAACATAAATTTGGTCTGTCATTAGCGTTGTTGTTGTTATTATTTGCCTTGTCACAGCACAGAGAGAATTCCTCCCCTGCAGGAAATGGTTTTATTTCTCCTGTCCCCTCTGAGGCCACAACCCCGTCCGGAATCAGCTCCCCCAGAAGGATCCAGGACAGAAGTCAGAGGAAGGAGCAGTGTTCCAGCAACCCCTCAGGGATGAAATACTGCAGCCCACAGGAAGGGATCCAGCCCCAGAGGCTCAAAGCACCCTTTGGCTGACCCACGTTTCTGGGGAAAAGGGGTTTTGGTAAACAGCACCAGCTCGGAGGCTCTCGAAGAACGTCCTGGCCCGGGTGTGCTGCACAAACAAAATCCTTTCGAAACCCTCTCTCCACAGCCTCGTGCCAGCAGCTGACTTTCCCCATCCCACAGGGTCACAGGAACTGGGATATTGTGAAATGGCTCACCAGAGATGACCTGCTTTAATCTCAGCTGTCGTTTCACACACTCTAGGAAGGATGGAGCAATGTTTGAACACCATCCACTCCCTTCCTGTAAATTCCTGCGCTGTTTTTGCTCCTTATCTCAAGCTGGAGAATCTCAAACTGAATCTGGGTGACTCATTAGGAGAGCACAGAAATCATGATGCCAATACTGAGTCAGAAGAGGTCATGGTCTGGTCCAGAACTTTGGTTCTTTTAGAACCAAAGTTCACTCCAGAACTGAGTGAACTTTCACTTTTCCCCAGCCCACCTTCCACACACACAGGTTTGATTTTGTCAAAATCAAATATAAAAATGTTCCACCAGAGCAGAATTTTACTCAACATGAAATACAATCCTATTCAAACCCAAATTCCAATATCAATAATTATCTCCTACTGAACAAAAGATGTTGCCCAGGAAGTGGTGGATTTCCCATCCCTGAAAATATCCAAGACCAGGTTGGATGTGGTTGTCTGCAGTTTTTTTTCTCAAATTTAGGGAGACCCAAACTTTGCAAAATAATAAACACCACGAAACCTCATGGCATAGAAACAGAAAATTGAGGGAGGAGAGTGATGTTGTTAATTCAGAATAAAGCTTCTTCCTCCCCCAGAAAGTGTCCCAAACCCCACAGAGTTAATGAATGAAGTGTGCATTTGTAATGAGGATTAACCAAGCAACTTTGGGCCACTGCTATGAATATTTCACACTATTTAATGACAAAAAGGTCAACTTTCAAACAGAAAATTTTAAAATGGTGTAAGGATCTTTAAACTCAATTAATGAAGAGTTTCAGGGACCTCAGTGTGGTGTAAGCCTTTCACCAGGGTCTCTCCTTGGCTGTTTCCCTGCTTTTGCCACCCTCCTGTGACTGAGGCTCCTTCCACTGCAGCACCCTGAACCCACCCCACAGCTGTGAATTTCTTCCACTTGCCACTCTTAAATCCCAAACCAGAAAGGCACAAACAGAATTAATTTCTTTTCCTGGTTTTGTGTTTAGTTTTTTCCTCCTGGCACACAAACCCTGCCAGAATTCTGTATTGCTGCATTGCCCTGACCTGGGGTTTCACTCAGCCAGCTGACACACACTAAAATCACAACTTTTGCTCTCAGAATTTAGCATGTGCTGGTTAACCTCTGTTAAAAACTCCCCTCTTTTCTCTCGTGGCTGCAGGAATGGAGTGCAAAAACCCTCCTGGTCTGGATCCACCTGAACCCCTCTCTGTGTCCTAAGAGAAAGGATAACATAATTAATATATATACAGTTATGCATAATTAATACTCCAGCCAAAGCTTGCTGCCCTGAAAAGCAACAGTTAGATCACAAAGCTCTGCGTCAGGCCCCATAAAATACTTTGAAAAGCAATATGTACCACTGCAATTTTCCAGCAGAGACCAAAACAAATTAGCAGCTTGTGTTCCTCTGTGCTTTGCTAATAATTTGTTTCCAGGGCTGTAATGAGGGGCAGGAAATAGTAACAGCCTAATTAAAGTGGGGTGGGTAGGAAGCAAACCATCAATCCTGCTTAGCTGCAGCTTGGGGTGGGGGAGCAGAACCCTCTCAGGTGTGGCAAGAAATTATTTTTTAAAAAAAATTATAATAAATTAAAGGGCTAAGCAGAAGCAGAGTGAGAATGGCTTTGACCTGGATCGTGTTTACACGAGTTATTTTTCAAAATTGCTACCAAAGCTGCCTGATGTTACATCCCAGCACAGAGAACAGTGCATTCATCCCCAAACTCACTGATCTGTGTGCTGCATGCAGGAGCAGGGCACAGAACAGAGGTGATGCACAAATTGCCTCCTCCTTTATGGAATTAAGCTGCTCTGAATCCACAAAAACCTACAAAAACCCACCCACATTTAATGGATCAAGGAACTCCTGGCCTCAGCAGCAATATCACAGCAGAGAACAGCAGCATCAGCAGAACTCTGTTTTCCACTCAGTTCACCTGCAGCACTCACAGGAAATATCCTTACAGAGTAAATTGTGCCTCATCTGCAGGGGGGAGCCCCCTGTCCTCCTCCAGCAGAGCCCTGGGGTGGGAGCAGGTGCTTATGGAAGGAGTTTTTCTGCTGGCTTTGGGACATCAGCTCTCAGGAACATGAGCCAAGGAGAGTTCTTGGGTCAGGAGAGCTTCAGCCACAGCCCAGGCTGTTCTTTTCTGCACATTGATGTCACTGGAGCCATGAATTTTTCACTCTTAGAGCAAACACAGCAAAGCCAGCAAAATATGAGGGCTGATTTCACTCGGTCCACTCTCCTCACACCACCAGGGAAAACTGCAGATGTCTGTCCAGGGGAGGGAGAGAGAGAAAACCCCAAGTGCCAGCATTTCAGGGGAATCCACCCCTTACATTTTTGGAGCTCTTAATCAACAGGAAAATTATCACAAAAGAGTTTACAAGGTGCTCATGCAGCATTTGCAGCAGACATGAGGGCACCTTTGGGATCAGGATTCAGCATTGCCACATCCAGGCTTTTCCCATATTTCCTCCAGTTATTCCACTTGCTGTTTCTTTGGATATCACAGCACAGAATCTGTCAGGTTGGAAAGCACCTCCAAGGTCACCAAGTCCAACCTTTGACCAAACACCCTCATTGACATTAAACCACAACGCCCACCAAGTGTCACATCTACTTATTTTTGAAGCCTTCAGGGATGGTGACTCTACCTCTTCCCCAGCCTGATTAGTCTTTCAGTGAATAATTTTTTCCTAAAATCCAGCCCAGGCCTCCCGTGGTGAAAATATTTCTCTTTGTCCTATCACTGGTTCCCCCCCTCACCACAACCTCCTGCCAGGATTTATAGAGAAAAACTTGCTCAGACTTACCTCAAAAAGTGTCTATATTGTCAGTAGAAATAACAGCAAGTATTAACAGGAAAACCAAAGAACTTCATAGACATTCAAGGTAAAAAAAAATGGATGTTTAACATTGAATTAAACCAGTATCTCCTTCCACAGAAAGAGTTTTGAGGGCCTGCAGAACGTTGAGGATTTTTTCAGCCCCATCAGAGCTGAGAGCTGCACCTGAGGATCCCTGTGCCCTTCCCATCTCACAGCCACAAATGGTTTCATTCATCAAGGAGCAAAAAGGGTTAAAGCTTTGGAAGCTACTGGAACATGAAGGGAGCCAGGTGTGTTCCACTAAACACAAGAAGAGCTGAAATATCTCAAAACCCATAAAACCTCTGCAATGAGATTCCAGAAGCCCAAGGTACCATGAGACTGGGGATGGTATCCTAAAATATAATATTTAATATATATATAATATAATCCTGAATTAACATTAAAACTCCAGCAGAGAATTTGCCCTGATCTCTCCAGGAGCCAGGCTGAACTCATCTATCATTTATCTGATATTAAGATCTATTTATTTCCAAACTGAGTTTGCAGCTTCGCTCATAACGCAGAATTCCTTCCAAATAAATAGATCTGGTGCTAATAAATCCCCTGGCTGGCAGTCACTGGCACAGCAGGGCTAATATCTGATGTAAATAATGTATTCAAGATGTTCCCTTAAATGAAGAGTTAGACCACGGTGCTGAGACTCCTGCCTGAGGGCTCTAAACCCCTGTGTAATATTAATTATAATTACCTCATTAACTGCTGCTTTAGCACCTTGACACCAAGGCAGTGGAGCAGAGGGGATTTGAAGGAATCACCTAATTCCTAAAGTAAATCATGGTGAGGTTGGGATCTCTGCTCCTGAAGCATCCCAGCAAAAGTCCTTCAGAACCAGCTAGAGACAGACACCAATCCTAAAGAGCTGAAAACCATGGGGAAATAACTAGGAAATAACAGCAAATAAAGCAGAGTTTATTATGAAGTTTATTATTTAGTATTAACAGGGATTATTATTATTTGTTTTCACTGTTGTGTCCCCCAAAATTGGTATTTTTGAGCCAATATCTCCCTGTGATCATCTTAGATCTGTGGCGAAGCTGACACCATCTGTCAAAATATGGTATCACTTTTAGGGCAGCAACTCCAAAAGGACCAGGCAATCCCAGAATTCCCAAAATTCCTGCTGTCAGACAGGCTGTGGCATTCCCAAAATTGGGGCAGGAAACAGCAGAGGACAGAGCACGTGTGGTAGCTCAGCTGCCCCACTGCACAACATCACCTCTCCCAGCTGAGCTTGGAACCCAACATCATACAAGCTTTGTGTTCAGATGCCTAAAAAACACCCTGGAGTGATGTTTCATGAAGAGTCCTGTGTTTGTGGCTTTTTTTCCCCCTTTTATGTCAGTTCAATCCCACGTCACACAAGAGGGATTCTCCAGAGTTGTGGGGAATGTCCTGATAACCAGGATGTTTTCACCCCCAGAATATAGAGATTAAAATGCAGCTCTCCTCATTCTTCTGCTCCCAATATTAAACTGGAGAGGGGAAAGGTGCTGCCAGGAGAATTTAGAATACTACAAAAATCCTCACATCCACAAACTACCTGAGAACATTGGCTGGAAAAAGATTGTGAGTATTTCCTACACATCAATCACCAGTGGTGGCTTTGAGCAGGTTTAGCCTTCAGCTAAAGCAGAGGTGTTGAAGCTGTAAAGTTTTCCATAAGAAATACCAGGAGTTCCCTGCTCAATCTGCTTAAACTCTCCATAGGAGGCCTTATTTCCATATTTAGGTGGGGTTTTTTTTAAACAGAACCCTTATTTTGCCATGGTCAGGATAAGGCACTTCATGGCCCCATAGTTTGTTCATACAACAGAATGTGAACATTTCCCTGTGGTTGTTCCCCAAAAAGCACATTTGGGGTGAAGAGCACAGCAGGAAGACCCTCTATAATATAGGATTTTATATACATTATCTCTATTGTTTTCCATTTCAGTCTTTTCCCAGCCCTGGTTTCAGGAAGGAATGGTGCTGGAGTTGGGATGAGGTGAAAGGGAGAAGCATCCATGGCCCCGGGGTTCATACCAAGACACAAACCCAGCCTGAGAAGCCACAGGGATATTTGAGAAGCCACCAGGTAAAGGCTGAACAAAGAGCCCTTCTCACAGCACGCCCCACAAAGAGGCCAGATCTGAAGGGATCTGTTCTCACACGACGCAGACGTGCACAAAAATACACATTTTAATTCCCTTTCAACACCAAGCTCTTTTCACAGCTCTGTTTTTAGGGTATTTGTGGTGTTTCTGGAGTTAGCACACACCTAAAGGAGATGCACCTCTTCAGGTCTGGCACATATTCCAGCCTCAACCTGGAAAACTTTTCATACTTCCCAATCTCTCCACATAAAACACAGGCAGGCACAAGAGCACAAATAAATAAAATTAAATTCTGTTTCGACAGATGAACTTTTTGCCTTCTGAGCATCCTAATGAACGATGTTTTGGAGGGAAAATAAAGTGAAACACTCAGCTCTGTGTCAAACTTCTTGCCGAGCCTAACAAAGGGCTCCTGTGAAACGAAACTCTTCAGTGGAATATACTGTAATTGTGCTTTTTGAAAGCAATGTCAAATCATTGACATCGACTTGGTGTTCTGCAGGAAAAGTTACAATATATAGAAGCTGTAAATTAGACCCTAATTCCAACTTATCACTTTGATAGTTGTTAGACAGACTATTTGGGTGCCTATTTAGCTCTGTGATTTTCCCACTCCTTTTTCGAGCTGTTGCCTTTCCCTTGGATCTTCCAAATCGGATTTTCCAAAAACCCGCACGATAAATTTACATTTCAGTTATGGCACAGTAAAGCCAAACTCAAGCCAAATCACAAATGCAAACTCTCCAAGGATTTATGAAGAGAAAAATCAGGGTCTGGCAGGTGAAATCCAGGCTGCAGGAATTTGGGCTGTGTGTTACAAAGCACACTCCTGAAAAACAAAATCCATATAAGCTCCAAATTGAGCAGTTATCCTATTTATCCTACATATTAGTGTATATTTTCAAAATATTTTATTTTATCCTATATATTAGTGTATATTAGTGTAGATTTTCAAAATTCATCTAGTCTAATCCATGCTTTTTTCATTCTTAACATGACACAAGGAACAGCCCAACCTGTGTTTCCATTGACATCCAACAGCAGCATCCCAACAAAGCAAAATATTTCTGCTGGGGGTCTCCAGGGTGCCTCCCCAAGCACAGAAACATGGACATGACACTCCCAACCCAACCTAAAACACTCCTTTGAAAGCTGGAAAAATCCTGAAAGATTCAGGCTGAGCAGATATTGAGTGATGGATTTACAGGCAGAAATTCCTCCAGTGAGGGAGCAGGATCTGGAGTGCTCCTGGTTAATCACCATCAGATGTGGAACGTGTTCATTATAACCTGCTTGGGTGCTGCTCCACACAGCCAGGACAGAGATTTCAGAGGGAGATTGGAGCTTCCAGATGGGAATGCAAGCATGACAACACTCTTGTGCAAATAGAGGAGGAAAAAAGGAAGAAAATTGTATTTCCCAGAGAAAACAAGTTCTTGTTCTCCTGAGGAGCCTCTCTCAGCTGCCATAACTGTGACAACAAAGCCCACTTTGGAGGTAGATTTAAGGGAGATTTTTTAAAAGATGGTTTGGGAGCATTTTTCTTGTTTTGATGTTCCTAACCCAGTCACACACCTTAATTCAGCAGGAGATGAACCCTACCCCTAACTCCTGATATCCCAGAACTTCTCAAGCTGCAGACACGTTTACACAGCAGATTTAAGGCTGCGAATTCACAGAGAACATTTACTGAGGAGGGAACACTTACTTCACAAACTCTGAGGGACACGCTGATAACAACATCTCCCTGGAATGCCTAGGCCTTTCTGGAAGCTTAAGATGTCCTCCTTCAGATATTCCAGAGAATATCTGGCTGCCCCTGGATCTCTGGGAGTGTCCAAGCCAGGCTGGACAGGGTTTGGAACAACCTGGAATAGTGGACATGTCCCTGCCCATGGAAGGGGGTGGTTTTGGGTGAGCTTTAAGGTCTCTTCCAACCCAAACCATTCCATGATTCTCCCTATTAAACAGCTTTTCCCCTGGGAAAAGCCCCCTCAGCACTTTTCCAGCTCATGTGCAGAGTGTTTTACCTTGGGTCTCTGCTGAGATCACCGGGCCAGAGCTTTAAATCAAGAAGCTGCAAACACTCTCACACCTTGGCTGTATTTGAAGCTTTGAGGTTGAGGTGAGTGGAAGTTGCTCAGCGCTCCAAACCCAGAATCCAGAGGGAAATCTGAGAAGGGAGAGGAGTCCAGCACCCAACAAACCCATTTATGGCAGTTTTGCTGACTGGAACCCCTCCTTGAGTGACCCTGAGTCTGAGCACCACATCCCTGCCCCACCTCCCCAATCCACAGTGCCCCTCTCACTGCTCCATCCTCCCCACTCCCAACATTCCCAACAGCCCAAAAGCTGCCAGCTTTTTTTTCTTTTGAAGGCAACCTATTTCCAGCACTGTTTCTCTACCTCAAGATCTGCAATTTCTCTCCCAAAACACCCCTCTGGAGCAGAGCCCAGGACTGGCAATATGTTCCCCCAGGAGCAGGGAGAGGTTTACGTTTCAATACCTATTGCACCTGTCACCATAATACCAGGCGTTCTCCACCCACGGCGCAGGAGAGAATCCAAACTTCCTGTGGGATGTGCAAAACTCGCACTCAGCCTTGGGAGCCATCCAGGCATGGTTATCAGGGAGAGAAAAGCTATTTCTGCTGGCTTGCAGGAATTGATGGCACCATTCAATGTCTTGTCTTTATATGCAAGTGTGTCTAACCCAGTTTCTCCACAGCTGCTGTGACGTAAATAAATTCAGTATTATCCCCTTTTTACATTGTAGGGTGGGATATAAATAGTCCTGGAAGTTGTGCTGGGCATAATTCAATGTTTTTAAGACCTTGAGTACAATTCACTCGTAGAGCTGCCTAACACAACATAAAATATTTGACCTGCTTCAGGTATAGCATCTCATAAATATTATCTGTGATCTGTAGACTTATCTCCCAAAGTAGGATGGTATTTCTGGCGAAAAAATATCTTTGGGTTGATCATTTTTTTGTCATTGTAAAATGAGACTTCAAGGGCTCCTTTAGAACAGTACATCCCTACTATAGTGATCAGGAAATATTAGTATATGTTATACACGAAGAAAGCCTAAAATATCTACGCTTGCTTTACAGAATTAGCTCTGCTTAAATGGTAACTATGTATAAAATCCTGATTTTTTTTTTCCTCTGCACATCCTATTACCTAATCAGACAAAATCATTTGCTCCAGCTGAATTTACTAGAGGAAAAATGTATCTCTTGGTACCTATAATTTTACTTCAGGCTTCCCTTCTTAAGGTAGTAGTGTTTCAGCTGTGGGCTGGAGTGAAACCCCATCATTCCCAGGAAAACCCAATCCACCCTTAGAAATACCTAACCCAGGAAAGGAGATACAAATTGAGAGGGTTTTTTTTCACCATAAATACAGCTTTGGGCAGCAAAACACCTCCTATTTTGTTTCAGCAATAAATCACTTCCCTGACTTGAGTTAGTAATGAGATTTTTAATCATGTGGATTGAACATATCCTGGAGTTAATAAAAAAGTATGGCTTCCTCTTTATCTTTAATAAAAGATTTGTACACTGCTCAAATGATCAGTATTACGTTTTTAAAGAACCTGAGATTGATGTTTTCAATTCTCCTTCCTATTTTTCCAAGCTTTTATAATTCAAAGGTAATACAGGGAAGAGTTAATAATTCATGAGGTAATTTTAAGGCTTTTATTCAGAACCCTTTTGCCTATTGACTTAAGGATGTGCCATAAAATATCCAGGTATTACTATCCCAGCAATTTGCAGCTCTGCACAGATGAAATCTCTGAATTTATGCAAGTCAGGATTTGTGTTTAAGAATCAGAGCACATCATTCCAGCCTTGGAAGGGTACAGGGGGGAGGAAATAGCTCTCCAGCACTATTTAAACGAGAGTATTTCATGTCTTCACACAGTTCTGCTTTTTCGCCCTTGTTTGCAGGTTTATTCTTGATGGAGTTATTTTTGCAGTTGCCAAGAGACAAAGGAGCTGGGGGAATATTTTAAAAAAGGTGAATTCTGCTGCACGAGTCCTGTGCTCCCACCTGCACGAGCTCCAAACCGAACCCTCCGCTCTGGGAGAGCTCAGCTGGACAAAAACCAGATCCTCACAACAACAAACAACAAAAATGGACTGGTTTGGGATGAAAATATCAAAACTGGCTTCCAGTTAATGCAATCCAAGAATATGGCACATCAGTCACTGATGGAGGCAAAGTTGGTGGCGTTGGGATGAGGCAGGGAGGGACAGCAGTGACCCCACAGCCTCTCTTGTCGTTTGTCTCCAACTGCCCTTCCATGAGCTGACTGGAGAATTCACCCAAAAATTCCTCAGAAAAGTGAAATTTTTGATCGTGCCTGTCACTAGTTTGCAATGAAGAATGGAAGTGAAAATGGGGAGCTTGGGGTGCAGTATTTGATTCTTTAAAATTCATTTGGTTTATTAAAAACCCAAACGTCACTTAATTTGTTATTTAATCTTCTCTCGGAGTTACTCACCAGAGTGTGTCTGGTTACCTCTACAAAATACTGGGTTAATAACAGCCAGGCTTCAATACAGAATTTGATTTTGGGAAGGAATTCCTGGCTGGGAAGATGGGGAGGCCCTGGCACAGGGTGCCCAGAGCAGCTGTGGCTGCCCCTGGATCCCTGGAAGTGTCCAAGGCCAGGCTGGATGGAGCTTGGAGCACCCTGGGATGGTGGAAGGTGTCCCTGCCCATACCAGGAGGTGGAATTGGATGAGCTTTAAGGTCCTTTCCAACCCAAACCATTCCATGATTCCGTGATATTTGGTTAAGGCTTTTTTACTTACTTTAAATAACCAAGGTGTTTTTACCACTGTGTGCTCTACTTCAGCTCCTGACAGGAATCACCCATCTCCCACCAGGCTTCAGGGAGTGCTAAGTAACAACAGCAGAGAGTGATGAAAATTGATGCTGATTAATAATTCCACCTCAGAGAAAGAAAACAGAGCTCAGGTGAGCACTGAGCCATCATTTACTGCCATGAGAAATCAACAGCTCCACATTTATCAGCTTTTCCCTGCATGGACAGCCAGGAGATCCTGTGCCTGTTCCCCTAAGTTTGCCAAATGGGGCCCAAGTTTTACCATCCCAAGGAAAATGAGGTCTTTATGAACTTAAAGGATTATATAAGTTTATATTTATATATTATAGGATATAATATATATCATATATAATATGTATTGTATATATTATATATTGTATCTATTATAATATTATGTCTATTTTATTATATACTTTTTATTATTTATTATGTCTATTTTATATAGATATTATAATAGATACAATATTTTATATATACATATTGATATAATATTATATTATATATTTTTAATATATATGTGTGTGTGTGTGTGTATATACATACATACATATATATATATATATGTGTGTATATATATATATATATAAAAATTATATTTCATTTCAAGCCAGCTCTGTGCTCCATCCTGTTTTCCACCCAATTCCAAAGTCTGCCAGAGCCTCTCTGAACTCCTTGGTTTGACCTCGGAGTCCCAAAAACTCCTGCCTAAAGTTTCCTGCATCTCTTCTTGCAGCTCCAAAAATGCAAATTGCTGTCAGGTTCTTCAGTTCCCTCTGAGAGACAGGCAGCATATGCCATGTGCATTATTCAGAGCCTTCCACGGCTGCTTTTCCAGGGAGGTTTAAAAAGGAACAGCAAACCGTGTGTCAAACCCAAAGCCTTTGCCACAATAAAGATAATCATGAAGTGGCACAGAGTCTAAAGCTGGACTAGCACAGGGGTTTGTTCCTAATGTAACAGGATAGCAATGCAATAAATTTAATGCTTTTTTTAGCCAGGCAGGACTGAAGGTGCACTTTACACAGCTGAGGTCTGTTGTGGATACAACTCTGAGGAAATAGTTCAAGAGGAACATGGAAAATATAAGTTTTTGTTATCCTGAGGAGCAGGAAAATGATGGCAGTGAAACACAAGGAGAGGAGTTTCCTTTGTGCTCAGCTGAAAAATAAACACATTTTCCCTGTACTGAGAGGCCTTCAAAATCCTGAGAGCATCTCCAGGCTCTGCCACTTGAGAGAGAACAGAGGAATTTCACAGAGTGAGCACACAAATTCTGGGAGCTACTGAGATTATTCCTCTTGGTCACACAACCACACCTCTACCCTCCTAAAAAAAATATCCTGGGAAAACCCAGACCCACAGGAACACCCCTCCTTACAGGGCCCCCCCAGGAGATTTTGTCGCCTGCATTTCCACAGCAAACAGAGATAAATAAATTGCTCAGAATTATGCAAACCCATGGATATAATTCAGTACAAACAAGCTGTGTAAGTGGAAGTGTAAATTCTGTGATCGCTGTTTATGTTCCCAAAGATTTTCTGTGCATTTGTTGAGCATTATTAGAAACAGCCCAGCCAACAAAGCAAACCCCAAACCCTGCCCTAACTAAGGTTCAAAAAGAAAAAATCCCCAAACCTTTGAGTGACTCCTAGCACTCAGCCTAGAAGTGCCTGCCAGCAAAAAGGGAATTTTGGAGATGGCATCTCATCAATTTTCTTCATTTGTGTCAGAAGTTGAGCAGCTGTCTTCCTTACCAGACTGAAGTGGAGCCAAAAAACCTTGTCAGGCAGCCGAAGGAAAAGCACTTCAGAGGAGCTCCTCTCCAAGACCCCAAAGGGTATCACATTTTGGAGCGGGCATGTGTTAATATTCCTGCTCCAGTATCAATTGGCAAAGTTCTGCAGCAGGAGGGGGGGGAACAAAAAGGCTGCTCTGTTTGTTTACACTGCCTGCTCAAGGAAAGCAGGATGCCACACATACTTGAACTCCCCGAGTTTGTTTGTTTATTTACTTATGGCCAGCAAAAGGATTTGAAGCTTTATCTTCCCCGAGCTGGTGAGGAAAGAGAAATTAAGATGCAGCTCTGTGGATGCACCTGGGCTTTGTGTGGCCAGCAGAGCTCTGCAGCTCCCAGGGATTTTCTTCATTTGTACTCGGCGTTGGTGAGGCCACACCTTGAGTGCTGTGTCCAGCTCTGGCCCCCCAGTTTAGGATGAACACTGAGCGCTGTGTCCAGCTCTGACCCCTCAGTTTAGGGTAGACATTGAGTGCTGTGTCCAGTTTAGGATGGACACTCAGTGCTGTGTCCAGCTCTGTCCCTCACTTTAGAATGGACACTGAGTGCTGTGTCCAGCTGTGTCCCCTCAGTTCAGGATGGACACTCAGTGCTGTGTCCAGTTGTGTCCTCTCAGTTTAGGATGGACACTGAGTGCTGTGTCCAGTTGTGTCCCCTCAGTTCAGGATGGACACTCAGTGCTGTGTCCAGTTGTGTCCCCTCAGTTTAGGATGGACACTCAGTGCTGTGTCCAGCTCTGTCCCTCAGTTCAGGGTGGACATTGAGACGCTCGAGCGCGTCCAGGGGAGGCAGCGAGGCTGGAGAGGGGCTGGGAACACAAACCCTGTGAGGAACGGCTGAGGGAGCTGGGCTTGTTCAGCCTGGAGAAAAGGAGACTCAGGGGTGACCTCATCACTCTCCACAGCTCCCTGAAAGGTGGCTGTGCTCATCTGGGGTTGGGCTCTTTCTCCAGGCAGCACTGACAGAACCAGAGGACAGCCTTAACTGCCCCAAGAGAAATATAAGCTGGATATTAGGGAAAAGTTTTTTACAGAAAGGGTGATAAAGTACTGGAATGTTCTGCCCAGGGAGGTGGTGGAGTCACCATCCTGGATGTGTTTAAGATGGATGTGGCACTGGGTGCCGTGGGTTAGTTTAGGTTAGGGTTGGGTTGGACTCGATAATCCTGGAGTTCTCTTCCAACCTGATGATTCTGTGATTTTCAGCATGGGGTGAATAAATCCCAGTGAGAGCCGGGCTTGAATCAGCTCCTAGCAGTCTGGGAATGGGGGAGATGGGAAAACCCAGCTCGGAATTTGTGCCTCTTTTAGCACGTGCTGGGCTGAGGCTCCCTCAGGGCAGCCCCAAAAGAACTTTGTGCTGTTGTGATGAAATAAGATTCAGCTCCATGGATGCACCTGGACCTTGTGCGGCCAGCAGAGCTCTGTTGTTCCCAGGGATTTCAGCATGGGGTGAATAAATCCCAGCAAGAGCTGGGCTTGAATCAGCTCCCAGCTGCAGCAGTCTGGGATTGGGAGAGATGGGAAAACCCAGCTCGAAATTTGTGCCTCTTTAGCACGTGCTGGGCTGAGGATCCTTCAGGCAGCCCCAAAAGAACTTTGTGCTGTTGTGACGAAGGCAGCAATCAAATCCCAGCAGTTATTGCAGCAGGAGCTTTGCCAAGTGTGATCCAGCACCGTAAGGCACAGTTTGATCAAACTGAGGGAAGTTATTGATCTTAATTCAACTCAGAGCACGAGCCAGGGAAGGTCCTGGCATCCTCCTTTTGTCATCAGAATCCCAAATATCCACAGAGCACAGCAGATATGGGGGTCTGACCTCTCCCAAGACGTGTTTTTGTGATCCTTTTAACCTAAAAAAACACTTTTTTTTCCCCCTTGTGTGTGACAATTCCACTCCTGTAGGGTCTGGGTGTTAGGAGGAGACACCTGACTGGGATTTGCTGCTCTCTCCCTGTGGGATGGGGCTCCCTCAGACCACATTTCAGAGCAGAACACTCTGCACCTGCAGCCATGGCACCATAGTGGTTAATTTGATTTTGACAGAACGGTTTGGGGCAGAAGGGACCTTAAATCTCCTCCAGTCCCACCCCTGGTCACAGGCAGGGACACTTTCCACCATCCCAGGTTGCTCCAAGCCCCATCCAACCTGGCCTTGGACACTTCCAGGGATCCAGGAGGATGAACCCCAATTATCCACCACGCAGATAAAGGTGCCATCTACCAGGTCAGAATTCAAGTGAATAAATCAAGGAATAAGCAGACATTCAAGATCCTCCTTCACCAACCATCTTCCCTCAGCCAGCTTTTCCCCAAAATGTTTATTTACTACACAGCCAGGCTTTTGGCAGCCTTCCCACTGCCAAATGTGCTTCCCAGATATTACAAAGTGAACTCCAAATGAAAAAGACTTTTTTTGTTCTTAGGTCTCCCTTTCTTCCACTCAGATATGGCATCAGAGCTGTGCCTTTATGGCACAATTTTGCCCAGAATTTCTCGAATGCTCAGTTAAAGAGAGATGAGTGCACAGACCATTGCTAAAAATGAGATTTCCTACCTGGTCTTCAGCAAACTGCTTGAAACAGAAATTCTGCTTCCTCTATTTGTCAAAGCAATGCTCCCTCACTTTTCACAGGTCTAGAAATGCAAAGAAAAAAGGACACAATGTACATGAGAAATCATTGCTGTTGCATTTCTAGCATGTTTAAATAACATTTTTAAAAATCAGCTGAATAATAGATCAACAAGATTTTAGCAATTCAGGTATTGCACGGTGAGGAATAAAAGTTACTTGGAGCTAGAGAGAAAAAAAAAAAAAAAACCAAATAGGAGATAACAGAGATGTGAGTGGATAATTTTCCCCTATTTCTGTATAGAATCATCAGAGTATCATGGAAGGGTTTGGGTGGGAAGGGACCTTAAAGCTCATCTCATTCCAGGGCATGGGCAGGGACATATTCCACTGCTCCAGGTTGTCCAATCTGGCCTTGGACACTTGCAAGGATAGAGAGCGAGAGAGAGAGAGAGAGAGGGAGAGAAAGAAAATATATATATATGCACCTGTCCAACTCGTTTTCACATTGAAGTTCCAGTCACAATCGAGACCTCTCAAAGATCCAGATATAAAAGCATAATAAAATATATATATGTGTGTATATATATATCTATATCTGTATATACTATTTTTCACAATGGAGTTCCAGTCTCAAGCCAGACCTCTCAAAAACCCAAATATAAAAGCACATATACATTAAAAAAAAAATATATATATATACATGTGTACCTATCCACTATTTTTCACAATGGAGTTCCAGCCACAATTGAGACCTCTCAAAAATCCACATATAAAAGCATATATATATATTATTTTTTATATATATATATATGCAGCTATCCAACTATTTTTCGTAAAAGTTCCAGTCACAATCAAGACATCTCAAAAACCCAGATACAAAAGCAAATATATATATATATATATATATATATATATATGCATGCACCTCTCCAACTATTTTTCACAATGGAGTTCCAGTCACAACCGAGACCTCCCAAAAACCCAGATATAAAAGCATATATATATAAAACATATATATATATATGCACATATCCAACTATTTTTCACAATGGAGTTCCAGTCTCAATCAAGAGCTCTCAAAAACCCAAAAAAGCAAACCAGTAAGAAAACAACAACGTGGTTTCTCTCCCTTCCCTGCGGTCCAGCAGAGATTCCTGCCCAGCACTCTCAGACCAGCCCAAGCACACTGAGGGACAACCCAGGGCTGTGCACAGACATTCCCGGGCTGGGAACGCTGCTGACAAATTCCCGAGCTGCCAGGGCTCAGTGATGGGATTCAAACACCTCCCAGATGCCCATTTGTGCCTTGGGAAGGCAGGGGGACATGGGCACTGACAGCAGGCTCTGGCAGATGAGCTCTACACAGATGACACCCGAGCTCCTGCCAGGCTGACATGGGACTCTCCTCTTGACTTGTTGTTGTTGTTCTCATGAGTTGTTGTTGTTGTTGTTGTCATTCCAAATCTCCTTCTTGCAGCTCTCCTGGGATTCCCAGTGCCTGCTCTCCTGAGTCTCCTCTTTACTTTTCTGACTCTGCAAAGTGCTGGGATTGCTCAGCTCAGTTGTCTCAGCTCAGCTTACACAGAGATCAGTGTTTGTTCTGGGAAATTCCCCCTTTCTCTTCAGTATTTCGGTGCATTATCCCGTAGATGTGCCCTAAATTATTTCTCTGTTCAAAAAAGCTTTGAATTCCCTCCTGAAATAGTTGGAATGGTTGTTCCTGGATAGTTGGGATCTTGCAGGCCACTCAGAGAGAAGGAAAAATCCCCTACTAAAGACAAAAGGAGTTGATGTCCAGTTCCAGCACTTAGTGCTGAGCTGGGCTGATTCCATCCAGAGCTGGAGGATGTGGCAGGATCTCAAAGAAATCACAGGAATAAAACTCCAGACTGCTTTGGGTTGGAAGGGACCTGAAAAATCATCTTGGTTTCACTCCCTGCCTTGGACAGGGACACCTCCCACTGTCCCAGGCTGATCCAACCTGGCCTTGGACACTGCCAGGGATCCAGGGGCAGCCACAGCTGCTCTGGGAATTCCAGCCCAGACAGGAATTCCCAATTCCCAATCTCCCATCCATCACTGCCCTCTGGCAGTGGAAGCCATTCCCTGTGTCCTGTCCCTCCAGCCCTTGTCCCCAGTCCCTCTCCAGCTCTCCTGGAGCCCCTGCAGGCCCTGCCAGGGGCTTGGAGCTCTCCCTGGATCCTTCCCTTCTCCAGGGGAACATTCCCAGCTCTCCCAGCCTGGCTCCAGAGGGGGTCCAGCCTTGGAGCAGCTCCGTGATCTCCTCTGGAATTGCTCCAGCAGCTCCACATCCTTCCCAGGCTTGGAATACTCAATTATAACTTGGATTATTCTTTATAATTTTTCTCCCCCTTGAGCTCTTTGCCACCAGCACTGAAATGTTCAGCTGAGATCTGTGACCAGATTTAAATCAGTCACAGAATCAGGTGACAAAAGAACTCAGCTTAATTTCTCGAGGTTGTTTTTCTGCTGCTGCTCCTGTAGTGATGTATGTCCCTGACGTGGATTTATGAAAAAGTAGATCATCTATTATATTAATTGTATTTATTATATTATATATGCAAGATAATAAATCCAATCAAATAGCATAGGATATCATAGGCATTTTAACAAAGGTTAATTGTGGTATTAACTGTTCTCCCTGTGCAGACTTTTAATGTGAGAAATGTTTCACACATTTAAAGCTCCCTTTAATCACCAGACCTCAAGGCCACATTTCTCATCCCCAGCCCAGGAGCTTCCACCAGAAAAAATCACAGATTTTTTCCCTGAGAAAAACTCAGAGCCTTCATAAGAACAATGAAATGTTATTCATTGAACAGACACCATCCCTGCATAAAAAAGTTTAATTTCTGTGAGGTTCTTTAATTTCTGTGAGGTTTAAGAGCTGGAATCATCCACCAAAAATTTTTCAAGGGAAGACTTTAGGTTATTGTTCACAGTAAGAAATGGAGAGGAAGGAAAATTCTCTGGACTCCCAAAATAAGCCTCCCTCTCCCGTTTGCTGCCTCTGATTTTTGAGGCAGAAAGCAAATTGCTCTGCAATGGATCTGCATGAATCACAGCACCAAACACACACGGGGAGCTCTGATTGGAGGTGATTTCCTGCAGGAGGGCACGGAGCCTGTGCCACGAGAAATCCAGGGGCAAAAACAATTCCCTGAGCCCTGCAAGGACAGGCCAGGGACTACAGAAAAGTTAAAAATTAACTGAAATTATTCTCAATATTTCACATGATTTCTAATTCACAGCATCTCCCTCGCCCCTTCTTTTGGGTTTTGATGCTCTTGAGTAGGATGGGAAATTTTCTCTTGGAAGTGGGATGAAAATATCCAGGAGAAGGGTTTGTTCAACAAGAGCCCGAAGCAGGGAACAGTTCATTCCCAGCCTGTTTCTCAAGACAGCAAACACACAGAATCATTACTGATCCCCCTCCTTTTTTGTAATCTTTTTGAGAACTCTTGCACAATCTGCTGCAAGAAGAATTCGCCACTCTCAAGCTTTGTTTTTTTCATTCACCCCAAAAGCTGCAAGCTTCCCTTCAAACTCTGCACGTCATCCTCATCAAATCCTACACAGAAACGGGCAGTAAGTGTTTTGTTTACTCATAACTCAGCAGAGCCACAACAAAGAACAGAATGTAAAGAATGAACTCCCTTTGCAAAAGTCATTCAGAGCCTCACAAAGGCCTTTACCTTCCCCAAAACCAGATTTTTCCAAGTGGGCCTCCTCTCTTTCTGAATTGCCCAGCATTTACAGGGAGCTCTCAGATAACTCAGAAACATTTGAGAGCCAAGCTAAAAACAGAAGGAATGAGAAAGCTCTCTTGCTTTCAGAAAAAAAAATCTGATTTTTTTTTTCTTTTTCATTAAAAAGGCATTAAGAAAAGCTGGGCTGTTCACCAGTGCACTGTGAACAAGCTTCTCCACATGACGTGCAGGGACCTGCTGGATCCAGGCTCCTTCCAACTTCCCCTGGGCTGTGGCAGCTGGATGGATTTGTTCCCACCTGCTCTCCCCGTTTGTCATTCCTGAGGTATGCTGGAGAAAACCAGGTTAGCTCCAAACTGTCAGCCTTGGCCACGGCCAAAACTCTGAATTTTTGTTATCTGATCACATCCCTCCGAGGGCTCCGTGTTCCTTTCATCCCCAGCTCCCCACACCTCTGCACCCACGGAGAGCAGATGGGGTTTGGGGGTTTTTTGGGTTTTTTTTCAAATGAAAATGCCCATTTTTAAAGCCCTCAAAGGAAAACCCACATGTGATCAACCCTATGGATCTGCTGCTTCCCCACTTTTTGCTCCTGTGGCTGTTGGAGAAGGGATTGTCCAAACGTGGCTGCAGAAACCAAAATGCTTCTGAAAGAGGTTAAAACCTCATTAAAAATGTTAAAAACCTTTATCCCCCAAACCCTTTGGAAGACTGGCTGCCTCCATCTCCCATGCTGGTGTTGGGAATAAAGCTGCCAGAGAGATCTTCTCCCATTCCTCCCGAATTTCAGGGGGATAGGAGAGAGTGGGTGTGGGGAGGGAAGGTATCTCGAGCACAAGAAAGGATGATTATCAAGTCTAAAGAGAGCACGTCATAAAATGAAGAAATATAAGGCTATTTTTAAAGCAATTATTTTGTTTTCAAGCTGAAAACGTGCTGCAGTATTCCCCCTCTGCTTGGCATTCCAGAGGAGGTGTTGCATTCAGCTAGAGCAAAATTAATTCCCTGGAAGAGGAGAAAACTGCAACGCTGGCAGCAAAATAGAAGAGCAGAAGAGGAGAGGTTTGTTTCCTCTGCTTTGAGAGGGAATTATGTTTTCCAAAGTTGATCAACACCCAGGCCCAGCCCTGCAGTGACAACCACAGCAATTCCCTGACAGAATTCGTGCAGAAAATCCCCCTGGTCCCACAGGAATATGTGAGTTCACAGCAACCTCTTCCCCCTTCCATCTCCATCATTTATCCAGAGATATTCTGGAAGTTCTCAAACCTCTCCAACAAGTTAGAAAGATTTAGGAACTTTTGGGGAGAAAGGAGGAGAAAAAAAAAATAAATTAAAAAACTGTGACCTGTTACGTAAACCTGTATTTTAAGAAGTGAACTAGAGACAGGAGGAAGGATCACAGGGGTTGGACACATACCCAGCTGTCCCAATTTGGCGGAGCTGTTTTAGCTGTCAGCGTGTGAATTCTTAATGTGTGATGATTATAAAGTATGGAGAGCGAGCTCTGCTCCCTTACTGGAATTATTTTGTCTTTTTCTCCAAGGAACAGCCCCAGAATTGCTCCTAGCTCAGCCCCACACCTCAAAGCCCCTTCCAAACACGAAACCTCGGAATATTGATTGATTAAGATCTGAAGTGATAAAATCCTGCTTATCCCGGGCTCAAATTTTCCTGACACCTCCACTAATTACACCCCATCATGAAATCCCAGAAGTGCTGCAAGGATTGTTCCAGCAGGAACTCAGCCAGCAGAACACCTATGGAAGCTTCTCTCCCTTCACTCATCACTGTGGGAAGCAATCTCCGAGTCCTCTCCAAAAAACCCCCTCCAACAGATGTCTTGCAGCACAGCAAGGCATGATCAAATTCAGACATGGAGGGAGCATGTTCCAAAATCCCTGGGAGAGAGAGTTCTGCCAGGCACACCTCACCATCCACAGGGAAGGGAGTGGGGTGCAGGGAGGGCACCCACAGTGGTGCAGGAAAAGGGAGAAGCAGCTCTGTGACCTGTCCAGACCCAGGTATGACCAAATAATTCCTTAACCCTAAACAATTCTCTTATCTCTGCCTGGAGAGAATCATAAGATCAGGGAATTGTTGAGGTTGGAAAAACCCTCCAAGATCATCCAGTCCAACCATTCCCAGAACTGCCCAGGCCACCCTGACCCCATGTCCCCAAGTGTCACATGCACATGGCTTTGAAATCCCTCCAGGGATGGGAACTCCACCTCTACCCTAAGTTGGACAACCCTTTCCAGGATGAAATTTTCCCAATATCCACCCTGAGCCTCCCCTGGCCCAGCCTGAGGCCGTTCCCTCTCCTCCTGTCCCTGTCCCTGTGCCCTGGGAGCAGAGCCCAAATTCCCCCCGGCTGTGCCCTCCTGGCAGGGAATTGCAGAGAGGGAAAAGATCCCTCGGCATCCTCCTTTTCTCCAGGCTGAGCCCCTTCCCAGCTCCCTCAGGAATTCTCCAGCCCTTCCCAGCTCCCTGAAGAATTCTCCAGCTCCTTCCCAGCTCCCTCAGGAATTCTCCAGCCCTTTCTCAATTCCCTCAGGAGTTCTCCAGCCCCTTCCCAGCTCCCTCAGGAACTCTCCAGCCCCTTCCCAGATCCCTCAGCTGCTCCTGGGGCTCCATTCCCTTTCTTTTGTGTTCCCTTCCCTGGACACTCTCAGAAGGATCTGCAGGGTGATTTCTGCCTGCTCTCCAGCCAAGGTTCTGGATGCTCCATGTCCTTACTCTCCCTTGGAAGCCTGACAGGAGTTTCCACGCTGGGATCATCCAGGACAGCTGGAGCAGCATCAGGAATTGCCCACAGCGGATGGACCAGGTGGCCACCAGCCCCAGCTCCTGCAGCCTGCACTCCCAGCTCCATTCCCAGGCAATCCTAAGACAGATTCACAGCTTCCCCAAGGAAATAATTCCAAGTGGGATCGATTTTTTTGCTGTTCCAGAACCAACATGAGCGAACGCTCGGTGTGCAGATCTGTCAGGTTTGCTCTCAGCTGCCATCCCAAAACGTTTCCTTATTGTGTGCTGTGTGAGCAAAGCTGGGCCTGCCTGCTGGGACTGAGCCCCAAACCAGCTCAGGGATAAAGTTCCTGCCCATCTTTCACTCCATTTTATCCTAATGAGCTCTTAACCTCTTAAAAATGAGTTACTGCCAGAGAGGTTAAATGCAGGGTGTGAAAGTCTCTGAGAAAAACACAGGGAGGGATGGCCCTGCTCAGGGTGGCTCTGATCCCACTGAACACAGCTCCTGCAGCTTCCAAGTGCATGGAGAAAAATAATTTCCACTGCATTCATTGTGAAACTCGTTTGTGATTACAAGGCCGTGCTGGTTTTGAACAAGTGTGGGAAATGATCATCTGAAAAATGTGCATTTCTCCTGGCAAAACTGCAGGGTTCCTGCACTTGCAGGCTCAGCATTTTGGTTCTGGATACCTTTTTAAAAATGAAAATATTGCTTAATGTAAAATGTCATAAAATATCCTGAGTTGGACATCATCAGTGTCTGATCCCTGTCAATTTGACTCAATCCCAGAACAACCCCTTTCAGCAGGAACTTCTGCTGGAAGGACAGAAATCCCCTGGAACATCATCCTGTTTGGGCTGACAGTGTTCCAGGTCTCTCCAGAATGCACCTGAGCACACGCAGAGGGTGCCAGAGGATTTGGGATCTGGTTCCTGCTGGGCTCCATGAACAATTCCATGGGCAGCAGCCCCTCTCCACACTGCAGCTGAGGCTGCCTCAGCTCACACATTCAGCCAGAGTGGCAGCACGTTTTCTATAAAATAATTATATCATTTAATCCCCTCATATCCCTGGATAAAGCTGCTGTTTGAGGAGCAGCCCATGGAGCAGAGGCTTTGCTGGATTTGTGCCATTCCAGAAACAACTTGAACAACTTCTGAGCAGAGAGACGGAAAACAAGATGTGGAATTCTGGATTTCCTGAGCAAGGGCTGGAGCCCCTCTGGAGCCAGGCTGGGAGAGCTGGGAATGTACCCCTGGAGAAGGGAAGGATCCAGGGAGAGCTCAGAGCCCCTGGCAGGGCCTGAAGGGGCTCCAGGAGAGCTGGAGAGGGACTGGGGACAAGGGACAGAGGGACAGGACACAGGGAATGGCTTCCACTGCCAGAGGGCAGCCATGGATGGGAGATTGGGAATTGGGAATTCCTGGCTGGGCTGGAATTCCCAGAGCAGCTGTGGTTGCCCCTGGATCCCTGGCAGTGTCCAAGGCCAGGTTGGAGCACCCTGGGACAGTGGGAGGTGTCCCTGCCCATGGCAGGGGTGGCACTGGATGATCCTTCAGGTCCCTTCCAACCCAAACCATTCCATGACACCAAAACAGGAGCTACTCCCAGCCTGTGTGCATTTAACGAGATTGTGTCACTGGATTATTAAAAAAAAGATAAGAAGACATCAGAATTTCCTTCTAAAATCCCCATTTTCTTGTGCTTCACAGCTGGCCCATAACTCAAGTTGGGAATTGCAAGAAGTCGGGGATGTACAAAGTGTCTCCCACACCCTGTCTGCTCAGGAAACTCATTGTCATGTGGAATTAATTACTTTTTTTAAAAAAAAAATACATATAATTTCAAGCTCATGGTCCAGCATCTCTGATTCATGGTAATAAAGGTTGCACAAGAGGAGAACTGTGCAGAACTAAGGTTAATTGGAGGGTGAAATCCCCTTCCTAAGCAAACCCAGCTGGAAACTTGCTAGTTCCAGAGACAAATCCCTGCAGCACTATGGATCTTCAATTCCTGATTGCCAGCTTTGGGCTTTCTGTGCCTTTAGACAAGAGCAGGAGGCAGGGAGGGGAAGCAAGGAGCTTTTCCAGCCCTGCAGCTCCTGGCCTGGGATTCTCCTGGGATGTTCCAGGTTAATTCCTGAAGGTCACACAGCAGCTTTGTGACACCTCCACCTTCAGCCCTGGAGTTTTCAGGCAATGTGAAAAACCCTGAGATCAGAACTCAGGTCTCTGTGCCAGCCTCAGGGATTTAGAAACCAGAGTCAGCTCTTGAACCCCCAAAGCAGGAGAGAGTTTGAAAAGAACACTTTTTAACTGCTGGGGTTTATATTTTATATAATTTTATATTCTCATTCATACCAGCGAGGGCTGGACGTGTCCCTTTGTGCCACAGCTCTGACCACTGCAGGTTTGGGAAGGATCCCATATCTGACAAGATTCCCAACAGCAGCAGGAGGTCTGGCAGCCAGATCGTGCTAAAAAAATAAATGAAATGAGAAAAAATGCATTGGGAGGAGGAGAGGAAAGGACAGAAAAGCAAGGGGAGAGTAACGAAATGGCATTTTCTAAGCATGAGGAATGATCACAGAGGCCAAAACTGAAGCTGCTGCAGGAGCTCCTGATTAAACCCTGCTTTGTTCCCAAGTGCTGACGTGCAGAACTCCAAAGGCTTTGGGGAAGGGATCAATCTGACAGGAGCTGCTCCTGCAGGGTCACTTGCCTGCTCGCTTCCCTCGAAACCTTGGCTCCCCCACAGCTGCTGGGATGGGCCATTGGGAAAGGCACATTCCCAGGCTCCCCAGGAGCTGGGGATTAAAGGGAATTAATTATTGATACCAGCCTCTGCTCTGCATGTTTGCCTTATCAAGTGATCTGTAGCCGTGCCTGTGGCACGGGAGGAGCACATCTGAGATCCTTTCATGGTGCCAAAAGCTCCTTCAAGGGGCAGCGACGCTCTGGGCTCCCTTCCCGAAAAATGAGGGGGGAAATAAAACTGCAAAGGTTACAGAGAAGTTTTTTAAAGAGTTAAAACTTCCCTGTTTCCATCAGTAAATCATTGGAGCGGCGCTGCCTGCTCTGAGGAGAGCTGGCTCTGTGTGATAATGAATTTCCAGGGGAAATCCAAATATCCTGGGCATTTGGGGCTGGGATGGGCTGTGAGAACCAACTGCAGCTCCCTCCAGCTATTCCACTTCTGGCTGGGGGTTTGGAGTCTGGAGTTGTGCTGCTTTATCCGGATCCAGGGATGTGGGACCCAGGGATGTGGGATCTGGGATGTGGGATCCTAGATCCAGGGATGTGGGATCCAGAGATGTGGGGTCAGGATCCAGGGATGTGGGATCAGGATGCAGGGATGTGGGGTCCAGGGATGTGGGATCAGGATCCAGGGGTGTGGGATCCAGGGATGTGGGATCCAGGGATGTGGGATCCAGGAATGTAGGATCAGGATCCAGGGATGTGGGATCCAGAGATGTGGGGTCAGGATCCAGGGATGTGGGATCAGGATCCAGGGATGTGGGATCCAGGGATGTGGGATCCAGGAATGTAGGATCAGGATCCAGGGATGTGGGATCCAGAGATGTGGGGTCAGGATCCAGGGATGTGGGATCAGGATCCAGGGATGTGGGATGCAGGGATGCAGGATCCAGGGATATGGGATCAGGATCCAGGGGTGTGGGATCCAGGGATGTGGGATCAGGATCCAGGTATATAGGATCAGGATCCAGGGATCTGGGATCAGAATTCAGGGATGTGGGATGCAGGAATGTGGGATCAGGACCCAGGGATGTGGGATGCAGGAATGTGGGATCAGGATCCAGGGATGTGGGATCCAGGGATGTGGGATGCAGGGATGTGGGATCAGGATCCAGGGATGTGGGATATGGGATCCAGGGATTTGGGATGCAGGAATGTAGGATCTGGGATGCTCTGCACTGTGCACCGATGCCATTAGGTGGTGCTTGAAACAGAAGATTGCAAGAAAGAGAAGCAAGAGCCTGTGTGCTGCCCAGGCAGCCTGCTCCAGAAATATTTTGTTCTAGCAATTGAAAAACAAAAAAATAAAACCAAAAAAAAAGAGAGAGGGACAGAATTTTTTTTTTTTTTTAATTAAAGCTCATTCTAGGATTCAGTTTCCCATTTAAAAATCTGATTTCTAGGCACTGGCAGAGCTGAGTAATTAAATAAATAAACAGCCAACTCTTCCTCCTGCCTGGAGCAGCTCTGCTCACACACACAAACACTCCCTTAAATCAGCCTCTGATATTTCTGTGCTCAGCCAAACCTGCTCCTCGTGCCTTAGATTTCTATCTCTCTCCTAAGGTTGGTAACTGGATTTCCTGTAAGTTTTGAGTCTGAGATTGAAACACTATTTAATGGAACAGCTTGAAAATGGATTTCCAGGAACAACTGTCCAAGGAAAACCTCCCCAGGAGTCGGGAAGAAGTTTTGGTTCAGCTTGGAAAAGCAGAGCTCCCTCCCTTTCCCTCCTCTGGCAAACACCTCCAGGCAGCAGGTGGATATTTCTGTATTTACACATTCTCACAGCTTCCCTCCACAGTTACATTCGTGGCAAATGGCCTGAGCTAAGCACTGACAAGAGTTCATCAATTAAATAATTGCAGCTACAAATAAATTTGTGCCTCTGATTCTGTGTAATCCCTTAGAGAACTCCTGGGCTCCAGGAGTTGGATCCTTGAGGGGCCCTTCCAACTCAGGATTCTATGAATAAGAAGCTCTTTTAGTTCCTTTTCTCCATCTCTTTTATAATTTCAATTCTTTCATCATTGAATTATCATGAAATAGTGAATAACCATTCATTATTCACTGTGCCACTCTCGGTTTTATAGCAACCATATTTTAGCAACTCTCACAGCCAAGGGCAGGATGGCTGCAGATTAAAAAGAAATACAGAATTATAGGTCACGGAATCATGAAGGTTGGAAAAGCCCTTAAGATCATGGAGTCCAACTGTTCCCCAGCACTGCCCCATGTCCCCAAGTGCCACATACACATATTTTTTAAATATTTTCAGGGATGAGGACTCCTCCACCAGGCCTGGACAGCCTTTACCATTGATAAATTTTCCCTAATATCCAATCTAAACTTCCCCTGACCTTAAAGCCATTTCCTCTCCTGTCACAGAAACGCTCCAGGAATTGTTTATGAAGATACTTACAAACTAAAAATTTGCTTATGTACTGCACGGAATAATGAAAATAGAAATATTTTGAGAAATTTGGGGTTTAGCAAAGGCAGAAGTGCTTGTCCTATTTGTATGAGTGATTATAAATCCCTGGAAGAGAACAAAGCAGCTTTCCCTCTTCTTCTTGAGTTACCTGAAACACCAAGAGGTGGGAGGGATGTGGACAAAATATATAAAGGGAGGCAGCTGATGCATTTTCAAGCCTCTCTCGTTCCTTTTAGGCTTTAGATTTCACATAAATATTTCTTTAAATGCACACATCTCTGTACCAAAACTACCATTTGAGAAGCTTCCAAAACTTGGCTTTTAATTAAAGCCATGAAAGTATAATGCTCACACTGAATAAGTATCAAAAATAGAGACAAAACTGAGAAAATATGCAGGCATTTTTCTTGGGGTTTGTCAGGCACTGCAAAGACAATTAAGTTTCTTTTCTTCACTGTACATATAATACTCAGAAGTGAAAGCTTAATTAACTTGTCAGAAACTCTGGCATCTCTTTTCTTGAGCTGCTGAACCCACCTTCCCCAAAGACTTGAAGGGAAAATAAAAAAAAATTAAAAAACCTCTGAATGCTCACTCTGAAATACCTGATCATGCATGACATTCCTGTCCTGTTCCACAGTTTGTCTGTCATTACCAGAGGGGGTTTTTTTATCCATCTGGGTGAGCACACTCTGTTTCCATTTGTCTGGGAATGTCTCGGAGTTGTAACTGCTCTGAGACGATGGCCCCGGTGCTGGAGCAGCTGGCACTGATTATAGCACACACACATAGCTCAGGAAAACCCTGGAACTTGCACCAAAATGTCCTCAACCCACCTGGTTTTCCTGCCAGTTCAAGGCCCTGAGCTCTGCTGTGAGCAGCAGACAAAGCAGCCGGGAAAGGAAAACTTTTGTTACCCCTCGACAACAATTCCCCATCCCGGGGTGGGTTTGAAACCAGGGGATGTGGCATTTGGGGACATGCTTAGAGATGGCCTTGAATCCATCTGAGAGGGGTTCTCCAACCTTAGTGACCTCGGGGTTCTGCATCCTCACTTTTTTAGGGAGGTTGGGTGGGATTTGGATGCAGGAAGGAGCAAAAGGAAGGCGCGTTCCTGCTGCAGCAGCCCCGGCACCGCTCCCTCCCCTGCTGGCTGGGCCCTGCTCCCTGTGGATATTTCACATTTCTCCTGGCTGAGTCCAGGGGCAGCTGTGGCCAATAAGTCCCTGTCAGCCAGCACTGCCTGGAATTGTGCTGGGAGCAGCTGGAGGAGAAACTCCTGACCCTGCTTCCAAGAACCAGGAGAGTTTTAGGGAAAAGCAGGAGCTCAGGGGCCCTGCAGCATCTCCCTCCATCCTCTGCCCCAAAGCACCTTCCTTTAACCAAGGTGAACCCAACAAACTTAATGCCACCACTTAAACCTGGCAAGTGCAAGTGGCTTTCACATTTTTAGGGAATTTTTAATGCAGTTTTGCAAGCTGAGCTCACTTAAGTCTGAAAAATATTGTGCTTTATCCCGCTGTAATCTCCTCTCCAGGATGTGCACGTTTAAGCAAAGAGCAAAAAGGTCCAGGTGCTCCTGTGCATTAATAATGACCCAACGTCTCCTCTTCAATAATGCACCACGGGCAGCCTTGAGCTCCCTCGTTTTAAAAATGGATTAAAACTCTCAGACAGCACAAGGGAGCAGAAATTGGTGGGGTTTTTCCAAGGTGATGCATTCAAGGGGTAATTTTTCACCTCCCATATAAATCACCATTTTTAATTCTCAGCTAAATTGGCTCCTCTGTTTCCAGCACCATCCCAGGTTTTAGTGAGCTCTGGGATTGGATGGATCTGGTTGGTCAACAGCAATTCCAAACCCAACAATCAGACATAAAACATCCTGTTGCAAAACCCTTGTCTCTTCTGATAGATATCAAAACCAAACACACGCAGTTCTTAACCACACCACACATATTCATGCTTCAGGTCTTTTTAAAAATAAAAATAAATTTAGATTTCACATTCTCCAGAGACTCAGACCCAACATGAGAGTTTTCAGAACAGTTCTCTCAATACAAAAGGGAGCTTTTCTGCAATGCATCATTTTCTCACCAGGCCTCTCTGGGCACTGCTGGTGGCTTGGAGAACACCTGGAATAAGCCTCTGTCATTTTGCCTCTACAATGAATAATAATTCTTTGGTCTGGAGTGTGGCAGCTCTCAGGAAACCCCTGGTTCAGGTCTCCACACACCAGGACAGGAGCTCCAGCAGCTGATGAGCCCTGGCCATGTGTCCGTATTTATTATCTTAAACCAAACCTGGCAATGGGATGGGCTTAGAGCTGGGAGAATCAGCGGGAATAAAACACACTTTGAGGGTTTTCCAGGAAAAGGTGATGCCCTGGGAAGGCTGACCTGGAACAGAGACTGGACAGAGATGGAGAATAAAGTAGGGATTTATTGAAAGGCCTCCAGGATCCACCTTGGGCAGGACAGGGCCTGGCCAGGGCTACACCCAAGGTGGACCCAAAATGGTCACAAAATGGACCCAAAATGGTCACAAAATGGACACAAAACGGTAAAAAAATGGTCACAAAATGGTCACAAAATAAACTCAAAATGGTCAAAAAATGGTTACAAAACTGATACAAAATGGACCCAAAATGGTCACAAAATGGTTGACCGGTCATGAGGTCTCACGCTTTTATAAGTTTGGTCCATTTGCACATTGGGGTTTAATTGTCCAATTCCAGCTCCAGGCTGTGAGCTCCCATCCTTCTTGTTCTCCCTCCAGCCACCCTTGTTTGTGCTGTTGGGCTGAAAGTTGTCCTTGGTGTGCAGCAGGACAAGGATTTGTTTTGTGTCCCTGCTGTGTGCAGAGAGCTGAGTGACCCTGACTGTGAGCTCAGAGCTGCACCCTGGGCAGCACAGAACCTGAAATACATGGAAGGTAAAATTAAGCCATCAAGGGCAGCTCCTTCAACTCCCATGCAGGAGCTCCTGGGGTAAAATCTGCACCTTTACCACGTGCCCAGGAGGCTCCACCTTCCCAAACCCTCCTTTATCTGCTCTCAGAAAACCCAAGCAGACAAACGAGCTGGTTTCCCAGAAGAACATAAACACCAAACCCTGGATGATGCTCGTTGGGAATTGTCCTCCCACTCCCACAGTGCAGGGCAATAATCCTTCCCCATCCCAGATTTAGGTGAGCAATGGCAGCAGCATCAGGAGGGGCCTCTGGAGCAGGGAAACTCGTGCTGGGAGTCTGGGCAGGGCGTTCACAACATCTGCTCTGCAGGTATTAATGCTGGCTGTGGTTTGTAAGGGATAACAGGTCCTGCCACATCCCCGGGGCCACCGCTCCCCTCCCACCTCCCTGTGCCTCCCCTCCATCCCCAGAGCCACAGAATCTTTAATTGTTTTGTTACAGGTACAGGCCCAGCTATAAAATCCCCCAGCTGGGACACAATTAGTGCTCCCAAACACAGGGAAACCACATCTGGCAAACAAGCCAGGGAGCCCAGGGAGTGCTTTATTCCAACCTCAGCCTTCAAGGGGGAACAAATCCCTTCCCGAGCCTGGCTCAGCTTTGCAGTTGTGCTTTGGGCTCTGGTTTTTTTTTGGGTAAAACAAATTCAAATCTCTCCCTTCTGAGCTGTTGCATAAATCCTGCTGGCTCTGGTCCCACGCAGAGGGATGCCAGCCCCAGTGAGGTGTCTGTGGTCAGCGCTGAGGCTTTTCCAAACAAGCCTGGAGGTGTTTGTTCATCAAAGCCCAAAGCTCCAGCCAGGCTGCAAGCACGGCTTTCCTACCATCCAGCGTGCCCAAAACATTGAAACCACCAAAGGAAACTGGGAAGTGGGGAGGGAAAAACGTCCATGGTTTGATACAGAAATGAACTGTCCTGGAGTTGCTGCTTCATATTTTATGAAAATGGAGATTATTCTGCCTGTTACATCACTAGTAGATTTATATATATGTATAATAGATAGATAGATAGGTAGATAGATAGATAGATAGATAGATAGATAGATATAACATATATATTATATATTTTTATATATTTATATATATCTAATTTTAATTTTTTATTTTATATTTTTATATTGTATATATAAATATAAATAAATAAATGAAAAATAAATATATGGAAATATAATATATAAATATAATGTATATATTTATATATATTCTATATATATTTATTATATCTTATATAATTTATGTATTTATGTTTTTAATTATATATAATATAAATATAATACATATTTTATATGTATTCTATATTTTATATATATTTATTATATTTTTAATATATTTTATATATTCATATATATATTTATATATATATTTATATATTTTTATATATATCTATATATAAAAACTTTCCTGTGTCTATCAGACCCTCCAGCATTTGCGCCAACCTCAGAGGATATATTTAGCCTAGAAAAATCTGTACTTTGGGATAAAAAAGGTAGAATCCAATGGCTGGATATTGAAATGGACTGACAGACCTGTGTGACAAGGAGCTAATTTTGTCCTCATGCTCAGAAATTCAGTCACCAAACCTTATAAATTCGGGTTCTGCACCTGGGATCTGCCATCCCACTAAGAGTAAAAGTACACACACCCCTAAATAACAGCTTGTTTGAGGTTAGAAAGTGTAGAAAAAGATCTGCCAATGGAAATAATTGATCCCTGGGTGCCCAGGGAATGGAGTTTTGTTGATATTCACTACTCAGGGGAGGAATAGGAAGTTATTTGTTAGAATGATGGAAACAAACAGGGCAAACCATTTCACCAGTTCAGCTTTCGGGTTTGAGTGCTGGGAAATTTTCAGTCTGTGTTTGATTGTGTGTGTGCAACACCTGTAAGCAGAACCACAGCATCACAGACTCGTTTAATTGGGAAAAGCCTCTAAAGTGCCTCTCCCAGGGCTGTGTAAAACCTGGAATCTGTTCCCATCTCCCTGGGGAAACACCACATTTATCTTCCATTCCCACATGAAACTTCCTATGGGAGCCTTAAAACCATGCACCCTGTAGGACCCACACCAGACTGGGGGCAAAAAAACCTCCAACAACAAACCTTCAACCTCAGGATTATTGTCAAGAACGTGTTTTCATACACAAATAAATCATCATTTCCAATGCAATTAGCCGTTTTAATTAATCTGAGCTATTATTTGTTGACGTGAGCAGCACGCTGGTGGCAGGAATGTGGTTGAGGAGCACACAAAAAACTAAAAAATCTGGGATGTGATTTACAGCTTTCCCTGCTGGTATTGACACCAACAGGAAAGGGCAAGGAGAGCCAAAAGTCTAGAAATGCCTTTTGTCTTTTTTTTCTACCATTCCTTAACAGATATGTCACTGAAATTCGCCCCTATGGCTCAAGCAGTTACACTTTGCCTTTCTGTGGTTAATTAGAGCAGCAGAAATCTTGCAAAATACACCAGGAAATATCTAAAAATCTCAGTGACTCATAAGGTTTGACCAGTTCCTTTCATTTACTGATTCATTATAAATAACAAAGGGAAAAAGTGGACTGGGATGGTTTTGGGCAGCAAAAAAATTGTTTCAAGATGAGTTTGATAAAAGTGCTGGAAGTGGTGAGTGCACCCAAGTACTGTGAAATGGTGGTGAGAAGAGGTTTGACTTTGTCTCCCACAGAACTTGGTACAAAACATATATAAATATATATATATAAAATATATATATATATTTATGGTTTGTCTCTTAAAATTAGTCCTGTACAACGTTAATAACAGCACCAAGGTCCACCAGCCACAATATTTACATCCAACTTCTCTTGGGGTTTTTCTCTCTTATAAATAAATATATTGAATGGAAAGGTGCAAGAGAATTAACATCTTTTGTTAAAAAAAATTCTATTTTGCTTCATTTTATGAATTTATTCTTTTTTTATTTATTCATTTTATTTATTCTTTTTGCTTCATTTTATGAAGCAACTCTTGTTAAAATGCTCTGATTTTTCAGGAATTTTTTTTTTTTCCTGACTCAAGGTTGAAAACCTTTGGGTCCAAGTTTGGACTTTAAGATCTTGGAGGTCTTCTCCAAACTAATGATTTTAAGGTTTGTTTCCATTTCTGCTGTGCAGGAGGGGAAGGAGATAAACTTGCAGAGATGTAGTAAAGAAATACCTGGGCAAGCTGTGTCTTTTCTCCAAAATAAAACCTTTTTGACCCATTTGGGAGAAATAAGGATTCCGAGCAGCACGAACTGTATGGATAAATAAAGATATTGCTCACATTTGTCGACAAAACACGTCGCAAAAGGCATTTCAGATGAGTGCTGAAGGAACACCAGCAGTTTATGTTTGTTATTTCAGAAAATTCTCAATGAAAGCGTCAGTTCCAAGAGGAGGCAGAAGAAATCTGAACCAAGAGTTTTTAATTGAATCTCGAGCGGCTGCGAGCGCGTTCCGCTGGGCGCCCCGTTCCGCGGAGATCCAGTTGGATGTAGGTAATAAGATTACTCCTGGGTTACTGCCTGGAGCCTGGAAAACGCTGCCAAGAGGGAATATGCAACATGTTGTGGGGTTAAGGAAGCCTAACGCGGTGCCAACATCACACTGTGACATTGCCTGCGGAGTGTGAAAGGATTATATCCTGTCTTAACATACCATTTCCCCCATGCCAGAGAATGGGAAAGGCTCTAATCACCCAGCAAGTATGCGAGGCACTAAATATAAACCCCAACCCCTCTGTGCTGCTGCAGGATCGAGTTTCCCTTCAGAGCAGCTCTGAAATTTGGGGCTGGAGGTTCTCATATTTACGGCATCTTGGTAATTTCCAGATGAAATCACACTAGAAGGGAAAGAAGCAGAGGGTTGGTGCTGGGGTGGTTTGTTGTTTTTTTTTTTTTTTAATATGAGCCGTGCAAACTTACTCCAGGTCTGGATTCTCTCCAAGTCACGCATTACTAAACAACAAAGATTTGGCAGCCAGATTTTTTTTACAGCTAATTTTTTTTTCTTTTTTTCATTCTGGCTGCTTGAGTCAGAACTGAATCCTAACTCTGCTCGCCTTCGTATGTACTGGGTCTGCAGCAGGAAAAGTAGGTCAGGAAAGATAAAAACACTCAAAACCAGGACAAAACTGTGGCCTCACCAAAGTAAAGGGCAAAGCAGGAATTTTACCAGGGCGAGAAGCTCTGGTGATGCACAAGGACTGGGTGGCATGAGAGCAGCTCCAGTGAGTTACAGTGAGGCCACTTTGATGCATTCCAGCATGGAATCTTGGAGGCATTTAGGTCAGAAAATGCCTTTAAGGTCATCGAGTCCAACCAAAAACCAGAACTGCCAAGGCTGACACTGACCCATGTCCCCAAGTATCACATCCACAGGGCTGTGAAATCCCTCCAGGGATGGGGACTCCACCTCTGCCCTGGGCAGCTGTGCCAGGGCTGGACAACCCTTTCCATGAAGAAATTTTCCTGGATATCCAAATATCCAACTTAAATCCTCTCTGGAGTAACCTGAGGTCATTTCCTCTTCCTTCTCCTGCTCATTTCGTTCCTTGGGAGCACACCCGACCCCCACCTGGATACAAACTCCTTTCAGGGGAGTTGTATGGTTAATTTTTTCGTTGTATGGTTAAGTTGCTTATCAATCAAAGAAATTTTTTGATTTAGGGCACCTTCTTTTTCATTCTTAATTTCCAAGCAATTCTTTTAGCACAATCCTTTTTCGTTTTTTTCCTAAATTTGTTCTGGGACCAACCAAATATAAGGCACTAAATTATTTTGTTTGCATTCAACTCTGCAAATTTGAATCTCTTTTGAGAGTCTCAAAAATTCTCTTCTACATTCCTCCCAAAGAGCAGGAAGATGGGGGCTGTTTTCTTCTTTGTGACCCACTACAGCCAAAAATCCAATGGCTTTGTGCTTTGGGATTGTAAATCATAACATGATGCACACCACGCTTGTGCCAACAGAGCTCTATGACACCAACAATTCCCACACTTTCTACACTGACACAAAAACCTCCCCTCAGGGATTTGGGGAGAGTGAGAAGGTCGGCACTGAGCCTCTTTAGTGGTGTCTTCACTTTTAAAAACTTTGAACTTGGCACTTGTGGTCACTCAGAGCTGCTTTTCCCACCCCTCCGAGGGCTGATTCACCACTCCAAAGGGGCCTCATGACCTGCTGGAATTCTGGAAACTTCAATTTTGAGATTTTAGTGTATAGTAATATATGTGAGTCAAGATGGAGGACTTTGGGCATTGTCTGGGTCCTTCTTCTTCACCTTCTTCTTCACCTTCTTCTTCCTTCTCCTTCACCTTCTTCTTCCTTCTTCTCCATGGGTTTGGGTGGTTTTCTGTAATTGGTTGATGGAGTCCACATTGCAGACTTCAAGCAGTTAGTTATTGGGTTTAAAGTGAAAATAATTCAGGTGGTATTTCACAATTGGGCAGATTGTCCTTGAAATGACCTTGTAGAGATAGAGAGGGGCTCCATTTTACCTCGTTTCTCTAACCTGCTAATTAGAGCTCATGGCTTGTGAGTCTGTAAATAGATAAGAAATAATAAACATCCAAGCCTGAACACTAAACCTACATTTCCCATGTTTTAATTCTGACCTTAGCAAAGAGAGAAAGAACCCAAAACCATCACAATGACCAACCATGGCTGGTGGCCCCTGGAGGCTTTGCTGAGGAGCTGGGTGGCTCCTTGGAGGAGAGGAGATAAGGCAGGAGCACTGCAGATATTCCCATGGAAGTGTGGGACCACACCAAAGCACAGAGAAATGGTAGCATCACATGGGAAACCATAACAGAGCAGAGGGAAACGACAAGATCCTTGAGGCTTTCCAACTTTGCATCATTTAAAAAAAAAAAAAATTATTAAAATGAGAGACTAAAAAAAGTAGATTTTTTTAAAATGCCTTTTTATGGTGGTGAAAATATTTGGCCAGGGTACGTCATTCCCTGCATCTTGATTTGCTTAAAGTGTAAATGTGGTGACCTTTAAAAACTGGAACAAAATGTGCTGGAGAGGTTTTATTGTTTTATTATAAAATGATCGAAAAATACAATTGGGAAGAAGAAAGGAGGCACCTTTTCTCTAAGTAACCATTAATGCTCATGCCCTTTAATTCTAGCCATAATTTAAATCTAGTTATAATTAAGGTCTTTAATTTTCTCCTTAAACCTATCTAATCAATGTTACACTTTCTCCTCTACTTTTTGTTTTCAAGAATTAATCAAATTAATATCCCTCCTAAACCTGCACGTTTGTACTCAGTTATGCTGTAGCTGCTTCTGATAACATCATTTCATTTCCATCTGACCTCTGATCAGGAAAACAATTTTAAATAATGCCAAGAAATATATATTATAGCCAAAAAAAATCATAATTACAAACTAAAGATTGAAGACCTCCAGAATTGCATCAGTCATTTTCCCATTTGTCAGTAAATCAAAAAACAGTGTTTCCAAATCAGACTTTAAAGGCAAGCTGAAATATCTTCAATAATTTGCACTTCTTCCCAGAAAGAATTAAGTCACCCACAGGAGAAAGTCAAAAAAACTCAAAGGCTGCAGCAGAACTTGGTGCCTGAAAAAGGAACCAGAAGTGTCTGGATGGAAGTGGGAAAGGCCAATTAATGAGCAGACAGAACAAACAAAATGAATATTGGTAATCTGAAAAGCCAAATATACACAACGAGCTCTTTAATATCTTTGATATTCCACTGGTGACACTTGCTGGTAAATAATAATGGCTACTTAAATAAATAAAGACATCTCAGCAAAGGTTTCTTCAGTCTTTTCTCAAGGAGGTTGAATATATTTCTTATGTGCAACTTCCCCATTTCCCCTGCTCAACACTTGTAACTCAACCTCTGCTCTGGTAATCAGTGAGGGACTTGTGCCCACGAAGAAAAATCTGCAATTGCTAAATCCAGGCTAAATCAGATTAATCCAGGTGCTGTTCTATGAACTAAATCCAGGTGAGATTTGGGATCTCTGGGTGCTGACCCAGAAGATCACTATTTCTTGCATCAGAAGAGGTGTTCTGGATGTGCCACCTGATCCATGAGTAAATCCAGCAGGCATGGACAGTCCTGCTCCCCTGCTCTCACCACAGCTCCACGTCCCCACTACGTCCCTGCAGCCACTCTGACCCCTCCACAAGTTTATTTCACTAAACTGGCAATAACTTTACACAGCTAAAAACCCCCCACATTTTCCACCAGCTCCTGTCCTCAAGCAGTGGGGGAAAGTGAGAAAAAAGGCAATTTCCACACCAGCTGGAAAAGAAGACATGGTAGGGATAAATCTTTGGTGGCCCCTATAATTTGCAGGTGTGTTCTCATTACATTTTCAGGAGTAGGTATTTTATCCTTGCAGTGCAGCAAATCTGCTCGATATCGGGCTATTTTTGGTTTCTGCTTCATTTTTTTTCTCAGCCTAAAAATAGAGTTGTTGGACCAGCTCTTGCCACCCAAGTGAAACTTCCCCTCTGCAGCCACCCCTGAAACAAAGCTCTTCTCTCTTCAGAGACAGAGGCAGCTAATCTTTGATCTGAGTGAAACCAAAAACTCAGGCCCTGAAATACAAGCCAAACACAAACAATAAAGTCAGAAGTAATTGAAATATCAACTGCAACAACAGCTACTCGCAGTAACATTTCCCATTTTCACGGTCTTTTTACATCGAAAGTTCTACGGTTCTTTGCAGCAACCCTTCGAGACTGTGAAGAGCAGCCAGATCCTTGTGCAAATTTCAGGAGCTCACAAACACACAGGATGCCACCAAATTTAAAATCTAATTTCAGACAGGAGCTTGGAAGTGACTTTGGAATGAGGAACTCAACGCTCACGCAAGTCATGCCAAGAAGATCAATAAGAGCCACACGTCGCTTAAGCTGTTCCCCTTTATGCCCATTATTACCCCTGACAGGTAGTCCTTGGATTTTGATTTTCTTTCTAGGTGATGGAAGGAAGAGCACAGAAATGTGGCAGGAGTTAGGGATCCAGGGAAGAGCAGGTGTTTGATCGGGGACAGCTTTTGGGGGATGAGGGAAAGAAGTCATTCCCATGAGCAGGTGGTCCCTGGGGCCTGTCAAGTGACTGGATGGATGTGGCCGTGATTGACAGCTTCTGTGCTGGCTGTCAGGGGGGCTTGCTTCAGCGTCAGCAAGTTGCCAGGGACATATGGCAGCAGAGGGACAGCCAAATTTTAGGAGCACGTTGACAATGTAGGCTATAAAAATACCTTCCCCGGAACTTCTGGTGCCAGGGGGAGGCACAGGAGGGGAGCGGAGAGGGCAGCATACCTGAGACCACCCTGATCACAGAGTGGGGCTCCCAGCAGAGGAAAGACAAGCTGGGGGTTCCCAGAGTGACTGTCCCAATCCCAGGGCAGGCACGCAGCCACCTCCACTCCACCATGGGGCCCGTGACCCACCCCAGATAAGCCCAGTGCTACCAGGAAAAGAGATATGGCAGAGGATTTCCTGCTCTTCAGGAGCCTCCAGGAACCGGCTGGAAATCTCCATCTCAAAGGGCGCAGGGCTCTGGCAGGGCTGGGGAAAAGCTGGTGGGGCAGAGCACCTGTGTAGGACACAGCCCTGTAGGACACAGTTCCTCTGTAGGGACAGCCCTGTGTAGGACACAGCACCTGAGTGGGACACAGCCCTGTAGGACACAGCCCTGTAGGACACAGTTCCTCTGTAGGACACAGCCCTGTGGGACACAGCCCTGTAGGACACAGCCCCTCTGTAGGACACAGCCTTGTAGGACACAGCCCTGTAGGACACAGCCCCTCTGTAGGACACAGCACTGTAGGACACAGCCCCTCTGTGGGACACAGCCCTGTGTAGGACACACCTCTGTAGGACACAATTCCTCTGTAGGGCACAGCCTTGTAGGACACAGCCCTGTAGGACACAGCCCCTCTGTAGGACACAGCCCTGTAGGATACACCACCTCTATAGCACACAGCCCCTCTGTAGGACATATCCCCTCTAGAGAACACAGCCCTGTAGGACATAGCCCTGTAGGATACAAACCTCTGTAGCACACAGCCCCTCTCTAGGACACAGCTCTTCTGTAGGACACAGCCCTGTAGGATACAACACCTCTGTAGCACACAGCCCCTCTGTAGGACACAGCCCTGTAGGACACAGCCCTGTAGAACATAGCCCTGTAGGACACAGCCCTGTAGGATACAAACCTCTGTAGCACATAGCCCCTCTCTAGGACACAGCCCTGTAGGACACAGCCCTGTAGAACACAGCCCTGTAGGACACAGCCTCTCCTCTGACCCACAGCACTGAGCCGGAGCTGAGGCCTGGGAGCCGGCGTAGGGAAATCAGAGCAGTCCTGGCCCACGGCCAACCCCAGAGCAGCCCTGCACCAAAGCATCCACCCCACACACTGAAACTCCCAGGGAAGTGCAGCCCCACGGAGTTTCCTATTTCTTTTAATTAATAGAATTTGCCTCCGGGCCGTTTGGGAGCGTTCAGGCAACCATTGCTGCTGGTGTTCCCACACTTTCCCTTCCCGTGCTGGTTCTCGGCTCTTGCAAAACTCAAGAGACAACGACACCAACCAAAAACAGAGTGAGTGAGTTCAAAAACCTTCAGGAATCTCATCGTCTGCCCCAGAATCTGCTGGGGCCCCTCTCAGCCTCACCCTCAAAGCCTGCAAATGTCCCCACCAGGCCAGCACTGAGCAAGCTGCTGGCACACTGAAATGCCTCCTCATGCAATTTATATTCTGCATAGGTTTTGAAAGCTTTATCAATCTCACAGGAGATAACATCCAAACAAACAAGAAACGGGTTTCATGATAAACCCTATCAGAAGATATTATCTTTCAGCTGTTAAATGCCTCGGCCAAAGCAGATGGAGACAGACCCGAGATGTGCATTTGGAAATGAAAAGAAACACTGACAGTGGGCTGATTACAGTGATCTCAGTGGATGACTTGCATATGACTGTGACAATCCTGTGAATACACAGATTATCTTGCAGGGATGGATTGTATATTATTACAGTCCATTAGGTCCATCTTCTAAGTCTCACCATTTTAATGGCACATTTAACATCATGCAGATATTGGGGGAAAATACCAGGTTTTCTCTCGCCTTTTTCAGCATTGTTGATCCCCAGGCTAAGTTTATCCAAGACCGGTGTGAGAAAATGCGTATTTAAGTTAAATGAGACTCAACAATTCATTTCAGCTGTGCACAGAAAGCAATCACACCACCCTACCAATAAAACCACTTAACACACATCCTGGGATATTTCACCACAGAGCACGGGAGCTGATGGAGGAGCAGTGGCTCAACCAGATTTATTCCTTGAGGAACTGAAGGGTCTTTCCACCCTCAAATATTGGTTAAAATATGGACTACGAAGAAATGGAGGGAAGAGCCTCTCCAGGGCCGAGCACCGCACACAACAGGGGGCAAACCACCAAGTTTCTCCCCTACAGGGTGTTGTAAAAATATTTCCTCCAGCTTCTCTCCATGAGAAAGTCAGTGAAGTCCCCGAGTCCCTCCTGGTTTCTTGCCAAAGCCGTATGAAAACACAATTGTTGCCTGATTTCAACATATAATATGACACAGGCTTGATAAATACCGGGCTCAAGTTCATAGGCTTTGGGGAGATGTTTCATTGCATGTCTAAAGGGCTTGATCCCCTTCCAGCTGAAGTCAATGGACGTTCTCTCATTTACCACAGGATGAGGCCCCAAAGCCTTGAAGGAATCCAGCCTTGCAGTTATAAAACCCAGCCTCTCGTGGCCAGAAATGTCTCAGGCTCTTGAAAAAGCCGGGCTGACAAAATTCAAATCAGTCACTTGGTGCAAGCCCACGTTACAGCCCAGCACAAACCATCTAATTCCGTTTTGATCTCGTTTGCTTTTGTCTCTCTCCTCGCATTAAGCATTTTCACTGCAAGGTTTTTAATGTCCTGCAGCTGGATCTGCTGGAAAGGGCTGCAGGACACAAATTTAAGGCAGCAAAAGCCACCCTGAAGACAGGCTCAGATACTGAGCACAGCAACATCTCCTCAGTGGTTTGTATGGGATTGTTGAAGAAACAGTTTTAATGTTTAAAACCAGATGCAACCTTGAACTGAAGCTCCCTTGAGCTCATTAAAGATTTTATTCTGTAATATGAACCCATCACTTAAAAGAAATAATTTTAGGTGAATATTTGCTGTGGAATTCCTTATGAGGATTCCTCCTAATGGGATGTAAAGACCTTTTTCTGGTGGCTGCTGAACAGACCTGAAATTAGGGCCACCTTGTTAATTAGAATATTGTTAAAAGTGGATCCACTGAAAATAAACGTTTTACTGACATTTTACTTCTGCCTTCTCTTGGAAATCACATCACAAAAAAGAACTATTTTCCAGTAATAGAGACATAATCTGAACCTCAAAGAGTAAAAGTGCAGCATCCAGATGTTGAAATGTCAGCACATCACACTTGGAAGATGCAGCAATCCCAAATTCTGTTCCTTCTTTAATCAGAAGTCCAACAAACCCCCAGGTTTCTGATAACAAATTATATCCTTTGGGAGAAATCTCTTCCTCCTGCCACTGCACAATCCATAAATTTGACAGGAAATCAATCAGTACCACTGCAAGAGCATTTTAAAGAAAATCCCTATTGAATTCTCCAGGAAACTAAAGAGAATACCAAAGAATCAGAAATTCCTACCCCGAGCTCCTTTGGAATGTAGAAGCTCCCAATGGTTTCTTTCCCAAATCAGAACCATCTTTGGAAATGAATCAGATATTTCTCCCACATTAGCACTGCCTTCCCCCAGTAACAATGAGGACATTTCAACACGACAGGGATAAACTTCCCTTTTTTTCAAATCCTGCAGATTCTCAGAGAGACCTCAAAGATGACAGCAAAACCACAACTTTTGGCTACAGCATTTGGGGAGGTCGCAAGAATCAACACTTTTGCATTAATAACCAGGTCATCAGATCCTCCACTTGTGATGTAGATGTTGATATCTTCCAAATTCCTGTCCTTCTTAGCCGTCAAAAAACACTGAGGGAATTGGGATTGTTCAGCCTGGAGAAGAGAAGGATCTGGGGTGACCTAATTCTGGTGTTCCAGTACCTGCAGGGAGTTGATAAGGAGGAATGGGTTCCCACTCACAGAGAGCAGGTTTAGATGGGATAATGAGGATTAAATTATTCCCTGGGAGGGTGGGGAGGCCCTGGAATGGATTTCCCAGAGAAGCTGTGGCTGCCCCTGGATCCCTGGAGGTGTCCAAGGCCAGACTGGACAGGGCTTGGAGCACTCTGGGGTAGTGGAAGGTGTCCCTGCCATAGCAGGGGTGGAACAGGATGAGCTTTAAGGTCCCTCCCAACCCAAACCATTCTGGGATTCCATGAAAGACAAAGGGATCCTCAAAGGCATCATGATGGGATCCCTCACAACGGGATACGCAAATCCCTGGACCATCAGCCTGGTGGTGGGAGGGCTTTCTCTGCTTTTCCTTGTGCTGCCACGTGACAAAACCAGAGGAATGAAAGGAGAAAGGTTTTGAGCAAAATCAGCTCTTTAGAATCACACCATCCATAAAAAATCCTGGAGTCCGACCTTGCTGCCAGGACTTGGTGCTTTCCATGGCAGAGACATCAAAAAGCTGTCAGAGTGTGTGTTTCAGCGTGCAGGACTCTCCAGTTGTGCACACACGTGGTACAGATTCGTCTCTGGTGAAACACACTTTGGATTAACCCCTACACAGAGGTGAAACCCCAAGGAAAGCTTCAGGGGACAAAGCCACCCTGCCTATCTCCAGCCCACTGCTCCGGCCACTCACCCTGAGGTGACAACGCCGGGGTGACCTCCAGGAAGGTGACAACAATCCATACAACAATCCAAGCTGTTCCTGACCAAACCTCCCCAAAATCTCAGCTGTAGGGTGTGGAGAAGGGGGCACCACGACCAGTTCCATCAGGAACATTTGGGGAAAAAGGAGTTACGGCATCCAAACCCCGCAGGGCCCTGCCAGCGAGTGGGAGGATGTGCTCCAAGGATCCTCGAGCCGTTCCTCTCCCTTGCTGGCTTCCAGAGGGAGCCAGACATCCCTCCCTGAGAAGCTGAGGCAGCTGGGCACACGGGGAAGCTGAAAACCACCGAGATTTCCGAGTGTAGGGGGACGGCCAGGACAGTTTCATTACTTCCACAGCCGAGCCGATGATATTTTGGTCGTGCAGTTTTGGATTTAGGCGCTGAAGTCTGCCTCACTGCTAAATCCTTTTTTGGATTTGGCCTTAAAACCTTATGTTCAGCAGCATTTGTTTTATCTTCGAGACTTAGAACACAAGGAGAATTTGGCTTGGCTGTTTTCTTTCTTCATTCACAAGAGGAATCCTGTGAATTCATGGGGATGGAAATACGATAATAATCTCTCCTTGAAATCCGTCCCCGTCATGGGACACTGGGGCTGCACAGCCACGCAGAGCACAGGGGAAGAGCTTCGCAGTTCAGGATGTCAAATGTGCCTCCAGATTTCTTGGGTTTCACTGCAATATTGAACTAGACTTTTTGGTAGCAGAATGTGAGCTCTTTTAAAAATAGTTTAGACAAGACATTTGGTAGAAAATGTTAAAGCATATTAACTAGTGAATAAAAACTAACACAGGAAAATGTACTTTCTAAGCTATGGAGCTGCTGCAGTCATGGCTGTGTGAGACCTGTAACTCTGTCTCAAAAGATTTAAGCAAATTATACATAATGGGCCAGCAAATTTTATATAATGAGGCCATTTCTGTTCTGTTTTATACTTTTCTTTTTAATTCATTGCATAAATGTAACAGAGCAGAAGTCGATGCTATATGCTTATTTTATTTAAGTGTCTATCAAAGAATAAGAGAAATCAGACAAAAAAATTGCATTTCTCAAAGCAATTTGATCATAAATATTTACTGGCAGGGCTTTATTTAGTCTGCTGAAACAACAGACACAAAATTAAGAGCACCTTGTTGATTAGAAGGCTTTTGTTCAAAGCTTTGGAGTAAAATAAGTAATTCTAAATGTGCAAGTGTTTGCATTTAGTCACTGTATATAAAAACAGAGTTTTCTCCAGCAGGGAGCTGCAATCGGAGCACGCATCCAATCGTGGCTGTTACTCCGCAGAAATCTTTACATTTTTTTACAAGGACAGGCAGAATATACATTTTTAGTGAATTCAAATGATTTTTTTGTTGTTTTTAGAAAAACCGACGAGAGATTTTTTCACCGCGGCGTAGCGGGGACAAAATAGATGCAACGTGTTCAGCACTTCCACAAAATGCCTCAATTTGGTGTCCTGGAGATGCACAGAGAGAGCTGGAGAAAGAAAATTTGGAGAAGGGTGGACAAAACCCTGCAGGAGCTGGGGAGAGCTAAAACAAGTTTCTGGAGTGCAGTGGAAAGTCTCTTGAGCGAAGTGACGCCGTACAAAGAGGAGAAGCACCAGATGGCAAACTGGCAGAGTGTGCTCCTCTGCCAAAACGAGTGTGTCAGGAGAAGGAGAAAAGTGGAATCAGACGAACGGAAGGAGATAAGGAGTGATTTGATTTGGAAGCCACAAGAGCTGTCAGAAGATGAGGAGGAGTTTGGCTGAACTTTGTGGAAGTGAGAAGATTCCTGCAAAGCAGGGCAACGAGTTTGTGCTCCCTCCGTGAAAGGGAGCGCTCCGTGTGCTCCCAAGGTGGGCTGAATGTGCTCAGAATCCTGAATTATGGCTCTTGGAGGGAGAGGAAATTCAGCTTCAGAACGGGGTTAATTCACTCTGACTGCTCTGAAAGAGCCAGGCTGAACCTGCAGGTGACATTACCCAAACCTCTCAATCTAAGGAACCAACAGTGGAAATAAATATTTCCCTGAATGCAGCAGGGATGTAAAATAAAGGATGAGAAAGGGCAGGGATGGGAAATCCTGTGACAAGGGGATTAAATGCTATTTACTGTAAATATAAACCAGATCTTTCACTGATCTCAATGCACGGGGTAAGTCTGGCACAGAGAACAAAATCATTGGGTTCAACAGAGATTTTTTGAGGTTCTGCATCAGTTCAGTTCAACAAATGTGATGCCACCCGTGCCAGTTCACAGGAACCCTGTCCTCCCTCCTTCCCAGTCCCAACAGCCTCTGACAAATGTGAGCATTCACAGCCCCACTCCATCTCACCAAACAACCTCCTGCCCCCATTAGATGGATTTAACAGACACATTCATGGCCATAAGGGACATTTACAGACATGAATATGCATTAATAGACAGTCATAGGCTGGGTGTACGCAGAGCTCAGAAAGTCAAACCAAAACAAACATCCCAATGAGGTTTACAGGAAGCACGGACAAAGGGTATCAAACAGAAAAAAAAAAAAAAAATAATTAAATTCTCCTAAATTCTCAACTGATTAAAATATGTATTAATGCAACATTTAACAATCTATCTCCTGTTTACATTGAGAGCCACAGAAACACTGAATTGTTCAGGTTGGAAAAGCCCTTAAGATCACTGAGCCAAACTTAACCCAGCACTGCCAAGCCCATCACTAATCCCTGTCCTCAAGTTCCACAAAATTCGTATTTTCTTATTCTTCCAGAGGGTGATTATTTATTCTAGCTGAAAGGTAGTTCAAGTAATTTTGTTTAAGAAATAGAAATCTCCCTTTTGAAGCGTCATGAGATGAAAAAACTGCCTTGTAATTGCATTCTGATGAAAAAATCTGTTTAAAAAGACAGTGAGAAGAATGGTGAAAGTGCAATCGAGAAGATTTAAACCAAATTTTAGCAGATGTTAACAGAAATCATCTTTGAAATACAACAAATTCTCATTGCTGTTGTGAGTTACAACATAAACTGACCTTATTAAAACAGGGATTCTTACCAAAAATTCCAATCTACGTTTGTGTGATTCCCCTGTTTGTTTTGGCTCAACTCACACTCTGAACTCTCTCCAGTCAGTCTTTGACATTCTGGCTTTTGCCAGTGGCCTTTATTTTTTGCAGCAGCCCTTTGCTGGGGAAATTCATCCCTCCAGCAGCTCTCCAGCTCCTGGTGCTGCCTCCCTTTCCTGCCCAAACCCTTCAGTGGCTCGGAGGGAGCTGCTCCTGGCTGCTCTGCAGGCTCCAGGGAGGCCCTTCCCAAAGGGAATAAATACAGGAAAAACAGCAATGAGAATAAAGTCAAACAGTGCTCAGCAACAGCTCACTCCAGAGGAAAATCTCATTTCTGGCATCAGAAATGTGAGTCAGCATCGACTTAGCATTGGTGTCCATGGCTAAAACTCAGCTTAGAGGCACGGGATAAATGTTCCAAACCTGAACTCCTGAGATTTATTCCTACAGTTCCATTTGTTTGTGCTGTAGCTGACACTTACAGAGCCACCACATCACGGGATCATTGCAGTTGGAAAATCCCTCCAGGATCATCAAGTCCAAGCTGTGCCTGACCCCCACCTTGTCCCCAGCCCAGAGCACCAAGTGCCAGATTCAGGAATTCCTGGGACACCTCCAGGGATGGGCACTCCAAATATCCCTGGGCAGCTCCAATGCTTTATCAATTTATCAATTAAAACAGCAGGATCAAATCCTCATTCAAAACAATCCCAGTTTTCATGCTTAAAGAAATAACAAACTCTGCTAGATAAATAATAAAAAATATACCTTATTTTAAGTCAAAATATACCTTATTTTTAGTCCTTAGTCAGAACTAATGTTTGTGCATCCATATTAATTACTGATTTATAGTCCAACAGTCCTCAGCTCATTTAATACACGTTATTAATGTTGTAATGTTATTCCAAATTACATTTCGCCTGGAAAACAACCCTGTGAGGCAACAGGGAATCTGTGGGATAAATACCAGGACATGCATCACTGTGGCTCCTGCCTCCCCAAAATCATTAATGTCACCGAGTTTGAAGTGGATCTTAGCTCAGAGGAGTTTTTAAAAGGTGAAAAACCTCGGGTGTTTTTCTTAGCTCTGCTTCAGCCCATGCAAGTTCACACACAGGGAGTATCTGAGGGATCTAGAAGGGAAAACCTTTAATCAGGATTATTACAGATGACAGAGGAAAGATTTCTTTAATTAATGGTCCTTGCTGGCAACCTGTGCCACTGTAAAATTAGCTCCAAATTTGTTCTGCCATGTTTATGGGCTCCAGTTCAAAAATCCATGGAGTGTGGAGTGTTTTACAAGCTCCTGCAGCAGCAGAGAAAAGCAGGTGGTTGGGCTCAGTGTGAGGAGAAAATAAATGCAACCATTTATCTAGAACAATTTGCAACCCACCAGGAGAGCTCAGATACCAGAGCAGGAACAATTTCAGGATATCCACAGAGCAGCACAGCTCCAGAGGGATTGGATTTGCACAGAAATCTGCAAAATAATTCTGCTGCCAGGGAGAAGGGAAAAGGGGCTCTGCACACCCCCAGCACTGCCAATTTACCTCTCACAAACCTCATTTTTCCTGCCAGGTTTTTATCCAGCTCTCCACTCTTGACATCGTTAATCAAGTCTGTCAGGAGCTCTGCAATAGTTAATTAACTAATTAATTGCTTTGCACGCCTGAGTGGAATGGGAAGCATTGCCAAGGCTGACTTTGTTTATCACAGAATCCTGGAGTGGGTTGGGGTGGGAGAGACCCTAAAGCTCATCCTGGGTCACCCCTGCCATGGCAGGGACACCTCCCACTGTCCCAGGGTGCTCCAACCCCGTCCTCGGGCACTTCCAGGGATCCAGGGGCAGCCACAGCTCCTCTGTTCCCAGATCTCCAGGGATGCCAAGGTTGTAGGGAAAATAAAATTAGATATTTTCCTGGTGACAGGTGCTGCCAGTCTTCCCATCACAGCCTGAACTTTTGTGGATTTAATTTTTTCTATTTCAAACATCACAGCCACCTGGAGCTTGTTCTCATGCTTTCCTCCAATATTCCATTTCCCTCCACGAAATAAAGTATTTTTTCTGTTTCAAGTCTGTTCGAAAAGCTAAATTTAACCCACACCCCCCCTAACAGAGGTTCTCACACCAGCACAGCTCCTTTCCCTGCTGCACAGGTGTCCTCCCAAGGATTTCAGTCACCAGGACGGGCCCCCAGAGCGGCTGTTGGAATCTGCAGCTCCGGGAAGCAGCGGGTGCAGATGCAGGTGCAGCTGCAGAAGCAGCAGGCAGCACGCAGGAGCCCTGCAGGGCTGATAAAACATGCACTGCATCTGTTCCACACGAGGAAGAGGCACACAGAGAGTTCCTTTCTCCAGGCACGCAGCTCCTTTTTGCTGCTGGCTTGGAATGTTTTTTTTCCACTTTCCCCTTTTTAAGGGGACTCAAAATCCGTTCCCACTGATCTGCTGCTTGGTCTTCTTAAGCAACTTGGTATATAAATACAGGCAAAGAGAAGAATAAAGTCAAAAAGTGCTCGGCAAAAGCTCACCCCAGAGGAAAATCTCATTTCTGCCATCAGAAATGTGAGTAAACATCAACTTATCAACTGGCTTGACAATCTTGTGTAACTTAGATCTGCTTTGGGGCAGATTGTTCTCAAAATTAAAATTCAGCTACTTAAAATTCAATCCATGGGGTTTGGGGGCTACTCCAGGCTTTGTCCAAGGTGAAGCACCACGTGGAAGTTATGATATTTCTGTATTTCTTTTTTCCCAATAATGGAGCGTTGCAGGTGAAATTGAAGCAGAATTTTTATGTATTTCCAGCCCTCTGGAAATGTCAGCCACGGAGCATCATCCCTGCTTTGCTCATCTTTTGGGTTTGATGGGGAAAAGCTGAGGGAATTGGGATAACTCAGCTTGGAGAACAGAAGCTTTGGGGTGACTTAACTGTGGCCTTCCAGAAGCTGAAGGAGCCAACAGGAAAAATGGGGAAAAACTCTTTACAAGGACCTGGAGTGACAGGATAAGGGAGAATGGATTCCCACTGCCAGAAGGCAGGGATGGATGGGATATTGGGAAGGAATTCCTGGCTGGGAGGATTGTAATGTTGTTCCAAATTACATTTCACCTGGAAAACAACAGGGAATCTGTGGGATAAATACCAGGAGGTGCATCACTGTGGCTCCTGCCTCCCCAAAATCATTAATGTCACCAAGTCTGAAGGTGGATCTCAGCTCGGAAGAGTTTTTAAAAGGTGAAAAACCTCAGATGTTTTTGTTAGGGAAGGCCCTGGCAGAGGATGCCCAGAGAAGCTGTGGCTGCCCCTGGATTCCTGGAAATGTCCAAGGCCAGGTTGGACACTGGGACAGTGGGAGGTGTCCCTGCCCACGGCAGCGAGTGACACTGGATGAATTTTAAGTTCCCTTCCATCTCAAATCATTCTGGGATTTTTGTCAGGCTCCTCTTCTTCAGAGCTGTCACCTTTCTGCTGCATCTTGTTTGTTTTAATTCAAGCAGTTTCTGGGAACAGGATGAGATGGGGGAGCCACAACAGCATGTTTGGACCTCACCATTTATAAGATTCTTCATTTTTGGTGTGTCATTTCACCCCCTATTCCTCATTTTATTCACCTCTGCTCACCCGAGGAGTGACTGTCACAAACACAGCCAGGCAGCAGCACATGGGAGATAAATTCCAGAATCTCTGGGATTCTGCCCTGAGGAGGGAACAATAATTCTCTGTCACCAAAACCCCTCCCCAGGCTGCAGGGACAGGATATTTCTTGTGTCCCCGACCACATTCCCCAAAAGGTATCACGGAAAAGTTCAGTGCACACCAACCTCACCAGGTTCATTAATATTTAGTCAGGTGAACGTCCCTAACACACCAGATGAACAAGTGGGTCATTGATCCAGCCCTGAGCGACTGCCTCAGCGTGAGCAAACACCACTCAGGGCAGCACCAGGAAATTTGGGGTGCACTTGTAGGGACAAAGAGCACGGCCTGGTTTTTGGGGTGGGGAATTCCTAGGAAATGACGTGTCCCGTGGGCATAGAGCTGAATGGGAGGTCCCAGAAAAGCCCATCCCTGCCTTTGTGTCTTGGTTTGGAAAGACAGGTGTCTGCCAGGGAGAGCCAGAGCTTCCCTTGGAATGGAGAATGTCACCCCTCTCCCCTCCAAATTATTATAATTTTGCAGTTAGGGGCTTTCAGGCAAAGATTTGGGAATAGGAGTAACAGTTCTTCAATAGGAATAAAAAAAGAAAACAAAATACAAATGCAGTAGTACAAAGACAATCAAGCAAGCAAAACAAAAGTCCTGGAAAAAATCCTGACATAGCCAGGGGTATGACCTGACACCCTGTTGGTCAGGGTGTTGGGAGCAGCCCAAATAAATCCCAGATGAGTTCTGTGGGGTACAGATAATGGAGTAGGAAAAGTCCAGTGGTGGCGAGATGGGTCTGGTCTTCCTCTGGTGGAAAAACCAGATCCTGCTGTTCCTGAGTCTCAGTTTTTATCCAGGTGGGAACGGTTGGCTCCTCCCACACTGGGTGGAGCATCTCCCAATGGGATGATGTCATGTGTGATGTCATTGGTGAGCCTTCATGGCCCATTATCAGCAGATATCCCTGATGATGTCATGTGTGATGTCATTGGTGAGCCTTCATGGCCCATTATCAGCAGATATCCCTGATGATGTCATGTGTGATGTCACTGGTGAGCCTGCATGGCCCATTATCAGCAGATATCCCTGATGATGTCATGTGTGATGTCATTGGTCAGCCTTCATGGCCCATTATCAGCAGATATCCCCCAGAGGATGGACGGGTGGTGACAGAGATAAGGAACACTGCCCCAGCTGGCTTGAACAGAAAATATTCCCCTGGAATTATGAGGGATGGGTCCTGGAGGAGATAACAAACCCTGCCCCAGCTGCTTTAACAGCTGCCCCATTATCAGAAGGGATCTGCCCCCCTCCCCCTGGAGTTACAAGAGATAAAGAAATCTCTGCTTTTACAACAGATGAAATAGAATACAAATCTCTTGCCTACCCAACCCAAGATACTTTGGAAATGCAGGAGAAGAAAATGGCCTTTGTCAAGCAGGGCTCTTTCCCACCATCAGGTCTGACCTGGCCGTGTCTCCTGCAGGAATTGTACAGAGGAAACAATGAGCAGAATAAAGGAGTGGAGAGCAAGACTTGCATGTGGTTTGGGGGGATTTTTAAACCACCTTTTCTGAGGGCTATTCTTATCACAGTAGAAAAAAGTGCTTTCCTAATATATTATAAAATGAGCCTGGCAGACAAAATATCATGGAAAGGAAGTAATGATATGATTTATCTATAATTAGAAAGACTTAGACTCACACTTTTTTTCTGTATCTTGAAGAATAACAGAGATTGGAATCAACAACCTGGATAAAACGAAGATAGCCCTGTGCTGTCTGTAATTTTTCCTAACCCTGGGATTTGCTTCACTTTTTCCTATTCAAAACTTTGCTATGGGCTTGAGATAAATTCTTTACTTCAAAAAACTCAGTTATTTTTTCACTCAGGACTTCCATATAACCCTTTCCTTTCCTCCTACAGGATGAAAAAGCATCTAGATCACACTTTGTGATTAACAATTACTCAAATCTGAATATATTTTTCTTTTGAGGCGAGGAACGAGGGTTTTTTTCTGCATTGGGAAACAGATCAAGACCTCAGTGATAAAAATACAAGAACCTCAGGATTAAATATGTTCTATACACAGATTTATCTGCCAAACCTCTCTGCACACACGTGCACGCACTGACAACATCACTCAGCCTCACACCAGTGTGAACAAGTTTTGCAGCCAAGCCACATTCCATTAAAAGGAGTTAATTTTCTACAGCCCCACTCAGTGTCCCCCGCCTTAGGAATTTAGTTTTCAATTAAATCCAAGCACTTTGAGATTTATTTAAAAAAAAACAAAACAAAAACCTTTTTCAAACCTTACAGCAGCCTCCTTTCCATGGCTTACATGAAATGGCATGTTTGGGGCCCCGGTCATGGTGATCTGAAACAAAATCTGCTGCACTTTAGGGCCTTGGGTGGGGAGAGCAGGACCTGAGAGCCCAAATAATGTGCTCAGGGAATTTGGCAGAATGCAAAGATGTAGGAAAAGTCCAGCAGATGGAGGGGATGCAGGGCAATGCTGGACATGAGATTTGGTGGTTTCAGCTTGATGTTGTTTTCAAACAAAATTTGCCACTGGCTTTAAGTGCCCGGGATGTGAGCAGAGCCCTTCTGAGTCCAGCACGGCAGGGAAAAAAGGCAAGCACAACACCCAGCACACACTAAAGATTAAATATTGCTTCAGTTATTAATTATGTTTGGTACTTAAAGAGGAAAGGCACTTGGATCATTTCCTTAATTCTGGTAATACTCCACTTATTACATTCTTATGTATTTATGTTTCATTTCAAGAAAGAAAAGATTGTTGTAAAACTGAAGAAATCACTTCAAAGGTTTGCAAAGATCGCTGACTTGGACTCACATGAGAGCACATCATTTGTCCAGCCCCCTATGAAAAATACTTTAAATACAAAACAAAACAAAAAGAAATTTAAAAGCTCCCTCAAGGAAACGCATTGTTCAACTTTCAGAAAACATAAAAATGTCCCTGGCATTAAAAACCCAACATCTTTACTTGATGAAGCTCCACTTGCACTCTGCTGTAAAACCACACAAAAACTGCAGAGATTTCTATTCATCCCCAAATTTCAGAGCTTTCCTCTGGTTCTCAAACTATTTTCTGAGTGAAATCACTCAGGTGAGGGTTTCCCCTTCTCCTGGAAGCTCTGAAAGTTGAGGAATTCTTTGCCCCAGCTGCTGTGCAGACACTCAGTGTCTGCCGTCTGCCCCGCAGTGAAAACAAATCGCGGCCGCTCTGCTGGTCCCACGTTCCAACTGGGATTTTGCCATCTGTCCCTGTGTTTGCTGGGCTATTTCCATTTCCAGCTCATACCAAACCAAATTCCACCTCCAGCACCGGGAGCACTTCAAAAGGGATCATGTGGATGGGGGAACGTGCCTGGGAGTCGGGGGACCTGCATCTGTTCCCAGCCTTAAATCTCGTTTGGCAGCGTCGCGCTCGGGGCTGCTGGGGTGGGGAGGGATCCGTGTCACCACATCCAACGGGGCCATGAAATCCCCAAATTCCCTCACTCCACGCTTTTCCCGGCTATTGGCACCCGGCTCTCAGCTGAGGTGTGTTAAATTGTGACAGACAGGTCACGGCTCTCTGGGTAGGGCGAAAGTCTAACAGAAATATGCTGATCTGAAAAGACCATTAGTTCCAGGAATTTTTTAGTTAATTACAGCTGAAAATGGAGAATTTCCAAATGTTCTACACACATCTAAGTTCTCTTAGGGGTTTAGTGTGAAACAGATTTAAAAAGTGGGGTTTTTTTCCTGTGTTTCCCCTTTCCTAGGGCTCTCTCAGCAGTATTTCACCTCTAACCAGTGCCTGTGAATCCGGGCAGAGGAAAATTCAGCTTTTCTAATATATAAAAAGCAAACCAGAGGTTGATTTGACACATTTTTAATCTCCCCAACCCTCATTGAAGGGGGGAACCTCAGCCCTTGGTTGCTCCTGGTCCTCCTCCCCCAAAAGCAGACCCTGTGCAGAGCTGCCAACTCTCATTCTTTTGGCATGAGACACTCTCATTTATTGTCTCAATTTCAATCTGCCCCAGGCCCAAAATAAAGGCAGCCACCATTGATTTCAGGAGGATATTTAGAAACATTCCAATTCTTTCTGAGCCAATTAGATGACCATACATTGGCAACTCGATAAATTTCCTGCTGGGGATTTGGGTGTTGCACCAACACCTCCTGCTCCCTTGGGCCAAACTTTCAGTTTTTGACAAAATAATGCATAAAAGGGGGTGGCAGGGAGTGGCAGATGGGACAAGGGAAGCTCCCTGCCCTTCAGCAAACTTAAAAATGTCCCACCACGAAGAGAGAATGACCCAAACAATACAAAATATTCCTGATTATATTTTGGAGCTCTTTCCCTTTGGTCATGCAACTCGTCAGGGAGAAAGAGCAGAACAAAATAATAAATTCAGCTCCACCAGAGACACAACTTCTGACCCTCAGAGCACTTTGATGTGCACACAAACAAGTGCAATGCAGATGCTTGGCTTTTCCACTTGCCAGCAAGCTCGGAGCAGATGGGACGGAAGGAGGATTCCAAAAGGGCTGCACATAAGGACAGAGGTCCCCAGAGGTGCTAATAATCCTGATTTTCCTCTGTAAGACGCTGTGCCTCGGCTGTTTGATCAATAACTTCACATCTGAGCAACTTGTAGGATGCAAAGCATCTTCTGCTGCTGGGTTGTGTTTTAAAAATACCACGAATAAAAGCTCTGCTGCAGCAGCACTGAAGAAAGAGCTGTGCTGGGAGACAAAGTGAACTTGAAGAGAGCATCACCTCGGCAAAAATTGTCCAAAAAAAGACAGGGAAATGAAAAAATAAAATTTAAAAGTATGAGTGGTTTGAAAAGCAGCTCCAAATGTCCACGCCAGCACTGGCTGGGCGTGGAAATGTGGACACAAAGCACAAAAACTCATGTGGCTCCTTCTCACACAGCCCATGCAGAGGCAAGGAAATAAAGGAGCTGTTTCAGATGTTGTTCAAGCACCATCAGCATTTTCTCTGCTATTTTAATCGTGTTTACTACAGTAATGCCTGAAGAGCCAACCATGGAGAGACTCATTTGATTATATCGAGGCATAGTTAAGTCCCCGCTTATTTTCTAAGCAGATGCTGCTCATGATTTTCCTGCTCATATTTGATCATTTCTTCAAATAACAGCTATAACTGAGAAAAGAATTGAGAAAACATTCTGTGACAGATTTTCATGTTCTGGATTAACTGGAAAGCATAATCTGATCCCGGAGTCGTGCTGTCGAGGAGTGATTTGCCACATCACTTCCATCTAAGTGCTTTATTTCCTGCCTGGATGGGGGAGCCAACACTTTTAACTGGACATAATCACACACGGATGTCAGGCTCTGCTGTGCCAGGGCTAAATTGTATTTTGCTGCTCGTGGCACTGAGGCTTCTGTCCCAAGGACTCACTTAAAATGCAGCCCAGCTAAAAGAATGTCATTTCCCACCACGTTTTGGAAATGTTGGCACACATGGAAAGGGGTCAGGAGGGTGCTCAGGGCGCCAGGTAGGTTCTGCATTAGATTCACCTCTCCTGGATCTTTTGGGCATTTATTCAAGCTAAACTCCACTGGTGGCAGTAGCAGAGAAGATCTGATTTCAACAGACGACAAACCCATTGCGAAAGGGTTGATACCGTGATTAAAATAGCTTTTAAAATCAACTAATTAATTAAAAAAAAAAAAAAGCCAACCCAAAAATGAGCTTAAGATTTATGTTCCATCTTCCTCTGAGCTCTTTTCCTTCAGTGCATTAATCAAGCTAAAAGCAGGACAGGGATGGTTGTTTGCATAAGCCGAGTCAAATATATTTTAGCTGTTGCCGTTGAAAGGAAAAAGAATTATTTTGCAGGAACCGAAGCTCAAACATTATAATACATGCAAAAAAGGCAGCCCAATTAGATTCCTTTATCCCCAGCATATGGCAGAGAGGTACATGCTATGTACTAATGTCTCTGCAGAGCTATTTTGGGATCGTATGAGGCTGCAATCTGAGAGGAGTGGTGACAGATCCACAGGCACAACTGGGTTACATTCGTCAGGGAGAACTCCTCGCAGCCAGGAACTTCACAGCAAGGAGCAAAAACTTCCCTAAGGCCTCTGCTTTCTGGGAAATGAGAGGGCAGGAGGAATGTCCAGTGGCCAGCAAACTTCAGAGTGGGGAAGCGTGACCAGTTTGTTGGCACTCCACAAACTGGGAGGTGACATCAGTGACAGTGATGAGACCTCCCTTTATCCCTTCACAGACTTTTTTGCCTGTGAAGTCTTTATGTATTCAGGTTTAAATATTCAACTTTTGCGTGCATTAATGTCTCTGCTTCAGTCTAAACTTGGTTTAAACTTTAATCAGCAGGGAGAAGGGAGCACTGAGCCCTCTCAGCATCGGCGTTGCCTCCGACACTCGCTGCAGTTTGACAGTGCAGCAGGATAAATACCTGAGGGATGGATATTCCATTTACACAGGAGCAAACAGGCTCCTTCAGAGAGGCAGCTTCAAAGCCTTGTAAAAACCTGCAAAGAAATCCGAGTCCCTCTGAAAACAACAGCAAAGTTCTCGGTGATTTTGACAGGGACAAGATTTCATCATGGGGGCTGGAAATAGATTTTTAACCCGAACTATTCGTGATTCCAGGATTCTCAGATCCTGGAAATTCAGCAGACAAGCTCAGAGGCTGACCTGTGGCTGATAATCTGCAGGACAAACCTCATTTTGCTTTGGCAAATTTTTTCTGGATGGGGAGGAGAGGTCAGGATCAGTAGTGGCAAGAAGAGGATTCCAAGTAGGAATGGACTTGATGGTGTTTCCTTGATGATGGACACACAGAGGGTTTCACCTTATTCTGTATTATCCCTTTTCCTGATTACCTTGGCAAAGACAGAACTTTCCCTGCTCCTTTGTCACTTTTTTCAGTAGGGGAAGTCACAGCCCACCACAGGCCCCCACCTCTGCTTAGGAACACGTCAGGAAGCAAAATAACCAGATCTTATTTCATCCTTAAATGAAACAGGTTTAAATACATTGATGGAATGTCATCCAGCTCGTGGGAGATAACAGGGGAGGAGAGGGGGAATATCTGCAGCTTGGGATGATCAAGTGACAGAGGGCTGAGAGCAGAGATCCCCCATCCTCCCATGGCTCAGGAGACACCCTCAGCCTCCTGCCTGCACAGAGGGATGGAGCACGGAATACCGACCTTTCCTCATGGATCCCAAACTCTGGGAGCAGGGATTGCTTATGGAACAGGTTCTGTCCCTCCCAGCACATTCCAGAGGGGTTGGATAGTCCAGGGACAAGGAGGTTGGAGGCAGAGGAAGGGAAGGTTGGCAGGTACCAAGCACCAGGTGGGTTCAGTGTAAAATGGGAATATGAGATTAATTACACTGACAGCTCAAACTGCACAACAGGTCAGAAACAGTAAGAAGACATAAATCCCCTTTGCTTTAATTAAATAACTTGATAATTATTCCATCTTGAGAACTTTATCCTTAGGGAACAGCCCCTATCAGCCCAGGTGCCCCACGCTGCACCATGAGCCTTTCTCAGATTTGTCAGCAAACACCAAAAACAGTTCAAATGCGAATTGATGCTTCGTGTGTGAGCTCAGAGAAACAGAACTGCTCTTTTCCTTGTAAATGCAAACCCAGCTCTGTCTGTTATTGATGCCAAGGAGTCGCTATCTGCGCATCCGTTTGATAAAAACATCACAACTTTAATTGCTAAATAATCTCGTGCAAGGCAGGGTTATTCCGAGTGCCGAGCTCTCTCTCTCACTTCAGCTCCTCAGAGGGTACTTTCTGGAAGGATTTGCATGGCAGTCAAAGCATGCAAAAATTTATAAATACCAACACAGATGCCAACATGTCGGGAGAAATGTAGTTATAACATTTGAAAGCTAGGAAAGAAATTAATGTTGATCCTGATTGGAACAGTCACTGTATTTGCAGTGTCTGGAGATTTTTTTTTTCCCTTTAAAAAAAACAACCAACAACAACATAAATTCGGTTTGTACAAAATCCTCCATGTCCCAAACTCCATTTCTTGGCCCCAACACCACAGTGTTACAGGAAGAGAAGAACAGTTTATTTAAAACAGCTCCAGGATTTAAGGCTGAGCTGACATAACTAATTTTTCCATCCAAACATTGCCGGCTCCAACACAGGCATCGGCTCCAAATCAGCCATCCTGGAAGTTGGGCCCGTGCTAAGAGCAGGCAGAACTCACGTTCCTGCTGCTGGGATTGCACAAACCACCACAGGCTGAGGAAAAGCAGAGCCTCTCCCCAGGATCCTCTCCCCAAAACCTCGTGGTGTGGCTGTTTCAGACTTTAAATAATTCCCGGAGCACCTGAGGCTGCGGAAATTCCCTGGTGTGTAAACAAAACTCTGTCTGAGTGTGCAGGTGGAAGGAAAGGGAAATTTTCTGCACAGCAATGCTCTCAAAAGATTTAAAATACTTCATGCCTACTGCTTAATTAATTTCCTAACGGAGCACTTAGTGCTGGGGTGTGGGATGAAGGGATAAGGAATGAAGCTCCAGGATTTACTCACAGCCCAAGGCAAACTGTGAAGAGTCCTCTGCGTGGTACAACAAAATCCAGCATCAGGCTAAAACAAATTCTTTAGATGGGATTTGGGAAGGAATTATTCCCTGGGAGGGTGAGGAGGCTCTGGCACAGGGTGCACAGAGCAACTGTGGCTGCCCCTGGATCCCTGGAAGTGCTCAAGGCCAGGCTGGACAGGGCTTGGATCACCCTGGAAGAGTGGCAGGTGTCCGTGCCCATGGCAGGGGGTTGGAAATAAATGACTTTTAAAGTTCCCTTTCAACCCAAACCATTCAAGGATTCCACAAACTTTTATTTCAGCATTTCTAAACCCTTCCTTGTGTCATTAGAGAACAGTTTATCATGTTAAGCAAACTGCATGTGGAGAAAGACAATAACACATCTGGGACAAGAAATGGGAATCCTGACCCCCAATTCCCTTCCCAGACAGGTGAAGTTCTCATTGGCAGGGGGAATGCCCCTGTTAGGGCTTTCACACTGATGGCAACACTGCTCTGCAAGAAAAGGGGAAATTTTACCCAGATCAGGGTAAAATCAGACAGATCCTGCCTCCCACAGCCATCACACCCACAGGGGGACAAGATTTTGCCTTTTGTCATTAATTCAGTGGCACTGCCTTTTTCCTTTAGCTCACTGCCATGGTCTGCAGGACGCAGTGGGAGCGGGGACAGCTGAGCCAGAGCAGTGTCAGGACACATTAGCCCTCGTCAGGGCTGCTCAGACTAAAGCCTTCAGGACTTTGTTTTGCTGGCAAAGGTGAAAACTTAGTTTAGCTTTTAGTGACTCCTCATCCACTCACTAGAATCTCCTGAGTTAAAGAGAAAAAAACCCAAACTCCCCTCCCCCCCAAAAAACCCCAAAAAACAAAAAAAACCAACCAAACAAACCCAAAATGGCAAACACAAAATTTAGGAGTTTTTCAATTTATCCATTTCATCTTTGCTGTCAATGCAGTCCCTCTACCATCTTAAACCCAGTTTCACGGAACGAGCTAAAGGTGACTCTGATGCACTGGATTAAAGAAAAAGCATCACAATCTCTCTGTTTTCAGAGAGATTTCAGATTTCAGATCAACTGAGATTCTCTCAGTTTCGTGAGTGTTGGAAAACCTGTAAGTTTTGGTGTAAATACTTTGAAACCATTCTGATGAACAGATTTAGGTGACACATTATTCTGTGGGGCAGGCTGAGGCAGAGCCTCTATTTTCTCTCTCATGTTAGGGAGAATTGTTTAAAAAGCTAAATTTAAAAAAAAAAGCTGATAAACAGCTTAAATTAGATTTGATCTTAGCCAAAGGTGGAGATCAGACGTTTGAAATGGGAATTGCCTTTATAATTTGCTCTGGGCTTTGGACAGCTCTGTGGGGACGGGGACATGAAGCCATGGAATCCAACAGCATCACCAGGGACAGCCCCAAGGTGGGCTGAAATGGGGTCCTGGGTCATGGGCAGGAGCTGGAGGGAACACGGCCCCTCTAGAAATATTTTTTAAGAGAAATCTTTATGAAGATTAAAATGCCTTTCCCTGGCTCCTGCAGGACAGGGGCTCTGGGCAGTCACTCAGCACCAAGCAGTGCCACCAGGGCTTGTTCAACAACTCCATTTGTCCAAAACCGTGACAATCTACAGAGCCTTTCTAAATGAAACAAGCAAATAAACCCAGGGATTTCTGATAAATGTGTTCCAAAAGGCATCAGTAAAGATCACAGCTTACACATTTTCACCAATTCATCAGTTGCTGTGTTTAAATTTAAAATGCATGTGAAGTGATGGAGCCTGCATCTTACTTTGAAGATGTGTCCGAACAGAAATGAACTTTGCTGTGCAATAGCAAGGGGTTATATATTGATTTTGGAGGCCAAGCTAGCCATACTTCTCTACAAACGTCACATATTTCACAAAGGGCTTAATGCTATTTACATTGCATTAGAGATGGACAAAATGGTTTGGGCAAAACGTGCTAAAGCTGAAACAAATTCCAGGTCTGAAGGAAGTTTGGTTACTTCTTACCATGCCCATGTCTGATTCCAGGTGCTAATCCAGAGCAGTGAAATCCTGGGAAGGTCTCTGGTTGGATGACAAGGAGCAGGGAGCAGCAAGTCACAGAGCTCAGCTTGGTCCTGAGCCTGAGCTTCAGAGAGTATTTGGGTCCAAATCTGTTTCTGGGTGACAGCTCTGTAAACATCTTGAGCAAACACATCTTAGGAAGTGCTCAACCCCTTCTGGCTGCCCTGGGAAGCTGAGTGACTTTGAAAAGGCAGCCAAAGTTTTGGGATCGTGTCCATGTCACAGAAGTTTGCACGGCAGAGATCTGCTGGATGAGGTCCATCCTCATGATCGCACAGCGCTTCCCTTTAAAGAGCATCATCACACCCCTAAGCCACTGAACATTCCCTTGCTGCCAAACACTCGGAGGCACACACTCAAACCCTAAAAAGGAATCAGAAAATCTCGCCACCCCGCTCGCTTCGTTTCCCCCAAATGTTATTTTTTGATGGAACTCTTTGTAGCTCGGCTTTTCCTCGGAACATCCTGGAGGACAGAGAGTGTTTGAGCAGCACAGCCACACATCTGATTGTCAGCTCCTGACTCCAAACCCAGAACTTTGGTTTAGCGTGGCCATGAAAGCCCTGCTACCCCCTAAATAAAGTTCCCATCTCAATAGTTCAAAGCCACGGTGCCATATGCTAAATGACACGAATAGCTTGTTCATCTTTATAATTAACTTCAACTCTGCTGACTTGCCTGCCTGCTTTGGTGGTGTTTGGCTGCTTCTCCCCGGCTTGGTGTGATCAGAACTGAGCAAATCTATTCGGGAATTTCTCCTCCACCAAGGTCATCTCCTCACCATCCAGCAGGAAAAACACCCGTGGCACTGACCCCACTTGTTTTCCCTCCTCACTCGGAATTCTCTCCTTCCCTGACACCCCGGGTTTCATCTCCATAAGCCAGTCCATAATCCATTTCAATGGCTCTCCTCCCGAGTTATTTTTAATCTTAAAAAGCCCCATCAGTCTGTGGTGTCACAGGCAGCCTCTTGTTCCTTTGAAACAAGGACTGAAACAAAGCAGCTCGTCCCTTCTTATGCTGATAATTGTTCGCATTTTCAAAGATATTTGGGGGGGGATTTATTAATTATTTATGGGTTTTTTCCACTCCTCCCTTTCACTCCACACAAATATCTGATTTCTGCCTTTTACTCTTTCAAAGAATCCCAGAATCCCAGCACGGTTTGGGTTGAAAGGGACCTTAAAGCCCCTCCAATGACCCTGCCATGGGCAGGGACACCTTCCACCATCCCAGGCTGCTCCAAGCTACGTCCAACCTGGCCTTGGACACTTGCAGGGATCCAGGGGCAGCCACAGCTGATCTGGGCACCTCTGTCAGGGCCTCACCACCCTCCCAGCCCAGCCAGGAATTCCCAATTCCCAATCTCCCATCCATCGCTGCCCTCTGGCAGTGGAAGCCATTCCCTGTGTCCTGTCCCTCCAGGCCTTGTCCCCAGTCCCTCTACAGCTCTCCTGGAGCCCCTTCAGGCCCTGCCAGGGGCTCTGAGCTCTCCCTGGATCCCTCCCTTCTCCAGAGGAACATTCCCAGCTCTCCCAGCCTGGCTCCAGAGGGGCTCCAGCCTTGGAGCAGCTCCATGGATCCCTCTGGACTCTCCAGCAGCTCCAGGTGCTGCTGATGTTGGACTCAGATCCGGGTGCAGCTCTCCTGTATTTGTGCTATTCCACCTTCCTGCTCTCCCTGAGCTGACCCTGCTGCTGGGGAAGCCCAAGTTTTCCATCTCCCCACAGCTCTGCCTTCAGATCCTTCATGGATCAGCACCAATTCTCCCAAAAACACCATCCCATTGATGTTTGTGACAAACACCATGTTTCTCATGGAAAAATCATGGTTTTCCTGCTTTATCTGCTCATTGACCATGAGCTCCTCAGGACAAGGCAGTCCCCAAAACCACAGAATGAACAAAGGAATCGCCAAAACCACGTTGGATTTATCATTCACTCCCTTCCCTTCAAACATTTTTAAGCTTTTTCACTGAAAATATCCATATCCAAGACACAGCCTTCCATTTTATCATTTCCTTTGAATAAATCACATTTCTGGTTTTCTCTTGCTCTCTCCCCCCACTTTACCTTATGTCCTCATGCCCCATTCCTGAACTTCCTCATCTTTTCAGCAGCAAATATGAGAAAAAGGGGGGAAAAGAGGTGAAGTGGAGGCAAAACCAAACATTTGGAATATTTCCCCTTTGAAGGCATAAATATAAAGGCATTCTCCCCATTCAGCAAGAACAACAGAAGGAAAAGCAATTGAAAATATTCAAGAATTGTCACAATTTCCTCGTTTTTAACCATCCCTAGAAAATAAACGGGAGCTATTCAGCCATGAGTACATTTCACTGAAGTGACACTTAACAATCCAAAAATATGGCATTTCATTTTGCATTTCTCTCTGAGCAGGAGATAATTTCATGTGTGGCTGCTGCAACAGCTGCACTGGTCCCCAAAAATTCCTTGTTTGAGATGAAAAAGAGGGTTAATCATGCTGTATTCAGGTTTGGGGGGTGTTTTTTATCTTTGGTTCAAAGTCAGACTTTCACATTAAAAATATTACAAAAATTAATTTTCACAGAGAAATTGAAATGCCATTTTCTTTATCCATCTGAAGCCAAAGATGGATTCTGTTGCCACAAAACTGGAATCTGTTGCCTCCCACAGCCGGGAAGTGCTGGACACTGATAATTCCTGCTGACTCCACATTTGGAGGTTAAGATCCAAGTTTAATCAATCCCCAGAAAACAATGACTGGATCCAAATCCAGCTGCTGCTCTGCCAGGGAAAAGAATCATTTCACCTGTTCCACAGTGGGGTTTATAGAATATTAAATCCTCCTCTTTTGTTTCAGCCACTTTTGCCAGGGAAAATCTCAATGCAGACACAGCATCTCACTGGCACAGCCAAGGAGGGACTTGTGGGGTGAATCATGGAATTTTTGAGGTTGGAAAAGACCTTTTAGATCTTCTAATCCAACCATTAAAAAACATTTGTCCATGTAACCATTGAAATGGGCCATGTTTTCTTCTGGTTCTTGGATATGAGGTGAGGTGGAAGGGGCTGAAAAGGAGAAGCCCACAACACCTCCCATGGCCTGAAGAACCTCAAGTTTCATCTCAACGTCTTAAATGGAAGAAAAAAAAAAAAAAGCTGCATTTCTAAATTAAAACAAAAAAAATCATCTAAGTGAAGAAGCAAATATTCTCTGCATTACTTAATAAATTGTATGTGTGTAAACACCAATCTCAGAGCCACAGGCAGCAAGGCAGAAAGGTTCAACAAAATCTGCAATGTGTGTGCTGGAAAATATCCCCTTTAACTCTGAAAAACATTATCTTTTAATAGCACAAGAGATCAGCCATAAAGTTTCACTCTAACCTTGTTTCCCTTCCATGCCATTTTTTTCATTTACTTAGATAATATTAAATATTTGATGTCATAAAATGTGTTCTTGACCTATCAGATCTTTAAATATCTCCCTTTTTCTGACCGATATCTGTGTCTCTGTGAGCTGGCCAAGTTCAAACCCAGTCTAAACAACTTCCTGGCTTCACCGTGCATTAAAACAGCTGCCAGCCCTGTGCTTTTTTGCTCTATTTCACAGTTCCAACAGCTCCAAAAGCATTAAATTTCCACTCATGTTTAGCGACAGGGACGTAAATACAGAAATGTTCCATAGTATGGAGACATATCTATATTTTTTGTCCTCTCATTGTTTAAACATTTTGCTAAACAGAGCAATACATTCAATTTCCAGTATAATATGACAGGAATGTGGATTATTTTTGAGTAAAGGTATAACTTGATGTGATATTTAAGCAAAGATGGCTGCACGAAGATTATCTCCTGGAAATCAATATTCCACAGGGGAGAGCTGATGTCTCAAGTACATGGGAGAGTCATTGACTCCAGCTGCCTGTGACGTGGAAAATAGTCTGCATGGAGGTTGTTGGGGCTGGAAATAAAAGTATGGGAATATGGATTTTTATATGCATTATGGAGTTCACAATTCCAACACTCTGCTTGAGACAATCCCAGGAAATTAATGTCCTGTATATCGCACACATCACTGCAAATCTTTTCCACAGGATCACAGAATCATTAAGGTTGGAAAAGAGCTCCAAAGTCAGGGAGTCCAAGCTGTGACCTGTCCTCACCTTGTCCCCATCCCAGAGCCCTGAGTGCCACCTCCAGGAATTCCTGGGACACCTCCAGGAATTCCAGGGACACCGCCAGGGATGGGCACTCCAAACCTCCCTGGGCAGACCCTTCCAAGGCCTGAGCCCCCTTTCCAAGGACAACTTTCAGCCCAACAGCACAAACAAGGGTGGCTGGAGGGAGGAACAAGAAGGATGGGAGCTCACAGCCTGGAGCTGGAATTGGACAATTAAACCCCAAAATGCAAATGGACCAAAACTGATTAAAGTGTGAGGCCTTGTGACTGGTCAGCCATTTTGTGACCATTTAGGGTCCATTTTTTGTCCATTTTGGGTCCACCTTGGGTGTAGCCCTGGCCAGGCCCTGTCCTGCCCAAGGTGGATCCTGGAGGCCTTTCAATCAATCCCTACTTTATTCTCCAGCTCTGTCCAGTCTCTGTTTCAGGTCAGCCTTTCCAAGGCATCACCCCCACCCATCTTGGTGTCAACAACAAATTTCCTGAGGGCGCCTCGATCCCCTCATCCACAAGGAATTAAACAGGACTGGCCCCTGACCCTGGGGACACCACTGGTGATGGGACACCAGCTGAATGTGGCACCACCCCCCAGGCCTGGCCAGCAGCCCTCAGAGTGATCCTATCCAAGCTGAGCTGCAGCTTCTCCAGGAGATGCTGTGGGAGATGTGTCCAAGGCCGTGCTCAAGTCCAGGTCACATCCACAGCCTTTCCCTCCCCCAGCCGGGTCACCTGGCCATGCAAGGAGCCCATGAATGCCACTGCTCAATCAGCTCTATTTCCATAAGATATTGGTGATGTTTGCCAATATCATTTCCATGAGATGGGAGCCTAAAATAGAGCAGTGGGTGTAGGCAAATTCCCGGGATGTTCTCCTCTTGCATCACACACCCTGCAAGAGTGGATGAGGCAGGGCCTGGTCCCAGAGTCAGGAATGTGACAGGACGGCCCAAGGCCAACTCTGAATTACACGCTAATTTTTTTTTCTTTTTTGTTAATTACAAATTTCTGTATTGGGAAAGTGGGACGCAGTTAATGTGTAATTAACTCCTTTGGGCAAGTCAGAGCCCTCTGCTGAAAACTCCACCTCCTTTTATCTGATCCATCCACGCCCTTGAGTGCCTGCAACGCTGCATGGGATGCGTGGGATTGCTCTGGTGGCAGATTCCCAACTTTACATAATGTAAACAAAACAGCCCCGTTCAGCAACTCCTTGCCTCCCCTGTAAAATTGCTTCAAGACCCAGGAGTGCAAGAAAAATCAAGCTGTGGCCTATAAGGCAGAGGAAAAGAAATTAAATCACTTTTAAAAGAAGGTCTCTGGGGTGAGGGCAACACCAAAGTGGAGAAAATTCCAAGAAAGGGATTTTATGCTGTTTAAAAAAAAAACCAACAAACTCAAGCAGCTGAACCCAAAGCTCCCCAGTGCCAGGGGCAGTGCTGGGAAGTCTGAACCCACAACTGGTTCACCACCAGTGGAAATAACACTTGTCCCTCGCTCTCCAGCTGAGCAGGAAATTACACTTGGGAATCTCAAAGTTTTTAAGATGCTTTAAAAATGTAATGAGGTGTTCAGGATGCCAGCAAGGACCCTCCATGCTCAGAAATGGAGATTTGCAACGGCAGGAGTCCAGAAATCTTGGGCACAAAGGTCATTTAATGTCTCCGTGGCAGCTCCAGCGCTGGGACAAGCAGAGGTAATAACGAAATTCCAGTGAGGATCCATCTGCTGAAGGGCTGAAAATGAGGGCCTTTGCAGGGATATCCCTGTGCTAAGCCAGCCTGGGTTTAATTAGTGAGGTGTTAAGGTACCTGAGTTGCAAACACAGTCACATCTCTTGGCTCTTATCAAAAAAGACAAAACTGAGGGGATTCCAGTCCTTCCCAGTTAAAGCTGGGTGAAGCAGCTCCTTCCTCATTAAAGCAGCCAAGAGCAGATGGCTTGAGCTGGCTGGAGCTGGTTTTGGGGACCCTCTGAGTGACAGCAGGTGGATTTATTTGAAGAGCAGGTCCTGGGGAGGTGCAGGAGGACACAAAGGATCCCGTGCAGCAGCTGGAGATGGTTTGGTGGGAAGGACACGAGCTGGAGCTGACTGGCTGTGCTGAGCCTCTCCCAGGCAGAGTGTGCAGCTCTGATCCCAGCAGAAACACCTAAAAATGGATGGAATCTACGCCTGGAATCTACAAATGGCAAAAGGAAATGTCCCCAGCTGATCACTCCTCGCCCAGGATCGCTCCCTGGTACTGCTTCCATGTTTTCATGTCACCGCTCCGGCGCTCTGAACATTTGTCTTTGGCACTTCAGATATTTCTGACTGCTTTCTCAGCCCCTAGTGCTGGAAGAATTATACCTAAAAAGTGAAGAGAAATTCATTTTTCCTTTCCTTTTTTAACTTCCCATAGTCTTGGCAGCAAACTGTGTCATGATGATGTTGGCAACAACATATTTGTGGCAGAAGGAAGAAAGAGAATCATAAAATATATGAAAGAAAAAGTTGACATTTTAATGAAATACCTTGTAACTTCTTGGAAAAAAGTTATTAAAATGCAGTCAGTTTATAGCTGTTTGTACAGATAGGAGGGGGAGGAGACTTGCTCCTGAAGCCTGTAATAAAAATCGCTTGCTACCCAAAAGTAATAGTGGCTAGAAATGATTTTCAAAATTCACTGCTGGAGAGAATTTTAGATTTGGGACATTCTGGGCTTTTCTGAGTACTTGAAGATTGCTGGCACATGCCTGAGGTTTGGGAGAGCAGCCTGACTTGTTCCTCAGAAGAAGGAGCAGAATGATGGAGCATCTCCTGTTCCTTCCCGACGGCTACCGGAGCTGGCACCCGCTGCTCACACAGCTCCAAATGAGAGAGTTTATCTCAAATGCTGCTCTGCCAGATCATGGAATCACAGAATATCCTGAGCTGGAAAGGACCCACAGCATCATCAAGCCCAATTCCAATGGTTGCCAAGATTCCCAGCCCCTGCAAAGGCTTTGCCTGCCTTTGGAGAAGGAAGGATGCAGCTCTGGGGACACTCAAGCCTAGGGATTCCTCCTATTTCTCCTCCTTCCTTGCATCCATTGCATCCAACCTCTGGAGCCACACATCTCATTCTAATATATCATAAATCCCAGGAAAAGCCTCTTATTGCATAGCACAGTGGCTCTGGCATCAGCTGCACCACCTGAGGATAACAGCATCCACACCTGCATGTTCTTCACAGAAAAAGAACATTCCAAGCCACAGATTTATCAGGTGTGAGAAGAAAGAGTGGAGCACTGGGAGAGCTTTACTCCCACCTTTTCCCCCCCCCAAACTGGGCTGTGTGTAAAAATAAAGTGCAAAGAGGGATGACTGAACTGTCAAACACATTCAGAGCAGGACCTCAGGACCTCCCTGTACCATAAAGGGATTTCCAGGCCCAAAGAAACCTGCTTGGTTTGGTGCCTCCTGCCTCACCTTTCCAAAATGAATTACAGTAAATCTTGGGAAAATTACACTTCCCATCCGTTTCTGCTACAGCTGTAGGAAGGACAGGTGTTGCATTTCTGGATGGATTCTGACATTTTGATTTCATTCCAAACCAAATAAACTCCCTGCTGTGTTTAACCAGACTCCATGATGAAGAGCTGAGACATTTCTTACGCAGTTTGATATCATAAAGCAAAAAGGGAGTTTCAAATGGAAGAGTTGTTTCATTATTAGAATAGTAAGGACTACAAAAATTCTGTAGAAATAGAGTTTTTAACAATTTTAACTGAAATTTCTGCCCCTCTCCAGAATTAACCTTTCCTTGCACCAGCAGTCACATTTGTGTGACACAGATCAGGAGCTGATGTGCTAAGTGCAAACCTGACAGAAAACAGAGAGGAACATGCAATCAGAGAGGAGTTGGCAGCAGGATCTGACCTGACCCATCCCGCAGCCCCTGGGCAGGCACGTGAGCCCCAGCAGAGCTGCTCCCAGTGCCACTTAAGGCCACTCTCATTATGTTTAATGAGCTTTAGTTTCTGCTCTGGCAGAGAGCTGGCAATCTTTGCTGGCTCACACAATCACCTGGGTGTAATTCCTGGGTTCTCTGGGTGTCCCACCACAGCAGGACATGTCCAAAGCTCAAGCAGAAGAATTGGTTGTGACTCAGGCACTGCTGGTGGGGCTCCTCCCTGAGAGCTCTGGGGCACTTCCCTGGCTGAGGAGAGGAGGGGCTGCAGGAGAGCTGATTCTGGAGAGAGTTTTCTGCCTCCCCAAACAGGGTCTGGATTTAAAGTTCTGCAGGGCAGTGACTGTCCCTAGTGGTGTGTTTGCTCAGGGGTGAGGAGAAAATGTCCCCAACCTGACTTGGGGTACCAGACCTCCAGACAGGTCAGCTTCTGCTACAAGACTCTGATGTACAACCTGGTCATGGAATGGTTTGGGTTAAAAGAGATTTTGGAGTTTAGCTCATTCCAAACCCTCTGCCATGGGCAGGGACACGTTCCACCATCCCAGGGTGCTCCAAGCCCTGTCCAACCTGGCCTTGGACACTTCCAGGGATCCAGGGGCAGCCACAGCTCCTCTGGGCACCACCCTGTGTTTCAGTTTTATTATTAGGAGATAACAGTCCCAAAAATGATCCTTAAAGATCTCCAGGTACAATGTTTCTCATACAACCAGAGCAATGAACACCAGGCATATAAATACCCCACACTAGGATAAAATATCCTACACACCAGAGCAGCAAAGTGCCCACCCAGCACGGATACACTTACGGGATTCTGGGGATTGTGTTCCTGCCTGGAGCCGTAAAAGCAGAACAGAAATAGAGCACAAAAAGCAGAACTCTGATCAATTATTGGCCCTGCAGAATCCAGACTGCTTTGGCAGATCAGCTGAAAATCTCTCAGCCTGGAGAAAAGGCCTCAGTAACCAAATAAATTTTCTTTTATTGGCAGCTACTGATAAAGATTTCAAGCACTGGGCTGGATAGAGGGAATTGAAATGCACATTGACAATTAAAACTCTGGGTCACCACCACGCTGTACTAATGCCAGTTTGGGAAGGCTTATGTTAATTTTGTGTCACTTGTGTTCTGTTCAAGAACTTTGTTATTAATTATCGCACAAACTTCAGTTAATAATCAATTCATGCCACAATTATCGTATCAGTTCTACTGCCTAATTAAAAACTGGTGAGTGATTGGAATTCCAATATGGTGATACAGGCACAGGCTGCAATCCTAAACAAACACGAGTGTGAAGTTACTGAACAAAAGATTATCTGAGCTTTAATATCAACTGGCAAAACTCTTTCACTCTGGATCATTAACTTCCAGCCCTATTATTACGTACAAATGCCCAATTTCTGCTAATTCCCAACGCTAATTCCTTTTAATCATTATTTTGTATACATTGTGTTAAGGCTTTTCACTTGTTTACATTTGCATAATTATAGCAATTGTCTTCTAAGCTTCACTCCGCTGAAATCATTCTAATTTGGGATTTAGCCCATTTTTAAAGATTAGTTGACTTCTGTAGAGCAGCATATCCAGGGTTGGTGTTGCCTGGATCTTGTGTCAGTCAGACCAAGCACAAGGAGCAGTTTGGAAGGTCCAGAAAAGGGATAAAATGGAATATCCACGTGTAGTGTTCAGCAAAGACGTGAGTACAACACAGCAAACAGAGCTTCTCTGGGATACCCTTTCCTTTATGGATGTACTAACCCTGGGAATATCACTCACAGAGCACTGCACCAGCAGTTCTGAGCACAGAACCAGCAGGGGTTTTTTCGGTTGTACCAAAAGGGGGAATTGTGGGGACATTGTGGGAACTGAAAAAGCAGAGGATTTCCACAGCCTTGCAAGAAGCTCACACAGATAAAGGTTTGAAACAGAATTGAATTTTAGGCCTTGAAATATTTGGAGCACAGAGAGTTTCTGAGCTGCAAAAAATATAGAACAAGCAACTCTTGTATGCTGTAAGATGCACATGGAGTGTTTGGTGATTGGCTTAAGTGGACACTTGTAAGCTTTTAGCATTAGTCTGGCTAAAAAACTTTTTAAAGGCCTTGGAACAAAGAGAACTTTGGCTTCTGTTGTTATGGCCTGAGTTTTACCATTTTTTATGTCTCCACCTTCACTGAGACTGATAATGAAATAAAAAACTCGTGGAAAGCCTCTCGGTTACCCCGTCCTGTTATTGGTGATCAGATCCAACACAAAGGGGGGCAGTGAAGATGGTGAAGGGTCTGTGAGGGGCTGAGAGCACTGAATCTGTTCAGCTGCAGAAAAGGAGCCTGAGGGGAGACCCATCCCAGTTACAGGTGAGGGGAAGAGGAGGGTGAGCAGTGACAGGATCCAGGGAATGGCTGGAGCTGTGCCAGGGGGGTTTAGGTTGGATTTCAGGGAAAATTTGGATTTCAGGTTCTTCCCCCAGGTGGTGCTGGGCACTGCCCAGGCTCCCCAGGGAATGATCACACTCCCAAGGCTGGCAGAGCTCCAGGAGGGTTTGGACACCACCCCCAGGGATGCCCAGGGTGGGATTTTGGGGTGTCTGTGCAGGACTGGATGATCCCTGTGATCCCTTCCAACTCAGCATATTCTGATTTTCTTTCTTTTTTTGTGTGTTCCCACTAAAGCAGCTCCAGCCCGGAGCCATCCCCGGGCTCCAGCAGGGAACAGCAGTGAGGACTCATCTCTCTCCTCATCCATGGCCTTATCTCCCTTTAGTGCTCCTGTTATGCCTTGATCATCCATCAGCCTGACTGCTTCCCTGGCAAGCTTCCTGCCTCTGATCTGCTCAAAAAACTTTTTGTTAGGAGCTTTTCCACATCCAGTAAGTGCTCGGAATCTGCTTGGCTTCTCTTCCTCTTTTAAATTGAGAGGCTGCATTTTTTTTCCTTTAAAAAAAAAAAACCCTAAACCAAACCTAATAACTCCTTTGTATGTCAGTTTATATTTTCTTTTTGGCACATCTTCCTGAAAATAATTATGTTGTGCATATTTGTGTTGAGTAGTAAAATAAGTTGTTGCCCTTAAAGCATCTAAGCCGCCTACAAACATATTCCCCTCTTAGCTGCTCCTTTAATTTCCTTTTAATTATCTTCCTCGTTATTAGGCAGTTCCTCTGTAGGTGCATTGATTTTTAAATGTTTTTTTTTCCCCCCTCCTACAAGGATCCTCATTGTTGTTGTGACTACTCCAGGCTGGCTTTTTCTCACACTGGTTGAAGTGGATGAAGAACTGCAGGAAGTGAGGAATTCTCCTCCCTTGTGCCAAGTGTTTGATTGTCACAAAGTGTTTGTGGAATGGAGCACCTGGCTGTGGATGACCCAGCTCAGCCTTCCTGGGCTTTTTATCATCCCTGTGGCTCTTTTATCACCAGGACCTTGAATTCTGCCACTGCTGGGAACTGATGAGTTGAGTTTTGGCCATTACTTTATTATTTATTTCTATTTCTATTATTATATTTCTGTTCTTGGATTTCCATGATCCTTCCAGCTCAGGATATTCCTTGATTCTCAGATTCTGTCCCCTGAGCCTTCACCACATGGTGAAAAGGGTGAAATGGTTTTATGCTGGTCACATAAAAGCACTCCCAGGGCTGGGGTTGATCTCTCTGTGAGTCCCCAGGTTTGTCACAAACATTTCACATTCTTAACCATTTCCAACCTGGGCTTCACCTGACTTTCTCCCAGAACAAAATTTCTATGGCTTCTTCTTTCCAGGATGCTTTATCCTGAACTTTGTCCATATCTCCTGGCTTCCTTTCACTTCACCCTCTTATCTGTGTAATTATTAGTGCTGGGAGAGCAGAGCTCCTCTCTGCTGTAGGTTATCTATATTTCAAAAGCTTCTCATCCCCATACCTACCAGAGCCTTTTCTCTGCTTTCTGCCTCTCTCTCCCTGCCCTTTGAAGCATTTCAGCTCCCTTTCATGTGCTGCCAATCCAACTTTACTCCTTCCATACCTATGCTCTGAAATATGCTGCAGTACACACGCAGATGAGATAATCTGCAGCTTATTAAAAGCAGAGCTATCAAAGGACCATCAGCAGCGTTCAATAACACGAGGCTGGGGCCCTCCAATTTTATGCAAAGGAGATATGAAGAAGTTGCTCCTTTGAGAGAAGGGATGAACTGATGCTTGGGTTGTGATCTGCTCTGTGCAGGGTGCAATTTAGGATAAAAACACAAGACAGAGGGATATCTTAAAGATGAAACCCCATCTTGTTGCCTAAAAATTCCTAGATATGTAAATAGGCATTTTCTCCTTGATCACTCCTAGAAATAAGGATCACATTAATAATCACTCAATAATATCATTTTCCCTGCCCATGCTGTAACAAATTGAAGCATTAAACTGTGTGGTGTTTGTGTCATGACTGTTTTCTTTGCTTTTCCACAATAAATAAAAAATGATTGCTGCCCATTTCAGTTACCTGTTCCTTGCCTATCTGCTAGATGGTTCAGCCTATCAGAGACAGGCCAAAAAATGAGGCTCTGTCCACTTAAGGTTTATTTTATCTTATTTCAGGAGGAGAGGAGAAAAAAAAGGGAATTAACTCTTTGCTGGCTGCCCTTATCTAGAGTGAGTAAATCAAAATAAGGCTCTTCACAGCCCGAACAAACCCTGCATGTTCCCTCCATGTGCCACAACACCTTTGAAAGCAACTTTAAATGTAGGACCTCTGATAAGCATAATTTCAGTTATCTGGGGCTCAGAGGCAGGAAAGAAAGAAAGAAAGAAAAATAAAAAAGACTCAACCCTTTTTTGCATACAAAACAGCCCTCAATAATTTTTTTTTTCAAAACAAAACATCAAATGAGCCGGTTCCCTCAGATGTTGCAGATGAATGCAGTTGTCACCCTGCCAGTGTGGGAGGATCTTCTCCCCAAGCCTCTGCAGAAGCAGAACAAGAGGCTGGGTCCCTGTGCAGGCTCCAGCAGCCAGCCCTGCTCTGTTGGTGTTGCACCAGGCTGATCTGAGCCTCTGGCCCCTTTCTTCTCTCCCTGCAGGCTCAGAGCCTTTCAAAGCCGCCCCATCTGCCACTCCTCCAGCATCTCTGCAGCTCCAGGCAGTGGCAATTTGGGTAGGTGAGGGAGGGAAGGAACCCTCTAATGGATTTCTGCAGAGGGGTAATTTTTTTTGTTGTTTAAATCAGGATCTTTGAGAAGTGAGTGGCTGGGGGAGATTGATAAGGGGTGGAGGAGCAGGAAGGGTTCCAAGGCACAGGGCAGGCACATGTCCCACACAGCCCCAGAGCTGGAGATCCTTGCCATATTTAAAAAAAAATGAGCCAAATAATTTGTTCTTTTTGATTTTGTTTCCATGTGAATGAACAAAAGCAAAATTCAATAGCAGAGGATGCCCAGAGAAGCTGTGGCTGCTCCATCCTGGAATGTCCAAGGCCAGGTTGGACAGGGCTTGGAGCAACCTGGGATAGTGGAAGATGTCCCTGCCCATGGCAGGGGGTGAGAAAAGATGATCTTTCAGGTCCCTTCCAACCCAAACCATCATTCTGTGAAAACCTTCTACTAAATGCTGTCAAAAATTCACACTTCAAAACTGAAAAATAATTTAAAAGTCATTAATTTCATTTCTCTTTCAGTTTTCCCCAGCTCTAAGGCTGAGTTCTAGGAATTATCTCTGTGATTCCAGCAGAAGTCTCTTCCTCACGATCAGAAAATGATTTCTGAAAGAAGGATATAATGATGCAAATGAATCAATTTGCAAAAGGTCTGCTCTGATACTGAACATACATAAAATATACATGAGCTACCCTGAATAGCAACTGTGCAGTCAGGGAAGCAATAAGTGTAATTATCATCCTGGATTACTTAAAATACAAATTGGCATCAAATTCCAGTAGCCAATACAAGTGCAATGACAATTTTGGTTACACATAAATACTTTTTTTGCCTTTGAATGGGAGATAACAAATAAATGCAAAATGCAAACCATCTTGGTATGAAGGAAATTCTGATTTAAATATGATCTGTGGGACTGCAGCTCTTGTTGCTTTTAGATTTTAGAGAACAGTTTGCTGTCCTACTTTTAAGGGAGAAGGGGAAAGGGGAAATAAATTCAGGATTAATTTGTATTGATTTTTGTTATATCTCAAATTGAAATTTATTTGAATAAAATCTCTGAGAACATATAAAGTGCCTGAGTTACAATAATTATCAGGACAAGCAATTAAATAGAAACTCAGAATCCCAGACTGGTTTGGGATGGAAAAGACCTTAAAGCCCATTTAGGGGCTGTGATTTTGGGATTAAGAGCAATGCTCACCACAGCTGCCTCGTAGCTGCCCCTTCCAATGAGAATTCTCAGAAAATAATGATCTAGCCAACATCAATAATTAACAGCTCATGGAAGGATGTTAAAATGCCATCAAAAAGCAGAATTTGCTCTGCAACACTCGTGTCTCACACTCCAAATGCGAGCAGCACGTGCACAAGCTGTATCCCAAGGATGGCTATTACTGCAGATAAATATTATGATCTTTAATTAGTATTTGTTGTACACCTCTGCAGTTGTAACATCTGCTCGGTTTGTGCCTCCACGGGATTCCTCTGAGCCGGGGAGAAAACATCCCTGTGGTATTAATTACTTGCAAATTGCCCTGAGATAACACTTTACCTTCCAAACAGAAATCCCAGAGAATTCCAGAGGAATCCTAGAGAATTCCAGAGCTGGCTGCCCTGGGAACAGGCTGGTGTTAGGAACCAGAGCCACGCAGAGGTCACAGAAACCAAAGCTGGAGAGTTTCTGTCAACTCAAAAACCCAGAGAGAACTTCCAGCTCCGGAGGAATTTATCCCCAGCCTCAGTTTAAAAGAGAATCCTTTAGAGAGGAACAGTTGCACAGATTTGAAGCCATCAGGCTGCACTCAATTTAGGAAAGTTCTGCCCCTCCCACCTCAAAGTAAAATATGAGGAATCACAGGCTGTGAAAACGGGAATGATTTGAGATGGGTAACTGCAAGTCTTGAGTTTCTGAAATGCAGCAGCACAAGCTTGGATTAACTGAGGCTTTTCAAGACATAAGGAAATCAGCCCTATCCAGAGTCCCAACTTCCTGGATATTGACCTTTGGAATGATGGCCAAATTGGGATATTCACTTTAACTCATAGGTGTCTTGGGTTGGGTAGCCAAGAGATTTGTATTCTATTTCATCTGTTGTAAAAGCAGAGATTTCTTTATCTGTTGTAACTCCAGGGGGAGGGGGGAAGATGCCTTCTGATAATGGCCCAGCTGTTAAACCAGCTGGGGCAGTGTTTGTTATCTCTTCCAGGACCCATCCCTCATAATTCCAGGGAATATTTTCTGTTCAAGCCAGCTGGGGCAGTGTTCCTTATCTCTGTCACCACCCGTCCATCCTCCAGGGGGATTTCTGCTGATAATGGGCCATGAAGGCTGACCAATGACATCACACATGACATCATCAGGGATATCTGCTGATAAGGGGCCATGCAGGCTCACCAGTGACGTCACACATGACATCATCAGGGATATCTGCTGATAATGGGCCATGACGTCACACATGACATCATCCCATTGGGAGATGCTCCACCCAGTGTGGGCGGAGCCAACCGTTCCTACCTGGATAAAAACTGAGACTCAGGAACAGCAGGGATCTGGTTTTTCCACCAGAGGAAGACCAGACCCATCTCAGCACCACTGGGCTTTTCCTACTCCATTATCTGTACCCCACAGAACTCATCTGGGATTTATCTGGGCTGCTCCCAACACCCTGACCAACAGGGGTCAGGTCGTATCCCTGACTCTGTCAGGATTTTTTCCAGGACTTCTGTTTTGCTTGCTTGCTTGTCTTTGTACTACTGCATTTGTATTTTGTATTCTTTTTTTATTCCTATTGAAGAACTGTTACTCCTGTTCCCATATCTTTGCCTGAAAGCCCCTAATTGCAAAATTATAATAATTAGGAGGGGAGGGGGTGACATTCTTCATTCCAAGGGAAGCTCTGGCTCTCCCTGGCAGACAATTATCTTTCAAAACCAAAACCAATAGGTCACTCAGCAATCCCACACTGGGAACATGCACAGAGACCTTTCCAGCCATGCCCCTAAACCCCAGCTCCTCAAACCATCCCCACCAAACTTCCCACCTGCACCAAGTTTGTGCTCAGCATCTGCAGAAATCCACCCATGACAGGAAGTTTTGAGAGGATTAAATGCACGGATCCCGCTGTGCTGGGAGGTGATGGGCAGCTCAGTAGGGAAGGTCCCTCAAAGAGAACTTTTGCTTTTGTCCTAGAAAGCAAATCCCCCCTTGGCACTGTGGGCTTTAATCAGCCCTGCTCAGTTTGGGATTTGAACAAGAAAGCAGCAGTTTGGCCCTTCCACGCCCAAACAGAACAATTCTGGGATGCAGAGGGATCATTTCTTAGGGAATTCTGCTGTTGTTCCTTCTCTTCATGCCCATGTCTCAGCAATATTGAAACCCCGACGGGGGAAGGATGAAATTCATTAAATGCCTTGTATAAATCATGGATTGTTTCGCTCCCTGGCTGACTAAGAAGTTAAAAAATAAATGAGTGTACTTTGGCAGCTCTGCACGTGGGTATCACCTAGTTCTGAATAATATTTACATGATTTAAGAACGGGCCAGTCCCTTGAACTGAAAATGTGAGTTTAGTGTTGAATTAAAGAGGACTAGAAATAATTAATGCAGACATCTTGAAACAACAGGATGAAGGGCTAATCCTGCCATACTTGGAATTATAAAAAACTAAATCATTTTATGCAGCTGTCAAACCAGTTTACTCAGGGGGTGAAAGAAATGCTGATATTTTTTATTTTGCCAGTTCTATACTTTTCATTTGAATATAGGCCAGAGGTTTGAGTGCTGAATAGCAGGTGATCAGAAAACCAGCTGTTTTCTAGGATAAAATTCAGGCAGGAAGAAAGGTTAGAAAACTTCCTTCATGGTCTACTCTCAACTCCAACATCTGGAATGCAAAAGCACTGAAAGCACGGAGTTTGGATAAATTTTTTTGTGGTGCTCCTCTTTTCCACATTAACTCAAACATTATTTGGGTTCCTACTTCTTACCAGGACTTCCCAGGTAACTCTGGGAATACATGGAGCATTTTCCTGCTCTTCTGTCAGCACTTCCCAAATTCCCACTGTCTCTGGGCCCTTGTGCAGCTCCTGCTCATGCTGATATTGCAAGTTCAGGCCTGTGCATGATTGTGGTCATTAGAGGAAATATTTTCTGCCAGCTACATGATGGGTTGGGTCACGATGCTCCATCCTGGTAGGGTTCCAGGCCAGGCTGGATGGGACTCGGAGCACCCTGGGAGAGTGGAAGGTGTCCCTGCCCATGGCAGGGGTGGAATGGGATGGGCTTTAAGGTCCCTCCCAACCCAAACCAGTCTGGAACCCTATGATGTTATAACTGAGCTGGATGGGAATGCTCTGTTAAGTATATTTTTATTTAAAGAAAATAGAAAAAAAAAAATTGAAAGAAAAATTTTCATTTTCCATGACATGGAGATTTTTCTGATTGGGCCAATAACTCCAATTCCTAGCTTGTTTTATCTTGGAAAAGAAACCATTTTTAGCCAGTAGAAGAGCCAATGTTGTGTTCTCAGTCCATTCTCTGCAGGTTGCTGCCCTCCCAAGTCATCCCTGAGACTCCAAACTTGAACTCTCTGCCCAAATCCTTTTCACTCTGATAAACTTGTGCAAGGTGGGTGTCTGAATGACACAGCAGCTACAAAGCTGAACCTTCGCTTTGCGAAGGCTCATCTGGGATGGGAATATCCAACCCCACCATCAAGTGGGACATTTTTCACCCAGGAACACGAGATGCAAACTCCCTGCACTTGTGTGGAGCCATCTGGCACCAGAGCTGCAGCTGGAACAGGCAGAGGGAGCCAATTGTCATCACCTGAGCTGCCAACGTGCAGCAAAAAAAAAACCAACCCAGCCAGGCTCTTTCCAGCCAGCAGGAATATTTGTGTGCTACGTGGAAGGGAAAACAGAATGAGAAATCTCCGAGGAAAGCCTAAAACAGGAAATTAAGAAAGCCCCTTTAACGATGCACATGGATTGGAAAGGAGGGAAGGCAGGACTCAGCACATAAAGCTCTTTCATCAAAATGGGAACAGGCTCGTGATGTAAAGAATAAAAACACGGCTTGTGCTGGGAATGGGAAAATGGAACAGGGAGCTATAACCCAAAATCTCACCATGCCGTAATTCAGGTGTTGCAGCTGCAGTTTGCCTTTAAAAAAGTGAATTCCTCGCTAAGGGAGAGCAAGATTTCCAATTTTCCTGTGAGAGCTGTTGGATGTGTGAGGGGCTTTGTCAGGTTTGTGTGGTAACCACAAAGATAAGCACCTGTTGCCTGGGGAAATACAACCATTTCCTACCACCATGACATTCCACGCTCACTTTCTTTGCAAAAGGCAAAGAAAAAGTGAGAAATGAATGTGGTGGCTCAGGGATCGTTGAGTGGCTGGTACAAAAAAAAACTGGGAAATACCAGATTGGCTTTGTGTAAATGAGGAAATGAAGACAAACCCAGAAAATGAGAATATTTTTACCTCATAAAACTAACCGACAGCAAGAGGAAAGGAGATTGCTAAAAGATGCATTTTTTAAAATGCTGTTTATGTTCCTGGCCATCTGAAATGATCCCCCATGATTTATTGGTGCAGGATATATTGCTGCAGCAGCTGAAGTGATGATAACAGCCCAGAAAAAATGTTGATGCTGTTATTGGATGACGGATTGAGGCCCTACGGACCCAGCGCGGGGATTTGTCAATGTGAACTTTGCAAATGATGCTCCTGGAAGTCTGTAAACAAAGGGAAGCGGAGGAGAACTGCCAGCACCTCCCACTGCTGAGGTGCACAAGGACTCCTTCAGAGGGATGCTTCAATTAGGGATGATTAATTGCACTAATGATCCACACTCTGCCATACAGAAGTCCATGGAATGGTCGCTGCAGCCATCCCAGCCTGAAATTTGTTGTGATCCCAACACCACCATTCCTACAGTTCCCAGGGTTTTATTTACCAAGCCATTGCCACAACAATGTGATTTTTCCAGTTACTTATTCTCCCAGTTTATTTCACCTTCTAAAAATATTTGGCACCTCTGCGTCCCTCAAAGTGGAATTCCCTGATCTGCATAAATACTTATTTTTGTGTCCTAAATGTTGCATAAAGAAAAAGCTTCACAAACATTGGTAAAGAAGGATTATTAGTAAAGAAAGATGTCTTGCCTCCCACTGATCCAGTCCATGGAGTGGGACTCACATTTTTTTCAGTTCATGCAGTTGTAAAGCTTTTTACTAAAAGTACAGAAACAAAAAAAAAAAACCAATGTCAAAACATCGTGTTTACCGAGAGACAAGCCAAGGATTGCAGCCGTGTGACAACCCTTGAGGACTCAGGAGCCAAGGCACTTGTCAATCTGCATTTCTGGAATTTCTGCCCCTTCTTCTCAATTATGGAGCGGGGCTTTAACACACAGAGCCCGTGCCACTGCTGGTGGTGATCACTCCACTGAGCACCGTGGCCAACCCCCAGCTCCCACACTCGCGTCACGGCGCGTGAGCCTCAGCCGCTGCTTTTATTGGTACTGGCAGACAAAAGGATAAAAATAATCATCAGAAGTGCTACAACAAGACAACAAATAAAGGATTTGATAATTGTGGGTAGAGCTGTCAGATGGATGTCGGAGCTGCCAGCAGATGAATGTTGTGTTTCGGTGTGCAGAGACCTTCGCGCGTTGTCAAACTTTGCGCAACAACGCGGATTCAAACAAATTAATGAGGCAACAGAATGGGAGTTTTTAACTGCTCCTGTGGTGCTTTGGTGTCGGATTATGCCCTTTTCTGACCCAGAGAGGGGGCAGCTGAGAGGTGTTTTAAAAACTTTTATTCCATTTTCAGTCTCATGTGAAGGGTGAGACAATACAGGTGTTATAATTTAACACCATCACAATCAGGAGCCAAATTATTTCCTGATTACAATCCATTATAAGGTTTTTTTTGGCTTTTGCCACACAATGCTGTTAATGCCTTAAAGCAAATCATCTAAAATGACCCCTCGTGGGTCCTACTACAATGCACCTTTCATAGTTCTATTTCTCCAAAGTATCCAGTCTTATTTGCAAGGCCATCCTTTGAAACTTGTTTCTGGTTCCATTTCTCTCCCAGCAATGTCTGTCCTATTCCATGATGTTTCTAAGTCAGCATTTCTTATCTCAAAGTTTGCATGCACAAGACTATGTGAGCCTTCTGTCAGTCTTTCACAATTCTCTACAAATCCATTTCCTACATTTCCCCCTCTCTTGAATAGAAAAGACTTCTTTGTGCATATAAACCTACTTTGCAAAGCTCCCTTAGCTTTAAAATTCTGTGTCCCAGGAGCTCCCAGGTGGAGCACTGGGGTATTTCCTGGGTGTCACAGACCCCCAGCACCGACCTGTGCAAAGGATTTCACATCGGAAGGCAGCAAAATGTTTGGACTCAAGCTCAAGCCCCAGAAGCAACAAGCAGGAATTGCTCCTTCCTCAGCTGGGGAGTCCTGCTGGGCTGTAGGAGCAAAGCTGGTCCAGCAGATTTGTGCTGCTGAGGCTCAGAGCTGCCAGTCCTCCCCTTCCCTCCCTTCCCTGCAGCCTTCTGGATGTCTCCCATGAACCAGGTCAGCACATGAGCCAGTGGAGAACTCTGAAGAAAAGAGTTCTCTGCCAGGTTAAAACCACAAGAGAAGGATCTGACAAGGGCTGGAGCAGGGAAAGTGGAGGGAAGAAGAGAAGGGAAGAAAGCAGGACCTTTTCTTCCTGAGGGGACAAGCTGCAGGAGTCACATTCCTTTAGCCCGGGCAGCCCAGGGGGCTGACCTGACCTGCTCCAGCACAGCTCAGCCAAGCCCTGGCTGTGATTGCAGCTCAGGTGTCTCTAAATCGTGTTCAGTGCACAGCAAAGACATCATCTGATGGGGAATAATTCCACTGACCCATCTTCACCCTCACCCTTGGACACCCCAGGTGTCCCTACCCATGGCAGGGGGGGAACAAGATGAGCTTTAAGGTCCCCTCTGACCCAGCCAGTCTGGATTTCTCTGATTCTCTGATTGTATTTCAGCTTATGAGAAAACAAATACATTTCACCTCCTTAAAAGGAGCAATCCTTACAGTACCAGGAGTTCCTAAGCAGTGATAAATGGATTAGCAGAACAAAAAGCAGAAAGAAACCCAAGATGGAATTTCCAAGATGGGTAGGAGAAGTGAGAATCAGCAGAAATCATTCCATACCTCAAAAAAAAAATTTGACATTCAGGTAACTAAAACCAGAGCAATCAAGTTATGCTGTAAAAACTAAGAAAGGCAGAGGAGCTCCTTTTGCCAGGCCCAAGCAGGATGGGAAGCAACTTGCTCTGTGATTTTGGCTCCCCAAATGTCCTCTCCTATTAGCCTAGGGAAAAGGATTCCTGTGGGGTCACACTGGGCTGCCCTGGGCCGTGGCACATGGGACACCACGGGAGAAACACCAGGACACAACTCAGGCAAACAATGGGCAGCACAGGATTCCCAAGGATTTTCACCCTGGGATGGGAACACAACCTCAGCCTGTCAGAAACCCCCTGGTCACTTCCAGCACCTAAAAGTCCCTGCTAGAAGGGCAAACTCAGGTTGCTAACCCCAAAAATATCCCCTATTCACAGCCTTAAACTGCTCCAGAGTTACTCCAAGATTTTCCTAGGCACCGATAGGAATCTTTTTGCTTCTATTTTCGAAAAAAAAAAAATCAAATGAAAATACCACATTCTTAATTTGAAAGGAAAAGCAGCCCCATTTCCATATTACCTGCCATGCAGGAAGTGGCTGCTTTTTCCCCCGCAGGGAGCTGGGGAGCCTGAGGATAAATAAACAAATAGGCACAAGGAAGGAGAGGAGATGAAACACCCAGGGCTCGCTGGATATACATCCAAATTATTTAAAGGAGGCGCCAGGGGAGGCTCTGCCTTTGAGCTGGAGCACAATTAGCTGGGATGAGCAGCACCTCAAGGGCTGAGCCAGGGTTACCCAAGGCAGGCACCGGGATCCTCCCTGCTCCCATCTCCGCAGCATCTCTGAGGCATCTGTGATCCCTTCCCATGCCAAAACTCCTTGGCATTGCTCTGCAAATCAATGGCAAGGAAAGGCTCCCAGGAAGGAGCAGAGAGGGCGGGAGGGACCTGAGGTGAGCAGCAGAAGATGAAAGGAAAGCGGGATTGAGGAATGGCACAGATAAGAAGAAGTCCAGGAAAAAAACAAAAGAGGTTTTCCAGGTGTTCTTGTGAGGCTTCTCCCACAGGGAGAAATCTCCCTGCTGGCTTCTCCCTGAGGATTGTTTTATTGTTTTGGGTTCAGGTTTGGGGATTTTTTTCCAGGGTTTTTTTTGGGGGTAGCAAGGAGCAGACAGGAAAACAGCACTTTTTAAGTTATCTGCAAACAAAAAGGGTTTGTGGGCTGTGGGCTCAAAGGTGATGGAAATAGGGGCGGCCTGAGCCACTCCTCACACCTGTCACCTATGGAATCATGGAATATCCTGATCAGAAGGGACCCACAAGGATCATCAGAGTCCAACTCCATCACTTTCCCTCTCCATCCCCAACAAATTCCAGGCTTTTTGTCTTTAAAGTAGGGCCTGGCTCCTTAATGCTGTTCAGGTTCCTTACAGACCATGTTATCTGCAAATTTACAGAGGTATTTGGCTCTTTAAAGTGGCTTTATCATTGAAAAATGTTACATTTCTGAATGCACTGAATTTTAGATTTTAAATTTTAGATTTTATGCCTAGAACTGAAAAGCTCTTTGCCATCTGGAGGTCAAGTGGCAACCCGTGTGTTCATACTTTGCTACAGACTTGCTGAGAAGAATTCAAAATTAAACCTTGATATACATGAGGGTAAAGCATCCAATATTTTTTAAAGATCTTCCCTGGTTCCTTTGGGATGTGGAATGTCAGAACCTACTCAGGCAGAACTTTAATCATAGAATCCCAGACTGCACTAGGTTGGAAGGGACATTAAGGATTATCCTGTGCCACCCCTGCCATGGGCAGGGACACCTCCCACTGTCCCAGGCTGCTCCAAGCCCCGTCCAGCCTGGCCTTGGACACTTCCAGGGATCCAGGAGCAGCCACAGCTGCTCTGGGCACCTCTGCCAGGGCCTCACCACCCTCCCAGCCAGGAATTCCTTCCCAATCTCCCATCCAATCCTGGCAGTGGGAAGCCATTCCCTGTGTGCTGTCCCTCCACCCCTTGTTCCCAGTCCCTCTCCAACTCTCCTGGAGCCCCTTTAGGTCCTGGAAGGAGCTCTAAGTTCACCCCACATCCTTTTGTTCTCCAGGTGAACAATCCCAAATCTCTCACCCTTCCTAAGCACATGAAAAAACATTTTCCTTCCCTGCTTTGTACCAAAAATATTCCAGAGCACCAAGGGCACCGCTGCTCCACTCAACACTGAGTGAGGCTCTGCTGCCCTGTGAACCCCCCCAGAGTCAGGCAGGTCCGACTTCTCCTGCCCAAACCCCCACTGAGCACCATTAAGGAGCCCTAATTGATCATTTCATGGCGAGCTGATAAATCCCAAACGCTCCAGTTGCTTCCAAACAATCACACAATTCCCTGGGCGCTGCCGCAGAGCCAACCCTTGACACAATGATTTACCGGCAGTGCCAGTCACTGTCTGGCTGTGGGACTGCCTGGACATCCTCTCCTTCAAAGTGACTGATACCCCGCAGCACCGACGACACAACAAACAACTCCTCCAGACAACGCAGAAATATCTTGACAAGTTCAGTTCCTTTAACCCCTGCAGCCCCAGCAACAGGATCTTGGCGGGCTTTGCTGCAGAGCACAGGGGAAGGACAGCAGGGATCTCGGTGCCTGGGAGATGCCAGCTTGGGAACAGATGCTTTGGAAGTTGGGAAATTGGGGAATTCGTTCAGAACAGCAAAAACAATTTAATTTTTTTTTTAATTTTTTTTTTTTTAATCACAACTTTTCAACTCCACTCCTCAGTTGCCAGGGAGGGGAAGTGTGGGAGACTTCTGACTATTTCTTTTTTTGAGTTTGCTGGAGGGTTTTAATGTTCTCAAATTGAAATTAGACCAAAATCTGGGGATTTAAGTATTTACTTAGGTATTTATTTAATTTAAGTGCTTTATTCAACAGTAAATATATTTTTCCCAGTGAAATTGCTATTCCAGTTGATAATGTTTTGTTCTGTGCAATATAGGGAGGTCTTATAGTGAAAGGACAATGGGGAATGGCTTCCCACTGCCAGAGGGCAGGGTGAGGTGGGATATTGAGGGGAAATTCTGTGCTGGGAGGGTGGGGAAGCCCTAGCACAGGTGCCCAGAGCAGCTGTGGCTGCCCCTGGATCCCTGGAAATGTCCAAGGCCAGGCTGGATGGGGCTTGGAGCAGCCTGAGATAGTGAAAGGTCCTGTCCAAGGCAGGGGGTGGCACTGGATAATTTTAAAGGTCTCTTCCAACCCAAACATTTTGAGATTCCATGACAATTACTTTGACCACCCCAAGCCTCAGCCTCCTGTCCTGTGGCTCCATCCCCAGCAGGATCCATTTATGGACAGAGCAGAGAGGAGAGAATTGCACTGGCTGTGTTTTGGGATTCTGGCCAGGTCCTGTCCAAAACAACCAGAGCTAACATCCAGCCTGTGTGGGTTTTACAGAGTGTTGGGAGCTTTGAATGTCAGTCTGGAGGGAAAAAAATTACTTGGTGGAACAGAACTCTTCCCATTTTCCTGGCCAGAGGTTTCCCTTTTAAACCATCCCAGACATCCATGTACAACCAAAGGCATCAAAGCACAAACACAAACTGGATGAGCTTGCAGAGCATTTGCTCCCTAATTTTTATTTCCCTGCCCAGTATCGGTAACATTTTTTCACCCTGCCTAATGCTCAATTCTAATTCCCTGCCTCTGGGACTCTGAGATGTGCTAGAACTGCAGCAGAAGTTGTGCTGAGTTCCACAATGCCTTGGTCCCAGCTTTCCATCTTCCCTCTGACATCTTTCCTGGGATGATGGTTTCTCCAGCTTCCCCCTGCTATCCTTCCTGGGATGATGGTTTCTCCAGCTTCCCTCTGCTATCCTTCCTGGGATGATGGTTTCCAGCTCTCCAGCTTCCCTCTGCTGTCCATTGGTAAATCCAATGGAAGGCACAGAGTGGCTGAGCAGTGCCAGTGAAAGAAATCTTCTGCTAACTGGCCTCAGGCTGCAGCAGGGAAACCTTTCTAGATCTCCCTCTAGGCAAAGAGGAAAAAGGAATATGAGATCAAAACTGAGCTGAACATGTATAAGCTGGTGCTGTGGCTAATGCTGGAGGATGGCAGAGGTTCAGGCTGTGTTGGGAGAGAGATTCCAACCCACTTTGAAATCTTTCAGTGGAAGCCTTCAATTTCAGCCCATAAACACTCCCAGTGACAACCCACAGACAAGCCAGAAGATTAGGAGAACACAAGTGGGATAATTAATTTTCACACAGACACCAAAGCTCTGCAAGAATTTAGAAAATTAATGATTTGTTCGTGTTGATGTGGCCTCCTTCCCTTGCTCCAGTTTTCCCAAAACTTGGGCATCAAACACACACTTTTGCAAATCATTTTAACCAACAAGCTGCTGCAAACCAGACATGGAAAAAGTAAAATAAAAACAAAGCAGGGGCCACAGAGGTGGATTTGGGAGGAATAATTAGAAGCACTTCAATTAAATACACATAGTGAAGCCAAGCAATACCTATGGGCAATATATCTGTCAACACACACGTGAAGGATGTAAACAGAGAGAATGGAAAGGAAAGATTTAGTGCAGCTCACCGGGCATAGCTGGGAGTGGTGTGATTAAATTAAGAAAGATAATTCAGGTTGAATTTGAAGAACAACTTCCTGACAGTGAAAGGTTTCAGCTTCAAACACGCTCCCAAGTAAGCAGTTAATCCCCACTCTTTAAAACATGACTGGGCAAGAGCCCTCGTAGCTGCACAGTGGGGAACGGGGCAGCTCCTGCCAGGAGATGGATTGGGAAATGAAACAAGCCTTTAATTTCTTTAATGTCTGTGGATCTCCCAGTGGGGACAAGAAAACACAGAGAAAAAGAGCCAGGTGGGAAGCAGAGAGGCAGATCCATCCTAAAGTCAGAGTTCACTGGATTTCTTGGAGAAAATAGTTTAGTGTTCATGTAAAAGAAATAAAAAGTGATGCCAGGTTGAGGAGGTGAAAGCCCTGGGCTGGAGCTCAGCATAACCCTGGCAATTTATTATCAGAGAACCAGGGAATGGTTTAGGTTGGAAAAGCCCTCTGAGATCAGTGAGTCCCACCATTCTCCAGCACTGCCAGGGCCATGCTGACCCATGTCCCCAAGGGACACTTGTACCTGGGCTCTGAACAACCCCAGGGATGGTCACCCCACCCCTTCCCTGGGCAGCTGTGCCAATGCCTGAGCACCCTTTCAGTGAAAAACTGTTCCCAGTATCCAATCTAAACCTCTCCTGGCACAACCAGAGGCCATTTCCTCTCACCCTGAGGATATTTTTCCCTCAAGGTTTCCCAGCAGCTCAGTCCATGGCAGCACCTCTCTGGTGTTACACGGATTTTCCTCTTCAGACAAGCCTCAAACACAGGGTTGAGCAGTACAACTTAGTGAAGACTCAGCCTCACTTTTCCAGAGTCAATCCAGCAGGGATGTGTGGATCTCTCCTTCTGTTCTCCAGCCAGCTTCTCCCCCATCCCCTCCACCCTCTCCCCACCACCATCCCAGAAAAAAAAAAAAATTAAAAAAAAAAAGGGATAAGACTTGCTAAGTCTCATTATCCTGCTACACAAATTAAATCAACTAAGGAGAGGCAAACTGAAGAGCTTTGCCCAAGGTTACAATCATATTCAGAGGCAAAGCCAAGTCTAGAGCTGGAATCCTGCTTTCTCCTGGAATGTTTAGACTACAGCTCCTGCAGCAAATGCTTTCACACTTTATAGTGTTTACTAACTTCATAATGTCTGTTCACACACTGCTCTGCCTGCAGGAGCTACACCAGAGGGAATTTAATCAATGGGAAATAAATGTCATTATTAGGAATTGGGTACGGCAGCACTTAAGGGGTAGTCAGGCAGATTCTGTTGTTCCAGGAGAAGGCCAACAGTTTTGGTATTGCTGTGAGGGTGAAAAAAAACCCACAGGGATTATTCAGGCTTCACTTGGAAGGTCCTGGAAGTGCAAATCACCATCCATCATCTTTATGGTGCATCACATCACCTGAGGTATGAAGTAATCATCTAAAAATGCACTGCCTGACACGGCCACGGTTACAATCAATAACCTCTACGATGGGAGAATGTAAAGGAAAATCTTTTATTCCACTGATGTCTTGTTTTTGTACAAAGGGCTCCATTATCAGCACGGCACAAGTGCAGAACTCACCTGAGGAGGATTGGAAAGCATCATTTCAGAAATAAAAGTGCACGGCTCAATAAATCTGTAAATCATCGCCCCGGAGCTCCGATTAACTCTTGGAATATCAAAGATGCTTCAAAGCTCAGGGCTCTCCATGTCTGCACACAGTGTTTGCCAAGTTCTTATTTACAGATATGCATTCAAAAATATATGGAAAAGGGGAAATTGCTGCCACTTTCTTGTACTACCAACCCAGGGATCCCAAGCCTCTACTTGGAGATGATTCCAGCCAGCACAGCCTGGAAAAAAAGTGGGAACTGCATGGGCTGGAACAATTAATGCTGCAACTTAAACACAGGGATTGTCGCTGCAATTCACCTCACACAAGCTGAAGCTGCTTCTCCAAGGGAGTCTCAGGAACTGAGTTTGGAAGGGCACAAAACACCACTTTAAGCACCCATTCCATGCAGGATCGCAGGGACATCAGGGGCAAACACCCAGCATTCCAAAGGTTCCTGACCAAATTGCAACAGGCTGGTCCTTAAGGGAGAAAATGAAGGATTTTGGAATGGAGAAATTAAAAAATTAACACAGATATAAAGAATATTAGATAACACAGAATAGAGAAATTAGAAATGAACATAGAAAAATATTCTCCACATAGGAGTAACACACAGGCACACCAGGCCGTACATGTAAGTTGAAATCACATTTATCTGAGTTATATGCTGTATATTATATTTTATGCTTTATTTTATATTATATTTATGAATATATGGGTGAGTACACGATGCATGAGTGCTGTTTTTTTAGGAAGGGCCCTTCCCTGTTGCTTTCGGAGAACTGGGGCAGGCAGGAGGGGAGATGAGAAGGGTGGGGATGTGCTACAGGACTGCACAGAGCACGAAAACGTGGACTGGGGCTGGGATGTGAAGCTCTGGCTCTCCTTTTACCTTTTTCTCATTTTCTAAGGATAAGAGGCACTTCATAGAATCATAGAATTATTGAACAATGGATTATTCTGAGTGAGAATGGACCTACAAGGAAGGGACACCTCCCACCATCTGAGGTTGCTCCAAGTCCCATCCAACCTGGCCTGGAAATCATCATCATCATCCCAGGAATCTTCTATCTCAGTGTTTCCCTCCTGTAACTTTTTTCACACGTGATCAGACTCTCTCTCTCTCAGTCTCATTCTTTTTTCACTCTTGCAAAATACTCCCAGCTTCAATTGCAGCGTTTGGAGCCAACACGTCTGGCTGGAGCTGCTCTGTCATTCAGAGTCTTATTATGCAAATAAAACATAGACAAGCTGTAAGTTCCAGTTGAATCCAAACACCCCGGAGCATCCAATAAATGGAGACGTCTAAAAAACAGAACTCCATGGATGACACACATTTGTCATCCAGCTGAGAAATCTGAGATAGGGAGATGAATAAGAGCGAATTTACAAATGTCAAGAAGCTTCAGGATCCTTTCCCCCATTTCTGTTGCTTCAGGGAAGAGTTGAGACCCAGGAATACAAAAAAAAATCCCCTCATGGAATGGCAAGCTGTGTTTGCACTTCTTTCTTTCCCTGGGAGCTGATCTGGGGAACAAGGGGCTTCATTTGGGAGTTATTATTTTTGCAAATATTTCTTACGTTCCTAAATCAGAGATGAACTTCAACAGACCAGTCCCAAACTACACTTAAGCTGCTTTATGAAAGGAAACAAAAAAATTAACGAAAAAATGAGATAAAAGTTAAATATTAAACATTTTCTTAATGTTTTGTAAGCATGGTTATCATTAGACCATGGACTGAGGCCTGTGCTAGAATAACCAATATTTTAAACAAAGAACGAAAGCCACAAAATATCAATTAGCATTAATGGACAATGGAAGAGACTCTAATTAATATTTATAATTTAGCAATAACCGGTTGTTAATATTGAAAATATTAACGAGGAAATTACCAGTTTCTAATTGGCGATATTAACAAGGCCAGAAGTCCTATAAACAGCAAAAGACACTGATATTTCTATCAATTTAAGAAAAAGCCCTGCTGAATTTCTAGATTTGCCCTCTTTAAAGAATTTCTATCACCGTAGCAGGGCTGAAATGGGTATTTAGAAGTGAAACAATTTAAAGTTTGAAATGCAACCTTTTCACACTGCAGCAGGTTTGGAAATGGCTGGGATGTCTCACCAGTACAGACCAGTCCCTAAATCCCACCAGTTCTGGTCAGTCTGGTGTGATTCCAAGGGGGGCTGTGGGTAACCAGGAGGTTCCCAGTGGGTAAGGAGTGGTGCTGGGAAGTGCTGGCTGCCATGAAATGAGAGTTTATGCAGGTCTGCAGCTGGTTTGGGATCAAAGTCAGTGGATCCCTGGATGTGGTGGATGGAATATTTGTGCCTCTTTCAGGGGCTGAACAGCAGCAGAGATGAGCAAGGCAGGACCGACCCAAAAGTACCTAAAGAATTCCTGCAAATTCAAGGATCTCTTTATCCCTAGGACTGTGGGATTGTGAGTGGCCACTCCAAAGGTCTCTCCAGCTGCCCCAATCCCAGGGCTGTGGAGCTGACAGGGCGCCCCAGGATCTCAGGGCATTGGGGGGTTCCTCCCCTTCCAGGAGCCTCCCCCAGGGATCAAAGCACCTCACTAAAAAACTCCTCTCTATTAGTTTGCCCCTGCTGGTCAGAATATCATTCTAAATTATTAAAAACACGAAGAATTCCAAGTTCCATCCCCTCAGCTGCCACAATAAATCAGCAGAGCTGCCTCAGCAGGCTCAGCTCAGTTTACAGCAGATGATAGCAGGGCTTTGTCTCCATTTCCTTCAGCGCCTGCGAGGCTGCTCCCGCTGGAAAAGTCACAGGGCACCAATTAGCTGAGGGAATTTTATTCACACATTTGTTGCCAGCGCTGTCACGTTTCCCCAGGTCACCCTTAGCTTCCTACAACTGCAAAATGAGGGTTATAACATAAACGCAGAGGTGAGATAAAATCAGATTCCGAGATTATTTCCTGTCTCCAGTGGTTTTCCCACTGGAGCAAGGCTGCTGATATCCCCTCAGCAGGGCTCGTGTGCATTTCACTGGCAGCAGTGACCTCAGGAACAGGTGGTGCTTTGGAGCATTGCTGAAAACAAGTATCCATAACAATCATTTCAAAACAAGATTTATTTTTTTTTTCTCCCCAAGCATATTCCAGCATGTAAAGAGGCAGAAGGGAAGTGTCTTGTATTTACTTTTAGTGGAAAAGCGTGATGGACTGGTCCTGACATCACTTTGTTTTGCAGAGGCTCAGCTTAGATATAATTACAGCGACAAAGAGAGTTCCCCTCCCTCGGACGGGCGCTGGAGCAGTGCCAGGGAATTCAGGGATGCCTGCACTCAGCCAAAAAGGGTTTTATGGGTTCCAGAGCAGCCTGAGCCTGCACCAGCACAAGGGCTGAGGAGATCCTGAAAAGTTCAGCACTGGGAATGCCTTCACGCTGTTTGGAGGACACCTAGGTATTTTTACTCATCCACGGAGCAGGATGTCTCATCAGTCACTTATTTTCCAAAAACAAAATAAAATTAAGTTTAAACAATCAGTGGCTGAGTAAAATTCTGTAGTAAAACTCTGTTTGTAGCAGCAAGTGCTGTTGCAACAAATATAAATTGTCGCTTTTGAGAACAGCAGTTATTAGCAAATTTCATCAATTTAATCACTTTTAAGAAGGGATAGACTGAAGAATGGGATTGAAACCGAAATCTCCTGGGGAATCCCAGGGAAGGCCATCCACATCCCCCTCAGGAGAGAGGGATCCCCTCCCTTCCTTCTCTTCACACAGCATTCAGTCTCTTCTCCCAAGCAACAAGAGCAAACAAGTTGCACCAAGAGAGGTTCAGATTGGACATTAGGAAAAATTCCTTCCTGAAAAGGGTTGTCCAGCCCTGGCACAGCTGCACAGGGCAGTGAGGGAATCCCCATCCCTGGAGAGATTTCAAAGCCCTGTGGATGTGGCACTTGGGGACATGGGTCAGTGGTGGCCTTGGCAGTGTGGCAGTGGCAGGGAAGGGTTGGACTCGATGGTCTTGGAGGGTTTTTCCCTCCTAAACCATTCCATGTTCCCTTCCCCTGCCTCTTCCCAGGAGCCACGATTTGGCATGACAGGGAACATTTATTACTCTGTTTGTACAGTCCCCAGCGAGCAGAGACCTCCTTCTGGACAAGCTGGAGGTTGTTGGAATAAAAGGATCATTAAGGAATTAGGACAGCATTAGAACTCAGCTGGGGGGCTCACTGAGGTGTGGCTTCATGCTGGCATGCTTTGGTTTAGTATGAGATTGTCCCATTATCTTCACAGAGTGTCAAGTAAGGCCTTTGCGACAAAAATGTACCAAAAAGCTTAAGAAAAATGTGTAAAACCCTGAATAAAACTAATTTAAAATGTGAGGTTTAAAATATTCTGATTTCACCGCCATCTCATTTAATGAACTCTGAGCATTTCCCAAAGGCCCTGGTGAATTTTATCTCTCTGACATCCTCCAGCCACTAAAAACCCTCCGTGGGATTGACAAAACTTGAACTTCAGTGTATCCCAAATGGGCTCCTTGACGGTTTTGCCTATTGTGTAAAGGAGAGCCCTGAGCTTTTAGGCTTTCTCTCTCTTTTATTATATTATTTTTCCCCAAGAATGCTGACTTTCATGAATATTAAATCCCATTTCCCAAAAGCAGCTATTTATTGAGCCTGTTTGCCCTTTATTACCCAAAAAAACAGAAAGCTTGTATTTCTCCTCGCTGTGTAAAGACGCTTCCTAAGTAATCCAAGACGCTACTTTCATGTTTGTTCAATAAGTATTTCAAGATGTTGCTATTTTGATAATGTGCTGACTGAGACATAATTCACAGCGATGCAAAGTTTAATAATATCTCCGAACTCTGATAAAAAACGAGCTCCAGCTCTGGAGCAAAGAGTTTTTCTGATTTGTTTGGTGGAACGATCCAGAACCGCTGTTACCCAACGCGGTTCCTACAGCGACGTGTTGAAGAAAATAAATCACCTAATTCCTGCAAGCACACACCTCCTGCAAGGGAGGAGGATGGAATGATAATCCCCCATGGAGAAGAATCCCTGCCCATCTCAGCCAATACTCGCTGAAGAAGGAATTGCTCAAGACACCCTTCCACCCACGAATCCCTTCACTATTTAATTCTCCGCCAGGAAAGATTTTAACGAGGAATTCTGACCTGATCTCCAGAAGGAAATAAAGGAAAGGATGAGAATCATGGATGACAATGTCATTTTCTGGGTTCCTTGGAGGCTGTGACTCAGGAATGTTTGCCTTTTGCCACCTGTTCTGGGGTTTAAACCTGCTGGAAGTTTTCACAGAACCACACAATCCCACAATGGTTTGGGTTGGAGGAACCTTAAAGCACATCCCAACTATAAAAATGGTCATCAAGTTCGCACTGTTTTACCCCCTGCCATGGGCAGGGACACCTTCCACTATCCCAGGATGCTCCAAGTCCCATCCAACCTGGCCTTGGACACTTCCAGGGACAAGGAGTCCATAACCTCCTTTTGTTTGCTAATCATAGAAGAGATTTATCTGCCTTTAAATACCTGCCATTAAATACACCCTAACAAAATATCCCCTGTTGCTTCAGTTTCTGGGATTTTGAGAGCCTTCATGCATTTTTTCTCCCAGCCTGGTAGGAAGGTATCTCTCTCCACATTTAAAATACAACAAGCAGAAATTTGGGGAATTCGCCCCTTCCACAAAATCAGAACATTTGAAAGACAAGGTCCAATTTTTGCCAAGCACAACCAGAACTCAGGAGGACTTCTGAAGGAAACCTCCCTCATCTCCAACCATCTCTCCCTGAAGACTCCACAGCCATCAAGCAGGATGGCAAAGACTCCTTCACTCTGTGTGAGAATTATCCAGATTCCACCATCTGATGCTGTTCCACAAGAAGAGCAAAATCCTCGGGGGAAAAAACCCAAAACCCTGTGTGACACTGGAACATCTTGTGAACCCCACCAGCATCACACCAGAGCAGGGCATGACTTCATCCTTCTCCTGCCTTAGCTGTGCCCCAACACGTGTGAGGAGCGCGGGGCCGGGGCAGGGAAGGACGCGGGAGAGACGCGATGTTCCAGGCTCGGCGGCGGCGCCGCGCGCGGCTTTTGCCTCCCTGCTCCAGTCGGGGAGCCCCATCTGTGCCTCGGAGTCCCATCTGTCAGGCGGAGATGATTCCTCCCCGCAGATCCTGGTGACGGTGGCTTTGTGCTCAGATCCACGGGAAAGGCAGCACGGGGAAGCGGAAGGAATTACGAAGGCGTTTCGAACGCGCGGCGATCTTTCCGCTCGGGAGGTTTATTTCGTGAGATGCGTTCGGATAAAAAAAAAGAATTGATTTGTTTGTAAGGTGAAGGTAGGGGGAGGAATAAAGAGGTAAAACTCCAGTCTTGCTGTTTTCCTTGTTCCTGTCCACAATTCATCTCGTCCTGCTTTCAAGGGACTGGGATGTCTTGGCATCTACCCTCGGATTAAATGTTTTCCTTTGTGGGCAGAGAAATAAATCAGGACGGGCTTTACCTGCTGCTCCAGCACTTTTCTCCTCATTGCAATTGCCTCACCATCCAACCGCCTTTTATCAATCTCACTAAAACAGAGCTCAAATAAAACAGAACTTGGACAACTCCACAGAAGGATCCCTTCCTCTACCTGTGTGCAGAGCACTTTACCTTACCAGCAGCAAGTGCTACATCATTTTTAGGGTTATAAATCCAATTCACACACCACAATGGGTTTTCAGCTACTACAAATGCTGTAGTCAATAGCAGTATGGAAATCTGGATTGGATATTAGGAAAAATTTCACCTCTGAAGGGGTGGTCAAGCGTTGGAACAGGTTTCTCAGGGAAGTGGTGGAGTTGTCACCCCTGGAAGTGTTGAAAAACTGTGTGGATGTGGCACTTGGGGACACAGGTCAGTGGTGGACTTGGCAGTGTTGGGGGAATGGTTGGACTCGATGGTCTGAGAGGTCTTTCCCAGCCTGAACCATTCCATGATTCTAATTTAGACAAGCAAAAAAGCTGCTCAGTCAAAACACTTTTTTTTTTTTCCCCACATTTTAAACTCATGGCATACAATGGACCCTCTGTAAACTCCCAATTGTTCCATAATTACCTAAACATTCCAGTCTCTAACACTCCTCACCCAGGAGCCCTCAGGAGCTTCTCTGTGGTACCAATCTCTCCCCAGCTGTACATTATGAGTGAGCAAGATGCAACAAATTAAAGAGTGGTTTGAGAACATTAAAATGCCAAACATATTGAAAAATGCTAAACAAAAAATCTGGGTCTTCTGCCTCCCTGCATGAATCGCTGCCAACAACTACAACCTGATCTGTAACAGCAGAAAATTACAAACAGGAAAAAGGAAAACACAAAAACCTGCCTTGAATGAGAGAGCCCCGCTCTCTCTCTGCTGCTACGCCAAGGAGCACATTAAAAATGGAAATGGGACTAGCAGAAGGACAGGGTCATGAGGAAAACAAATGGGGACAGAGCCTTCAATCATTCACAGAATATCCCGGTGCCACAACTCAAGGAAAGCTTGTTTTCCAACCATTCCAGTAATCAGCTACACTAAACAAACCATGCTTTAGACCAAAAACTGTGTAAAATTACCTAATTCTCCCATTATAGGCGGGAGGATCTATGTATAGCATGGAAGGAACGAGCCCTGGGTGCCCTTACCAGACTGTGCTCCGTTGGCAGTGTTGTGTGGGATAAATCTCTCCTCCTCGGAGCTCTCTCCCCGCTTCCTGTGCCTCTCTTATGCAATGCACACTAAAATAGGAGAGTTTTGCTTGCCCTTTCCCAGCTGTCTTTCCCCAAAGATTCTGAAGGGTTGGGTAATACCCCAAACCTCATTAAAAGCAAAGAGCTGGAATTGGGAAATGTTTATACCCCACTGTGGGGATGCAGTGACTGGGGGGTTGGTGCTGCTCACTTGACCATGGGTGCAGAGGGATGGGACCAGGGAAGGGCAGGGATGGAGCTGCTCCTCTATGAAACAAAAATCCAAACCCTATGGATGGGATCTCCAGCCTGGGAAGAGCCCAAAGCTTTCACTGGAAACCTAAAATGTTTTGTGTGAAGACAGAGCTGTGGCAAGAGCAGAGCTGAACCAAATGGAGCCGAATCCTTGGCCAACATCTGACCACTTTTTAACTTACATAGATGAATACTGATGTCTGGAGAAGAGAAAGTTCCAGGGAGAACTCAGAGCCCTTTCCAGAGTCTAAAGGGGCTCCAGGAGAGCTGAAGAGGGACTTGGGATAAGGGATGGAGGGACAGAAAGGCATTAATCTGAAGCAGGGTAGGTTTGGGTTGGATGGTGGGAAGAAATTTTCCCTGTGAGGGTGATGAGACCCTAGCACAGGGTGGCCAAAGGAGCTGTGGCTGCACAGCTCCCTCAGGCCCATTCCTGCCTCCAAGCTAAGGGATTTCTCTCCTTATCCTTATCAAAAATATCAAACCAACCTGGACATCAATGGGCGGGAAAAGAAAGGCAATGGTTTGTCTTGGAAAAAAAACACACTGCTAGTTAAAATAAGCAATGTTTGTTTATATTTAGGCTTGTTACCCCTCTCTTTAGGCCTCTGTGTAGTTTCTGCTCTCTAAATGTAGCCCAAATGCTTCTGCCCTTTGTTACTGTGGATGAATCTGCATTTCCAAACTCAAATTCCTGTACAACATGAAGCTGTTCCATTTATTGAAACAAAATGAAAACTGACTGAGGCAGTGAGCAAACCAAGCACGGGGGGTAACAACCAGGGATGCTGAATTCCGTGGGTGAAGAGTCTGAGCTGCCCCAGGTGTGCTCCCCAACACCAGCACTGCCCAGAGCTTTCCTCAGCCCGTTCCAGTGGATCCCTGGAAGCCCTCAGCAGAACAGACTCAGCTGCTCCAACTGGGAATGGGTTTCTAAATCTTTACCCAGAAAGGATGAGAGAGAGGCAATGGTGGGAAAGACACGTTCTTCCCAGGGAAAGGATATGAGGAACCTACAACTCACCACACAGCACTCCCTCTGCTTATCCTGGAATCCCAGAAAGTTTGGGTTGGAAGGGACTTAAAGATCATCCAGTGCCACCCTGCCATGGGCAGGGACACCTCCCAGTGTCCCAGGCTGCTCCAAGCCCTGTCCAACCTGACCTTGGACACTTCCAGGGATCCAGGGGCAGCCCCAGCTGCTCTGGGCACCCTGTGCCAGGGCCTGCCCACCCTCACAGGGAAGAATTCCTTCCCAATATCCAATCTAAAGCTCCTCTCTGTCACTCAGAAGCCAATCCCCTGTCACTCCATGCCCTTGGAAACTCTACTCTTTGCCTTTGACAAAGCAAAACGCTGTCTCACTGCCCAGCACCACGTCCTTGTGATTATCCTGAAGAAGAGACCGTGAATGTGCAGCTTTGGACATTCAATCCCATCAAGGGTGAAGAATTCTTGGCTAATTTAGGAGGAAAGCACATTGAGCAGCAGAGTGTACCCAGGACAGACTGCAGCCAGGACACACGGCCAGAATGAACAAGCAGCAGCCTTTTGGTGGAGAGCTGCAGATAATGATGGGCTCCAAGTGCCTAATTCAGAATTCTCTTTCTATTCCCAAGTCAGAGCACACTGGGCATTGCTGTTGTGAGGAATCAGGATCCACAGGATTCACTGGACATTTTGATCCTGGAGCCATGGCTCTGTGTTCATGCTTGTCCTGCTGTTCAGCCCTTGCCCCAAAACCAGGTGCTCTCCAGCCCCTCATAAATCTCATCAACACAAAATGTTTTAAACCAGTTTTTATACAAAGTTCAGACTGGATCAAAGTCCTCAGAGTGCACAGTGAGGCAGGATGGAAATCTGCTCCCTGTGATTGCTTCAAGGAAGATGAGGGGGAGCACGAGACTGAGGAATTAGGAAAAAAAAAATTCACTTTGTGTAGTGAATTTTCCGTCTTGTTTTCCTTTCCCATTTTTATTACTTAGTAAGCATTCAGGAAAAACTGGATCTTTGCTTTTGAGATATTCTGCACCTGCTGTCTCGCCTATAAAAACGCTGTTTTCAATTCAAAGCAATAAAACACTGCAATTAATCTAAATCACATCATTACGGTTGGAGCCGAGACTCACAAAATTGGCTCCCTCTACCTCGGCGTGCACCACTTATCTTATTTTCCCAAATATTTTCCAAACGCGTTTTGCTGTTCTCTCCTCCTGGAATGTGATGGGGTTGCTGGATATTTGATTGTTGGTGTCAGGGTTCCATTTGGGATTGGATGACCCAGGAAGTGCAGGGCACGGATCCTGGATGCACAGGTTGGGATGGAGACACATCGTTGTGCCCAGGCAAGTTCCAGCTGGAAAATTAAAGCTGGGAGAAAATACCATGGACGCCATATTCCTACAAATTCCTACAAAAAATGCTCCAAAAGATGTTGTACCAGAGGTAAAACATGGGGTAAAATATGTTGTAGAAGTTAAAATTTTAAAAAGAAGCCTTTAGCTGCATCTTTTCTAGATTGCAGGTTTTTTGGAGGGAGATGCTGTGGAAGCAAATCTGGGGATTTGTTTTAGGAAATATCCTGATTCATTTTTGCTCAGATCCTTATATCCTCAGGAATCATAGAGTCACAGACGGATTTGGATTGGAAAAGGCCTTGAAGATCATCTCCTTCCACGTCCTGCCATGGGCAGGGACATCTTCCACTATCCCTGGAAGTGTCCAGCCGTTGGGCTCCCAGTGATGCTGAACGTCACATCCAAGAGCTCCACGGAAAATCTCCATTGTGCCAGAAATGCAACAATCACCCACAGGGAACACTCAGGAATGAGCTGGGAAAAAAGGCCACATGTTCCCATGCCATGCCTGGGCAGCCATGGATCCTCTCCATGGGTGAGCTCTGTGCCACAAATCCAAAATACGAGGAGCTGCAGCCAAGGAGTTGATCCCATGGTGGTATTCCACAAGCACATTCCATTTAAAATCCATGTGCCAAATAAAATGGCCATTTTTAACCATCCTCTTGGTAATCCCACATCAAAACCTAGTCAGGGATATCTTCCACTTATATTTGTTAATTTTGGAATTCCATGGATAATATTTTTTAGTTTTTTCAATAAATTAATTTATTGGCTGTCACGTTCTCTGTTCTTGAAACAATTATTATGAATTCTGCATCTTGTTGTTATCGAGGTACAAAAGTGTGGACAAAAAATGACAGAAAAGAAAGATGAAAAGGCCTCCCAGGAATTTCCACTTCACTTCCCAAGCAGGAATTCTCTCCAGAGTTTTCCAGAGCCACAGTGGAAGGACATTCCACCTGAAGTGACACAAACAAGTAGGGAACAAAGATGCGACTCGTGGCTACTGCAGAAATGAATCATTCCTTTTATCAGATTTCCTGTCCATCATTCCTTTTTTATCAGATTTCCTCTCCTTGCTTTGAATAAACTTTGCCAGACTGCCTGGACTCAAACACACAGACAAATTTTTATTCTGGCATCAGGAATGAAGAAGCTGGAAGTTTGAATTAATGAGCTTGAAAGCAGAAGCAAGAGAGAGACTGTTCAGTGGAAGGTCCATTGAGTAATGTCCAAGGAAGATAATTTAATTCTTCTTCCTCTTCTCAGTCCATGCAGGACAGGGCACAGCTGTGCCAAAAAAATTGACTTTTATTGATTAATTAGAAAGCTGAACATTGAAATGTGCTCTGTGGCAAAGACCCCCACAAATAAGCAACATTTTTCAGATTTCAACTTTTGGATATTGTTAAAAGCTTCTGACTTTTGGTATCTCGCAAAAGTCCTCAGGTGGCAGCACCAATTTTTCCAGATTTTTGGATCCCAGGCCTTGGATACACTCCTCCCATCATCATGACAATCCTGCCACTTGTTTTTTCCAGCACCTTCTCAGGTCTCCTCCCTTGGCCCGATCCATCCTCACACCGTGTTTCCCATAAGGAATGGGGAGAGCAGGATGATTTCCAGTCTGGATATAAAAAGCTGTCAGGAGTAAGGAAATTGCTGCCCATATCCTGCCAGAGGGGGGTATAAATGAAGGGCTGAGGTGTAAGGGATGAGCCACCTCAGCCACGCAGAGGAAATGAGCTCCTCTCACACTCACACATATTTTCTCTGATGGCCCCTCCTGACACTTTTGCTGAGCCCACCAGAGGTGTTTTATGTCATTATGTGTTCATTTTCTCTCCACGTTCTTCCTTTAATGACATCAAGACTCTTCTGTTTCCTCTGTTGTCCAAATTAATCTCCTTCCCTGCTACCTCAGGTCTCTGAACCCAGCCTGTCCTGCTCCAAGGAGATCCCAGGAAAAAACAGATTGTTTAAGCCCCAACTTTCCATTTTTCCATTGAAACCTGAAATTTGTCTCCTGGCTGCACTAACAAACAGTTTGTGGATTTATTTGGGGGTAAAATATGCTGTAGAAGCCAAAACTTTTAAAAGAAGCCTTTAGCTGCATCTTTCATAGAGTTTGCAGGTTTTTTGGAGGGAGATGCTATGGAAGCAAATCTGGGGATTTGTTTTAGGAAATATCCTAATTAATTTTTGCCCAAATCCTTACATCCTCAGGAATCATAGAGTCACAGACTGATTTGGGTTGGAAGGGGCCTTGAAGATCATCTCCTTCCACGTCCTGCCATGGGCAGGGACACCTTCCACTATCCCTGGAAGTGTCCAAGCTCCATCTAACCTGGCCTGGGACACTTCCAGGGATCCAGGGGCAGCCACAGCTGCTCTGGGAATTCCAGCCCAGCCAGGAATTCCCAATCTCCCATCCATCGCTGCCCTCTGGCAGTGGAAGCCATTCCCTGTGTCCTGTCCCTCTGTCCCTTGTCCCCAGCCCCTCTCCAGCTCTCCTGGAGCCCCTTCAGGCCCTGCCAGGGGCTCGGAGCTCTCCCTGGATCCTTCCCTTCTCCAGGGGAACATTCCCAGCTCTCCCATTTGTTGTTAAAATGTGGATCAGGAGCAGAAATAGGAGGAGCAGAAAATGAAATAAATGAAATACTTTTAAAAGAATAAAAACAACCAATTAAAAAAATGCCGTCCACACCAAAAAATCCAAACCAACCCAAAAACATAAAAAATAAGGGAATTATTCCCACTGTCAAATTAGAAAGTCATGATTGACACTCTGATATGGGATAGGTTTGAGTTTTCCTCTGTTGCTTTCCAGAAAACCAAACTCTCCCAAACAGAGCCATGCCAGCCTGAATTCCTTGGCATTTAACAACACTAATTGTCCTTTTTCTCCTCGCTGCTCTTTGCCACATTTCTTGGAAAACAACAGCTGTGTTTATTCCAAGAGCAGGATCCTGATGACTTGATGATAGGCTAATCTGCTGGAATTCCAAGTGTGACTGTCCTGCAGGAATCTTTGCCGAGCACCACACAATTGCCCCTGGATGACACAAATCCTTGGAAAGACTTCCATACTTCTGGCCGGTCTGGAAAGTTTCCTTTATCCCGGTTAGCTCCCTGAATTTCTTGCAGCATGCACCGTATTTTTCAGGGGTTTTTGGAATAATTTCCTCATGCATCAATGTCAGAAGGCAATTCCACAACATAAACAATTTCCGTGCAGTGCACCCCGACCAGAGGGATGGAGGCAGGACACTGAATTACAACAGAAACAAGCTCAGCATCCAGGAAATCAGGGATATAAATCCAGCAGGACCGGCGGTGCTCTCCATGGAACAACACACAGTGCCTCAGCAGGCAGTTTACAGAATATATCAAATGATCCAGGAGGAGAGCAGCCCTATGAAGGCAGCTGAATTAATGTCTGGATGCAAGGAAGGAGCTTTCAGAGTGCTCAGCCAGCCAGATCCGTGTCTGGAGGGGATGCCCAGAAAATCACAAAGTCTTGTTCACTCAGCACTTCTACCAAGAAGGGGAAATTATGAGTAAAGAGCATTTTCTCCACACCTGAGTGCTGTGTTACTGAATAATATTTATATATAAGCTGTTAATGGATGTAAAGTGTCCAAGGCCCGGTTGGACAGGGTTTGGAGTAACCTGGGATAGGTGGAAGCTGTTCCTGCCCATGGCAGGGGTGGAATGGGATGAGATTTAAGATTCTTTCCAACCCAAACCAGTCTGGGATTCTGTGGAACCAGCTGGGATTGGGGATGAGGAGGGAGGTAGAAAAGGAGCAGGGATAGTGGGGTGAGGGGTCAGGATGGCCCCGGTGCCAGTGGAATGCATGGATAGGCAGGGAGGGGTGCAGGAACCAGGGAAGGGATCTGGAGATGAGCAGGAAAAGCTCTCAGGATCTCAGCCCTCAGAGGAAGCAGCAATTCAGCTGGACACCCTCATCCCTGCAGAGTGCCTGCAGCCAGCTCCTGAACAGGCTGGGAATGTAATGATGGGCTTCAGGGTGTATAATTAATAATTCTCTTTCTATTCCCAAAGCAGAACATACTGGCCATTGTTGCTGTGAGGGATAAGGATACACAGGCTTCACTGGACATTTTTGATCCTGGAGCCAGGCAATATTTCCACATTTCAAACCCCAAACACCATTTCAAACCCCTTTTTTAAGTCCACAGCACATTCAGACCCACTCCCAGGCCAAAGGCATCTTGGTTTCCTTAGCTGCAATTTAGGTCATTTGGGAAAAGGTTCATTTATTCAGAATTTATCACAGAGCTGTGCCCTGATCTTTCCACCTGCATTACTGCTTGCTACAAACATGCAGCTCTCCACTGATACATTAAAATCCCTTTGGGGAACACCAAAAATTCCCCAAGCACAGCCAAGGACAGGACTGCAAAAGCCTCTTGCAGGGCAGTGAAGCAGGAGATGTTCAGGGTTTCCAGCTCCACATTGATTTGATATCTCCACCCTCAATCACCAAAAGGTCTTGGAACAGATCCCCTGCTTCAAAACCAAACAGTGGTGAGATAAAAATCAAAAGCACCATGGCACAGCACCCAGAGCCCATGAGAATAATGATTAATAATAATGATTAATCACAGCCTTTTTGAACGTGTGCACCTCGGCTTTGTTCAGTTACAGCTTCTCCTCCTGGCCTGCACCACGCCTTCATCTGCTCAATGTTTTATACACCACAGAGTTTATTATAGATGAGGCCATTGCACAACTTTGGTAAGAGCAATACATCATCCTCTCCACGTGAAGAATACATAATCTCTCTATAAAGCCATTTGCCAGGGGTTTAGTGATGCTCAGTGATGATTTCTTGTTTCCTTCTAGGTCATTGATAGAAACATCTAGAACCAACCTCAAAGTCTCCTTACCAGGAATTTATTTCTCAGTTATCATCTCTTCAAGCTCCCCTTGGAAACCAGGCAGTTGCCAGCACAACTTATTTAATATGTGCCAGATAATGATTTATAGCTCTTAATCAACATTTCAAACAAGCCCCGCTTCAAATGTTTTATTCAAGTTTAGGTTTATTCCAGTCTCTTTTTCAGCCTAACCTGCACTCTCAGAAGAATTAAAAATAGAATAAAAGATCGGGTTGGCTCGACCCTCTCTAATTCCAAAACACCCTATTGACTGGCCATTTACTGCTCCCATTTATTTCTTTATTCATACCATTTTATAGCCCTTCCTATTACTTTTTTCCCTGAACTGAGGAAGCAATTTCATCTCTGCTTTTGTCTGTAAGTAGGTATTTAATTACGTAGCCCCAATCTGCATAGAAATAGAGTCACTTAATCATTTCCTTGCCCATCTTCAAGACATAACTCAGATTGTTTTCACACTGAATCCCCAACCAACGAAGCATTTTAAAGCAGAGCTGATGCATTCTTGTTTTCTGATATTACAGACTGGTCCTTATCTTACCTCTCCTAGAACAACAGTAAAATTAATCCAAAGTACCCCTAAAAAATCTCACAAGTGGTGATTCAGGAAAAAGAAATTGATTTATGTGTGGTTGTACATAAATACAATCCCATCAATGCAGATGGTTCTCTCCAAGTGTATTATCAGTGCTGATGGGCTGAATAAAATCGGTGTCATTTTCCCTCACATGACTGAAATCCTCTTGGCTGGAAAATTAACCACAAGTAACTTCTTTGAGCTCTCCAGATTGAAAAATAGGCAAAAGATTTCTTCTGTATTTCAAATATACAGCCAAAAAAAAGTTCAGACATTTACATAACCAAAGTGTGAAACACCTCAGCTCTTGAAAATCAGTAAGATGCCCTTACATCAGTTAGAAAATTCCCATCCTCATGGTGCAAAGTGGGCTTTAAATATTTATTTCTACAAAGTTATTATTTTAATATTTATATCACTGCTCCCCATAGAACTGACTCTCTAGAAATTGGATGATTCCTGCAGTTTCCTGTTTCTTTCAGAATCCACACTGGCAGAGGAGCAGGGTTCAGCTCCATCAGCTCCCAGCTCTGCTCCAGCCCAGTCCCAGCCAGGCTTGGCCACCTCCACCTGCACAAAGTTGTTCATTCTCCCTCTGGAAGAGCCCTGCAGATCATGAGATCATTTCCTCTCCTCTCTCTAATTAAAATTCAGCATGACCTTAATGCCATGGTGAGAGTTCCCAGTTCATTACTCACCAGGCACTGCTCAAACCACGTCCCCCATGTATTTTTTATATTCCCAGCCTGTTCAGGAGCTGGCTCCAGGCACTCTGCAGGGATGAAGGTGTTCAGCTGAATTGCTGCTCCTTCTGAGGGCTGAGATCCTGAGAGCTTTTCCTGCTCATCTCCAGATCCCTTCCCCAGCAGGAAACTCTACAGCTGGTCCAGCCACGTTTTCTCTCCAAGGGAATTAATCCTTGCACCATTTCAGGCTCCTGCCATCACTGAATAAGGCAAGGCTCAGGTAGGAGCTGCCTCTGTCATTTCACCTGTGCTGGAATTTGCAACAACCACTCCATGAGCTAAAGGGGTTGTTGGAGGAGCCACAGAACCTCTCCTCACCTGCAGGGATGTGAGCAAGGCTTTCTCAGAACCCCAGAATTATTTTTTCTTGCAAGCTTAACATTAACATTCCTGTTCTTCAAGAAGGTTTATTAAAAAGAGGGACAGTGATTCATTTTTTTTTCACAAGGGTAGATATTGATAGGACAAGGAGGAACAACTTTAATTTAAAAGTGGAGATATTTAGATGAGATATTAGGAAGAAATTTATCTCTGTGAAGGTGAGAGGCCCTGACAAAGGTTGTCCAGAGCAGCTGTGGCTGTCCCTGAATACCTGGAAGTGTCCAAGGCCAGCTTGGAAGGAGTCTGGAGCACCCTGGGACAGTGGAAGCTGTCCCTGCCTATGGCATGGGTGACTCTGGATGATCTTTAAGGTCCCTTCCAATTCAAACCATTCTGATATTTTTATTCTACAACTCCTAAAACATAATTTTTCACCTTGATACTAAAAACCAACAGAAAGTCACACCAAGGGACCAGCAACCCAGCTCCCAGAATGGGAAGATTCAAAAAGTAAACATAAAACCCTTCCAACATTCCAATTTAAAAACCAATTGATATTTCTTAATGTCATCAAGGTCTGGGTTTCTGCTGCTCCTGGAGAAAGCCTGGCTGGTTGAACTGACATCTCTGCTCAAGCCCTTTTGCAGCATTGTAAAATGAGAATAACCAGTAATACAATGTATATTTATACTATAATTTCAATCATTAAATAAAATGTCACTGTATACACACAGCTGCTTTTTGGAGAGCAACAGTAATTTCCTGCTTTTCAATGACTTGAACAAATGTGGTGAGTTTTATTTAAAAGTCTTTCTGCTTGTTTCTTAATTGGTGAATTCTTGTGCCAAAGCGCCCAAACAATTCGGAGAATTGCGAGAAAAAACTGAATTAACTTTCAAACACTCAGTGGCACAACATGCCTGTAGGAGCTGGAAAAGCACAAAGCCAGGCAGTAATCTCCTGATTTCCTTCCTGCTGGTATTCCTGGGCTGGCCTGGAGAGGGTTCTTACACTTGAGGTGGAACAGCTGACAAGACCCCAGTTATCTGTGCATCCTCTTAGAGGTGATGAAATCAGATTGTCACTGCCACAACAGACTTTCCCACATTGTTGTATTTTTATAGCTCTAAAACACCTGTTTTCTTTGCAGGAAAAAAAAATCCCTTTGTGGAAAGTGATTACACTAAAAAAAGAAACAATGCCCAGTGATACCTCGTGGTCCTGGTCCAGCAGGAATTCCCCAGGGCTTATGGACAAAGCAGAGATCAAAACTGTCAGGACTAAATTATGTCCTAAGCCTTCCGAACCACTTGAAATTTATAAAATCCACAAGTTTACAAAGTCTAAATACGACAAGAGTATCTACTAATGTTCAAAAAATTAATAATTAAATTATTCCCCTTAATTTAATTGCCTTCTCCCTATTTCCCATGGAAAGCTTGGCTCTGGGTTAATATCCATAAGAGGTGACTTTCACTCCCTGTAAAGATTTACATTTGATCACCAGAATAGTACAAAGGATTTCACACAAATCCTCCTAATTTACTGTGCATACATCACTGCCATCACTCTCCAGAAGTACTATTTTGTCTGCTACTTGCAATACTCTTTAGCTCACATACACACACAGATATATGTATTTATGTATGGGAAATACGTGGAGTTCCTCACCAGCTTCCTAAAAATACAGCTCATTCCAATAAATCTGCTCCCGTGGGAAATGCACAGATATTTGGGAAAGGCAGAGAGGAGGGGAGATTAAATCATGGGTTTTATTTATAAATATTAAATTTGGACATTTAAGAAGTGCTGTCCAGTGCAGGTCACAACTGGCAATGGAGGCAGTTGTGGAAATGGTTTGATTTTGTTTATTGGTTTTAAGGTTTCAAGATGCAACATTTTCAAATTCTGAAAGATTTCATATCCTTTGGTATGGGATTCATTTATAGTCCAGCCAATGGAATCTGGATTTGAGTAAGAAAATATTCCTAATGAATAGTGACAAGAATGTTACAGATCTGTCCTGGCAAGGACACCAAGGGCTTGGACAGGAAGTGTGACAAATCCTACACCACTTATTTCCTATCATACTTTGTTAGAGAGGTCATTGGCAACAAAAAGGCTCCAATTAATTAAAACCTGGTGCATGTGCTGAAGTTCTAGGTCGAGGTTATCACAAAATTCATCTGAGCAGAAAAACAAGCAAGCAATTAAGACCCTGAGCCCTTTCCTCAGTGACACATCAGATTTCTTTTGTCATTATTTGTGCCCTTCCTTATTCTGATTCCTCAGTCATCCAGTAAGGCCCTGAATAAAATAAATAACCTTATTAATTATGTACAGACAGGTTTTGTTGATTTCATTAATATGTATTGAATTCTGTGTCTCCATGTAAGGTCAGAATGAAGAAAGGATTTATTATTATTATTATTTCTGTTCTGGGAGTTTGTGCCAGGGATGTGAGGGGGAGATGTGTCCATGCACACATTCCAATCCATGTTCCCATCTGGATGGACAGGACAGCCACAGGATATTTCCAGCATCTGGCTGACAACATCCAACATAGTCAGTCAAAATACAAATAATAAAAGCTTTGTGGGAATGCCCATCCCTTTCAGAGCAAAAATTGGTACTTTTCAGTCAACCCAACCCCTGGCTAATGCACCAACACACCCCCAAACATGATCTGGAGGGTGGTACCTGGGAACTTTGGGGTTGGAAGTGGATGAATTCTAAGGTCTCTTCCAACCCAAACCATCCTGTGACTCTGATTCCATGAACACATCAACAGGAGCAAAAAGAACCTTCGACTGCTGTGTTCAGTCCTGCACAAAGGAGGTGAAATCCCATCCTGGAAAAGCTGAAAGTCCATTTTTCCAACTGCTGATCCAGTTAAATGCTGCTCCTTCCCACCACTGGAGGAGAGGAGAAGGAGAAGGAGAAGGAGAAGGAGAAGGAGAAGGAGAAGGAGAAGGAGAAGGAGAAGGAGAAGGAGAAGGAGAAGGAGAAGGAGAAGGAGAAGGAGAAGGAGAAGGAGAAGGAGAAGGAGAAGGAGAAGGAGAAGGAGAAGGAGAAGGAGAAGGAGAAGGAGAAGGAGAAGGAGAAGGAGAAGGAGAAGGAGAAGGAGGAGAAGATTCAGAGGGGTGGGTCAGCCTCTCCTCTCCTCTCCTCTCCTCTCCTCTCCTCTCCTCTCCTCTCCTCTCCTCTCCTCTCCTCTCCTCTCCTCTCCTCTCCTCTCCTCTCCTCTGACTTCAGACAGCTATAATTTATTAAGCAAACTCCCTGGCACCAGCAGACGAACTCCAAGTCTCTGTTTTCCCATTACCACTCGGGGGAGAAAGCCTCCAAGGCGTGCGCCAAGAGCGCGAAGGTGAAGGGATCGATCGGGGAGGAGGAGGGCGGCTGAATCACCCTGGTGTCCCTCTCTGCCCCCAGAGCTGCCCCATTTCATCTCCCCCTGGTAGCTGTGCCTAATCTGGTCCCTCACAGGTGTTCCCAGGCCGTTCTGTGCTCGCCTGGCGTGACCCCAGTCTGGTTTTAATTGCTTAACAAAGGTAATTTTATTAGCCAGATAAAGCTATAGGAACAGTAATAAGCTGGCTTCGAAATATCAAGAGCCTTTCAAGATTGGATTTTTAGTTAGCTTGCTGCTCTTTCTTTAGGATCTAATTGATTTTCTTGACATCTCTTTAGCCTGGCATCCTGCCTGCCTAAGTACTTTATCTGACCTTCAGGCTCTCTGCCAGGTATTGATCCAATCCCTCCGATGGCTGGCTTGGAGCTGCTCTCCCAACTTTGATAAGGGCTAAAAAGTCCCAGCTCCAGCCAGACAGGAGCTCAGTGGCCACCAAATTTCTCTCCTGCTGCTCTGCCTCTCTCCTTACTCTGAGCAACACTGAAATCAGATCCTGAGCAGGCCATATGTGCTTGTATTCCAAATTCCTCTTCCAGGAAATATTTTACCACCAAAAAATACATCCTAAAGCGAAAGTGTTTAGATAGAATTCTCAACGAGGAGCTAAAATGAAGCTTTTCTGAAATAGAAGCAAATTTGAGCTGTTAAATAAAATATATCAAAACAAAAAGCAGGGGGAAAAGAAGGAAGTTGGATTTTTCAGTAGCATCTCATGCACCCAAATGAAAATATTTTGGACATTTCCAAACCTTAAAAGAAAGTAAAAGGGTGTTTTTTGTGTCTTTAATAACACTTCCAAGACAGCAATTTATTATAAATTACTAATGGCAAAATAGAACACAAATGGCAAGCGGGAAATAAAGACTGAACATAAAACTTGCTAAATTATGGCAACAACAGTCAAGCTTGAGTATTCCCAGATCCCACTTCCCTCCTGCAAGGCCTTGTAGCCACGTTTTTAGTGCCATTAAGATAAGATTGGTATCAGCTGTTTCCTCCACAAGTTTTACTGTGCAAAGGCTCCAGCACGAGGCAGAAGGGAGCACATGGATCCTGCCCTGGATAGAAACTCCTGCACCCACTGCAGCTCATTAAAATGGCAGCACACAACACAAAGATTTTGGGACTTGGAGCTCCACCAGTGCAGCCAAAGCTCTGAGATGGACAAGGGAGTTTGCAGACTCCAAAGAATTGTTCAGATTTTGCAAGCAGAGTTTTTTTATGTGTTTTTTTGGTTGGTTTTATACCCAAAAATGCGGTTTCACGAGGAAACTCAAGATTCAGGAAGCACTGGCTGAATCCTAAGGCTGACCTGAAATGTTCTGCCCAACAATGGAATCTTTCAGTCTCCCTAAAACACTGACAAAAAATTCTGCAGGTAAATTCATTAAAAATTGTATTCAAGGACTTGTTAGAGAGTAAAACAAATACCACGGACAGACAAGAGCCGTGGTGGCATAACTGCCCTAGATGCAAAACATTCACTAAAATATTCTGTATTTTTATGCTCCTTGTATTTGCCCAAAACGATTAAAACAGATCAAATTTCAAATGTCAGGTTTATCAGCCCCCCATGAAAAGATAGGAATTGAGAGTAAATAGAGGTCCCTGAATCCCAAATTTTGTATAGAAGAGGGGGTTCTTTAAAGAGATAAGAAACTACACTGAGGGAAAACTTCAGCAGGGTTTTTTAAAGTGATGAGGAAAATGGTACAAACAGCCCATCCCATTAAAGGCCTTTTCCAATCTACCTTGCCCTCAGATATTTAGGAAACATCCTCCCCCTCACCTGCCCTCAAAACGTTCTGTCTCCCCATTCTTCTCCTACCAACCCGGAAAGAGGCTTTAAAAATTCCTCTCACTTCATCAAGGACTCGCCTGTTGCCCCTCCAAAGGCATAACTGCAGTCACAATTAAGATTTTGTGGGTTGATGCACTATTTGAGTTCATTTGGCCTCCCTCCCATAAGTGCCAAGCTGCTCCATATAGCAGCAGGACAGGAAGACGCCGCGCAGACGCTTTGGCACGGCCCCAGCAGAGCATCAGATCCTGCAGGGAGCCTGGGGGAGCTTTGAACCGAGACTGGCTGAGGTCCTGGGTCGTAAAACAAATGCATCTGACAGGGAAGTCAGCAGGGAAGTCGAGGGGATCAGCAGAACTGGAGCACTGATGGATGGAGCTTTTCCATCCCCATCCTGGGGCTGAGCTCAAGGCTCCCCTCGCTGCCTGCGCCTCCCAACCCGCTCGTGCTGCAGGAAATTCCTGCTGGGGTTCCTCAAATTCTGGGCAGCTGGATGAGTTGGAAGTAAGGAAGGTGAGGGAGGATCCTGCTGCAGCTCAAAGGGTTGCTGAAAAAGGAAAATCCCACAGGAATTGGCATGGGAATGGTACAGGAAGGAGCGACCAGCCAAACTTCACAAAGGGTTGCTGGAGTGCCCACTGCACCAGCTCTAGGGGAAAATCCCATAGGAATTGCCCTGGGAATGGTCCTCAGGCAATAACTCAGCTGGCTGTGACCCCCCAAACTTCACACAGGGCTGCTGAAGTGCCCACTGCTCCACTTGAAAAAGGAAAATCCCACAAGAATTGCCCTGGGAATGGTCCCCAGGCAAGAGCTCAGCTGGCTGTGACCCCCCCCAAACTTTACAAAGGGCTGCTGCAGGGAATTCCTGCTGGGGTTCCTCAAATTCTGCTCAGCTGGATGAGTTGGAAGTAAGGAATGTGAGGGAGGATCCTGCTGCAGCTCTAAGGGTTGCTGAAAAAGGAAAATCCCAAAGGAATTGGCATGGGAATGGTCCAGGAAGGAGCAACCAGCCAAACTTCACAAAGGGTGGCTGGAGTGCCCACTGCTCCCCCTAAAAAATGAAAATCCCACAGGAATTGGCATGGGAATGGTCCTCAGGCAGGAGCTCATCTGGATGTGACCCCCCAGACTTCACAAAGGGCTGCTGGAGTGCCCACTGCTCCCTCTAAAAAAGGAAAAACCCCCACAGGAACCACCATGGGAATGGTCCAGGCAGGAGCTCAGCTGGATGTGACCCCTCAGCCTCTCTGTGGGAGCAGCCAAGGAATCGAGGGGTGGAGAGGGATGAACGAAAATTTAAGGGCTGTTCTGAAAAGTGAGCACACAGTGACTGTAGCTCAGGAGAAATCTGGATTAGGGAATGGGATTAAGTGGGACATGGGGCCAGCAGGGCTGGGAGAGATGAGCAGAATCTGGTTCCCTTATCTTTAGGGAAGGACTAATTTGCTTTAAGTGCAATCAGCATTTTTCCCTCATAGGTGCTGACATTTCACCCAGATTTCTCTATTCCTGTGGGGATATTATGGATTTGGAGCCGGTGATTTTGCTTATTATTATTATTATTATTATTATTATTATTATTATTATTGCTGATGACCCCAGCTGAAGAAACATGGCCTGGGAGCCACCAGATTCTCCAGAAACTTTGCTAGGGCTGGAAAATTTCTTTATCATCAATGACCACAATATTTAGTGTCAAATCTTTTTTTTTCCCTTTCATCATCACCAGGTGTAAGTTTTTTCCAAGCTTTTGCTAAATTGTTTCACTGAGAGAACTCAAAGCCTATTTAGTTGTTAAATTTGTATTTCACAAACCTGTCTAAAATGGCTTTTTCCTCTCTCTGATAATGTTTTACCTTTGCTTTAGTGAATTTTTAAGTTTAGGCTGAGAGTGCTTTTTAGCAGAGATATCACTTAAGGGAACTTAATGGAATCAAACTTAAAATTTGGTTATTATCTCTACATCATACAAATGTGGAGTGAATTTTCAAGCAGAGACATGGTCTTAGACAATCTATTCCTATTTCCAATTATTTGTTTTCCGTGAGACATTCCTGACTTTGCAGGTTTCATTTTTACTGGGATCCCACCCTGCCCCGATTCTGTGTTATCACAAGCCCTCTTAGAGCAACACACTTTCCTGACTTGATATATTTTAATACTTGTTTTTCTGTATTTATCATTCCTTAATTCCTGATTTTATTTATTTCTCCTTTTCAGGATCTTTTACACAGCTTGCTCTACTGATGTTTCCCAGAGCTTGGAATTTCCTACATATTTTACTTTCAGTAAAGGTCAGATCTTACACAGAACCTCCCCAACAGATGATTTAAAACACAAATATCTGGCACCCACAATTGAATTTACAATGAGATTTGAGGTGAAATTCATCCAGCTGAGTCTGTAATGACACCATTCCCCTTTTCCACAGGATGGGATACTGGGATAATGTTTATCCAGCTTCAAAAGGAACAGAAACCACTCAAACACAGATATTATTTACGAGGACTGGAAAGAATTAAAAACCAAAACATTTCCAGGTGCTATTTCCCATGTTAGGACCTACCATATATTTAGATGTTATAGTATTTAGCCAAAATAAAAACAGCAAGGATCCCATGGATGCACTTTTGAAATCCAACATAAACCCAAGCAAAGTTCCTGATTTATTTTGGAGGGAGCAGAAACTTGCTACACAGAAAAGGAAGCAGCTGAATTTCACCATGAGGATACAATAATACAATTATTAACTTGATTGCATCCGCAGATTCTTTAGAATCTGGCTGAGACTGGGCTGAAACCCTCCCTCCTTCCCAAGAATCCTGTAAAATCACAAAGGGTTTTTTCCACACTTTCCAGTGCTGACCCTTGAGGTGCCTTGGCCTTGGATTGACTGGAAGGAGGATCCAGATTAGATGAGATTTATTGAAATCTTGTTCAGCTCCTGTTTCTCCTGCAGCATCCTCAAAATACATGTCTATATCTCTTTCATGGTGACTGAATTTCTCCCCAAAGAGAGTTTGATCCGTAAAAGTGCTGCTTTAATCATCATTGACTTAATGATTCTTTTGCAATGTCAATTAAACGGGATGAAAAATTAAACCATTTACAGAACACGAGGACCTTTTAAATTACACATTTCAAAAATATTATTTAAAATTCGGGTTATATAATCCTTTTAGAACTGTCAAAGAATAATGCTGCTCTAACATTTGACTCATTACTCATGCCAATGCTTGTTGGAACTCAGAGAGTTGGCAGATATTTAAATACCAAACTCAGTAGAAATGAAGAAATTAGCAGGGTGGAAGAGCAGAATGAGCTGGTGCTCTGCAGGAGGGGGGCACACACCATGCAGGTGACAAAGCCTCCTAAACAACACATTTCACACTGCTAATGTCACTGTAAAGCCCCTAAATATATAAAAAATTCAGATTTCTGTAAATTAAATCATACACCCAACGTGGGGTTCTACTTTTGCTCCTGGTGAGCCATTTAGCTGGGAATATTTCTCCTCCTTTCAGCTGTTTTTTCCCTTTTCCATCCCTCCCTCCCCACACCCACACCTCTGAATGGGGGTTTTACTCTCCACTCATTTAATTCTCTCAGAAAGTTCCCTCCATCCTGCTGACTGCCTGGAGCAACTCTAGAATTCCACGTTTTCCACTTCAATGTGCAGTGGAGCATTTATTTTAACACCCAGCAGCAGCAGGGAGAGCCAGCAGCTCTCCCCTCTCTGATGGGAAACGGGGATGAGAGGATTTATCTGGGACCTGTAGGAATGTGGGATTTCCCCTGCAGGGAAGCACATCCAAATCAGCCCAAAGCCACCCCATAAAAGCTCCTTTGGCTTCTTCTCACCCAGCTCCAGCTCACGGGGGCTGTCATGTGAGTATCAGGGGGAGCCTTATCACCAAGGGGAAGAAATAAAACCCGACAGTTACGTTGGGAATAAAGGGCACCATTGATGGGGCCGCCCGTTTTCCCAACAGCCATCGTGCAATCCCACCCAGGAATTAGCAGGAGGCAGTAAAGGAATGGCAGGCAGCCAAATTTCCAGGATCCTTTCCAGCTGCCCTGTCCATGGGTGTCTCCGGTGAGTTTTGTCAGGGTTCTCATGGAGCAGGCACCACCAAAACTCACTCAGACCTGTTAAATCATCAATGCCCTCTGGAAATCACTCTGCCCCTTCCCTCACTCCACCTTTTATAAACATGGATTCATTTAGAGGTATGAAAAATACACCAGAGAAAACCAGAGAGGCCCAAGTATAAAAGAAAACCCCAAACCAAACTGCCCTAAAAGAGTTCCAGTGGGCAAAATTCCCTTTTAATAAGCAGATTCCTTCAAAGCCCCTCACTTGTGCCATCTATCAGCACAGGATGCTGGTGGTCACTAATTTAGGAAGTGCCAGTATTTAACGGAGGTGGGACTGCTGGAGAATCATGGAATGTCCTGAGCTGGCAGGGATCCAACCAGGATCATCCAGTCCTGCTCCAGGCCCTGCCCAGGACACCCCAGCAATCCCACCCTGTCCTTGAGAGCGTTGTTTTAACACCCCTGGAGCTCTGGCAACCTTGGGAATGTGACCATTCCCTGAAGAGGCTGTTCAGTGCCCCAGCACCCTCTGGGGAAAAACCTTCCCCTGATTTAGGACACAGTTACCTGAGATACCTCCTAAGGATACAGGCAGGAGCAACACAAATACTTTGGAAATTGTTTCCAGCTTCATTTTCCCAAAACTAGATTTTTTTTACCTTCTGCATGTACTGTGCAACACTAGCAATGAAGAGCACTGTTCCAAAGTCCTCAAGCTGGAGAAACATTTTTGTTTCTGCTGAATGAACACTCAATATTTTTGGTCTCTTGGCACCAGAGGACCCCCAGGTACCTCCTAGGTGGGATTCATTTTCACAGGAAATTCCTGCACAGCAAATAACTCTACAAGGAGCTTCACAAACCACTCCCCAAACCCTGCAGTCTGATAATCCAAATTCAAAAGCAACAAGATCATGAAAGAAAGGATGAGCTGTGTTAACCACAGATTATTTCTTATTAGCCATTAATACCTTTTCTTTTTTCCCCTCTGCACTTTTCACAAGGTACTGGATCTTCCTAAGACACGAAAAAGATAAAATAAAACCCACTCGATATCACACCCAGCTGGGAAGGTGTACAAAAGGCAACTCAGCATGGGGAAAGTATCACCAAGAATTTAAGCTTTTTATTTTTATAAGTAGAATCCGGAAGGTTAAATGAGGGGAAGCCTCCAAACAGAGCTGAAAATAATTTCAGAGCTCTCCCAGCCGTCTTTAAACAAGAGGATGGTAACAAGTAATTTCTCAGCAAGGAGTGATAGTGATTTCTGATGTTATCACAATTATCGAGCCATTACTCCGAGATAAGCCAATATATTACTCTGTGTTGCTCTGTGCATCATCCTGCTGTGTAACAGCCACTTATTTATATATTCCTCACAAACAGCATTGGTATTTAGCAGCTCATTTTTTTTTTCCCAGTGTTCTCAAACCCTGTTACGTGCTGAGCTCCCATCTGAGTAGCCACAACCAAAACCCATTTTCACAGGAAAATTCAGCGAGTTATTTGTAACTGTGGGGCAATATCCTCGACTATAATTACCATTCTTTAAGGAATGGAAGAACAGAAAGAAATAAATATCACCCTCATTATTTCCCAGCCCGACTGTGGATTTTGCAGGAGATGGTTATTTTAAACAAGGGGAGCATCTTGCAGCAGCAGTTTGCTGTTGTGATTTCTAATCATCCAGCCTGCCACCCTCTGGGAGGTAAAACACCTCCAGGAGAGGTTTAAAATGGGAGGTGTGTGATGTCTCAGCTGCTCACAGAGCGGCCTCTTGGTTTAAATTGCTGATGTGGCTGGGTTTGATCCAGGATCCCAGACCTGAAGGAAGCACATTCCCCTTCTGCCAGCCCTGCCATGGCCTGCTGATCCCTGACAGCACAACAGAGCAGGTTCCTGGGGCAGGAGATCCAAACAGCTCAGAGCAGGGTGAGCTGGGACTGCTTTGTTCTTGAAAGGGTTTGTTCTGATGGCTGAAACAAAGGCAGCTCAGAGCAGCACCTCTGAAATTCAACTCTTATCAGAGTGGTACTGAAAACACAACATTCACACCATGGGAGCTCCATCCTGTGTCATTGTAGGACACAAAAAAAAGATGAGAGACTCTAAATGTTTCAGAAGGCAAAGAGCACAGAAAAAAGGCTTTATTGTCTAATTTTTACTACCTTTTATAAGGTGTTTTGATACAGATTTAACATGATTGGTGAATAGGAATGACACCTCTCTAATCCCATTGGTTAAACTAGACAAACAGCAAAACACCACCTGGACAAGATTGTTTTGAAAAAGGACAGTTGTTTGCTAAGATTGTTTTGAGAAGACGCTTTCTTGAGAAATTTTTCCTTGGGAAAAAATTAGCAGCTGCTAGCAGGCTAAAATCTCTCGGACCCAGAAATATCAGGCCCACAATCCTACATCCAGGGAGATTTCTGGGCAGGTTTCCACAGCAGTTTGCTGTAGGTTGTTCCTGAATGGCTGAGGTGCCACTTGCATTAAGGGATTTCCATGGTGTACTTCACACTTTGGAGGAGGCACAGAAGGAAAAGTGTTTAGGAAATAATTACTTTTAGCCATAATTTGACAGCTGGGAATAGGCACTGCCATCCAGCAAAGGGCCAAGGGACCCTGCCCCTCTGCCCGGGCTTGTGAGGCATCTCTGGATGCTGTGTCCAGCTCTGGCTCCTCAGCACAGCAGGGACAGGAGCTCCTGGAGCTCAGGAAGGGCTTGGACCATCTCCATGCCCAGGAAAGGCTGAGGGAGCTGGGGCAGCCCAGCCTGGAGAGGAGCCCCAGCTGAGAGGGGCCCTCAGCCCAAAATACATAAACCTCCCCCCCTACCAACTCCAGTTGTCAATATAAGCACTCTTTTTGCCCAGAGTTAATGGAATTAATGTCACTTGTTCAGTCAAGGGGCATTGCAAAGCCTGGGTCTTATCTGTGACGTGCACAGATAAACAGATTTACAAGGCAAGAGCTCCCATGGCACTTTGTCCTCCAAGGTCACAAGTTACACTGCAGAGGAGCCCATCCCAAGACACCCTCACAAATGTGATTAAATCAAAGCTCACCATTTGCTCAAGGAAAATTGGTCTTTATATTCATAAAGCCTATAGGATGCCCAAAATATTAGTTGGGAAAACTCTGTTTTAAGTTGAGTTTAAATCCTGCCCATTTTACTACATCTCTGTCAGCCAGGAAGCCCCTCAAACAAACCATTCTCCTATCCGAAGTTATCATCACTTCTTTTTCTAGGATGCAAGTGAAAATCCAAGCAGAACAAAATTAAATCTAATACTCATTCTGTTGGATAAATCAGGCTGCAACTAAAGCATGAAACCAATTGTTTCATATATCTGATTTTTACCTGCAGTGAATAAAAGAAATGATTTTTCAGGGAGCAAGATCCTATATGAAATATAAGTGTCTAACAGCACAACCAGGCTCTGCTCTGCCTCAGAAACCCTTGCCCTTCCCTCAGTGAGCTGCTTACAAGACACAAAAAAATGAGATTAACAAATAACTGGGAGATAATGCCAGTAAGGCATCCTGGAAGACTTCTCCATCATTTCTATGATAATGAACACCTGCCTGTGGAGTTGTATTTCTCCTGGACATTTGCAGCAACTTCAACCAACAGAAAGAAAAAGAAACCAATTTTGTGGCCATCTTCACGGAGCGCCTTGGACTGAGGAGCTACAACTCAATTTTCTAAACCAGTTTAAAAACTCTATTACGACGAATTTCCTTGTTAAAAATAAATAAATAACCCAGCATGTATAAGCTGAAGGCCTTTTACAAGCTCTTAAAAACTGTGCTATGGGCTAGATCTTAGATTAATGTTTGTGATGCACACTGAAAACCTGTAAAGCATTTATGTAATTGCTGAGCATTATTATTTTTATTACTGCAACAGATGGAACCAATCCATCTTCGTAGATAATATCTCATAAATGATTCATTATTATTCCTTTAACCTAAAGTCTTTTATATTTTGCAGATCCATGAGAAATAACTGTTAGGAGGCTCCATGCATAAAATAGTACATAAACTACCTAATGTCTTGCAAATGTAGTGGCCTTGCTGATATTGAGGCCTTTTAATATTCACATGGCTGCTGTTCCTCTCACAATCTGCTGCTCCTCCTCGTTTTCCAGCACTGCTTTCCAGGTGATGGAAAATATCACAGCAAACCAGGGTTAAATGGCAAATGTGGACCAGAAAAATACAAATATCTCCCCAAAAATGCACAGAAGGAGTTTATAATGTGGCACTCTTGGCTTTGACTGCTGAAGGACCAGAGCTGTGTGGTCACACTGCCCACTCTCCCTTGGCCCAATAACTTTTGGGCCAATTTTAATCCAATCAGAAAGCCAGGTAGACATCTCCCAGATATCATTTCCTATCAGCTTAATAAAGACTGATGGCTGGCAAAGGACACAAATTGGTGCTGTACATGGGAAAAAGGGCTTAAATGGGAGCTCAGCAGTCCCCCCCAGGCCATGCAGACACTCTCAGACAGAGCAGATGCCATCTCCTGCCCACCCCAGAGCTGACAGACAGGCCACTGGTGAGGCTCTGAATGGGGAAAAGCTTGTCTAAAAAAGTATTAAAGCTTGGCACAAGCAAAATAATTGTAATGATATCAGTGAGTGATGAGCCCAACATTGTAAATGTGCAAAATGCTGATTTACACATCAAAAATAAAAAGATGTCTTGGATTGTTAGAATAAAACACAGAGAGAGAAGTTAAACCCACCACATCTAAGTTATTATTTTGATACTGACCTTGGAAGAAACAATGGTCAAAACAATCCCAGAGCCCAATACTGGGCCAAATAATCCATAGGATGGTTTGGGTTCCTCAATTTGCTCATTATACACAAAAAAAAATTATCCAGTGTAATGGGAAAAGCTCATTGCAAGTGATGAGCCCTGGTGTGATATCTGAAATATTTCTGGGGTTTATCAATGAAAAAATAAATGTTCTCTGTGTAATACAGATATTTTGGATGGCAACTAAAGGTTGTTCTGCTTACTTTGGCCCCATGGAAGAAAGGTCCTGATCTTGGAGATGTTTTCCATGATTCTACAGCCCAGCTCTTCCCAACTCCTTGACTCATTCCATGACCAAAAGCCACAGCACCAGGAGCTTTCACCTGCTCCTCCAGCTGTTAATTCTTCCCACCTTCACTAAGAGAAGGGAAATAATTTTCAAATCTGTTAAACTGCCAGCCTTTAAAACCTCCTGCTCAACCCGCTTCTTGCAGAGGAGATTTATTCATCATTAACACGTATTTACTTTAGCTGGAAAGATGAGTTTGGAGGCTGAAACAGTGGAACTTTGCCACCAGGCACTTTGACATTGGCTCTCTTGTAAAAATGTTATAAGGAGTTACTATTTCCCTTGGAAACCACATGAAAGCATCTCTTGAACAAGTGGGGCTATCTCTGACTTGAAAAGTCCCATGTGATCCCAGCCAACCAGTTTCCAACCCATTCTGACTCACAAAAAGGCAGTGAGCTGCCTGGAAAGCTTGCCTTTAAAAATCTAAATTTATCTCCAATTTTCATGAAAATTCATGCAAAAACACAGTTTTCAATCCCCCCCAAAAAGGGAAGTCAAATGTAGAATAATGTGTTTTCTGAGCAGCTTCAAATTCCAGATTGGAATGAGGGAGTGTGGAGCCAGATCCTCCTTTGGTCAAAGAGCTGCCAGTCTTGGGATGACAATGCCCTCCTAAAAATCCTTCCCAAAGAGGAACCCTACAAAAGTGCAGGGTTGAGTCAACCCAGCAAAAAGCAAATCCTCAAACCCTTCATCTCTGATTGAGTTGTTCAATATTCCACCAAAAGGACCGGCTTTTATCAACTGACCTTTTCAAAATAATTCCTTTCCCATTCCTCTTTTCACATAAAAGATGTGTTCCCTACAAACCCCAGCCCCAGATTCATTCTTTTTGTGAAAACCTCAGTCAAACACCACGAGCTCCATTTCAGCCCAGACCCTTAAATGAAATGACTTTGCTGTAGGCAGGAGAACAAAATTCCCTCTAATTCCAGCCAATCCCTGTCATGAACAGAAGTTTAAAAAATCCCTTACAACTGGCCCCAGGTGACTTTCAACAGTGTGGGTTTGGTGAGTTATGAAACCAGGCCCTGCCTAGGAGAACAATGTGCCAGCAGAACTCCACTTTTCCCAGTGTTTTCCATGTTTTCCATCATGTTTTCCTTGTGCTCAGCTGTCCCTGCAAAGATTCAAGTGGCTCTGTTGCCACTCTGGCCTGAGTGTGCACATTTTAACTTTGTGACTTAGATAATTCTTCTCCTCTAACTTGAGGGGTTTTAAATACAACTCCCAGCTGTTCGACATAACGAGGTTTCATTTACAAACTTCTAACGAGCACGAGGTGTAGAGAGAAAAGAAAAATCCCAATTTTAAAACACACATTATTTTATAGCAAGGGAGAGAACAGCAAGCACTCATCTGAGGTGATTGGTTAGGATGACAGCTCTACAGTGAAATAGATTTTCATTTCAGGAGCCCCACAGCTATTTTGAATTTAATTGCATGGAAGACCACCAGGATTTCTTTCTCAAACACAAAACCAAAGCCTATCAGCAAAGAAACAACTCTTACGTGCAGGAAACCAATCTTTCTGAAGCCAACCACCAGAGAAACAATTGTTACGTGCAGGAAACCAATCTGAGATGTTGAAATGGTTTAAAAGGAACCAAAAAGGCAAAACAATGATGGGAAGTGCGACTTTCAAGCGTGCACCAAACTGGGGTTTGGTGCTTTGGTAAAAGGAGAAGTTTTAAATTAATTTAGTAGCAGGGAGACAGTTGTACAGGAATAATGTCTCCACGTGGTCAGGGAGAGATGGAACAATGGGAAAGGAGGAGTTTTCCCTTCTTTTTGCATCCCCTGAGGAGCAGAAATAAGATTTAAAACACCTCTGAAGGTGCCCAGCATTGTCTTACCTTGCTGGAGGTTGGCTCAGGGATGTGGAAGGCACCAGGTTCAAAGGAACTTGCAGCTGCCAAGAGAAAAAGAAAGATGGGAATTACATTTTCCAGGTAAATTGGGGCATTTGAAACAGAACAATGTAAAAAAGACATGAAATTGTAAATTAATTCTGCTATTAATGCAGACAATGTTCCCCCTGCTTGGCCACGTTACAGGACGCTGAATATTTGATAATTTGGGAGCATGGAATGGCTGGAGAAATGGGAAAGGGTGGGATAAAGGCAGGTAATAAAGGGTGGGTCTGCAGATAACCCACTCCAGAGAAAACGTGTGAAATTAGAATTGCTGAACTAGGGGGAAGGAAACACAAGTTACTAAATTGTGCTACTCTGACACTTCCCATTCTCAGAGAGCACATGAATCACGGAGAAGGCTGAATATTTGTCACAGCTGTGATTTCAGCATCAAAAAGAAATAATTTTAGCTCAGATTTTAGGGGAGTTTCCAGAAATTTTGTCAGTTCAGCCATCCGGATCCTAAACTTCTCCATGATCTCCTGCAAGGGGAGCTGGCTTTGGGGTTGAACCCACAAAGGAACTCTTGAAACCACCGTGGTGACCAAACATGGTCAAGGGCCTTGGTGGCTTCGTGGACCACCCTGAGATGTCACAAGCTGCATTTTGATGGCTTTGGGAGCTTTTAAACCCATGCGTGAGCTGAATATTTTTAATTTCAAAGACGAAGAACCACCGGCAATACAAAAATATCAAAATGCTGAACCCACAGCTTTTGGGTTTGGATGATAAAAAATGATGCCCTTAAGTTTTCTGCTCTCCAAAGCAGTGGGGTTTTATTCTTGGCAGTGACAAAACTCCAGTTCCACCCGCAGTCCTGACTCACTGGGAGTGTTTGGGAGGGGAAGTGGCCTAGCTCCATGAGCCTGCACTAGGAGCTATAGCTGGCAGCAAAAAGGAATGGTTTATATTCCAAAAAAATAAATAGGATTCTGGAGTAAACAAACTATTTGCAAGTTCAGATTGGATTTTATAGCAGAGCAGAGGAGATATGAAACTTGGAAAGTATTTAAAAGCTCAAAGCAAAATATTTTATGTGAAACAAAATGCTGCATTCAATTCTAAGTTAATAGTTTCTGCTGGGAAAAAAAATGCCAATAACTCTGATTTTATTTTTCAAAGACAATTTCTCTATATTGTTGTTACAAACCCTGCCAAACACAGGCACACACAAGAGAATATCCAAATTTTAACCCCCATGAGTCCAGGCTGAGTTCCCACATTATCTGAACCACGAGCTGATGCAAAGACTTTTATATTTTCCCAGATTCCTGCTACCACCCAAAAGCGAAAAATGGGTTTGAGTCACTCTTAGAATTTAAAGAAGGATATTTTGATAGGGGTTAGATCAATCCAAGGTGAGCTGCAGTGGAAAGGAGGTGTCCTGCTGGCTCCATCCTTTGCTGTGCTGCCCACACTCCACTTCTCTCTCCTACCTTTGGCATCTGCCTCACTCTGTGGTGAATCAGTGCAGCAAAGAACCAACTCTCCCGAAAACAGCGAGCTGTTTGCTGCCAGTTGGGCCCATTGGATCAGCTCCTCACAGGGCAAACGAGCTCTGGGATCACATGGTTTGGGCAGCAGGAGGAAAAAAAAAGATGATTCTGTGATATCTGTGTAATGTTTTTACATCAGCTGAGCTTGGAGTTGTCTCTAAGACCTTACAGCACCCCTCTGGTTCAGATCTCTGCTTTCAGGTACAAATCATCTGGTTTTATGCCCATCGAGAGAAGGAAAAAAATCCCCAAACCTACCCACGATTTGAAAATTTCTCAAAAGCAATTACAAGGCAATTCATGCACTTGTTGTTTCTGAAGTATAAAGAAAGACTATTCTCAGAAGTATTTTTTGCAGCAGCTCATAGGTTTTTACTTTTTTTTGGTGAACCTTTATTATTGGAGCCCCCCTTCCCAGGCCCTGTGCACTCAATGTTTTATGGATGAATCCTCAGATATTTGCTGCAGGCTCAGGCTCCAGCCCCACTAGAGGCTCAGCTGGCAGTGCAAGACATCCCCAGCTCTCATTCCCACAGCAAAATGCCCAGGGAACGAGATTAAAACTCCTAATATCCCCCAGGATAACTCTCAGGCACATCCTTGGGGATTGATCTGTCAGCTGCTTCACAGCTTGTGTTTAGCAAATACATTTTTTCCTGTGGAAATCCTGCCTAACAGGTTAAAGGGGGATTTTCCTTTTTTTTTTTTTTTACTCTATAACCCACAGCAAAAACTGAAGTGTGATAGTAGAAATAGCTAAAGCTGACCTGAGACCCCCCTCAGTCGTCCTTTCCATCTCCAGCTACATCCCCAGCACATTCCCTGCAGCACGAGGAACTCGGGATCAGAACAAGAGCTCAGCTTTGGAAAGCTCAGCCTGAAGGGAGGAGAGAAAATCCCCGCTCAGCCTCATCCCTGAGCTGATCCACTGGATCCCCATCCCAGGGGAGGTGTGGGAGTGTGGGAGGAGGTGGGAGGACAGGTCTGGCCCCTTCCACACTTTCAGGAGCTGCAGGGAAGAGCTGGTCCGAGACAAGAACATTCACAGGAAACCTTCCGCCTAAAATAGGCGTTGTTCTTCTACACCTCCCACTGAACAGTGGGTACAAGCCAGGAATACAGACTTTGGAAGCGGATTCCGAAGAGCTCTGAGGAATGCATCAAAAAAAGCCCATATGGTTTTGCCAAATCAAGTGTGCAGAGCTGGGTAAATTTAGCCGAGCGCTGAGGAGCTAAAATTTGTCTCGTTTGACCCAAGTGGAAGGAAGGGAGTCATGAGGCTCTCAGACACAAATCCATCTGACTGAACCAGCTCGGGGAGGGCAAAAATCGATGAGTAACACGTTGTTTCATGTGTGCAAACAAAAGGACACCTCGGCTCCCCAGAGGAGCGCCGAGGAACAGGAAAGCGTTCCCCAGACAGGTCTAAATAATGCAACTTTCTCCGACATATTTAGGTGATGAAATTCCGAGTGACAAGCGCTTGGCGCTCCGACAGCTGGGCCCACGGCTCCAAGTTTTTCCTCCTGTAGCTCCAAAGAGCGAAAGCTTTGTTTGAAATGAAGGTGGAAATTCTTACAATGAGACAGGAGGTGAAAGCTCCGAGGGGAGTGCCGCGTTGTTCATTATAAAAAATCACCGGCGTCCCAAAAAGTGAGGTGCCAAGGAAATAAGGAAAGGCTTCCCAAGCCTCCCAACACTCTCCTGTTCCCACCTGCACTGGGATAGCTCAGCCTGGCACTGTTCATGCCATGCCCCTTCAAATTTCCCCGTCACATCCAAACACACCTCTCCGGAGCCTTTGGAAGCTGTGCTCAAGGTCAGGCTCAACTCCACAAACTTCCAGTGGCCCAACTTTTCCATGCACAAACTTGCAGGAGTAAATTTTGACTATGAGCTTCTCCCTCACCTCAAATCCTGGGCTCAGTTTTAGGCCACTTAGGCCAAGAAGGGCATTGAGGGCCTGGAGCCTGTCCAGGGAAGGGAAGGGAGCTGGGAAGGGGCTGGAGAATTCCTGAGGGAGCTGGGAAGGGGCTCAGCCTGGAGAAAAGGAAGATCTGGGAGGGGAAACCTCTGCACCAAAGCCTTCCTCAGACTCCCCTCACTCTTTTTTCCCCTCACATTTTCTCCCACTTTTTGATTTTCCCCTCATGACAAGGGAGACTCTGAGGGACTGGAGCGTGCCCGGGGAAGGGAAGGGAGCTGGGAAGGGGCTGGAGAATTCCTGAGGGAGCTGGAAAGGGGCTCAGCCTGGAGAAAAGGAGGATCCAGGAGGGAAAACCTCTGCATCAAAGCCTTCCTCAGACTCCCCTCATTCTTTTTTCCCCTCACATTTTCTCCCACTTTTTGATTTTCCCCTCATGACAAGGGAGATCCTGAGGGGCTGGAGCGTGGCCCATGGCCTGGAAAGGGAAGGAAGCTGGGAAAGGGGCTTGAGAATTCCTGAGGGAGCCGGGAAAGGGGCAGGGAAAACTCCTGAAGGAGCTGGGAAAGGGCTGGAGAATTGTTGAGGGAGCTGGGAAAGGCCTGGAGAATTCCTGAGGGAGCTGGAAAGGGGCTCAGCCTGGAGAAAAGGAGGATCCAGGAGGTAAAACTTCTGCATCAAAGCCTTCCTCAGACTCCCCTGACTCTTTTTTCCCCTCACATTTTCTCCCACTTTTTGATTTTCTCCTCACAGCAAGGGAGACCCTGAGGGGCTGGAGCGTGGCCCGTGGCCAAGGAAGAGAGCTGGGAAGGGGCTGGAGAATTCCTGAGGGAGCTGGGAAAGGGCTGGAGAATCCCTGAGGGTGCTGGGAAGGGGCTGGAGAATTCCTGAAGGAGCTGGAAATGGGCTCAGCCTGGAGAAAAGGAGGATGCCGAGGGATCTTTCCCCTCTCTGCAATTCCCTGCCAGGAGGGCACAGCCGGGGGAGATTTGGGCTCTGCTCCCAGGGCACAGGGACAGGAGGAGAGGGAACGGCCTCAGGCTGGGCCAGGGGAGGCTCAGGATGGATATTGGGAAAATTCCTTCATGGAAAAGGTGCTCAGGTGGAGTCCCCATCCCTGGGGGGATTTCAAAGCTGTGTGGATGTGGCACTTGGGGACATGGGGCAGTGCTGGCCTGGGCAGTGCTGGGGAATGGTTGGACTCCATGATGTTTGAGGGCTTTTCCAATATTTGTGATTCTTCTATTCTCTGAATTCCAAACATCTCCTCCCTCCCTCCTCGTCTGCCCTCTGTGATCAGAGGCTTCAGCAATATTTCCCTGAATCTCCCTGGGAAACAGGCAGGTTAGGGTCCTACTAAAACCCCAATTTCTGACATTGTTGCCATGTCAAAAGAGTGGAGAATAATCAAACACCACACCCAACAAATTCCCCCAAATTCACACAGCAGGAAAAAGTGCAACTAGAAAAGGAAGGGCAAGTTAAGCACCAATGATAATTTCAATATAAGACAACTATTTATAAAGCTGAATACAAAACTGTGAAGGGCGATGTTTGTGTAATGGGAAATACAGGTGTGGACACATCTACAGGAAAGGAACACATGAAAGTCCTTTGGTGACTGAACTTGTAGAGTTATCTAGAAAAAATTCAATTTTTTAAAGCTTATTTTCAGTCACTCTAAGTCAGCCCTTTCAATACACACAGAAATTTAGGAACCTGGTGGATGGAACAGCCAGGATATTGTTCTAAGAACAGTGAAATCCCAGAATCCAGGAGCTGCAGGTGAATCCTGGCACTGAAAAAGTTTTCCCATCCAAACCTGCACTTTTAAAAATCCTCATTTTTATAAAACGTGATTATGTTTTTCAAAAAACATCAGCCCACGGTTCTACAACCTTCACCATCCTCTCTTCCCCCTTGAACCTTTAATTAAGCCTTCACTCTGCTTCCAAGGAGCAACAGCAGCCTAATGGCTTCAGAATATTTCCTTACGAACTTCAAAACACCCAGACTTGCTGTGAGTTGCAGGCTTTGAACACGAGCTGCTTAAATAATCCCTTTCATTTTTATTTATTCTTGAAAATATCAGATTCTAATCCTCTCTAACCAATGCAATAAAAAAAAGAATAAAAAGCATAGCTCTTTGGAATATTTTCCTTTTTTGCCAGTTTTATGATGAATCTATGTGTAACTATACAGGATTTCTCACATGAAAAGTGTTCACAGCTGCAAAAAAAAAAAAAAGTATAAAAATGGTTTTCATCAGCAGATCTTAAGGAACTTTTACAAAGCACTGTTTCTAACAGATGGGGAACCTGAGACTCAGGCAGGAACTTCCCTAAGTCACCCAACAAGGTATTGCAAGTTGAGTTTCTGCTGTGTGAGCACTTTGCTCTCGTGGCTCTTTAGGACTACCCAGAATGAAGTGTGTGAGACCTTTAGGAATGGTTTTATGGTGTCAGATTGGGAGTTTCCTTTGACAGGAGGGAAGCACACCCTCAAAAATGGCACTTTGGGAAGCTGAGGGGAAGAGGGAGGAGAGGAGAGAGCTGGGACAGTGTGAAAGTAAATCTGCCAATGAGAGTTTTGAACTGCGTGTTTTGCACAATAAAACATTGAATCCCACACTGGTTTGGGGTGGAAAGGACCTTAAAGCTCATCCCATTCCACCTCTGCCATGGGCAGCGACACTTTCCACTCTCCCAGGGTGCTCCAAGCCCTGTCCAACCTGGCCTGGGACATTCCAGGGATGTGGTGGCCATGGACAGACACCTGAAGGCAAAATAGGAATTTCTGCAGCTGTAGGAGCTGTCCTGTATTTTGCTGCTGAACAAAATGTAGCAGAAGAAGTGAGCTTGGTCTTCCACATCACCACAAGCAAACATCACCTTCCAGTTTTGAGGTAAACTGGGTTTGGAGCAGCTGAAAGTTAATACATAAATCTGTATTTTTGTGTACTGTTGTAGAACATTCATGGCAGTTTTCTAAAAATCTCCACTTATCCTGCCTGTAGTGCTGTGCTCCCCTCAGATCCCCCTGATGATTAATAGAGCAGAGCCTGCTGTGAATGCAAGACACATTTCCTCACAGATTTGTTTGAAATATAAACTCAGGGTTTAGCTTGCTAAACATTTGTTTTCTTCCCATTTTGATATTTGGAAAGAAAATAGATAGCTCATAATTAGTCAAACATTCACTGGAGAATGAAATAACCACCAGTCCCTTTAATCTGTTGTTCAGAATTCTGCAGGATCTGGAGCTCTATAAATAAATCCTCGCTTGCTCTTTTTTATATTTGTACCAGTGGCAAGAAATCCTTGACTCTTAACTCGCTAACAAAGACTTTAGCACTGCGTTCTGAGGTGTGAACCAACAAAGGAAAGTTATTATTTTTTACGACTCAACGAAAGGAGGCAAAGTCTAAGACGTTCAGATTTGTGACATCAAAGGAAGCGCTGCTCCTTGGCGGATATTTCATAAGGGATCCCAAGCCACACGTGGAAAACACGGAGCCCACAGTGCTGTAAACACTGACCAGCATCTCTTGGTGGCCTGAGGGCACAGTTCTATATTTCAAAGGCTGGGAATGAGGAGCTTTCCATGTTTCTCCTGGCCTGAAAGGGATCTTGAACACCTCTGGAAGTGGCAAATCCAACGTGCTGCCCACCTTGGCTGAGGGGAGAACCAGGAACGTTTGCAATGGGATTTCAGATGGGAATAACCCAACGCTTCCAGGCTGAGCACACACACCACTCAGCTGCACGGTGCTTTTTATACATTTTAGTGGGATTTGTCCAGCTGGAAACCTGCAGGGATTACATGGCAGCTCCCAGCAGTCGCTAACTTGCAGCAGTGAAAACCAAAGGTTTGAAATAATTGCCCACTTTCCCTTTGAAACAAACCAATTCCCACTCTTCAGGTGTTTCCCAAGTCCCAGTGACAGGCTGGAGTGCAACACTTCAAAATTGCTTTTCCAGCAAATGGGAAACTATTTTAATAAAATTTAGGGAATGGTTGTGAGTTCAACAGAATAATCTTCTACTCTAGACCTACTTGAACACCTGAGATGGAGAATAAATACTGAACCAACAGATCTGGGAACTGACTTGCTGGTACTTCATGTTTTGGGGGATGGGAAAGCTTGATGTTCAGCTTTAAGTTCTGTCCTTGATTCAAACACACTGAAGCAAAATTGTTAAAGTCTGATGAAGCTGATTATTTTTCAGCCCCTTTCAAATTTGTAACTTCTGGGTGCCAAGAGGGTAATGCTGTGGTGAAGGAAATGGAATTCTTCTGTTACACAAACACTGCAGGGCAGGAGAGAAGGGTGGGAGCTTAGGCTGACCTAACTCAGTTACCACAGAATCCCAGAATGGTCGGGGTTGGAAGAAAACTCCAAGACCATCCCAATCCACCCCTGACACGGGCAGGGACACCTTCCACTATCCCATGTGCTCCAAGCCCCATCCAACCTGGCCTTGGACACTTCCAGGGGTCCAGGGGCAGCCACAGCTTCTCTGGAAACCCGTGCCAGGGCCTCACCACCCTCACACAGAAGAATTTCTTACCAGTATCTAATTAAAATCTCTTCTTTAGCTGTAAACCCTTCCTCCTTGTCCTATCACTACCTGCCCATGTAAAAAGTCACTCTCCTCTCTCTTGCACATCCCCTGTACCTGCCACCCAAACCAAGTCACTAAATGGAAAGATTATTTCTGGTCTGTAATAAACAGCAGACATTATTCCCATTCATTATTTTGCATAAAGAATGCAGGCCAATTTGTATTATTTATGTGAAACTAGAACATTGGGGGTGTAAAGAGTCTTCAGACTCGAAATCTGGCTGTTGCCTCACTGAGTAATTTGCTGTTTGCATTAACGACTTGCTAACATTTCAATCAAGCAGAAGAGGTGATTACACCAGGTCTCTGCCAAAGACATTTAGTGGGCAGACAAAAACCCGGGAAAAGAAGCAAGCAAAGTGTGTTTTCCTACAGGCAAAGAATTCCAGAAGCCAGGAGCACGGAGAGACTCACACTAAACCCGGCAGAGGATGGCACTGAGCCCGTCCTGCCCAAGGTCTGCAACACCAGGGAATAACCACAGGCAGTGAGGGAACCAGATCCCCAAGGGATGACATTTGGGATTTGAGAGGTTTGGAGATGATGGGGAAACGCAGAGGGTTTCTTTCCTCTCGTCTCAGTCATTAAAAACTTCCACAGCTGCGTTCGTTTGTTCAGGATTGTGAGAAAAGTGTGATTTTCTTTTATGTTTGTGGGATCAGGCAAAGGTCAAGGCAACTCTGCCCTTCAAAAATAGGTTTGTAGGATCATGAGGGCACTCTCATCAGCTCTTCAAGGTACAGGAAGAGCTTCTGGGCTTCAGGGCTGCTCTGAGGGTGCCTTGGGAGGAATGCCCTGCAGTGACTTTCATCAGCCAGCTGATAACCTTCTACAAACACCATTCAGAGGAAAAAAACCTTCTGAATTCCAAGCAATTTTGGAACATCACCCAGGAGAAATTATCACACAGCATGGATTCCAGAGCAAGAGTTTCAACCCTTGGGCTCTGTGCAAGACTGGAGAAATTGGGAAGATCTTTCTCACACTTTGATGTGCATGATGAGGAGCTGAAACCCTGAGAGGAACAAAACATGGGAACAAAACCCACGGTGAGGACAGCAGGGAGCAGGAGTGAACATCCATACCCATCTCTGCACGGTCAGGATCTCCACTTGTACCCAAAAAATCTTTACAGGGCACTCTGAGAGCTGATTTAATCTCCCATCAGTTTGAAACAGAGATAAACTGGAAAACATGGACACTGTGACACCTCCACCTCTTTTTGCATCCTGGGCTCAGCTCGCCTGCTGAGACACCCTGAGCCAGGCCTGCTCTGGGGCTTAGGACAGAGCCCCCTGCCAGGACTAAAACATCCTGAAATGATTATTTCCCTGAGCTGAACCAACGTTTATCAGCCTTAAAGATGTTTCCCTGAAAAAGCACTGGGTCTACCTTGTGAATCTTTGGGAAGACTGGGATACAATGGGAATGTCCAACCTAGTGGCACAAGGATATTTCACAGTTGGATTTGGGATGGATTTGGGGTGTTCATCTGCAACACCAGGAAAAGAGGGTGACAGCAAACACCCCAAAAAGCAGAACACAAAGCACAGGGCTGGAGGTTCAAGCCCACCTCCAGCTTTAGGCCACGTTCTGGTTCCACAGAGTGAAACTCCCTGGGGGAAAAAGCTGCAGCCATCCAATTCCTACTGCACTTCCACTCTGCTTTCAGGAGAAAACTGAAGTGGGAGTAGCAGTAGTTTCACACATACAAAAGGAGCCCTATTTTTAAGAGAAAAAAAAAAGAGAGAGAGAGGAAAAAAAAAAAAGAAAAGGCTAAAGAAGCAGGAAGCGGAGGAGTAAATGACAGTGGTAGGGAGAAGAGATGTCTCCTTCCATTTAGACAGGCAGACATACTCTTGCAATTTAATGGATTAGAAGGACTCAGAGATATTTACTGTCTAGCCACGTAAGTACATTCCAGCTCTTGATTTGCTTTTAGCATCAAAACCAGTCATATATTACATCAGTGGGATTCTTGTTTGTTGAAATAAGTGAATAATTTGGGGAGTATATTCAATTCACTCTTTTTACATTCCCTTGTTTCATCTGGTCTCAATTTCCACGAGATGCTGTTTGGGAAACTGCAGCTGGGAGCACGTGGCCAGCGAGACAGGTTGGTCAAGAGCTGACATCTGCACTCATTTGCTGGGCTGCACGTTGAATTAATAATGTTAATGTTAAATTAATAACGTGAGGGCTGAGCTGTAACGAGCTTGACGTGCATCACTTTGGGGGGTTTGGTGTGCAGACTGCAGGGACACAGCTCAGCTGAGCCAATTTCATGGCTCATCTTTGCCAAAAGGTTCTCCTTCACCCCCTCATTCTCAGCCTCCTCAGCCCCGTGTCCCCATTCCCATCCTTCAAGAGGAGCCACTTGGGGGGACTAAAATGGCACAAAACACCTTTTTTTATTTTTATTTTGGCAATGTGGATTTTTTGCTGGTTTAGGACTCTCAGCCAGCTACTGGAAAGGTCAAGAAGTCAGCACAGAAAATAAAGCCCAAGCCGGGAAAAGAGGAAGGAACAGATTGCTGTACCACCAACCCCACCATCAGAGTACCTGGCAACGGCTTCACACTTGTTCTTCTCATGGAAAAAAAAAAAAGTAACAGTTCTGAAATAGGTAGGATCTCGTTTCTATTGCTAAAGCCTGCGACTTCTGAAGTGACAACCTTCTGATGTTCTGTGGAACAACCACCACGGCAACTTCCCCTAAAAAAATCTTAACCCGTCGCTCTTTATTTCTATTGCGGGGCTGAAAATTCAGCCAGTCAGAGATAGCCAGTAAAAACAGAAACATCAGCCATCTAAATTCCCATAATATTGACTTGAAACAAAATACACCAGTGTTTACTCTATTGCTTTGGCGTGGGTTGGTTTGTTTGCAGTCAAACCGTAATTTATACTGGCTCCTCACATATTGATATGTTGAGGAAATAAACAGTAAATACTATTTCCAATCCATCTGTTTAACTTGTTAGAAAAACAACAGTCAGAGGCTTTTGAGAATTGTAGTTTTTCTGCACAAACCCAAATTGGGAAGTGGAGCTCTGTTTCACTCCGAGTGCTCTGTGTGGGTTTGGATGAAGTGTGGCTCCAGCCTCAATTCCCAGCTCTCGCTCCAGGTCCTGGCAGAGCTTTGGGGAGTTTGCAGGGATTGTCTGGAGGGAACCCACCACATCTGTGAGCCTGGCTGGAGCCATCCCACTCCTCCCTGCCTCTCTTTGTCTGACACATGGCTGGGACTTTCAGGGAAAACCTCGCCCACCAACAGGGAGCTTTCCATGAACTCGGCTCCTTCCTTCTTCTGCTGGCTCTGGAGTGGAGACTCAGCTGGGGCATGAAAAGGGGTTTTAATCCTCACAGAAAAATGGGGGTATTGATGTAATGTTTGTTCTTGAGCAGCTTTTGTGGGCTGCTCTGTCCCATGGGCAGCACTGCTCTGAGGGTTTGGGCTGCACAGGGATTCACAGGGATACTGCAGGACAGGACAGTGGGGAATTCATCCCATCCCAGCCTCGCTGTGCTTGAAGGATGGACAGGGCTAGGAACAACCTGGTCTCATGGGAAGTGTCAGGTTGGAAGGCCCCTTCCCACCCAAACCATCTTGGGTTTCTGGGTTTCTGTGAAAGCTGAAGCAAAGCAGCCCCACAGTGCCCAACCCTGACATTTAAGTGTTAAATCTTTTAGCAAGTTGTCCATCAGGGCACAGACACCAAAGAGGGGCAGGGGACTTCTTTGGCCTGTCAAGCTAATCTGTCCTTTAAGGCAAAAGAAATTTATTTGAAAAAATAAAGAAAGTAAAGGAAAGGGAAAAAAAATAAAACAAAAATGGAAGAAGAAGAAGAAGAAGGAGGAGGAGAAGGAGGAAAAGGAAGAGAAGGAGGAGGAGAAGGAGGAGGAGGAGAAGGAGAAGGAGAAGGAGAAGGAGAAGGAGAAGGAGAAGGAGAAGGAGAAGGAGAAGGAGAAGGAGAAGGAGAAGGAGAAGGAGAAGGAGAAGGAGAAGGAGAAGGAGAAGGAGAAGGAGAAGGAGAAAAATAAAAAGGGAAAAAACAAGGCAAACACCAGAGCTGGTTGGAAGCAGCATTGTTACCAGTAAGTGAAGGTGGGATGGTTTTGTGGTAGGATGGAGAGGAAAGGGGGGATTTAAGGAAGGAGTTTTCCATAGTGAGAGTGGCAAAAACACTGGCACAGGTGGGCAGAGAAGCTGTGGCTGCCCCTGGATCCCTGGAGATGTCCAAAGCCAGATTGGACAGGGCTTGGAGCACCCTGGGATAGTGGAAAGTGTCCCTGCCATAGCAGGGGTGGAACAGGATGAGCTTTAAAGTCCCCCCCAACCCAAACCAGGCTGGGATCCCCCTTTGGCTTCAGTCACCAAGCAAAGAAGGCAGTGGAGTCCAACTGCTTCCATCAGGATTCACGTCCTGCTGAAAGGTGGGGAACAAAATTCCTTCCCTCCAACCTGCCACTGTCTGAGAGTGAGTAAAGCACTGCCAGGGAACGGGAGAGGGAAAAGTGTTTGTTGACTCGTGTACAACAAGAGAGAACTATCAGCTTTTAAAGGCTCAATTAAGCTGCTTTCAAGATCTAGGCCAGCAAGTTAGTACCTTGCTTTAAATATTAAAACCGTGGAGATGGATCTGAGCCTTACACTCCAACCTCGAGGTGGGTAATTTAAACCATCTGCACTGCAGAGCTGCTGCTGGAGCCAATAAAAATATTTCATAATTACTTCTTGCTTCCTTTTTTTTCACCAGAATCAAATATCATCATTGTTAAAGGTCAGAAACATTCCACTTTTCAACACTTGGGAGAAAAAATGCTTCTCTAGGTAGCCAGTAAAGAGTTTTCATAGCAGGAATTGCCTCAGCTGTAGGTTATGAGCTTTGGAAGAGCAGGTTCCAGACACTCATCAGATTTCTGATACCAGGAGATGTCCCAATCATTTCATTTTCTTTCTGTGATTTCAAGTGTTTTCCCCACAACACCCACTCAGAAGAATCTTTTGAAGTATTTTCGGTTCATTCCATATAAGCCGAAAACTCTTGATAAATTTTGCATTTCTTTTTGTAGCCTGTCTTGGACAACTGCAGATCTTTTCTAAGAAAACAGAATTTAAATGCCCTTAGCTTTTTTGTGTAATTTCCAGCTCTCTAACAATGGATTGAAATACATAAACAGGCTACAGCTGTTCAGCCTTCCAAATTCTGACACCTCCTCCCTCCATTTGGGACTCCAGTCTCTATTTCTTTTTGTCTTTGACTTTTCTGTGGACTGAAATCCAATCCTTTTGTCTGCATCTGCTGTTAAAAGCCATTTCTCCCCAGCCCCAGCCCCGTCCCCTTGTGTCTCATCAAGCACATTTACATTTGGCTCAGAAAATCCCGACCAGAGTATTTCATGCCCAGACACAGTGCACTGATGAGAGGAGCTCTCTGCTCGTGGCTTCTGGAGTGACACGTGGTGGGTACCCTGTTATTTGGGGGGTAATCAAACAGAACCTAATTTAAAAATAAAGGAACTGCCCTTTTGAAGACCTAAAAAAGATATTTTAGTAGTTTTCTAAAGTAGGCAAAAATGAAACTGCATTAGAATGCATATAAAAGTGAAATTTTGCATTTTTTCAGTGGGTTGGATGTTTTTGTGAAGCTGGCAAAGCTGACCAGGAAGGATTATCTCCTCAGGAAGATTTTACCAAGGAATGGCAGCCCTTTGGTGCCATCAGCCTTCCTAGGGTGCCAGGATTCCATGGGGAATAAGCAGGAATTCTGGATCACCACCCTGTGATGAAATGCCATCCATCAGCTGGGAACCAATCCCTTCCAGAAGCACCCAGTGAAGCTGCTCAGGTGGCAGGAATGGCAGGAGCAGCACTGGGAAGTCATCCCAGACTGGCTCCTACAAGTCCTGCTGGCTCCAGTTCAAAGCTTCTACCGATCACTCCTGTGGCAGCACAGAATAAACACAGAAAAATAACAAACCAAGAAGGAAGGGAGCTCCCAGGAGCCCAGCCCCGAGCCATTTGGGGTTTCACCCGGACAAGTGGGATCTTGGGATGCCAAACCACCAGGAGGAACAACCTGTGGGGCACAGGTGCAGGGTGCTCATCCCAAGGAGCAGCTTCATCACCTGAACCAACCGTACAGCCCAGCTCTGTTCCAGCAGCTCCCACACGAGGCTCCAAGAAAAACCAGCAGCATCAGATGAATGTGGAGCTAATGAGGGAAGTCAGAGTGAATTGTCACATTTACCTTCCCAGGAGCGGATGGGAGAAGCTGGCTCCTGGAAGCTTCTGTGGGAGTTCCCAGCCAACAGCTCAAGGACTTGGAGACCTTGAGCTTTCAAATGTGGCTTGCAGAGAAGGGACAGCTCTGGGTGTCTCCAGCTGACAGCCCTGAGCCAGGCTCTGATTCCTGCACGGAGCCTGCCAGCAGTGTCACTTTGAGCTGGATCAGGCCTCGGGGCGTTGTCACCGCCACCAGACACGGTGGGGTCACAAAGGCACAGTGGAGGCCTCTCCAGTGTAACAGGGATGGGGTGAGGGTGGGCTCCCAGGCTTTGAGAATACCCCTAATCCAGCAGCATTCATGCTGACCGAGCTTCAGAGGCAGAATGAAATCAAGGAATGACTCACAGGATCACAGTCTGGATGGGAAAGGACTTTTAAAAGTCATCTGGATAAACCTCCCTGCCAGGGGCAGGGACACCTCCCACTGTCCCAGGCTGCTCCAAGCCCCATCCAGCCTGGCCTTGGGCACTTCCAGGGATCCAGGGGCAGCCACAGCTTCTCTGGGCACCCTGTGCCAGGGCCTCCCTGCCCTCATGGTAAAAAACTCCTTCCTGGTATCTAATCTGCATCAATCTAAATCCTTCAGTTTAAATCCCTTAACCCTTGTCCTGAGGCCTTCACAGGTCCTGCTAAAATCTGTCGCCTCTCCCTTCCTTGCAGGAAGAGCTGAGAGCCTTTCCCAGAGCCTCCTCTTCTCCTGTGAGGAACATTCACGTTGCTTACACCAACAAACACGATCCATGAGGTAAAAAATGTGAAATCATTAAAAAACCAGAGACTTTCAATGACTGTGATTCAAATTACTTTCAAATTCCTGCCTGAGGAATATCCACCAGCCCCACCACAGTCCTTCCAAGGCAGCAGCACAAGGCTGGCACAGCCGAGTGCCCTGCTCAGTTCAGCCCTCTGAAACATTCTTCTCCACCCACAGCTAATCCCAGGCATTGTGCCTGTGGTCCAGGCAGCAAATTCCTCAGCTGGGAGCAGAGGAGCAGCGCTGGCATCCAGCAGGGGTGGGTGAGGAACATCCTGCCCCCAGGCAGCCAGGAGCTCCCCTGGTGGGGCTGCCATCAGCAGCCACCACTGCCCTGCCCCTGCTCTGGGGCCAAACCTTCCTCTGGCCAGGAATAAAACCAGGCATTCTTGTCCCTCACTTTCCCACCTTTACACAGGCACACAGAAGAGCTCAGAAATAATAAATACTCGGAGAAGTATTATATCGGAAATGCAAGAGCCCACTGACTTCTGTTTCTTTTAAATTTTTATCCCAATTTCATTGGCTCCCACTGTCCTCCTTTGGTCCTGCCGCTGCTCTGGGGCCAACCTTCCTCTGGCCAGGAATAAAACTCAGCATTCTTTTCCCTCACTCTCTCCTTTCCCACCATTACACAGGCACACAGAAGAGCTCAGAAATAATACTCAGAGTAGGTCAAATGCAAGAGCCTCCTGACTTCTGCGTCTTTTAAATCTTTATCCCAATTTCCTTTGTTTCCACTGTCCCCCTTTGCCATCATCTCTGCAGAATCCCTAATCTGAAGATATTCTCTCTCACCTGTACACCCCCTGGTGCCTCTTATCCAGCCTTTATTTCCTGTGTCAGACAAAAGTTGGAAGCATCAATGCCTTTTTTTTCTGGAGATTTTGGAATCTCCTGCTCTAAAAAAAAATTGTAACCTTCATCACAATCCTTCATAGAACTCCCAGGTAAAAGAAATTAGTCTATCCACACTATTTAAATTAATGAAAACATTGCAATACATGCAAAACATTGCAATATTTCCAGCTGGCTGTGCATGGAGCAGCAGAAGGAAAACTCTTCCCCTCTTTGACCCAGACAGGTCTGGAACTAAAACAGGTATTTTAGCCTGAGTTCCTCTTCCTGAGCAGGTACTCCCAGCTGGGCCTAAGTGATGTGAATAAGAGTGTCTGGGGGAGTATTTGAGTCCTTTTTCCTTCAAATGGTTTCATCTCTGAGCTGAAAAACAGAGAGAAGCAAAGAAGTGCTCTTAGGTCTGGCTTACTGCAGGGAACTGAGCAGCACCAACCTCAGAGCTGAGTCCCAGCTCTACTCAATTCCCTTCTCCAAATTTATTCCTTCTGCTGGGATGTACAGAAGTAAAAGGCAGAAGACTCCAAAATCAATAAAAGGCAGAAAGCTCCAAAATCTTCTAAGTGTGAAATTGTGTTTTAGCCTGCCTGGTGCAAATGTGACCCAGGAGCTCTGATGTGGCCCAGAGAGATCAAAGTTCAGAGTAAATTCTCTGCCTGTCAAGTTCTCTTAGGTAACCAAAAAATATCACAAAGAATTTTTAAACTTCCTCAGTTATTCCAGATTTTTCAATGTTCACAAAAGTGTCGAATATTCAACCACTGGTAGGGGCTTCACAGAAATGGAGGTGATTAATTTCAATTTAATACCCAATTATCCTCTGACATCTAGAGGTGCTTGATTTTAGAAACAGAGTTCTTTCAAGAAAGTTCAGAGGAGGAAAAACTAAAGCTCCACGTCTAAAGGAGGACTAAATATTGCAACCACTTTTCATGCATTTTTTAAACGTTAATTTTGTTTGAAGTCTTTATACCATTTCCCCACACCTATGAATAAATAATCCCATGCCTGGGTGTATTTTATTTGTGTGCACAGGAAAAAAATACAGCAATGAATCCTAATTTTTCCCTTCATCATCCAGCAAGCTGCAAACACCCAGCAGACAGGAGCAAAAGGATGTGGAGTGGAATAAAATTTACTTCTGAGAAGATTTGGGAAAATCCAGGTGAGAGATCACTGCTGGCACCATTTTTAGAGGCTGCTCCCAAGTGGAATTTTTCTCTCTTGGGGGAGTTGATTAAACTTGTAAGAAAGTTACTGAAATTTTCCTTTCAGAGACATTCAGAAGAAGAAGCAGCAAAAAGCTTCTCAAGAAGAGCAAAGTGAACCTGGCAAAAGTCTCTGCAAGAAAAATAGGAACCCTGTGGTCTCAATATTATATAAAAAAGAGGAAAAGAAGCAGGGAACACTTTTCCTCCTGGTTCTGGTGATCAAAGAGGATTAGAAGTGGTGAGCTATTTAAGAACCACTGAGTGCTCTCTGTAATGGTGCTCCTTTTGCCCAAGGCCAAACACCGAAAATTAAAGTCCAACTTTCAAGGCCTTGAAGGAGAAAAGACTGAGGAAGAAATTGGTGGACAAAATTAAATTCCAAGTGCCCTTCTGAGCAAGCTGGGCCAGGGAAAGTGTTGGGGTGAGGTGAGCTTGAGTCCCTTCCAACCCAAACCAGCCTGGCGTCCTCAGATTCCAGTATGCTGTGATCTCTCCTAAATGCCAGATTTCAGAAATAAAACAAATATTTAATTACCCAGCTTTGTTAACACATCCTCCAGCCCCTGCTCTGCCCAATAATGCAGTGACTGAGCCATTCCCAGTGAGGAGGCTCTGCTGCAGCCCCTGGGGACCCTTCCCCCAGATTTAATGGGTGCCTGGTGTCACCTCCTGTCTCATCACTTTGGTCCTGGCTCACACAAGCCCAGCACAGGTAAGAACCAGAGTGCATTAAAACAGAGCGGGGGGAAAAAAAAAATAGATTCTGAGCTGTCTGGGGGACAGATTAAATTTAGTCCAAGAGCCAAGCAAGGGAGAAAAACTGTAACAGTTGGGCTGCTGATGTCTCTGCTTAATCTCTCTGGTGCTGACCATTTCTGTCTCATTCTTCCTGGAGGCATTGTTGGGGAAAGAACGAGTGACAACATTCATAGAAGGCTGAGGGGGAGGATGAGGGAAGCACCAAATGTTGATTTACTGGGGGTGGGAGAGGCAGTCCTAACATCAGCACTGATTTCAAACTGAGAGAGAGTCGGTTTAGATTGGATAGTGGGAAGAAATTCCTCCTTTATGAGGGAGGGGTGGCTCTGGAATGGAATTCTCAGAGAAGCTGTGGCTGCCCCTGGATCCCTGGAATGTCCCAGGCCACGCTGGACAGGGCTTGGAGCAACCTGGGATAAGAGAAAGTGTCCCTGCCATGGCAGGGTTGGGACAAAATGAGCTTAAAGGTCCCTTCCAATCCAAACCATCCTGAAATCCTAATTTATGAGCATGTCCTGGTGCTTCACATGTCACAGGACACAGTCCCAGGTCCCACCACCTCTCAGACCAAGGCATCTATTAAAAAAATGTCCTAAATGTGTAGCAGAGACTGGCTTGAAATGTAGAAGTCATCAAGGGCATGTTGCTACTGTTTCCAGTCCAGGAAGCCAGGTCATTTTGGGTTCCCATAAATAGAAAGTGGCAAGCCAGGGGAAAAAAAAAAAAAAAACGCTCAGATTCTTGTTGCAAAATTTTTCTCCTCCCGTTCCTGACTTAATGCCAATGTAACCAAAAGATTGACCTACAAGAGCTCAGATTTCCTTCCCGTTTCTTCCCTCCCACGTCCAAGTTTGAAACCTTTAGCTGTGTTATCTGCAAACCCTGCCGGAGCTCCCTACGAGGGAGCTGAACACCCTGGGGTGAGTCAGCACTGCCAGGCTGAGCCAACCCTGTCCCAAACCCAGCAGAGGTTACAGCAGCACAGCCAGGGCTTTCCTGAGGAACCAGGGGATACCAGCACAGCCAGGGCTTCCCTAAGGAACCAGGTGATACCAGCACAGCCAGGGCTTTCCAAAGGAACCAGGGGATACCAGCACAGCCAGGGCTTTCCTGAGGAACCAGGGGATACCAGCACAGCCAGGGCTTTCCAGACAGCTTTCCTAAGGAACCAGGTGATACCAGCACAGCCAGAGCTTTCCAGACAGCTTTCCTAAGGAACCAGGTGATACCAGCACATCCAGGGCCTTCCTGAGGAACCAGGTGATACCAGCACAGTCAGGGCTTTCCAAAGGAACCAGGTGATACCAGCACAGCCAGGGCTTTCCTGAGGAACCAGGGGATACCAGCACAGCCAGGGCTTTCCAGACAGCTTCTCTAAGGAACCAGGGCTGCTGGGGGCACAGCAGGTACCAGTTGTGCCTCTGCTCTCCCACCCCACCAAGGAGGTTTTTGGACCTTTGGCCACTTTCAACCCTATTTAAGGAAAGGAGAGAAATCTCCATGTCCTCAGGGAGGGAAAGCAGGGATTCCCAAAGCACAGCTCCCTGCTGATCCTTAACATTGGTCTCTGGGTAATTGACAGGTGAGGTGGCATTGCTGAAGGCAAACAGAATAAGATATGAACGTGATACCTGATTTAACTTTATGCTTTTTTGGGGGGGTATCTTTTGATTTAGGGCACATTCTTTTTCATTCTCAATTTCCAAGCAAATCTTCTAGCACAATCCTTTGTGTTGTTTCCTAAATTTGTTCTGGGACCAAGCCAATATAAGGCACTAAATTGTTTTGTTTGCATCCAACTCTGCAAATTTGAATCTCTTTTGATTCTCTCAAAAATTCTCTTCTACATTCCTCCTTAAGAGTAGGAAGTTGAGGGCTATTTTCTTATTCTGCAACTAAAAAATCAGTGGTTTTGTGCTTTGTTTGGGATTCTAAATCATAACATGATGTACACCACACCTGTGCCAGTAGAGCTCTACGATAATCTGGGCATCAGATTCAGGTTTGGGGTGCTGAGATTCTTAAATCTCATCTGGAATTGTTTTTTACTCAATTTGTTTCAGAGCAAGTCACAAGTTTGAACTTATCCTGGAAAGGACCAAAATGATTCAAGAGGTCCTTGTTTGGTTTCTCTCTGAAAGAGAGTGGATTTAGGTTGGATATTAGGAAGGAATTTCTGGCTGGGAGGGTGGGGATTTCCTAGAGAAGCTGGATCCTGGATCCCTGGAAGTGCCCAAGGCCAGGCTGGATGAGGCTCGGAGCAGCCTGGGACAGTGGGAGGTGTCCCTGGTGGCACTGGATGAGCTTTGAGGTCCCTTCCAACCCAAACCCTTCCAGGATTCAGTGGTTCAGTGACTCTTTGATCCACTCAAACCCCACACCACCTCATACAGAGCATTTACAGGACACCAATCCTCCAGCAAAGGCTCCAGGGTGACCCTGCTGTGCTCCCAGACACATCCTGGAGGAAAGGCTTCACCTGGAAACGCACTCTTGAGGGCCCTGACCATGTCTGAGCTCCCAAATTGAGATCCCAAATCGAGAACCCAAATTGAGAACCCAAACCCAGAACCCAAATCAAGATCCCAAACCCTCATGATGCTGGGAGAGCTCGTTTACCCTGATACCACAAAGCCTCCTCATTTAACCCTGGACAAAGCAGAATCCTGGAGTGTTTCCCAGTCAGAATGATCTCTGGAATCACACCCAGCTCGTTAGCAGGGGCAGAGCCCACCCTGGCAGCTCAGAGCTGAGGTAGTTCTGATTTCTGATTCCTTCCCACAGCCCGGGGAGAGATCTGATTTTATCATTAACTGTTAGTGGCCAGCCCACACTGCATCTGATCCAGCACAGCCCTTTATTATTCCTATTAGAGCCAGCACAACAAGCTGAGGTGACAGACAAGGACTGGAAAAAATAGCTAAAAGGTATCAAAAAAACATACATATGCTCCAAGCTGCTGAAAGAACATGTTATGGGCAGGCAGATATTTTTAGGCTGCCATAAACCGACAGGTGCCTACATTATGCTACAAGTCTTTAATCTATAAAATTGGATTTACAGGCAGTGCTTCCAGAAGAATGAACGTGCCTAACAGCCACAAAGACCCACATTCTCTGAGTGTTTCACTGGCACACATTTAGGGCCCCCTCAGAACTGTAAAGAAATGTGCACGTGCTCTTTTTTACATTTTCTCCAGGTTTTAATGGCCCCGGAGTGGAATGAGTGGGAGTGGGGGGGTGTTGGATTTTTTTTTTTTTTTATTATTGTTTTGGGTTGAGCATTCACTTCATCAAAGCTGTAACAGCAGGTAACTTTTTCCTTGGAAAGCTGGCCTGGAATCAGGCTCTTGAAACAGCAAACAGTTTACTATTAACAGAATTTACCACTAATGACTCCAGCACGGGTTAAAGCCAAGCATTCCCAATGCTGCCCCAGCCAGTGCATCTGTTTTGACTGCAAAAACAAAAACTCACCAGCTGTACAGAAAGGATTTTTGCTCCAGTCTGCAAACAGAGCAGCTTATTTCACCACAAATGCTGTCAAGTCTTTTGTCTGGCGGGCAGAAATCCGTCCCTGGTCGGATCTCTTCACCACTAACAAAGACATTGGGGAGGTTTGACTTATTACAGATAATATTTTGTTGTATTAAATTACTTTAAATAATTATGGAGTTCGTACAACCCCGAACACTCAATGATTGCATCTGGATGAGCCTCAAAACCAAGCCTGGAGTGGAACTCAGGGTTTCATACCCAGCTCCCTCTGTATTCCAGACTCCTTTATCATATGGATTTCTTTTTCCACATGTGCATAAATATCCATAAATATCCAACCTCCTTCACACACTCTTTCAACAGAGTGCTGAGCCTGGTTACTGCCTGGTCATGTATTTGTAAATATTTCAAAGCCCAAAGAAGAGATTCCTTGTACTGACTGCAGAACAAGAGTTCCTACAAGGGCTGAACACCTCTGACAAACCTACGGAATCCTCATGGGATTTTATTCACCTGGCTGCACCAATTCAGCTCATTGATTTATTTCACAGTCCCAAAGAGTTTCTCCCAGTTAAAATTAACTCACAGCCTCTCAATTCCAAGTGATGCTTCAGCACATGAGATGTGCTCCAGGAAAACACCTTCCCTTCCCTTCCCTTCCCTTCCCTTCCCTTCCCTTCCCTTCCCTTCCCTTCCCTTCCCTTCCCTTCCCTTCCCTTCCCTTCCCTTCCCTTCCCTTCCCTTCCCTTCCCTTCCCTTCCCTTCCCTTCCCTTCCTTTCCCTTCCCTGTCCCTGTCCCTGTCCCTGTCCCTGCAGGCACTGGGAGGGCAGAGGGTCACACCTCCAGCTGCCCACGGTGATCTCTGAGGATCCTGAGAGATCCTGAATTGGCCATTTCTCCTGTTTCCCTTGGATCAGCACATTCCATCATTCTTATTTTCTGTAGTCACCACTTTTTGTCCTTTATCAATTTGATTTCGGTTGTAACCGAGGCCGTTTTTATGGCCTCACAAGTTACTGGAAGTGAGAAAATTGTTATATTTAAAGCAGGATATGAACCATTTCTTTTATACCTTCAGCAGTGGAACTTGATTTCCCATTAATAACATCTAGATTTAATGTCTTACTGGTAACCCTGCTTCAAAATAGGGAAGCTGAGTCACTGCAACGTTGAATAGCTTGCCTGGATAAATTCATCAAATTAGGTTCCCAGCCCAGATTCCAACCATTGCAATGCCCTGTCCTCCAAATCTTTCTCCAGGAAAATTCTCTCACTGCTATTGATTATGAAACTCTGCAGGTCCTGCTACTCCAATGCCAATGGGGAACAAAAGAAGAAATTACAATTCTACAATAAATTTGACAAACTTCTCCATGGAATCTGTGTCTCCTGTCTGACCTTACTATCCCTGAACTTGAAGGACAGCAGGACTTAGTAATTAAAAAAATAAATATTTAACCTCTGAAATAATTCCTGCAAAAGCATCCATTTTTTCTGTCCTTTTGGGAACTGCACTTATCCTCCCTGAGGAGCTGAGCAATAAATATCAATTGTGCAATTTTAAGCAGTGAAAAGAAAATTTTGGTTTGGTTTTAGTAGGAGACTGGATTTGCTATTACTACAAGAGCAAATCATTGAGACAAATCAGTTCCTTATTCCATAGCTGTGGGATGAAGGGGATGAATCCTTCAGCAGATTCATCTGAACACTGAAAAGAGTGAAAATAAAAGACCACAGAGCCAAGGAGGTCTCAAATCTCAGTGACAGAAAAAGGTTCCAGAGAGAGCAGTGAGAACCAATATCCCCATAAAGGGTGTCCAGCTCACTTTTAAAAACCTAAAGGACAACAAATGGCAAAGAGGGAAAGGAATTCCTGAAATCAAAGAAGTTTCTGCCTGTGTGGCTCCTCCCTGGAGCACAGGGCAGAATTCCCAATGCCAGGACAGGGCACTCAGAGTGGAGTCAGAGGTCAGCGCCAAGGAGGAGCAGGAATTCACTCCAGGAATGGTGATGCCAGCCCCAAACAGGAGATGGAAAGGATCCAGGGAACCTGTGAGCTCTGCAGCAGCTCAGGAACAAACATTCCACTCGGGAATTCCCGAGGAGAGCAGCGTGGGACAGGCAGGGAATCTCTGTGCAGAGGCAAAGCTGGGATGGGATAGGGAATTCAGGATGGAAGCTGCAAGGAGCAGGTCCTGCCCTGCTCGTTCCTCCAGCTGTTCCACCCAGCCCTGAGCATTTGCATCCATCAGAAATCTGGATTTTGCACCCCCTTTGGAGGCTGGGAGCATCCACACTCCCTTTCCCCACTGGCTGAGATGCCTTGAGCACAGAGAGCCCCTGCCTGGTGAGGAAACAACGATCTCAGTGGAATTCCTGCTCCCTGGAACACAAACCTGACCTGGTTTTGAACCTGCCATGCTCGGATGCTCCCTCTGCACCAGTGCCAGGCTGGCAGAACCGGTTTGGGACGTCCAGTAATTTCCACCTTCTGCTTTTGGAATTTTTTATGCCCACAAGAGAAAGGTTGAAGAGCTCTCCTGTGAGCAGGGAACAGCTGATCCTCAGCTCATGAAACCACAGCTCCAGATTCCTTCACACAATGAAAATTCCAGCTCCCTCAGCCTCATTTCTCTCCTGTGCAATAATTTCACAGCTGCCTTAGCAATTGTTTTCTTCTGGAATTTCTGCATCAACAACTATAAATCCCTTTTTTTGCTTGAAATACCTGGATATTTCTGAAATATTTCTTCCTTCCCCACAGTTCAAAGTGGAAAAATCTGACATTTTAGAGCCTGCAAGCACTTGTCCGTGGCTGGCCCAAGGTGCAGGAGCCACCCCGGGTGGTTTGGAGAGAATGAGCTCAAGTAAATCATAGAATCATGGAATCACAGGAGGGACTGGGTTGGAAGGGACCTTAAAGCTCATCCAGTTCCATGGGTTCCACTGTCCCAGGGTGCTCCAAGCTCTGCCCAGCCTGGCCTTGGACATTTCCAGGGATCCACGGCAGCCACAGCTTCTCTGGACACCTCTGCCAGGGCCTCCCCACTTGCACAGCCAAGAATTTTTCCATAAGAAATGATCTCCTCTGCAACAGAATTCAGGTGGAGAATGAGATCTGAGCCCTGATTTGTGGAGCTGGAAAACAGAACAGGAAGGAACCAAACTGGTCTGGGAAGTCCAGAGCTGCTGCTGCCACCACAGCCATTAAAGCTGGGAACTCACAGGCTGCCACCAGCTTTCCCTGTAACATTCTCATCTGTTAATCCCTGCCAGTTACTTCCTCTTCCCTCTTCTTTATTCTGTGTGTTGCTGTTTGTTCTCCTGCCAATGATTTCCATGTTTTCCTGATGTGGGTTGCTTCTCCAGCAGATATCTTGATGTCTGTGGAGCCACAAGGTTTTGCTATCCCAGATGAACCTTTCAGATAATTCCCTGTTTTCAGGAGTATCCCCCACTCCCAAATGCAATCTGTGTGCATCAGGCTAACTCTGGGAGATTATTCCTATTGATGTGGTGTTTATATCCATGTGCATGTGCACATCTATCCCAAATAAATCCGTGTCCTGTTTGCAGGAGGTGAGTGCAACCAGATTCATGGAAATATAGGGATATATAGAGGGAAGGGCTCTGTTTTTCAGGGATAATGAAGTTTTCTTCCTTACCCCTCAGAATTCCATGAGGCTGTGTGGCAACACAAGCTTTTTGTGTTAAGAAAAACCATTTTTGTATTTTTAGAAGACCGGCCTTCAATAGTGCATTATCTCCATTGCAACGATTTTCTAACCAGAAAACCTTTTCTGAGTCATAATAAAACACATTTATGCAGCACTGGGAGCAAATTGGCCCGAAATTCCCCGAACAATGAACACCAATCTCGCATTTAAGGAGGGGAGAGGACCTGCTAACAAGTTCCATCCTGCTCAAGAGCAAACTGAATATAAAACTCATGTCTTCGCAATTTCAGGGGAAGTGTTGCCCTTCTGCAGGGCTGAGAGCTTCACACTGCGCTGAGAATAAACTTGCAGACAGCAATGACAGCTGTGGGAAGGATGCCACGGAGGAAAAATGTTCCAACCTTCCTCACAGCTGACAACAGGAGCAGTCACCCCCCCAGAGCATCGCCCTGCTCAGGTACGGGGCCGAGGAGGTGAGCAAAACAAAGCCAAGGTTTCTCAAGAGAAGCCAAAGGAAAGGCTTAAAAATCAGATTGAACTGAGAAATTACTAAATTCTACCTCGAGGGGATTTGCTGAATCCACAGCAGGCTTGTATCTTGCCGAGGGGAAAATTGGGGAGATTCAAAGTGATCTCAAAGAATGGTGGAAAAAATCAAGAGGGAGGGAATAAATGTATTTCAGGCATCTCCTGTTCCCATCATTGATAAATGGCAAATATCTGCACTGAGTCATGGCCATTGGAACTAAAAATATATAAATTAGCTTCTGGGATCTATAATTGTTGGTGCCCCTTCCCTGGAAATGTTCCAGGCCAGGCTGGAGGGGGTTTGGAGCAGCCTGGTTTAGTGGAAGGTGTCCCTGCCCATGGGAAGGATGGAATGGGATGAGCTTTAGGCTTTAAGTTCCATCCCAAATCATTCTGGGGTTCTGTGATAAACTTTTTATTAATTTCCTTAAAATCATATTACAGATACAGCCCCTGGGATTCCTCCTCACCATCCAGCCTGGGAATTGCTGGTTTTTAATAAGATCAGAGGCAGAAAGGGAAGAAGCCCCAGTTTGGCATTCCTGGTTTGTGCACCATTATTTGGATGGAAGTGCTTGGAGTCGCAGCCAGGCACAGAAGCAGGAAAACACCCCAGAGGGTGAGGCAGGAAGCTGTGGCCTGATGCAGGAGAAAGTTCCTTGTCAAAACCTGAGTCTTTGCAGATTCCCAGATAAAAGCACTGAAATCCAAGCCCCCATCCATGAGGAGTTCCCTATGGTGGGAAGCACAGCAATGGCTTTTGGAGGGAGAACTTTCCCCTCTCTCCTGGCTCTGGGATCTCCTGGACTCCTGCAGGATCCCATCCCATTCCATGGGAAGCAATATAAGCAGAAAAGGAGCTGGTTTATCCCAGATCCCACCCAGATCCCTCTGCCTCGTCCAAGGACAGAACAGCGTTTGCACACAGAGCAAGGAATTCATTCTCCCATCCTGGATCCTGCAAGATTCCTGCAGGATCCCATCCCATTCCATGGGAAGCAATCCAAGCAGAAAAGGAGCTGGTTTATCCCAGATCCCACCCAGATCCCTCTGCCTCATCCAAGGGCAGACCAGCATTTGCACACAGAGCAAGGAATTCATTCTCCCATCCTGGATCCTGCAAGATTCCTGCAGGATCCCATCCCATTCCATGGGAAGCAATCCAAGCAGAAAAGGAGCTGGTTTATCCCAGATCCCTCTGCCTCATCCAAGGGCAGAACACAGAGCAAGGAATTGGTTCTCCCATCCTGGATCCATCCTCTGCAGCCCTTCCAAGCCTGGAGGCTGCTCCAGAGGCTCATTTAGGATTGGGGATAAACATCCCAGGCTTTACAGAACCACACCAGTGCAGGTTTGATGGTGCCCTGTGTGCCTTTGTTTACTTTTCAGGGGTGATGTCAACTTCCCTGGCACTTTCCCTTCCCTCAGAGCGTGGTGGGTGAAGGAATGGCTGGAATGTGTTTGGTGGAGCAGAGGGTTTTTTTCTGCTCTGCAATCACTTGCTGCTTCCTGTCAGACTGCAGGGAGAAAAAAAAATCAACAACAACAAAAAAAAGTCTTCTTTTAATATCCCCCGTTCAAAATCTAGCTCAGGCTCCATTTTCTTGGGATAAAAGAATGTTTTATTAATGGGAATTATGCAAATAAAAATACTCCTAATTCATTTCTCCCATTAATTTCCTCCTTTCTCTACTCCAGCATGTAGGTCTCCATATCTCCCCCCATTATCTATTCCTGGGTGCCTGTTTTGCAGAACAAAGCCATGGAAATTGTGGAGCCAGTTCATCCAATCCCGGCACTGTCACGTGAAGAGGCAGCAGCAGAGCCAGCAGAACGGGATCCACAAGGAATAACCTCAGGATGAGGGAGTTTCCCAGCTGTCACTGAGCCAATGGAGCAGCTCTGCAAAGCTTCTCCCTTGTAACCAGGGCAAGAAGATATTCCTGCTCTCTCCAGAGGTAGGAATGAACCCTTCTGGCTTCCACAGCCCAGCACCCTCTGCCTGAAGGAGATCCAAAACCCAATGGAATCATGGAATGGTTTGGCCTGGAAAGGACCTTCAGAGGTCCAACTCCACTTTCCAGCTTGGAGACATCACTTCTCCTTAGTGGATAAGCAGAACAAGCCCAGCCTGGGCTCTGTCAGTGCCACCAAAAAATCAGTCAAAGTTGGGATTATTGTTCCTCAAAAAGAATGGGATCCACAAGGAATAACCTCAGGATGAAGAAGTTTCCCAGGTGTCACAAGCCAATGGAGCAGCTCTGCAAAGCTTCTCTCTTGTAACCAGGGCATATTCCTGGTATATAGGAATATTCCAGAAGATATTCCTGCTCTTTCCAGAGGCAGGAATGAACCCTTCTGGCTTCCACAGCCCAGCAGCCTGAAGGAGATCCAAAACCCAATGGAATCATGGAATGGTTTAGCTTGGGAAGGACCTTCAGAGGTCCAACTCCACTTTCCAGCTTGGAGGCATCTCTTCTCCTTAGTGGATAACCAGAACCAACCCAGCCTGGCCTCTGTGGGTGCCACCAAAAAATCAGAATGTTTCAAAGCTGGGATTGTTGTTCCTCAAAAAGAATGGGATCCACAAGGAATAACCTCAGGATGAGGGAGTTTCCCAGCTGTCCCTGAGCCAATGGAGCAGCTCTGCAAAGCTTCTCCCTTGTAACCAGGGCAAGAAGATATTCCTGCTCTTTCCAGAGGCAGGGATGAACCCTTCTGGCTTCCACAGCCCAGCAGCCTGAAGGAGATCCAAAACCCAATGGAATCATGGAATGGTTTAGCTTGGGAAGGACCTTCAGAGGTCCAACTCCCATTTCCAGCTTAGAGACATCTCCTTAGTGGATAAGCAGAATAAACCCAGCCTGGGCTCTGTGGGTGCCACCAAAAAATCAGAATGTGTCAAAGTTGGGATTGTTGTTCCTCAAAAAGAATGGGATCCACAAGGAATAACCTCAGGATGAGGGAGTTTCCCAGCTGTCCCTGAGCCAATGGAGCAGCTCTGCAAAACTTCTCCCTCGTAACCAGGGCAAGAAGATATTCCTGCTCTTTCTGGAGGCAGGGACGAACCCTTCTGGCTTCCACAGCCCAGCAGCCTGAAGGAGATCCAAAACCCAATGGAATCATGGAATGGTTTGGCCTGGAAAGGACCTTCAGAGGTCCAACTCCCATTTTCAGCTTGGAGACATCACTTCTCCTTAGTCGATAAGCAGAGCAAGCCCAGCCTGGGCTCTGTGGGTGCTACCAAAATCCTCACAAAAAATCAGAATGTGTCAAAGTTGGGATTGTTGTTCCTCAAAAAGAAGGAGCATATTTTGTAGGGTAAAAAACCATTCTGTTCTGCTACAATGAATACAAGATATTTTTTTCATTGTGGTAGCAGTTAGATCTTTGTATCTGGTACAACCCAAGAGCAGCTGCCCTCAGCTGTTTAACTTTAAACCCCAGTTTCTCATTGCAAGATTCCCAGTTGCTCCATATCCAGCGTTTTCCTCCCTTAGCTGACATCTGAAATTCAGACCCTGGTTTACAAGGCTCCAGTAGGCATTTTTAGATGTATTCCTTAAATGTCATTTACAGAGGTTACTGCCTTGGAATATCTAAAAGCAACTGCAGCTGTATCTCCCTAAAAAAAGAAAACGAGTTCCATTTATATTGTATTCACGACACCAGAACCAAAAGCATCCATGGATTCCAGATTATTGAAGGATGTGCCTATTTTTGCTCCCAGTATAATTGTGAGGAAAATAACCACCTCCCCCCACCAAAAAAAAAAGAAAAAAAAAAAGTAATGACATATTTCATTATAAGCAGTAGGGTTTTAAACCTCCATCCTATTTCTTGGTGATATTTCAGCAGGATTTTTCAAAACACAAAGACGTTGGAGAATTGTGAATGATGGAGGTTGGAAGAGACCTCCAAGATCATCCAGTCTAAGCTGTGACCAATCCCCAACTTATCCCCAGCCCAGAGCCCTGAGTGCCACCTCCAGGCATTCCTTGGACACCTCCAGGAATCCATCACAGAGTTTTTACATCCACTCGCTGTGCCTTTGCCTTTATAAATTGGGATCATTTTGTAAAAATAATTTCAAAAATTAATTTCCAAACTCCAATTTAAATCTTAACAAGTTGGGCACTCAGTTTCCCTCTAATTCAAGGTAAAGACAAAATAATTCTAATCCTACAGCCACCACTTGGGACCTAGATCCACATTTCTCTCTTCTAGCCTTGATGGAAGCTCATCTATTTCAAACCAAGGTGGTCTAAAATATTGAATTTTTCTATTTTTTCTACATTCCACAATGATCTGTGGCGATTTTACTGTTTGGATTCTAAGGCTGACTTCAGCAATACTTAATCTGTTTTATTCATTTTTGCCATGATTATGCTTCAAAAAAAGACCATTTATAGACAGAAAATCAATTTTTCCCAAGATCAGGTGTGATTTCCACATCCAAGGATTTTTCTCACATGTCCACTCAAGCATTGAAACATAATTTTAAACCCAGCACCATACCCAGCTGCCATGGTGGTAACAACCACAGCGTTTGGCCTAGAAAAGCAGGAAAAATGGGAAATTTCCCAACTAAAAAAGACAGAAAGTTCATGGGAGAGGAACGGAACAAAAGCATTTCCAGTGAGTTGCCAAGGCTCTAGAAGCATCCAGAGATACAGAGAAAAGGAATGGGAATATTGAAGCTCTGCTGGGATGAGGGAGAGGATTCCAGGATGTTTGGGATGGTCCCAAGGGCAGAGCCTGGCCTTGCCATGGGTTGTGGCTTTGGGATGTGTGGTGGATGTTCCTGTTACACATCCTGGAGGAATGCACTCCTCATTAGTGCTGAATGAACGAGCTCTAATTGCAGCTCATTCTGAGACGAGGCAGGAGCTAAGGTCTGATCTCACTGAGAATTTTACTGCAGATGGAGAACGGGAAGTAAGGAAAGGAGTAGAAGAACAGCAGAATTAGGGATTAACAAACTACCCAACATTGCACCTGCAACAGAATCACAGAATCACAGGATCATTAGGTTGGAAGAGACCTCCAGGATCATCAAGTCCAACCCTAACCTCAACTAAACCACAACACCAAGTACACCATGCCAAGGTCTTGGCATCTCCTCAGCATCAGGGGACAATCCAGGTTGGGAGGAGAATTCCAGTCCAACCTTCCTCTCCAAAATCCACCTCAACTTCCTCAGAGCTAAAACCAGTCAGGCCCCGAAAACCTCCGAGGCACCACACAACATTTCTGAGCACCTCCTTCTCCAGCTTCGGCTGTCTAATGAGGCAAAAGGATATTTTTAAATGCCCATGACACCATTAGCCAAGTTTAGCATGGCTTTGGGTAAATAAACAGAGCCAAGCAGATCATTTGCTGTTCAAAGGAGTTAATAGACAGATCCCCGAACGCACGGGAACACCACCTACGGATCCGTGCGACATATGGAACTTGTTGGGAGAGGAGATGCATCTCCATCCTCCACAACAACAGTCAATAACAGCTATAAATACACGGATTTGGCACATATTTGGGCTTTGCTTTTTTGTCATCGGGGAGGTGGGAGAGCCCAAACAAGTGTGGCTGCAGCGGGGAAGTCGCTGCCGCCGGAGCGTGCCGGGATTTCGAGGCGCGGCGATGCAGATTTGTTCACACAGCCCCACACCCCCGAGCCTGCACAGATTTCTGGCTGCTGTCCGTGACCCCAGCTCGGATAATCTTTATTTTAGTGCTGCAAACCAAGCTTGGGAGGCTTTTTCATGCTGACTGTGCTGAAAATCCAGCTCCAGGCTGCTCACAAACACCTTGTAATCGCTGTAAAATCCCCCCTACTCTTCCATAAAGACAACGACCAACAAACTCAGCGTTGTGTGAGAAACAAAAGGCACAAATTTCTCTGCTGGACATTGAAATAGTAGAATAATGATGGCAATAAACTGTCAGGAACTACAAGCCAGATAAATATAGAGGCTTTTATTTCCCTCTTGCAGCTCCAGCTCCCATCCCAAGCAGGTGGCAGCTCCTGCTCACAGCTCTTTGCACACATGAGCAGCCACTCAAAGGTGCAGCTCCCCGTGGAATTCTCTTTACTCTGGCCTTTAATGTCCTTTTTGTACCTGCACTCACCCCCTCTGCACACTTAACAACCTCATTCCTTCTATTTATATTTTAATAGATTTATATTTATATTTTATTTTATATATTTTTTTATTTATATCTATATTTTTAATAGATATTTATATTTTAATAGATTTTCTCCTGTAGTTCCAGAGAGCGGGACCCACACTCTGTTTATTAAAAGGAGGGTTTGCAAACAATTATTTTTGCTGTAAATAATGAGAAAAAGGGGGGAATCAGGTAGGTTTGGTGGGAATATTTTTGGCAACGCTTCTGCAGCCATCACATTCCACAGCACACAGCTCTTACACCAACCTAGCCCGAAAGTCCTACAGGGTATTTCCCTCCCTAAATCCAATTAGTATTAATTGGAGCCACATCCACGTTTTGAAAGAGAAATGCACGCTAAGAAGTGACTGCTCAGAGTGGGATTAGTTACCTATACCAAGCACCAAAAGGTGATAAACACGAGGCAGAATTCCACGCTGAGATTATTCCCTGCTCAATTCCCTCTGCTCCAGGATGAGAGCCATCACAAGTTGCTCTTGCCCTTGAAACGATCTCTTTACGGAAAAAAAAAAAACTTTCCTCAGTCATCATCAGATTTTCTTGTCATTTCTCTAATCAGCAAATGCTGCTGGAAAACTAATTTGGGGGAAAATACATATATATATCCACAGACATTAAAATCCACCTGCTGACTATATATAGATATACTTAACATTTCAAAGTAAATGATACAGTCACACAGAAGAATCTCTTCATGGCTTTCAGACCCTTTTTGCTAATAAATCACTAATTCCGAAACTTTATTCATGAAAAACAGAAGGGGAGAGCAAATGAGTCTGGTTTATTTTGGGAAATGTAAAGGGGAGGATGTAACAATGGCTCTGGGATGCCTCCATGTCTTTCCAGAAGGATTTATTTCAGGATTTGTTGGAAAACATACCAGAACAGGGTTTTGTGGCAGTGTTTGGACTGAACTAATATTAATAATATTAGTTAATATTAGATAATTAATTATAATATTAATTATAGTAATATTAATTTGGGAATTTTTAAAGTTAATTGTTGTTAGAAAACTCTTCGTAGGCCAGGCAAACCAGGCATCCAAAACATTGGCTGCTTATTTTTAAACACTGAGAGGACAAAATAATATGAAAAAAAATTAAAATATTTACATTGATGTCCCTTCTTAAAACAAAATTCAAAAATTAGTCCGGGGACCTTAAGCAAAGCTAAAATTTAAAAGAAATAACAGAAACTGGGAGTGGGACATAACATCAGTTAATTGTGATTGTATTTTATACATATGTATATAAAAGATATGATAAAGATGGAGAACAGAAAATTTTTTACAAACTATATAACAAGAACAGAAAATATTTGGGGAAAAAAAATGGAATAATAAATTCTAACTATAACACACTGGTGGGAAATTCCTGAGCAGCAGAAAGCTAAACATGGCAAATACAGATTTTTAAGGAATTTCTTGCTCAGCCTTCACAGAGAAAACCTAAAAAGGCCCTAAATGTAAGTGCTGAATGCAGCATCACCCTGAGATTGTCAGGGACTGCAATAAATAGATTTTCACACCTGTTTTGAACCCCACATCCAAAGGTTCTGCAGCAATAATGAAACCCTGTAAAATTCCCCTTCCTTCCAAGTGGTGCCACAAGCATAAGGGAGAGAAAGAATTCTGGGAGGAAGCATTACAGCATTTTTATTTCTCATGAGGAAGAGGAAAACTGACTCCAAACTCATTTAAACTGAATTTTTCAAGGCACAGGACTCTTCCCAAAACTTTTTGTCCAGGCAGAATCAGTAATTCCTCCTAGCAAAGAATTACTCAACCAGAAATCCTTTCTCAATATTTAAGGGGAGGTAGGAACAGAGACAGACAATTATTTTTTTAAACTAAAACATGCTCCTAAACACAGGGAATGTTTCAGATCCAGATTTTATAGCAGAGTTAAACTAAAAATTCTGGAAGTTTATCATGGAAATGCTGACAGACCCTAAAATACAGCGACACCAGTGTGTGCCACTAGAATAAAGTGGCATTTAGGACTTTTTTTTTTTTTTTTTTTTTGCTAGACTTTGATTCCTGCAAAGGTCACATTTGAATAAAACTATCAGTAAACCTCATTAAAAGTAGCAGCTCTGCCAGAAAGGCCCCTTTTTATTATTTTTTTTTTCTTTCTTAGCCTAACTTGCATCGTTTTAAAGAAAAAAATTGGTTTTTCTCTGGTTTTTTTTTTTTCTCCTGCTTCTCTATGGATGGGAGATCCCTAAAGACCAGGAGAGGATGCAGGATTTCCCTGGAGCTGAATTCCCAGAGGATGGAGCCAGGCAAACCCTCTTGGCTCTGTCCCAAGCCTCTTTTCTCCCTGATTAGATCCCCATGGGGTGCTTAGGGAGCTTAAACACCACACGGGATTTTCCAGCCAAAGGAAGGAGCACCAGGGGTCCCACAACCAAAATTCACCATCAGCACTATAAAAAAAGCAAATTTCAGAGCATGCCTCCCTCTTTTTGCTTTGCTGCCTTTCCACCAGAATCTGGTCATTTATCATGGAAAAATGATTAAGAATTTGTTTTAACCTTTAGGAGGATTGGAATTTCTGCCTAAAATTCCATTTTATGTGCATTCTCAGCTGGAAAATTCAGCAGAATTCAGAATTAAAATTTCAAATTCTGAATTTAGAATATAAATATTTAGAATTCAGAATTCCAAACCCAGGCATTAGGACACCAGCAGGGTTCCTTTTCCCAAGAGTTTCAATACTTTAAGAGATTTAAGACAGAGAGATTTAAATGTGCTGACTGCTGAAATGAACACCTGTTTTAGGATGTCTCACTCCAGGGATAAATCCACAGTCCTCAGCTCCATCAGTATCTAAAGAAGGAGACAAAGAGCAGGGAATGATTCCCAGGAGCTGGTGGGCTGGATGGAATATCCCAGGGCTTCAGAGGAGTTAAAAACCAAAAATAAAATAAAATAAAATAAAATAAAATTAAAATAAAATAATCCCCTCTTGTACTACACAAATTCTGGTGACTGTTTGGCTTCTTCTTCTTCTTCTTCTTTGGATTTTATATCTATACCAGTTTAAAATATCCTATTTTCCTACTGGAAATTATGGAAACTGCAGTGAGGAAAGGCACAAAATGTATCCCCTCACATCACTGCTCCATGTGCCACTTCCACTGTGCAAATCCTTGGCTGTGTGAGGTGTGACGGGCTCAGAAAAGCCTCCCAAGAGGAGAAATCAGGAATCACAAGTCTCAAAGTAAACCCAAAGTCATGGGACGATCCCTTTGATTAATTAAGGAACACATGGAAGCTCTGCCTCCCATATAAGTGGCTGCTGGGGGTTTTGCAGATTTTACATGGTCCTTTTGTCCTTTTCCTGCTGTCCCCAGGCAGGGATTGCTCTGTGCTGGACCCACACAGCAGGGCTGGGCTCTCACCCACTTCCTCTGCCACAGGGAGAGGAGCTGCTTTTTCCATGCTCCTGGAGGGAATGCTGCTGACCAAATCAAAGGGAGAACTTCCTCCTCACCCTCTGCCTCACCCACAGACATGAGAGGTGGAGGCACTGCAGGCTCAGGAGCCTTTGATGGTATCAGAGCAGCCCCAGACAGCTCCAAAGACAGGAGACTCCTGTGGTCACTGGGAAATCAGGATCCCACTGGGTGAGTGTCGTTGTAGGACACGAAAGAAAGATGAAAGACTAAATATTTCAGAAGGCAAAGAGCATAGAAAAAGCTTTATTGTCTAATTCTTACTATCTTTTATAAGGTGTTCCCATACAGACTTAACATGATTGGTGAATAGGAATGACATCTCTCTAATCTCATTGGTTAAACCAGAGAAACAGCAAAACACCACCTGGACAAGATTGTTTTGAGAAAGGGCAGTTGTTTGCTAAGATTGTTTTGAGAAAGAATAGTTTTTTGCCAAGATTGTTTTGAGAAAGGAGAGGTTTTTGCCAAGATTGTTTTAAGAAGAAGCTTCCTTGAGAAGTTTTCCCTTGGGAAAAGTTAGCAGCTGCTAGCACAGTAAAATCTCTCAGACCCAGAAATGTCAGGCTCACAGGTGAGACTCAGACTCTTTAAAATGAGAGTCAGAAATCACCAACAAGCCCCATACGGAAAATTCTCCTCCACTGTGGATTCAGCTGTGAAAAGAGGTGGATGCTCCATCCCTGGCAGTGCCCAGGCCAGGTTGGACAGGGCTTGGAGCAGCCTGGAATGGTGGGAGGTATTCCTGACTGTGGCAGGGGTGGGATGGGATGGGATGGGCTTTAAGGTCCCTCCAACCCAAACCAGTCTGGGATTATGGGATCTTATCTCATTCCATTAGTATTTGGTGGGGTTTTTTTAATCCCTCCACATTTACGTTTAGGTTCAGCACTATTTCTAAATTTCATCTGCAGGATCTGAAAGTCATTTCAAGATGAAGATAATTAACAGTGCTCCCAGAATGTGTATCCTTTGCTTCACATAAACTTTCTGCACGTATTTTTTCCCCTAATATCTCTCTTAAAGGTTCTTTTTCCCAGCTAGGTTCCATCTGCATCAGGCTATTTTTTCTTTAATATTTTTAATTAATCAACACTTGTCCACAAGCTGAGTGCCCTCATTTTGTTATTTCTTGCTTTTCTTTCAATCTGTACCATTTCCTGCTCACTTTCTGCCTCTCCTGTGCTAATTACTGAGAGCTTGGTAATCAACTCTGGGATCAGTTCTGGTCAAGGCAGAGGGAGCAGAGTCAGCATTCCAGACCTGGAGCCATCAATAAGTCTGGGAGAGGAGGCAGCTGACACCAGCTCAGGGCTTTCAGATAAGATGTGCCACGTTGGGATGTGGAGAGATGGAGAAATCCCACAGTGACACATCCCAGGAAGAACCACCAGGACTGTGCTCCGTGGAGTTCCACACGTGCTGTGCCAGGAGAGAGTGCTCCTCCTCACAGGGACACGCTGGAAGAACCAGGGAATTCTGCAATGGTTTGGCTTGGAAAGTGCCTCAAAGATTTTATTGTCCCACCCTCTCCCATGGCAGGGACACCTCCCACTGTTCCAGGCTGATCCATCCAGCCTGGCCTTGGACATTTCCAGGGATCCAGAGGCAGCCACAGCTCCTCTGGGAGTTCCATTCCAGGAATTCCTTCCCTATATCCCATCTAAACCTCCTCTCGTTCAGTTTCCCTCCCTTCCCCATGTCCTGCCCCACCATATTACACAGATACAACACATTTGATTTGGATTTCCCAGTTTTTCCCAACTGCAGATAATCACTGACATTCCATAATCCCTCCCCCTGGCCCAGAGTAAAACTCAGCTATTCCATTAAAAGTGCACATCCTTGTAAATGTTTCCGGATTGCTGCTGCAAGGGAGCTTTTAATAAATCCACTCCCAATAGCTGTGAATGCTAATAGAAATAATCAATTCAGCACTTAACACTTCAATCACAAGACGTATTTTTAGCCTATTACTGATAGCCATGTTATAAAAACAGAAGTCTGTTCTGTTCCATGCTTTTCTGGTGGAAACAGCACCAGAAACAAGCAAAGAATTGAAGATTTTCCCCCTTACTTACTTGCCATATCTCAGACTAAAATAATAACACAGAAGCTCCACTTTGGCTCCACTGTTGTCTGGTGAGTGTTTAGAACATCAGGCTGGCAACAAGGTAAATATTTAGTGATTACTTGGATGCTCTTCAGCAGTGATACCCTCTGAATTTAATTTTTTGGGGTGATATTTGAAATCATTTCAAATCCAGATTGAAGCTTTATTCCATCACATCTCACTATTATTTTTGTTTGTTTTCTTTCTTGGAAACTGATACAAAAAAGCCAGGAGCTTTTGTTTTCTGGAAGTTTCTTCACTTCCTTTTTTCCACACATAAATACATACATGAATACGTCATTTTAATTAGGAGAGCTTAATATTCAGGGCAGCTCAATTGCCTTGTGCAAGGAAATGGCTCTGGCAGCAATCATTGATTCTCTCTGCAGCCCCATCTACATCTGGATTCCAACCATGAATTAATTACAAACACGTGACTTGTTGCACTGGAGTCAGGGAGATCTGGCCAACCCACGGTTTGCCCAAGCAGAGTTCAAGGCAATGTGAGGTGTTCAAGTCTCATGTAAGGATTTAAAATATCTTTGGCAGTCCTGGCAGTGCCTGGAATGGATTCCAACTGATTTGAGGTGTTTTTATGCCAAATTAATGGTCCATGCACAGGTCCAGCTGGGCAAGGCACACGCAGCCCTCAAAGCAGAGTGGAAAGAAGGAAAAACTTTTCAAGAAGGAAAACTTCCTCAGGAAGAAGCAAATTCTGGACTCAGAGCTACAATTCCAATAAAGCCCAGTTGTCCAAGCAAGAAGCCTTTGGATGGAAGGCAATTCACAATTTGGTCTGAAATTTATCACGGGAAAAATGTAAACGATCATGTCTGTTCAAATTTGGCTTTTCAGTACTTGAAGGGGGCTTAAAAAGAGATGGAGAAGGACTTTTTTATGGGCAGACAGTGACAGGACAAGGGGGAATGGATTCAAACTGAGAGGAAGTTTAGCTTGGATATTGGGAAGGAATTTTTGGCTGTGAGGGTGGGGAGGGGCTGCAATGGATTTCCCAGAGAAGCTGTGGGTGCCCCTGGATCCCTGGAGGTGTCCCAGGCCAGGCTGGAGCACCCTGGGACAGTGGGAGGTGCGGAAGGGGTGGATTGGGATGAGCTTTAAGGTCCCTGCAAACCCAAATTTGTCTGTGGCTCCATGAATGCATCAGAAGTCTCATGGCAATAAATTTATCACGTTCCCTTTGCACAACAAACCAAGCACTTCTAAAGCAGGGACACGCTCCACGTGCTCCGGGATTGAGGCCAAAACCCTTTGGAGAAAGGAACACAATCAATTATTCCAGAGATGCTGCCTTCCTCATCTCTGACCCATTCTTATCGATTACTGCAAGTGAACAGCTACAAACAATTGATACTGAGATTTTTAACCGCCAATAAATAAAACTGCAGGGGGAAATAAATTTAAACAGCCTCCAACTAGAAAAGCCACTTTTTTTCTCTTTTTTTTTCCCCTTAAATTTGTGCTGAAGCAATGCCTGAAATAACTCTTAGTGCACCAGAAGCTTGTGAGGCTGAATTACACCCAAGGCATAAATGCATTCCCACTCTCCCTGTGCCTCGTGGCGTCAGGAGTCTGACTCAGAGCCCTTAAGTGCAGCGAGGTCAATGCCAGCGCTCACCAGAACGTTCAGCCACTCTCCCAGACATTTTAATGTATCTATTAAATTTCTGCTTTATTAACCTTAGCTAAAAACCTACAGTAATAACCCCGCATCAATTAAAGCGGTTCCACAATTCCTAGACAAAGTTAAGAAGGAGGAAAGAAGGGAGGAGGGAAAAAAATAAAAAAATAAAAAAGAATGGAATGCATTTGCTTATTTTCCAATCTGTGCATGGAATGACTGAGGAGATTGGGATTGACTCCTTTTACATGGGATTTCCAAGCTTTAGGAATGCAGGGATTCAGGCTGTAAGGTGACATTTACCCTGTCCCACACCCACAAATGCCACTGAGGAAACAGGCCTTCAGATAAAATCCTTTATTTCTGTCACAGCCAGAGTGGCAATAAACCCACGAGGCCCACACACAAATATTCCTGAGCAAACCATGGAGTGAGGGACATTTCCTGTGGGTTAAGCCCTGGAAACTCTCCTAGGCCCATCCTGGCTCCCCTTGGGTTTGCAGGGGGGTTGCATTGTTGCCGTTTTCCCAATCTGGAAATGAAACTGGGGATAATTTCAGTGAGGAGGTAACATAAAAGAGGTTCTTTGAAGGCCTTTGGTGGACATCTTTCCATAAGAAAGAAGGTTGTGGCAGCAAGGCCTGGATAGAAAGGCCAGGTGTCACTACGGGATTTTGGGTGCCAACATCCCTTTAGGTGGTGAAATAAATGAGGGACAGGCACAATCTGGTGACCCCAAAAAGAACCACCTTAATAAGAAGCAAAACAACAATCAGCAAACCCAGCTCAGTACGAGGTGCACCAAAAAATGCCAGGGCCAGGAGGTTACAGTAACTTATATAGGGTAGGATGAGGGCGGAGCCTGAGGGCAGGGAACCAATCAGAAGAGAGGATTAGGAATATGCAAATTATTGCAGCAAAAAGTAACCAATGGTAACAAGGGGAACAGAGAACTTTCTAGTCTAATCTCCATAGGGAGCTCCCATGAGGCCTTGAGGGTGAGATTTCTCTCATCCTGACCAGGGGGTTTTTACCCACAGCCTTAGATCGAGGCTTTTTTTGACCTCAACAAAGGCCTTCAAACAAAGATCCTCTTTTCTATTGCCTCCTTAAAATTAAAATTATCTCGAGTTTTATTTCCAGGTTGAGAAAAAGGCAACAGCACAAGGTATTGATGAGTAGCTCTGATCTGGGCACTGGATTTCATTGGAGTTTTCCCCTTCCCTGTCCCCACACAATGAGGAGCTCCAGCCTAAATCTGGTAGATTTTTTATCCACTGAAGTCATTCCCACTAAAGTCCTAATTCCACACTTTTGCTGCTGGTTGGAGTTAAAGGCCCAGCCCAGGGGGTGAAGCTCTGCCCCATGGCATTCCCAGCTTTTCCCAGAAAAACAGAGCTGCTGGAGGATCTCAACCTGCTTAACCCCCTTTAAAGCACTAAGGAAAACCTTTCACTCAGGACAAAAAGTCAGGAAAATGAACATTTTCTTCTTGTCTTGGGCTGACGAAAATACCATCCCAAATTAAAAAATACCAGGAATGGGGAATTGAGGAGGATCAAACTCCCATTTGACACAAAAGTCTGGGGATGTTTCTTCTCCTCTTCACCTTTTTCCATGGAAATATCACCTTTTGCAATTGCTAAAACAAAATTTGCACCTGAAAACTGTTTAGCAAAGGATTATAAAGAATTTTTCCTGTCAAATTATTTTAATTATCCTTTGAGTATTAGATTTACTCCACAGAACATTGAAAAAAATCACTCTGCTCCTGAATATTTTCTTCCCGGAATCACAGAACCAGAGAATTCTTGAGTAATTTGGGTTGGAAGGGATCTTAAAGCTCAACTCATTCCAACCCCTGCCATGGAGCATATGAAAAGGGATTAAAGGACAAGAGTTTGATACAGATAATATTCTATCCATAAACTTGCAGAGAGGCCCTGAGATGTTGAAATGTTGCCCTTTCCAATATAATTGCAGTTTAATATCTGGGCCATCTGGAATTATTTATTTAGGCATCATAGTTGTTCCTGTTGCTATTTAAAGAACCTCTCTGTAAATTCAGGAAATGCTGTACATATGCAAAGGTCCCCTAAAAATACAAGGAAATCACTTTCCAAGCTCCTGGGAAGCTTTCCTGCTGATTTTCCAGTCCCAGAGGAGCACTGGATTTCTGCTTCACCCAATTCCTTTGCCAACAGTCAATATTCCATTCTCTGTAACTTGTCCAACAATTCCAGTGGGGTTTCATAAGTGATTTCCAAACTGCAAGAGGCAGTTCAAGGAAGATTTGGGTTTACTCAGAATTATTGCAGAACCAAGTCTGAAAAATCAAGAGCTTTTCATTAATTTCACGTAAAGAGGCTACTTCCAAGAATAAACATGAAAAATCAGAAATGTGGTAGGTGGTGTTAACTCTGGGGACCTCTTTCAGCTCTGAAAGGGACTTTATGGATCATCTAAATGCATCTGTTTGCTGGGCAAGTATTCAAAGAAAGAGTAAAAAAGACAAAAAATAGAAAATTCCTGAAGTACAAGCAAAAATAAATTATGCCTTGTATGACACAAAAACTTGGCTAAAACATTTCTTAATACTGCTTTGGTCAAACTACTCCCTCTCACACATAGAATTTAATCATGAGTTAAAAATAAGATATGGAGATTCTCAAGCTACAATTTTAATTTTTTTTCTTAAAATCATTGGGACAAACAATTCTGATTTAAGAGGTGACAGAGTTCTTGTGCTCCACTTCATGGTCAGCAGGAACTCGGGCTCTGTGCAGGAGAAAATTCCTGACCTTACAGAGATGCATTAAAACCAGAATCTCCTCCAGATAATGCTCAGCCAAAGACCAAACCCTAATTTGAGGAGCTATTAAAAATTAAATCAAATAAAAAAATCCTAGTGCTATCACTACATACCTGAGCCAGAAGTACAGATGACAAAAAAACCACTCTTTTTTTTTTAAATTAACAAGTGAATCAGAAACAGTCAGACTCAGCACTCTAATTTCCTCATTTCCTATAATTAACTGAGCTTTCAACACCTCTTCTAATTTACTGATGACTATCTTTTTATTCACCAATCCAGATTAGAACATAACTGACATTCTTTGCTACCCACTGGCTCAGTTGTTCTCATCTTTCTGCCTGGAAAGATAACAAGGGGTTGTTCCTTGGTGGATTTATTTTCCTTCCCTTCTCCCATTCCAGATGTCCACACATGTCCTGGAAACCAGAGATCCTTCAAAACCCCCAAAGTTGCTTTTCTCTGATCACTACACGTTATTTTTTTCCAAGAATCAGCTCTTTCCTCATCTTCATCTAAATCAGATTTAATTTTGTAGAGGGGTTTGAGCAACCTGCTGCTCCTCTCTCCTGCACTAATAAAGCAAATTTTTCATGCTTTGACACAGCAATTGATATATCTAGTAAAAAAATGAATCATGGCACCAGGACTGGATTATCCAGGTAATTCCCACAGCTCTCACTGATCAGAAGAATGGGAAAAGGAACAACGACATAAGAAATTCATATTAAAGATAGAAAACAAAACATTTCTTAGAATTAGATGTTCTGCTTTGTTTTTCGAGTGTAACAGACATTATCTGATTTATTTTTTTTCCTCTGTTTGAAAAACCCCACTGGCCTTTCTTTATCTCCGTTTTCCCAGTGACATTATCCAGGTGCCTGTTCCCAGAACTCCCCAGACTGGGAATGTTTTCCCTGCCTGCCCAGGCAGCATTTCTGCAGTCAGGAGCTGACATGCAGCATCAGCTCCTTCAATTGCTGCTAATCTCCCAGGATAATCAATTGCAAACCAAGAAAATCTCGTCTCACAAGATCCTGGCCCAGCCCACTCCAAAATGAGCATTCCCACCTCTCCTTTTCCAGCTTCCCTCTGCTATTTTTAGACTGCTGTTCCTCCACGATGACTTGCAAGCGTTGCTCCCCCAAATCATTTTTTAGGCAACAGAAACCACCTCAGAATACTGGATGAGTTCCCCAGTTTAGTGTAATACAGGATGGAATTCTGAGGAATTACAAGCAGCTTTCATCAGGAATCTCTGAGAGTAAAAGCAGGTAATTTCCCAAGTTTTAGGAACAATCTTCCAAGCAACCATCAAAAGTGAAGGGTGGATGGGTGAGCACGTGTGACATTCCTGGAGAACAGATACCCAGTGCTTTGACAAGGATCAGATTCCTCCTCTCCATGCCCACTCTGCAGTGGGAGCCTCCCCAGCTCCCTGTTTCACCCAGGGAATATCTGAATGTGATCTCAGCCCTATCTGCAAGCCCATCTGCAGGCACTCACCTGACTCGTTATGAATCAGATCCTTTAGCGGGGTTTCTCACCTGATTTAACCTATTCTGTCCTCCAGGCTGTAATTGCTGCATTATTACCACACGAATTCCCGGAACGATTCATGTGTTTTGTAGGAACTCGTGACAATCAGGTCTGTGGAACCCTCTGTCCCCTCCCCATGGTGCTGCTCTGGCTGATGTGAGCACACACAGAAATTTTCGTGTATTAATGACTCACAGATTGATTTATTTCCCAGCTCCCCAATCCCAGATTTCAGCCTCTCTCCCTCAAAATCTCCTTGGGAACAGAGAGGAGCAAACTTCAGGTGCTTTACGTTAGGGATGAACACTCCACACTCTCTGCCACAGCCAACACCAACACATCTCATGGATGGTATCATTAATAATCACTTTTAAAGCCCTCACAACCAGACTGTGCCTAAACTGAGAAGCTCTTTGTGCATAAAATCCCTGCAGTTGTGGCTCCCTGGGGCTTTGCTCACCTCCTTCCCCATGGCCACCCTCACCAATCACCTCCACTGCCAGGTCCTGGCCACACATTCCTCCTAAATGGAACTAAAATCATTCTGAGAGGTTCTCAGCATCTCCCTCTGTCCCCAAATCTCCCTCTTGCTGTCTCCAAGATTGATTCCCACCTCAGCACAACCCATAAGCCAGACTCTGTCTGCCTTTCCAATCATTCAAATATATATTTTATATTTCCTCTGCTGCTGTTCCTCACAGGTGGAAATTATTTCCTGCACAAGGTACTCAGTTGCCCTTTCCCCGGAGATTTTCCTTTGGGTGTTACCTGTTCCAAAAATGATGTTTTGCTTAACCCCTGCCTGCACAGTGGATCCATTTCACCCCAGTGCTGCCAGGGGCTTCCTTTCTTAGTGGCTTCGTACTTAAATCATCTCTTAAAGCTCAATTGCCATATCTAGGGGACACTTTTAATTCAAAATCTGAACAAAACATTGCAGAGCAGCCCGTGTTCTGTAACTTCACTCCCCAGGCACTGCAGTTACAGAAACAGTAACAGCGAACAATAAAAAATGTGTTTGGGGATGGCGGGGGGAGTTGCTGGCAGTTTTCTAAGCAGGAATACAAATTTAACGAGAAGTTAAAATGATTTTCAGTACCAGAAACAGATTAAAACTAAAGCCATGAAATGTGCCAGAGAATTCAATTTATATTTCTTGATATTCATAGGATCTCAGAATGGTTTGGGTTGGAAGGGACCTGGAAAATCATCTTGTTCCACCCCTGCCATGGGCAGGGACAACTTCCACTGTCCCAGGCTGATCCAGCCTGGCCTTGGACACTTCCAGGGATCCAGGGGCAGCCACAGCTGCTCTGGGAATTCCAGCCCAGGCAGGAATTCCCAATTCCCAATCTCCCATCCATCGCTGCCCTCTGGCAGTGGAAGCCATTCCCTGTGTCCTGTCCCTCCAGGCCTTGTCCCCAGTCCCTCTCCAGCTCTCCTGGAGCCCCTTCAGGATCTGGAAAGGGCTCCTGGATCCCTCCCTTCTCCAGGGGAACATTCCCAGCTCTCCCAGCCTGGCTCCAGCCCTGGAGCAGCTCCAGGTCCTCCTTACATTGTTGTGCTTGTGTTTCTCCAGCTCTGAACAGATTTATTCCTAGGACAGCTACAGCATCTCCTCACTGACACCTAATTTAGAGTGATCTGGCTGGGATACTCCTTCCCCACCAACCCCTGGAGGGACTCTCCAGTCTGTAAATCACAGGAGTAAAAGCAGAATTGGGAATGTCCAATATTCCATTGTCCATCCGTGCAAATTCCAGAGTGAATGATGGCCCTGGTGTGGAGCCCTGACCCCCACTCCAGTGCTGGCTTTGCCACTGCCCTCCCATGGGAATATTTCCAGGTTTGGGGGAGCTGTGGTGCACGTTCAGCTCTGCTTTGGGTGATTTGCAATCCCAATCCCTGGGGTGTGTGCAAACTCCAGGAACAATAACCAAACAATGTCTCTCAGTTTATGACTAAAGGAAATTCTTGGCACTGGCGGCTCTCTGCTGTATTTACTGATTTTACAGTGTAAACACATATGTTGCAAGACAGATGGACCTTTCCCCCCAGCTTTCAGCAATGGGTGTCTCATCAGGGAAGGGATTAAGAAGATCTTAAAATCTTTTAAACAAGGTTTCACGGCCCTGGCCACGGGCAGCCCTGCACAAAGGGCAGGATTATGGGACACAAAGGGCTGTGCTCCCCGGGAGCAGCCAGGCCACACTAAACAGATCATTCAGCAGTGTTTTAATTATATTACAGAAAAGGGGTTAACAATAGATTTGACTATCAACTGCAGCCAGGTGGCTTTGCGAGACAAAATTTTGGCTTTTCAGTCCACATCCATGCTCTGAACAGCAGCAGGGGCTGTGATTTTACAGAGAACAACTTCCATCTGAAAGTTCTTGTACAACACAGCCACACCATCAAAGTGTCTTTGACACATTTTCTAAGAAAATAGAGTGGATTTTGTAAAAACAGAATCCCTGGGTTTGGGGGTGAAACAAAATTCACATCAAGGTGCTTAGAAATTTGACAGAGAATAAAGTTTTTAGCCTCAGTTTTGTTTGATCAAGGGTCTACTGTGATATTTGTTGAAGTCCACCGTATAACAATCAACTTTCTTTTTTAACTGAGGAGATCTCTGATGGGGCAGAACGAACTTGGTCTATGAACAAGAGGTTGAAAAACTCCTGAACCTTGTCTAGGATCAGTTTTTCTTCCAAAGATTTGCAGGAATCATCATAGTTCTTATTTCTTCTAAAGTTTTTTAACCAGCAAGAACATATTTTTCTGTGTTTAGCTAAGGAAGGCTCCACATAACCTCACCATCACCAGATTCCTGTCTTCATCACTGGCTCTGGGAGAGAATTACAACCCAGAATTTTTATTCCTGTTTTGTGCTTTATTTTGAGGGGCATTTTTGTTACTTTCAGAGACAGAGGCTTTAAAATTACATATGGTAGAACTAAAAAAGCCTCTGTTTTAATGAAGTTACAAAGATTTGCCTGGAGTAACTACAATCTTTCCAAGGAAAAAAACCACCAGCAGCAAAGCAAAACTGTGAAATGACTGCAAAGATGAAGGGCATAAGACTTTTGACTCATATTTGAGAAGTTATTCATTAATTTTTTTCTGCAAGGCTGGGTTAGGGAAGGTAGGAAAAATGGGTGTGTAAATAGATGGGAGTGAAAAGGAAGCAAGGAGGCAAAGAGGAAGAGAGAAGCATGAGGGGAATTAAAAAAAAAATCATTTTCCAACTAGCAGAAAAGCTGACAAGATGAAGAAATGAGTGGTTTCCTGCAGGAAAACAAGCTGTTCTGTTCAGTTTGGTGGTGGGATCAGATGAAAGCTCTGTTTGCAGGGATGCTGCACATCCCTGACCCTGCACAATGGCTGACAATCACCCCAAAGTGCTCTCACATCCCAACCCCAAACCTGTTTGGAAAAGCTCCATGGAGAGGCTGGGTTGTCCCATTCCACCTCCTTTTCCTCCCTCGTTTACCCCATTCCCAACACTCCTTTCCTCCAAGTCACAACAACCTTTGCCAGCAAAGCCCCCCTGGAATCAAATCTGATTTTTCAGCGCAGGAACTTGCAAAACAGCAAACCTTGTGGGGCAGGGGGTGCTAAGAACTGACTGGCGTTCTCATATGTTATGGATGAACACACTCCCTTAATGCTACTTAAAAGATTTAACGTCTGATATTCTCCTAATGAGATTAAGGAGACAAAGAATTGAAAACAAGGGATGTTTACAATTACTGGCACCTGAAGGAGCAGTGATGTCACATGGAAAAATAAACTTTCCACCAGAGATGCATTTCCTGGGCAATGGGAGCTTGTTCAGCCCTTGTTTGTCTGCTTGTACCTGTTTCAATGCTGGGATGGAGAAGAGAAATTAATGCAACAACGGGGTCAATCATCAGCAATTAGAAGATGAGTGTATTTAAATGACAGTAGAAATCCAAGTGCAGCTGGGAAGCAAAAGAAGGAAATTATCATTAGGAGCATCCCATGCTCACCCTCCTCACCTCTCAAACACATCTCAGCTCACAGATGACATTTTCTTTGCCTCTGGGCTACACTGCTTTTTCCTGACACACCAAAACCTCCTGTCCCCACTGCAGCCACAAATTCAGAGTCCACATTCATCACCTTCCTCCTTCAAACCCCAACTTTTCTTTTACTGTGTTATTTTCAAAACACAAATTTTGAAAAGGGATGACATTTCAAATTTCCAAAGTGACAGGCAAAGGGGCAATAAAGTTAAAAAAAAGTAGCCACTTGCCTGAATAAGCACTACAAAACTCAAGGGAAAAGCTGGATACAGAAAAACCCATTTTTATGTTATTTCTGTTCACTCAGTCGTGTCCTACAAACGTGTCTCTGAGTTTTGCCCAGAGGTGAAGTCCTGCCAGCTTTCTGAGAGGATGAAAACAAGCCCTGCATCTGGAAACTGTAAATTAATTTATTTTTTTGTTTTAACATTCAAGAGCTGGATATGGGTAACACCAAAACTGGAGCACCAATCTGAGCAATTCCAGCTCTGAGGCTGCCAAAACCAATCATGGAATCATGGAACAGTTTGGGTTGGAAGGGGCTTTAAAGCTCTTCTTGTTCTGCCATGGGCAGGGACACCTTCCACTGTCCCAGGTTGCTCCAGGACTCCTTGTCCCAATCCTTTGGGATCAGCTTCCTGCTGGGCACCTGGGTTTCGGCAGCTCAGCACATCCAGGCCTCACAGCTCTGCCCAGGGGTTGTGTTTGACATCCTGCAGATCTTTAGGGAGGGATGAACATTCCAAGAAATCCCTTCACAGGGGACTGCTCTGTTAGCCTCTCATAAAAATAACAACAATAATAATGATAATTATTCAATTTTTCCACTATTTCAAGAAGAAGAATCCACGGCCCTCAGTTGAGTCTGCTGATGATCCCACGAGGTGAAGCCTGAGACAGGCACCAACTTCCAGAGGAGGGTTTCCCTTGTCTGTCTCTCTCCAAACCTCACAGGTGACTCCTGGCAACAGCTGAACCCAAACCCCTGGATGGGACACACAGAGTGACCTCCCAAAGCTGCACACCTCATTTCACACCCTGCTGTGCCCATCCCTAACCCAGCACCCCTCACACCCCAGAAATTTTCAGGATCTCTCTCACTCCAGCACAGGGATTTGTTTCTGTTGTGGCCACTGAAAGGTCAGGCCTCAAATTACTGAATTAGGAAAAAACCCACCAAACAAACCCTTTATTTATTTGTGGAGCTCTGATGCATGCAGTGCTTATTCTTGAAAACCTCTCATCATAAAATACTGTGATAAGATACGTAGATCTCATTAAGCTAATTTTTATCTAATGCCATCTATGCTTTTAATAGAGAATGCAGTAAAAAAACTGCAGGAGAGGCATCACTTTTCTTGTAGATTTTTTTTTAAGTCAGGGAGCTTTGAGGTTGTATTTGGAGGCTTCTCTGGGGTTCTGTTTGCACAGCAAACAGCAGAGTTTTATTCTTCAGAGGTTAAGACAGACTGCCAAAGTAAAATTTACTTCTGAACCTGGTTTTTAATAAAAATATTGAACTAGAGATACAGAGCTTGGCAAGTATGACAAAAACAAGCACACGAGAAAACGACACCTTTCCAAAGGGCCAAACTGGAACTGAATCTCCTGAAAACACAAAAACTGCTCTCAAAATCACTTTTTCCAACTGCTCCTTAAACCAGTCTTTCTGTGTCTTAATACACATTTCAGCTGCCATGTTTAAATATCTGCTTCACTGATTATATGGAAATGAAAGGACTCAAACCTTTAAATTAGTCATACCAAGCTTCTACCTGTTAGTGATGTGTCACAGCACTGGTGTAGGGCACAATTCCCTCAAATTAAAATCATGGAATGGTTTGGGTTGGAAGGGATCTGAAGGACCATCCAGTGCCACCCCTGCCATGGGCAGGGACACCTCCCACTGTCCCAGGCTGCTCCAAGCCCCGTCCAGCCTGGCCTTGGACACTTCCAGGGATCCAGGGGCAGCCACAGCTGCTCTGGGAATTCCAGCCCAGGCAGGAATTCCCAGTTCCCAATCTCCCATCCATCCCTGCCCTCTGGCAGTGGAAGCCATTCCCTGTGTCCTGTCCCTCCAGGCCTTGTCCCCAGTCCCTCTCCAGCTCTCCTGGAGCCCCTTCAGGCCCTGCCAGGGGCTCGGAGCTCTCCCTGGAGCCTTCCCTTCTCCAGGGGAACATTCCCAGCTCTCCCAGCCTGGCTCCAGAGGAGCTCCAGCCTTGGAGCAGCTCCGTGGATTCCTCTGGATTCTCCAGCAGCTGCAGGTCCTGCTGATGTTGAAGCCCAGGGCTGGGGTCTCACCTGAGGGGGGCAGAGGGGCAGAATTCCCCCCTTTCCTGCAGCCCAGGCCGTGGGATCAGCCCAGGGCACTGGAGGGTTCTGGGTGCCAGAGAACACACCAGGGACATGTCCAATTTCTCCTCTCCAACATCCCCAATTTTTCCTCCCCAGGACTGCTCTCTATCCCTTCTCCACCCAGCCTGGATTTGTGCTGGGATTCCTGGCCAGGAGCAGGAGCAGCACTTGGCCTTGCAGGACCTCCCAAAGATCACTGGTCCCAACTCTCCAGGTCCCTCAGGGTGCCCCATCCCTTCCCCCCGGCTGTGACCTCACCCAGGGCAGGGTTTGGCTCTCTGGCCCTGGGCTGTGGCCACCAACTCCCCCTCACTCTCAGGATGTTTTTGTGCAGCAGGTCCCTTGTCAGAACCCAGGACATCCCTCTGGCTGCCCTGCGTGATCCCAGACCCTGGCAAGGGCTCCAGAGACAAACCACAAAAGTTTGATTAGAATAGTATTAATTTATCCCTGGGTGTAGATGTAAAATTTTGGGGTTTAATGGGGGTTCAAGGAGGCAAGAGGGAGAAATCTGGGTTTGCCCGTCCTTCTGCTCCTTCTTCTTGTCCTCCATCTTCTGCTGTGGTGGTGGCACTTTTGGATTGGTTTAGCACAGAAAGGCACTGTCTAACATAGGTGAGAGGTGTTGGTATTTATCTGTAAACATGGAACACGTAGTACGGAGTATAAAGAGTTAAGACCACCCTGGTCAGGTGGGCAATGACCAGGCTGCAGCAGCACCCAAGCCAGGTGAGAACAAAATGTACCAGATAAGAAATAATAAACAACCCTGAGAACCTGAACCGACCATCCTGACTCTCTCTTCTGGCACCGGGGCTTGGGAGAAGGACTTTGAACAAACATCTCAGGGGTTATCAGCCCAAGAACCAAGAGTCCCTCAGCTGGGCACACCTTTACTGCAGGACACAAAAACATCCCTCCAAAAGGCACAGAGCTCCCAACTGCAAATATCAAATGGAAGCTGCTGTTCAAAGTTCAGAGCTGCCATCCTGCCTCTTGCCCTTTCCCTACTCCGGCGCAGTCAGGACCTCTCACTGCGTTAATGTTTTCTCTCCAGAATCATTATAATGAACAACCTTTATAAATAATACATTTCCTCTACTCCCTTTTGTTCTGTGGGGACAATTCCTCCTCGTAAAACATCACGGATGACAGAAGAGAATCAGGATTTGAAAAGATTTAGAAACGTTCAAGCATCAGACAGAGGGTTTTTTTCATCTAATAATGTATTTTTTTTGCATTTAGTTTAAATACTTAGTATAATGCTATTTTGTTATAAAACACCCATGCTGTACATATTAAAAAATTACTGGTCTCGAGCTCATCTCTTATGTTCTTTCTGTCAACAACCAGACACATTTTGCCTCTTCTTTCATTTCAAGAAATGTCATTATTCTCCAGTCATAGCCCACAACTTCATTATCGTTGTCAGCCCGCTCCTTGAATATTTATCTCTGGAATTTTCTTTCACTTCAGTGGTACAGAGGGACTTGAAGGGGTGAAGATGAAATACAGAAATACTTTCTATCACTTTTTTATATTGGGAGGGCTTCAATTACAGACACCCCAAAAGCACAAAGACACAAACAGTCCTTGAAAGGTTTCAAATTATCTAAGTCCATATTTACTGAAGTTTATGAATCATTATTTCTGCCCCAGTTACTTGAAAAGATGCCGTGCCTGTTTACAACTTGTTTGAAATGCACTGATCTATATCCAAGATTTTTTTCTTCAAAACAAAAAACCCATAAATTCCAGCAGCAGGGATTGAGCTGTGTTTATTGGGAATAAATACACAGACATGGGGCTGTGCTCCTTGAGAGGGGGACAGGATGTTATTGTCACCATCACAAATAAGACACCACCAAAAACTGAGACAAGAAGCATTTCCATATGCAAATTCCAGCCAGGAAAATATTTTAAAAATCGAGATTCCTGGTCAAGAGAACAAAGTGGGGCCTGCTACAAGTTACTGGTGAATATTTAAGTTACAGAACACCAAACATCTGCTTTCAGCCTTCACTGGTCTTGTCTGCTATCTCTAAACCACATCTGTGTTCCCACTTAGATTTTGACAGAATTAAGGAAAATAAAATGCAAAAAAATCATGAAAACTGGAGCTGATGACCAGGGAAGCTGTGGCTGCCCCTGGCAGTGTCCCAGGCCAGGCTGGACAGGGCTTGGAGAAGCCTGGGACAGTGGGAGGTGTCCCTGCCCATGGCAGGGGTGGAATGGGATGAGATTTAAGGTTCCTTCCATCCCAAACATTCTGGGATTCTCTGTTCCCATGAACTGCAATAAATACAGATGATCCCATTCCACCTTCACCACACTCAGGTTAACAACCACAAAACAGGCTGCAACAGAGTGACTTAATAATATATTTAGTAATTGGTAACAAATAAAAATTATTCCTAGAGTTATGTGTATGTTTCCAGAGCCATCTGCCATATATAAAGATGCGTTATATATAAAGGGTGTGTTTGGAGCATTTTCCCAGATTTTTCATCTGTCTTGTTGTCTGCAGCCTTAAAGAGCTGGATGACTAAAATCAAAACCTATAAATAAAGATTTTGTACAGTTTTTAAATTTATACTCTGGAGCTTTTCATATAATACAGCTTCTCTGTATTCTGCAGCTTCCTACATTCTGCTTTCATACTCCACACGAATTCTATCACTCAGCTTCTCTGGAATCTGAATCCCTTTCAGGGAGAAATGGGAATAAGAGGAGAATCATAGAATCCCAGAAACCCAGAATGGGTTGGAGGGGACCTGAAAGCTCATCAGTATCACCCCTGCCATGGGCAGGGACATCTTCCCCTATATGGAAGTGTATGGAAATCCCTCTAGGAAAAGCCAGTGTCCATAAAGGAGATAGAGGAGCCCTGCAACTTTATTCGAATAAAAGGAGAGTCCAGGGTGGGATTTCTCTCTCGAGGTTTTGGAGGATGCAGCCTCCTTTATCCCAAATTCCCGGCCACACGTTGTCCTCTTCCCTTCCCCATTGCTGCAGTACCAGGACGGGGCAGCCTTCCCGAATTCCCGCTTTGAACCTGGCATTTTACCCCAAATTTCAGCAGTTCAGCCTTATGCAGAGCCCCGTGTCTCTTTCAGGAGCCGAACCTTGCGGGCTATGCCCAACCTGCTGCTCCAAATCCGCAGAGACATCCAGACCCATTTCAGAGTCCTTAACACCCATCCCTTCACCCATGGAATTGTGTCAGTCCAGCCGCGGTTCCACAGCGCGGTGAGCTACAGCAGGAGATCCTGACACCCTTCACAACCCGTTTGTAATGCTCTCTTATTTTCACAAAGGACACGTTCATCCTTTCCCCATCGCTGTCCTGGTGAGCCCCGGCTCGGCCCCGCATTCCAGCCCCGGCCTCGGCACCCTCTCCATAGAGAAAACTCCTAAATCCCGAGTAGCCAGCGGGCAAACCCAAACCCTCCGCCCTGGCTCCATGATTGCCCGGGGCTGTAGGAACAATAGTTCTTTTCCTGGTTCCCCTCTCCTGCAAACTGGGAATACAAAAGATTTGCAGCCAGCCCTAAATTAGACTGCAGATTTTGAAGATAAGGCGGAGGACTTCGCAGTCCTCGCTTGTTTTTCTTTTCTTTCCTTATCGCATAGCCTCCCGCTGATATTTGCCTCAACCTCTCCACATTCCCCTTCGACCAATCCTTTCCAAACCTAACTGTTCCCTCTGGGCGTGGATTGCCGAGACCCTTTCTCAGCTCTTCCCATTGCCCCCTCCGGGCGTCCATGTCCTCCGTCACCTCCAGGAGAACGTAAAACCATCCCCGCACTCCCCTCAACAAATCCTTTCCCCTTCTCGTCCCCTCTGGCCATCCATGTCCTTAACTACCTCTGTGAGAATGTGCAAACCATCTCAAGGTTCTCCCCAAGGATCCTTCTAAGGTATTTCGGGATCATTATCCCTTTAGTCGTGACTCTTTTCCAGCTTTCCTTTGTTCCTTTGGTGACTTACCTTTGTTGCCCGCCCGTCCCGCCATGTTTTCCTCCCCGAGGTTGCACTCACCGGTGAGATTTGATGAGATCCTTCTGTCCTTTTCCCTCCTGCCCTCTCTGGGTGTCCATGTCCAGCCGTCCTTTCCTTCACAGACCCCCCTGGTCGGCCTCTCCTGTGTGTCCTGGGCAGTCTCGGGTACCCCATTAATCGCAGCTCCGAAGGGTTTTAGGGTCACCCAAAAGCTGCGTGTGGCACCTCCAGCTCCTCCTGCGGCCTGCAGGGCCCCGACGATGGAAGGATCCCGGACAAATCCCCATTTGCACGGAAAATCCCGCTATGAAAGGAGACTGAGGAGTCCTGCAGCTTTATGTTAATAAAGGGAGAGAGTCCACCGGGGCACAGACCTGCCAGGATTTCAGTCTCCCTCAGAATTTCGGATGGCGCAGGTTTGTTCCCAAGCTCCCGGCCGCACGTGCCTCGTCCTTTCCGCTTTGCTGAGGGACCAGGAAGGCGCAGCCTCCCCGAACTGCCCGTCTGGATCTCCCCTGGAACCTTTGGGGCATTTTACCCCAAAATTCGGCAGGTGAGACCCGTGCAGACCACACTTGTCTCCTTCAGGGGCCGAAGTGTCCGGGCCCTGCTACAAACCTGCTGTAGAGACATCAGGGCCCTTTCAAAGCCACCACAGCCATCCCCTCACCCATGGAATTATTTATAAAAACATCAGGCCCCGTTTTAAAGCCATCACAGCCATCCCCTCACCCATGGAATTATTTATAAAAACATCAGCACAGCTTCCCTCTCACCAGGCTGCTCCAAACCCCAATGTCCAGCCTGGCCTTGGGCACTTCCAGGGATCCAGGGGCAGCCACAGCTGCTCTGGGAAACCTCTGTCAGGTTGTTCAGCTGTTTCAGTGATTTTCTGTATTTTATCTCAAGGTTTTAAGTACACGATAGTTTAAAAAGATGTTACCTCGAATTAGCGCTGATATATTGATTATATGATGTGAATTTGTTAATTTTCTATATTTATAGCTAATATCTTATACGCTCTAACATATTTTTCTAATTATTCAAAAGACACTTCAAGATACTTTTATTTTCCAGCTGCTTAAGCATTTCATAACTACTATTGTTTAGAGCTTTGTTTTAAAAATATGTTAAAGAGCATCACCCCACCCTTCCAGCCAGGAATTGTCCCCAAAATCTCATCCATCCCTGCCCTGGCAGTGGGGAGCCATTCCCTGTGTGCTCAGGGAGCACCTGGGGCTGCAGCTCCCCTGGGATTGTCCAAATTCTGCTCACACCATTCCAAGGAGCCCTGCCTGAAATGTTTCTCTAAACCCTCTCTAATATATAAATGAGGCTTTTTTTTTTTTTTTTCAACAATACTAAAGAAAGGCTTCCATTCAAATGCTGGCGTTAGGGATGATTGCAGAAAAACTAATCAAAATTATTAATCAGTAGTATAGTGATGTTATTAATTACAGACAATGGATTGTAGAGAATCTCTGTGTGTGGGATCACTCCAGAAAAACACAGATACATCATCCTGAACAAACCTGGAGTGGCTGCAGTTTTCTCTGTTTATTTATTTATTCCTTCTTTGAATAGCTGGTATTTCAGGAGCACCTCTGCAGTTAATGCATCCTGTAATGAAATGAAGGAGTTTTCCTCTCAGATTATTCACACAGGCTCAACCTACTTCCATAAGAACTCCAGGAGTTTGTTTGCTCACTTCGTGGCAGATCAAAGCAGAAAGGCAGGATTCAAACACAGGATTGAGTTTAGTTTTTTTCCAAGAGCTCCATTAAAACTGCCAAGGAAACAACACCCGATAACAAATAACAAAATGCCAAAGAAATACCACAGATAACATCCCTTTTTTCCCCTCAAATTTTGAACTTAATCCATAATTAAAGAAATATGTGAGAATAACCACTCAATATTTTTATTTTTACTTTATATTTACAGTGTGTTTGCACTCTGTCCCTTTGGCTACAACAGAAGCTCATGCTCAGCTCTACTTTTTGGAAATGTAGGCAAACTTATCACTGCTTTAGTGATAAAGCTCTAATATATCAATATAATATTATAATTATTATTAAGTTCCTATAACTTCCTCTGCACACAACCTGCTGGTACAGAGTAATTGAAATATAATATTTGATTTTTAAAAGGCAACTCCCAGGAGAACAAACAGGACCAACCTTGCACTGTTTAGAAAGGTCATGGGTGAGAGCATTAAAATTGCCAGGAGTAATTCTGGGGCTTGGAAGGAGGAAAAAATATTCTCCTCTCTTTGCATATGAGTAATGATGGTTTATTTTTTTACATAAAACATAAAAGTAAAGACACCACAACAATCTCTTGAAGCTGTTCTGGAATTCCACAGCAACACCACTTCTCACCACTGAGCTTTAAAATAATTTATAATTTTGTATATTGCAACATAACACAAAACTTTTTATCTCACCAATGTGAGGCTTAGTAAAAAAAAACCTCAGTCACATCTTGTAGATATTTTTTGATACAGCAAAATTCTACAAATCCTGACACCACCTCCATGAGCCCATCCCTGTTTTGTAAAACCTTTCCAAGACACAGCAACAAAAATTTTGTGCATAATTCTATGAGTGAATTTTCCAGCATAAAAGTTTAAAGTTTATATTGCATAAAAATGTAAAAAAAAAAGGAATTATCATCAACTGCTTTCCCAAAAATTGATCTCTGATGTTTTGAACACTTTCTCATGAATTTTAGTCCTTAATGATGCCTTTCCCTGACAGTGAAACTCTGCTACAGAAATATTAGAAGTTTTTCCTACTAAAAGGGACATGAGCAGAAAACAGCAACAGATTTTAGCTTGAACAAATTTTCTGTGTTTTCTATGAGAAAATTTAACTAAAATCTGACTCTGAACCAGCTGTCCAGGAAAAGTATCCAGCCTGTGAATTGAATCTGATTTAAACACCACCCCCCGTCCAGTATCACTAAAATATTCAGAAATACCATTATTTAACAAATAAAAAATATTCATTTCCAACTGCAAACCCAATATCACAAACAACTCCACACCAGCTTTCTGAAACAGCCTTCAGAAATAAACCTCAAAATCATGACTGAGATTTTTTAATCAGTAAATTGTATTAGGGTTGGGAATTCATAACTTCAGCCTAGTACCAAAGAATAGAAGTTCATTAATCTGGGTTTAGCTAAAATAAGAAAATATTCCAGGTGTTGATGGGATACTCATGAGCAACTTCCTGAATGCAGCTTTAAATATCTTTAATTTGTGGGGGTTTATTATTAACCATTATTATTATTAATATTAATATTTATTCTATCCAAAACCACCCAAAAGTTCTTGCAGGAAAATCCTTCATATGTTCAATTCTGGCTGCTCCAGGAATAAATAATAATAATAATTAATTATTAATAGATAATAATAAATAATTCCTGGGAAAACTGATGCTCCTTGGGCCCTGAGCAGCCCTGAATTTGTTGCTGCTTCTGTGACTACTCAGCAATGATAAATATGCTGCAATTAAAGCCACACAAGTGTCCTGAGACCCTCTCTGATATTTTTAACTGTAGCCACCATAAAAAGGCAGTTTTAGTGCATGATTCTCATTAACAGGACATAGTGAGCTCTCAAATGTCACTGACAGCTTGTGCTGCTTTTATTTGGGCTCCCTGGGGAAGCCACCAGGCTGAAATAATAATAAAATATAATAAAATATATATATTTAACCCTCCTAAACAAGCAAAGGTTTTCATTTTTTTTTTTCTTTTTTTAATTAGGTCATTAAATGGTGAGGAACTTGTGGGTAGGGGTGGACTTTAATGTCCAAGTTACGAGTTCAGGTGAAACAAGTAAAGAACAAACTTGCACAGCTGCTGACATTTCTGGCACGTTTGACCAAGAAAATGAATTTGGCCCAAAATGAAAGGTGCTCAGAGAGTTATGGGGGAAAAATGTGGGAAACAAAATTTCATCCATCCCCCAGGTGATTTCCTTTTGAAACTCAGGCTGAAACCTTTTAGAACTGATTTCCCTTTGAAACTCAGGCTGAAACACTTCTTAGTTTGAAACCAAAACCTTTAAGTAACAATTACTTTATTTGACGTTTCCAAGGTTTAAAAGTGTTTATTTCACCAAAACCATTTGTTCTAATTTCATAAGTGAAGTTTCAAGCGGTGCTAATGAGCCCAATTCTTCTTTTTCAACTTTCAGTACAAACGCACGCCCAGGTTTATATCTTTTTAATGAGTTTATAGGATTTTATGAGGAGTCTTTGAGCCTCCCTCTTAGCTCAGGGACAAAACTTTAGCTGAGTTCAGTGAAAGCAAATCAATCCACGAGAACTCCCACTTCTCCTAAGGACCTGCTTTTTCTGGGGTTATTGGGAGAAACAGAAACAAGGCTGAGAAAAACGATTATTCTCACTGCCAATAACTCAGTTTTTTGTTTACAACTCTTCAAAATTCCTTTTTCAGTGTGATTTTCCTGCTTTCTCATATATATCATATCCCTGATATTTGGGGAGGGGTCCCAGCCCTTTTTTGGGGAGGGGTCCCAGCCCTTTTTGGGGGGTTCCCTGTATTTTTTCAGAGGTCCCGGTATTTGAGGGGGATCCCAGCCCTTTTTGAGGGGGGGTTCCCAGTATTTTTTTGGGGGGGGTCCTGGCTCTTTTTTGGGGGGATCTTGACCCTTTTTGGGGGTCCCAACCCCCTTTGGGGGCTCCCAGCCCCAGATCCTCAGTGGGTTGAGGCAGTGGGAAGCTGGGCTTGCTGTTTAATCCCAGCCGGCCACGCTTTAGGCTAAACCCCCCTGGAAAATTGCTGTGCCCGACTTAGAGCCCAGACAAACTGTTTGAACGGGGCCTAAGAGGATTCTGCTTTAATGCTCAGGGGGAATAAGGCTCCTTAATGCAGAAGAAGCCTCCTGATGGAGTCTGTGGGTCCGTCCTCACTCCCCAGCAGCACCCAGAGCTACCTGAGCACCTTCACATCGCTCCAACCTGCACCTGCTGCCCTTTAAATGCTGATTAACCACGTTAATTATTCTCTCTGAGTCAGTAATGCCTTCTCACCACCCCGAGTGCCAGACAGCAACATCCAAATTGGAAGTGTTCCTTTCTAACTTCCCAGTTTCCCCCACAAGTGTTGCCTCCTGAAATGTGGATTTCAAGGGAGAGGTTGGAAGCCGCGGCGTTTGATCGCTCGGAGGCTCCTGAGCTGCAGGTTCCCAAAATCACACATTTTATTTAATGCCTGACTATTTGGTAATTGCTCCTATTCAGTCTCACACCAGCTTGAATGATTTCAGCTTTTAATGTGCCTCATCTCATTCTGAGGCACATCAATCCAGGAGGAGATCGCAGCACCTTGAAATACTAATGCTTGTCACACACTTTAATCTCCTCTAAAAGGTCTTGTTCCTTGTGTGCTTAAATCTCTTAATAGCTTTTCCCTCTCCTTAGGTTTTTACTTTTGTGCAACCCATTCTAGTTAGGCTGAAGTTTGTTTAATTTTCATTTCAGCGAAGAGCAGGAGCAATAATCTAAAAGCCTGGATTATTACTGTATTAGTAAAAAAGGTAAAATTGCTTTTTCTAAGAAATGGCTTTTTTTTTTCTCCCCAAGCATGAAACTCTCTTAAAAATACATCTGTAGGAATAAAATAAACTTTTTAGAATGTAAAAAAAAAAACCTGCACGAATTTACACTTGGTTATGTCTGAGGATCACTTGGAAGACAGTTGGATATCACAGCTAAATTTCTGCTATTCTGGAACAGTGGGAATGATTGACACCGTGCTGCTGAACACCTCTTAAAATAATGAGATTATTCTTTTATTCCAGACTCGTTTTTATTCTGTGGCCCATTCAGAAATAATTACCTGGTGCTGTTTTATCTCCTTGCACCGTTCCTGCTCTGGCCACGCTGCTGAGGTTCCTGTAAGGGGCTCACAGTGGGAGGGGATCCTTAAAAATTCAGCTACAGCAGAGCTGAGTTTTGCCATTTCCCTTCCAATATTCCAGCAGAAATCTAATTCAAAAGGATTGCTCCATGGAGTAAACCTGCAGGACTTTTCCAACCCCCCTGGAGATCAGCCACACTCCTTGGGGCAGCATTTTAAGGCTAAATTAACACATGTGCACAAGAGCAACAGTTGTTAAAATTATGTTTCACTGGAACACAGACTTTTTTAATCTTCTACTCATTGCTCAATCTGCTGATGTGTTTCAGACCCATCAGTGTTCACTCAGACCTTCAGTTATCTCCAGGATACACAGAGAAAAATGTGCCAGTCAGTATTAGGCACCTGCTCTGTGCTATATAAAAAACCCCAAAATTACATTAAAAAATACATTGTATCCTCAGTGTGAAAATCTTTGATGTTTGGGGGTTTTTTTTCCCTTCTCATTGTTATCCAAAATAACATGATAATGATATTTAATGATAGTTGTCCCCAGTTTTTGAGACAGCTACACTTCAGCCTTTATTTGAAGTGAGTGATGCCTTGAAGAGCTCTCCCACAGTGTTTTAGCATCAACCAGCGATGGGGCAGGGTTAAAATATTGTCTTGTTTTAGCCTGTCAAAATACTCCTGGAAAGGAACACATCTGAGCCATGAAAATATTGCTGTGAGGTGTCTGCTCAGCACTCAGGCACAGCAGTGATAAATGGATAAAAAAGCAGGTGTCAGTCAGCTCTGGGATTAATGGAGCCATTCAGTTCCAGAGCAGCGATCCCAGAGCATTCCCACTTTGCTGTCCAGGAAAATCTGCCCCTTTTCCCTCCAAAACACAGCACAGGGCTGTCCCTGCACTTCCCCACAGTTCTTCCTGTTTCCTTTCCAAGCTCTGAGGCAAAGGAGATTAAAATCAATACCTGGGGTGTTTATGAAATGTCACCTGGGCAGTGCAGGAATATCACTCTGTTCATCAAAGGTGACACTTGATTTCTCTGACAAAATATTTACCCAAAAAGGGTCCCTCTGCCAAGGTGTTGGTATCACATTTTGTGAGAATTTCCAAGCAGTTTTTCAGTTGGGGCAGAGGGGATTTTTCAAAGAATTCCAGCCTGGTTTGGGTTGGGAGGGAGCTCAAATCCCATCCAGCCACATCCCCTGGAAGGCAGAGACACCTCCCATTGTCCCAGGCTGCTCCAAGCCCTGTCCAGCCTGGCCTTGGACACTGCCAGGGATCCAGGGGCAGCCACAGCTGCTCTGGGAATTCCATCCCAGCCAGGAATTCCCAATTCCCAATCTCCCATCCTCTGGCAGTGGGAAGCCATTCCCTGTGTCCTGTCACTGCCTGCCTGTGTAAAAAATCACTCTCCCACTTTTCTACAAACCCCCTTTTAAGTCCTGAAAGACAAAAACGAGGCCTCCCAGAGCCTCCTCTGCCTGTTTGACTTTTCCACACAACTTCTATAATTAAGAGCTCACCAAACAATCAAATACAGCTCAACAACCACTTCGATGCTGAACCTGGGCTCAGGTAACACCTGAACTCCCACATTCTTCTTCCCAAACCCAATGGTATTCAATTCTGGAACAAAAACTTTATTTTCTGTCAACATTTTCCAGATTTTGTGAGAAGGGAGGGAGGTTCTGAGTGTCTGTTCCACTATCCTGATTAACTTAGGGATTCTCTTCTCCTCTCACTGTTCCAACAGATAATTCCAGAGCCTCAGGAAGTAGCTGCCCACCCCTGGCAGGGGATAAAACTCTTTATTCCCCCCCGAGTGTGTGGGATTTCAGCAGAGCCACACTCAGGGGACCAGAGGAGTGTCACGTGTGTCCCCGAGCAGGGCTGGCTGCCAGGACCTGAACCTGTGGTTCCAGAGAGTCTACATGTCCGTCTGGGAAACCCAACCTGCTGCCTGGAGCATGAAACCATCCCCAGTTTAAAACTCACAGCCTTATTCCTCTGGAATGTCCCTTTGGATGAATGGAATAGCCAACCCTGCTGGATAAGCACATTAACTGCGTGCTTCGTCTAAAACGATCAGAAGTAAAATAACTCTGCTGGCATTTAAATCACCAGAATTCCCTGCAAAGACAACGCTGGGGATGGACAGGAGCATGGGTTAGCTCCGTGGGGATGGACAGGAGCGTGGATTAGCTCCATGGGCAGGACAGGAGCATGGATTAGCTCCATGGGCATGGACAGGAGCATGGATTAGCTCCGTGGGGATGGACAGGAGCATGGATTAGCTCTGTGGGCATGGACAGGAGCGTGGATTAGCTCCGTGGGGACGGACAGGAGCATGGATTAGCTCCGTGGGGATGGACAGGAGTATGGATTCGCTCCGTGGGGATGGACAGGAGCATGGATTAGCTCCATGGGGATGGACAGGAGCATGGATTCGCTCCGTGGGGATGGACAGGAGCATGGGTTAGCTCCGTGGGGATGGACAGGAGCATGGATTAGCTCCATGGGCATGGACAGGAGCATGGATTAGCTCCGTGGGGATGGACAGGAGCATGGATTAGCTCCGTGGGCATGGACAGGAGCATGGATTAGCTCCGTGGGCAGGACAGGAGCATGGATTAGCTCCGTGGGGATGGACAGGAGCATGGATTAGCTCCATGGGCATGGACAGGAGCATGGATTAGCTCCATGGGCATGGACAGGAGCATGGATTAGCTCCGTGGGGATGGACAGGAGTATGGATTCGCTCCGTGGGGATGGACAGGAGTATGGATTCGCTCCGTGGGCATGGACAGGAGCATGGATTAGCTCCGTGGGCATGGACAGGAGCATGGATTAGCTCCGTGGGGATGGACAGGAGCATGGATTAGCTCCGTGGGGATGGACAGGAGCATGGATTAGCTCCGTGGGCATGGACAGGAGCATGGATTAGCTCTGTGGGCATGGACAGGAGCATGGATTAGCTCCCTGTGTTCCCACATCCACTGTGAGGCCACCACATCCACCCATCCCACAGGTCACCTCTGGCAGTTCAGGGAAAAGTAAAGGAGAGATTTGAATGTGTGGTCACAGGGCCATGATAAATATGGATGTGATTCCCCATATTCTGGAACAATTAATTAGGAATGTTGCACCCACAGCAGAGCAGAAAAGGAACAATCAGGAACAAAAAAAGCCTGGATGTGGCACTGGGTGCCATGGTTTAGTTGAGGTGTTGGACCATGGCTTGGACTCAATGATCTTGAAGGTCTCTTCCAACCTAGAAATTCTGTGATTCTGTGGTCACAAACATTTTTTAACAATTGCCAAGTGTTGATTTTTATGAAGACCAAGCCTGTCCTCAGCACACGGACTTGCCTTTTATTTTCCTGTTAAGTGCCAAATGTTATCACAGTCACCTGTTAGAAATCATCCCTTAACTCCATGAACTTCCAAAGTCACTTTATGCCTTGATGATGCCACGATGAATTGTCAATGAGAATATTTTATTCATTTTCCCCACTACCAACAACCTTTAAATATCTTTAAATCACTGGTGATTAACAGCTGCAATAACTATAATTGGGTCAGCTTTAATCCCCACTTTCACACCTAAACCTAAACAACTGGAAATGAAATGAGAAACAAAGCAGCAAAACACACCTTAAATTCCTGCAGCAGTAGCACTGCTCTAACCCTCCCGAGGTAATTATCATCCTTAATGACTCCAGATATGATTGAGGCTTTTAACAAAAGGAATGCTGCCTTGGAAGCCTCAGAATGTGACTGCTGTGAAAAATTGTCAGCTGAGGAATAAAAGTGCTTTAGTAATGATGGGTACGTGAGGGGATGTGCAAACTCTGCCCAGAAGGAGCTGAGAAAGGTGAAATTCCTTGACTCTTGCAGGGAGGGAATTGCACAGGAGGCCCCAGCCAAGGCTGAAGGGAAGGACTTGGAACCACGACCTCAAAATCAACAGGTTTGGCAGAGGAGGGTTTGGAGTGAGATTATTTGTGGGTAGGAATGGATTTCCTAAATATGGAGCACCAATAATGTTTCTTCTTCTCCTTCTTCTTCTTCTTCTTCTTCTTCTTCTTCTTCTTCTTCTTCTCCTTCTTCTTCTCCTCCTCCTCCTTCTTCTTCTTGTTCTTCTTCTCCTCCTCCTCCTTCTTCTTCTTGTTCTTCTTCTTCTTCTGCTTCTTCTTCTCCTTCTTCTCCTTCTCCTTCTCCTTCTTCTTCTTCTCCTTCTTCTTCTTCTGCTTCTTCTTCTCCTTCTTCTCCTTCTCCTTCTCCTTCTCCTTCTCCTCCTTCTCCTTCTCCTTCTCCTTCTCCTTCTCATTATTATTATTATTATTACTATTACTATTATTTAGAAATATTGTTTTTCCACATCCAGGGTTCTTGGATGCTGCAACCAACAATCAAATTATTAACCCACAGTTTTGAGATTGAAATGAGTCAAATTTTATCAGAGAAGAGAATTCCAATTTTTGTACACTATCAATTCAATGTTGTTATTATTATATTATTATATTATTATATTATTATTACATTATATTATTATTATATTATGAATTATATTATCATTCAATGTTACTATTATAAATATCACTATTTAGAAATATTATCTTTCCACATCCAGTGTTGTTGGATGCTGCAACCAACAATCAAATTATTAACTCACAGTTTTGAGATTGAAATGTGCCAAATCAGGCCCAGTTTATCAGGGCCTGATAAATTCCATTTATCATAATTTATCATCCATTCCATAATAAAAATAATAAAAATTAATAAAAATTAATTAAAAATCCATTTTTGTACACTATCAATTCAATGTTATTCTATTATTATTATTATATGAATTATATTATAATTCAATGTTATTATTATAACTATTATTATTTAGAAATATTATCTTTCCACATCCAGTGTTGTTGGATGCTGCAGCCAACAATCAAATTATTAACTCACAGTTTTGAGATTGAAATGAGTCAAATCAGGCCCAGTTTATCAGGGAAGAGAATTCCAATTTTTGTACACTATCAATTAAGTGGTTTTATTATTGTTATTAGAATCAGAATTATATTATAATTCAATGTTATTATTGTAACTATTATTATTTAGAAATATTATCTTTCCACATCCAGTGGTGTTGGATGCTGCAGCCATTAACTGTAGGTTAATAATCAAATTATTAACTCACAGTTTTGAGATTGAAATGAGTCAAATCAGGCCCAGTTTATCAGGGAAGAGAATTTCAATTTTTGTACACATCAATTAAATGGTTGGTTTTATTATTATTATTATATTATTATTATTAGAATTATAGTATAATTCAATGTTATTATTATAACTATTATTATTTAGAAATATTATCTTTCCACATCCAGTGGTGTTGGATGCTGCAGCCATTAACTGTAGGTTAATAATCAAATTATTAACCCACAGTTTTGAGATTGAAATGAGCCAAATCAGGCCCAGTTTATCAGGGAAGAGAATTCCATTTTTTACACTATCAATTCTCACATTTCCTGTTGAATAACTCATGAAACCATTTTTATTTCAGCACTGGGATGGGCACTGCTGGAGTTTGAAGAAATCAGGGATGTTAATAAATGCCTGTAATAATGGAGCTGTTCTTGGTGAGTTTTTCCCAAAAGATTTTGTGTAACTCAGGACCAGGCTGCTCTTCTGTGTTTAAGACATGGAGCAAACCAAAATCACCCACCCAAAAGTGAAAAAGTACTGCAAAAATGACTCCAAAATCTGTTATTTCCAGTAGCACAGAACACCTGTAAGGATGTGATCAAAAATTAGAAACATCCACATATCCAAGTAACAGTCCCAAAAAGAGAATTCACCTGATCCTGAGAGATGCTCTGCAGATTGCTTTGTATTTTGAATTTCTAAAGCAAATACCAAAGCAGTGATTATGATCTGCTAATGACTTTTCCACCTACTCCTTGAAACTGCTGAAAAACCTGGAGGTAAAACTTTGAACAGAAACCATTCGTTTGCCTGGGATACTTTCTCTGGATTTTTAAAAGACCTTTCTTTTTTTTTTTTTTTTTTAAGAGGAAGATTTTAGCGAATAATTAAGGCTCTGAAAATTAATCTTGTAAAAAAAAATTCCTGCTGAAAACTGTTGCCAAGCCCAACAGTGAGGATTGCTCCCAGGGGAGCCAGCAGCTGCAGGGCTGGAGCTGGACGAGCTGCCCTTCCCCTGAATGGTGTTCAGATGTGTGGAACACACAGGGAAAACACAGATGGATTTCTGGAGGATGAAGGAATATTGAGATGTGCAGTTATTTATGCTGCTCCAACGCTTTTCACTTTCTTGTGATATTCCTGACCAGTGCTGCTCATTGGAATGAAAGATAAGCCATGGCTTCTACCCAGCCTTGCCTTGCTGAATTTTACATATTTGTTATAATTACTCCTAAATACTGCAACAGGTACTATTAAAAATATTAAAATTATTAAAATTATTAAAATATTTAAAATGTTTCTCTCTGTTCAGTAGTGAAAGCCATAAAGTCTTTTTTTTTTTAATTATAAAGGAAGTCTGGGACAAACTGGGAAAGGAACAATATTTCCTGAATTTGTCAAGCACTGATGGCTTCCAGAAATTGTCCCAAATTCACCTTTTCCATGAGAAGAAAGGAAAGCTGACACACAAAGTGGCAGGAGCAGAGAATCCTGGAATGATTTGGGTTGGAAAGGGCCTTAAAGCCCATCCAGTGCCACCCCTGCCATGGGCAGGGACACCTCCCACTGTCCCAGGGTGCTCCAAGCTCCATCCATCCTGGCCTGGGACACTTCCAGGGATGGGACAAATCTTAGAAATACCAGATGGATCAATATCAGAAGTCACCATCCACCAGAAAAAGGGATTGTAAGAATGTGAGGACAGAAGAAATTCCAGAAGGTGGGGCAGAACATGCAGAAATAGCAGCAAAGTTGTGCAAGAAGTGAAAACAAAGGACCTCAGTGAAGCATTGATTGAGGGGAGAATTCCTCTGGGAATGATCATCACATTATTAAGGAAAGGAAATCCTGACAGAGCTGATTGAATCCATATTCCAGGCAATTTGTATCCTACATACACCAGGTATTGCAGCACAGCACACAATTGTGTTGTTCACCAACGGAATGGGGTAAAACTCCATGGAACAAAATTTAATTTTCATATTTAAAATCCACAAACCTCAGTGGTTGTTGTGCCTTGAACAAGTGGTCAGTGTGAATTCTCAGTAATTCCCCCATTCTCACTCTTGCAGAGCTCTCAGCTCCACCACAAATTGTGAGATTATAAAAAATGAGCTCAGAAGTTTTCTGTTCAGGGGGTTTCACTTCCAGCAGGAAAACACCAGCAATCACCAAGCTTCTCCACAAAGAATTCAGCTCAAATCAAGATAGATCTCAACTTTGACACTAAAAAAAGTGCAGGGAAACAGATTAGCTGGCAGCTTTTTAAGCAGCTGGCAGGGAATAACTATAAATTCCCTTCTCCCACTGGCTCCCAAGGAAATTTGCTTCCCTGATTACTGGAAAGAGCCTCATAGGGGAGGCTGGAGCAATCAGAACATTCTGTGGTGCAGCAGCACTTCAGAGCCTCAGAAATCCTTGCACTGAGATTTAAACCACGTAGACACAACTTTATCGTCTAATTATCCCTTTGAGGCTTTGCAAGGAGTGATTTCAAAAGAAATAAACTTAACTCCCCACGTTTATTTGGTCTCACCTTTGTGTTTTTGTAGTAAAATGTTTCCCCCTATTGTAGCAGCCACATAGGTGGAGGGTTTGCAGTTTCTGGCGAATTGTTTGCATTTTAACTCACAGCTCATAATTTTTAAATTTTTTTGCTTCATTTTAATTTTTTCCACCCGGCTATTTCCAAGGAAATAAACAAGGCAGGGAGACGCTCCCACTCCTAATCTCCCTGCTGGTGCCAAGGTCACGGAGGGAACGCGGGGTCAGTGCATTAAGTCCGGAGTGCCAGTAATAGCTGCTCTTGCTTGGAGATGTCACTTTGCATTTGTCTGGAGAAGTCAGCAGAGGAGTTCAAGACGCCCTGATGGAGGTGATGAGCAGAGTGTGCCGGTTTTAATCAGTAAATTGGTTTACAGGAGCAAACTTTCTGTTCAATTGGCCCGCAGCATCAGGGCAATGTGCAAGAAATGTCGTTTTACCTCAGAATTAATTCAGTTCACAGAGAACTTGCCTCGTGCAGGTTCTTTTTGTGTATTCTTAATTCAGATCCAGGTTCTGGGCTTTATCTCAGGTATGAGGTGATAAGCAGCACAACTGCAGTTTAACAAGGGAGGTGAGAGCCAGGCTAACCCATCCCTTCAGTTTTCCAAGAAGGGCAGTGTTTATGCCTCTTTTTTAATGAATATCCAATAAAATTCAGACATTTAAATATCTTGGGTTCCTTTAAACCACAGCATTATCAGAAGGCTGCATAATGTGTCTTAATAAAGTAAATTTTTGATCTGTTTGGGTTCGTTGGGGATTTTTTTAATCATCCTCATTGTGCAATGTGGCAAAAGGTCTGAATTCCCAGCATTTCTCCCGGAGCGTTTTCTTCCAGGGAATGAACATAAGAGGTGAAGGAATGGGAAGAGCTGAAGGATCTCTGCTCACTCTGTGGTCCAAAGGCCTCAGGAGTGGACACATGTTGACTATAACCAGATGGCTGCAGGCTGCTAAAATATTCCCATCTCCAGCAGGAACAATATTCCAGTGATTCCTGCTTTTCTCAGCAGTGTCACGGGCTGCTCTGTGCCCCTGCTTTTGTCAGGAGTTCCACACAAAGCTCACAGTGACTTCCAACCTTCCCAAACCTTTCTGCCCTTCACACCCCATCCCCACACCCCCAGCTCTGCACCAATTCCAAATTTCCCCACACTTGGTTACAAACCTTCCCATGAACACTCTGCTGGTAGGAAAGGGTTTAATTAATCATCCTCTTAATGAGCAAACCCAGCACAGCAATGTCAGGGCTCAAAAAATGACCTGCACAGCTTTAAACACAGAATCTTTAGAGCTCAGAGCACAGCCAGGGATGTTAGGAGAGTTCTAACAATTTAATTTCTTTAACAAATTAGCTAACAAACTGATTTAATAAATAAGATGTAAGATGTGAAAGGGTTGTGGTGTCCAGAGTGCAAGGGCAGAGCTACAAAGAAACCCTGATGCCCCAGTGCCCCAAATTCCTGCTTCCCACAGCCCCCAGCTCCCTGCAGCCCTCCCAGCCAGCCCCACTCCTGAGCCCTCCTGGATCCACCTCCTCAGCTCTGCCTCTCAGATCCCTCTCCCACTTCCCCTCCTCATTTCCCATAAATTCTTTCAATGTTTCCAGGACCTACACTGGGCAGAAGTTTCCTGTGAGTTTGGTCACTTCTGGAGTGCGATCACACTGAAAAACAGAAGTTTGCAAGGTCACATCAGTTTGTCACATCCTGGCTGATGGAATTATTCATTGTAGGGGACAAATTCTGTGTGAGAGCCTGGATTGTCCAACACCAATTCCATGGGATGATCCATGACAGGTCTCAGCCTCCTCTGGAAGGTGGAAATCATCCCATTCCAGCCAGCTGAAAGGGACTGAAGGATTTCTCTGACTGCCCACATCTCCCACAGAAAATACTGGGCAGAAAAGGTGATTAGCATTGCAGTTAATAGAGCCCAAAGCTATTAGTAATAAATCCATTAGAACTTTTAATTAAAACCCCGAAACTCGTCAGGCAAAATCCACCCCATACAATAAAATAAATTTATAATATCAGTAATAATTAGCAATGCATCCTGTAGGATTAAAAATCATTAAAATAATTACATTTTGAAGTATTTTTAAATAGGTAATAGACTGCTTCAAAGACACTAATAAAATTATATTCAGAACCTGTAGGCTACTGTCCAGGCAGGATATACTCTGAGCGTAGTGTAAAATAATGAACTTACAAGTAATTAACAAGTAGCAGGCACTGGATAATTACTTTTAATGATCTTGCCTTCCTTCTGGAAGATAACAAAGGTTTGGGGCCCCTGTGAGCAAAATTTGGTGACTGTCACATTTTGTGTGTTGCCCACTGTTCCAAACATCCAAAAAGACACAAATTCTAGGAGTTCCAAGATTACAGGGGCACACAAGTACTCTGGAGCCCAAAATTCCCATGGAGGAAAACGAAAAATAAATTCAAATGTCAGTTGTGATAAGAACCGGTTTAACCAGCAATTGCCAAAATTCAGGTTGTGTTATAGAAAGGTTCAATGGACTTGGTCAATATTAGTCTAAAACCACAGGGAAAATGAGTCTGCAGGATAAATTCCTGAGCTGGTTGGAAGTTTAGGGGATTTCCCTTGTTCTCTGCTTCCAGAATTTTTGCAGAAAATATGCAAAAGCCTGAAGGAAGGGAAGAGAATGATAGAAATTCCATGAGATGAAAGGTTAAGGGTCCACATTTCCAAAGCAGCTCCACTCCAGCTCCTTCCCAACCTTGAGCTGAGCAGGATTTCTGGAAATTCCTGGGATCTCAGCTGCTCCACCCAGCCCCAATCTGCCAAACTGCTCCACAAACAGCCCCAGGCAGAGATGGATGGAGCTGCAGGACAGAGGAAAGGAAAACTCCAGCCTAAAAATCCTCCAGTAGGAAACAACTTCCTGGGAAAATTATCAGGTGCAGAGGAGTGGAAGTAACTTATCAAAATTAAACTTGATTAAAACATGAGGAACAGACCAACATTAAATGGACAAGCTGGACCTTTAGTACAAGCTGAGATGAAATGATACAATTTAAAAACCTCTTTGCACAGCACTAAATCTCCAAAATTTAAAACCCAGAAGCAATGTGTTACTTTGCCCAAATGAAAGGTTTGTCTCAAAATTCAGTTTGGGGTTGAAAGAGAACTACTCATTTCTAAATTTCCATTGAAAATTCCAGAACAACCCAACAGCACTGCCAAAGGTGAGCTGGGCAAACATTCTCAGGTGTTTATCAACATCCCCTTATCATTCAGATTATCTGCAAGCAGAACACCAGGTGAGATTGGCAGATGTTTGGGGCTGAGGTGCTGACAGCAGCTCAAAAATGCACAGCCAGAGTTGTCCTCAACAAGGAGAATTTACATCATAAAGCACCTGAAAGACATCAGCAGGCAGCTCCTCCTCCCCTGTTTAATGTGATCAGTGGGAATTGCCTGTTCCCGAAGATATTTGTCTGATTTAAGCTTTTTTTTTCTTATCACAGAATCATGGAATGATTTGGGACACTTTCCACTATCCCAGGGTGCTCCAAGCCCCATCCAGCCTGGCCTTGGACACTTCCAGGGGCAGTCACAGCTTCTCTGGGAACCTGTGCATCATCACCTTCCAGCCAGGAATTCCTTCCCAAGAGTTAAACTAGATTCCAATCAACAACTGGGCCAAAAATTAAAATTTTTTCCACACCATCCACTGGTGTTTCCTGGATATCCATCCAACACCAAGGCTCCACACAGAGCCTGAAAATAAACACGCAGTGCTAATAAGCAGAATGCAAAACAGCCATTAAAGGCAAACGTAATGAGCTGTTAAGTCTAGACTATTCCACAAAGACTGGCAATAGGCTGGGTTTTGAGATCTTTTATGATGTGTTCTGGAAGAAAATGTAACCAAGGTGAAAATGAAGCCTAAGAAAAAAAAATTCCTCAGAAGGTGTTGCAATTTTAAGGAAGAATGATAAAAAATGTTTTAAAGAGGAATAAGAGAGGAAGCAAAGTGATAGAACAGGATGAAAAAAAAACCCAAAAAACTAAAAATAAATTTATCTGAAATGATTCTTCATGGGAAAAGTAAAATAAATAAAACCTGGTCATCAGGGTAGTGGTGAGGAGCAGCTCTGTGAGTGAGAACTGAGCTTGGCAGGAAAGTAAAACTGAACTGATGCAAACTTTGTTTATGCTGAAACTCCAACTGAGAATTGTCATTACCACAGAGATTTAAATTAATGACAGGAGATTCCTGGAAGAATAATAAAAATTTAAGTGAGCAGGGACAAATGAAAAATCATTAAAACTTTGGAAAAACCTCAGATGTAGACAGCATAGCTTAACACAACTCTGAAATATTGGGGGAAAATGACTCCTGCCTATTCATTTTTCAATGGGGTAAATATTAGTGCTGCAATTGGATTTCACTCTGTCGTTGGCTTCATGGGGCAATGGCTTGACTCAGAGGCAGGAAGGGAGAATTTTAAGGTACAATGAGAAAGGAGCTTCAAGTTTGACTTGTTGAATCTGTTGGTAGTGGGGTATTTTGACCTGAGAAGGCCACGTAAGGGAAATTGTGGAGTTCCAATTGTGGTGCTACCAACAGCCTGGAAAAGAGCCTGGCAAACCCATGGGGCTGGAAAATTCTCCAATTCCCTGCAATAATTTCAAAGTTTGTGCAGAGCCAAAGTTGGTCTCCAGCAGCTCTAACTCTGACAATGATCCCAGCCCCATCCCAGGCTCCATCCCATCCCTGAATTCCTCCAGCTCTGAGTCACCACCAGGCTCAGTTCCCTGCTTAGTGTGGATGGGATGGAGCTGGAATGGGACAAAGGGATAGAAACCTGGGGGTTCTGCACAGAGTTCTGCACATGCCAGCCTTTTGGTGGGATGTGTCCTCACATCACAGCAGAGAATCTCAGAATATCTGGAAAAGAACTCCAAGATCAAGTCCAATGTGTGACAGTCCCAGCCCAGAGCACTGAGTGCCAAATCCAGTCATTCCTTCAAAATTCATGGTGCCCAGGCCTGCAAGGGAATATTGACCAAATTCCTGTGCTAATTACTCTTTTTCAGCAGAGAAGCTCATTTAGAATCTGAGATACCTGTGATGCTGTTGGGCATGAATGTGCTGTCAGCCCAAAATGAGCAGCAGTCCCTGAGGATGGAAAGTCTCCCCTGGCTCCCAGGGGGTGTGAGCAGAGGGAAAGCAGCAGAGACAAACTGGGCACAACTGGGAGCTTTGGAGGAGCCTCAAGCACTTCCCAGGACTCAGGGCCAAAGCTGGAAGGGTTCCCCTGACAAACCCCCCCAGAGCTGAGCCCTGCAGAGCTGTCACTGTTTGTGGAGCCTGAAGCACAACAATTCCTCTCTCCAGCCACTGCTGCCGTCGGATCAAGTCTGGCCAGTTGAGGGCCTGCAGACAAACAGGCAGTAATCGAGCTCAATGTGGGATTTTTGCACTTAAAGCAGAATTATATGGACTTAGATCACCTCTCCACCTGAAGCAGGCTCATATTTACCGGGGTGGTGTGAAAGACCCTCGGCCATCTGGGATTTTTATTGAAAGAAAAGACCAAGCCTAAGAAGCAGCTAATACTCACTGCAGCAGCTGTGCACTGTCTCCAAGGAGAATTATGGGACAGGCCCTGCATGCGTGGCATTGCTTGGGGAGGATCTGATTAGATACACTTTGGTGAGGAGCAAAAAAAGTGTTCTCCATCAAATAAACAGTCAGAGGAGGGAATTCTGGATGTATCCTCACATGTTTTCTTCTGTTGCAAACACGGGGTGATTCCAGAAACTCCTTTGTTGGTTGTTGTAGAGGTAATTAATTCTGGCTATAGAATAGGCAGTGGAGCTAATTACAGATAGAAGTATCTATAAAATTAATTAAAATTCACAGGCAAACATTGCTAAGTGAGTTGACCACTTATTTTTAATGCTTTTAGGAGCATCTGCACTCGGAATGAGGAGCATAACAGCATCCAGCAAAAATTTCTCTTTTGAAGAATATAAATTTAAAAGGTGTGAGTGCATTTAAGATGTTATCTTACACGTTCTCGAGCTACTCCTGACACATATGGTCCAAATTCTGTTGTCTTTGAAGTCACAAGTTGACTGTGACACTGGAAATATACTGAGGATTTAGTTAAATTCTACCTCTACCTACATAATGTTGTAGAAAATATCAATTACTTCTGAATTTCGTTAATTATTTATATCTATCTAAGGTGTCTGAGCTGAAGAGAAATAAATTGTGTTGCTGGAATACAATTCTCAATTCCTGCAGGCACTACAATTAACTCCTGCACAAATACTGCAGCTGTAAAATTGTGTTACACCCCTTGTGATACAGCTGAAAACCTCAATTATTTAATGTCTGACACCATCTCCACATTCTGCAGTTCTCTAATGCACAAAACTTTTTTCTGATGTAATATTTTAAACATTCCTAAAACTTAATGAATGGACCAAATGTGTTGTGCATAAATCCTCATTCCTTTCTGTTAATGGAAGGAAAAGGTTTTTCTGTGGGATTGATTCCTCAAGTTTTTGAGAACTGCTCTAACAGACAGATCCCAACGTGGAAGAATCAGGGTTTGTTGTTTTCTTTAATCTCAATAGAAATGAGAAAAATAAAAGCAATTCTAATTTAAATAATTTTTATTGTACATGAGTGTGCCTGGTGCTTACAGATTATCTCGGATGGTAATTTTTGTTCACGTGGCACTTTTCTAAAATAGAAGAATGAACAAATGGGAACAAACAACCTGCAATAAACAAGTGGCCGTTCTTTTCTTCCAAAGATTTTATACATCAGTGGCTTGAAATAATATGGATGCTATTTCCAGGAACTTAAAAATAACTCCTAGTGCAGTATTTTCTTGTTACTATTGAGGGTGGGAGCAAGAATAGCTTTCCAAAAGAATATTTGGCATAGGAACAGTGTGCTATATTTTTTTTTTAATAAAAGATCTCATGACACCAAGGCATCTGCGACTCAAGGACATGGAAATCCAGCTGGAGCCCTCACATGAAAAATGCACCTTAAATCCCCCAAAATTCTTGATTTGTAAAGAATCTCTATGATGATGTGGGATTGGAAATATTAAATGGACTGCAACAGGTTGATTTATGGTAGCAAATTCAAACATACTCACAGGCTGTTAACATGCTGCACTCAGTGGTGTTTACTACATGAGTGTAAATAAATTTCTTCCAGTAGATCTTTATTGGGACCTGCCAGTCTATTTCTACTTGAGGCTCAGCTGGTGAGATCCTGACCTTCTGCAAAATAAAATAATTCACAGGATTTCTTTATAGTGAACTTTGAGAATTAAAAATAAAACAAATGGCAGTGGCATTAATTCCTTTGTTGATTATTAATTAAGAAGTACTTTCTGCCACTCTTCATTCTTAACCCAGCACCAGATTCTTCCCAAGAATGTCAGCAAGTCCCTGCTGAACCTTCTGATCCCCCACAAAGCTAAAAATGTTGTGCAGGGTTATCAGGATGCCTGCAGGGATCCTGGGCACTCACGGTGACTCTGTAAGGACAGCCCGGCTTAAAAAAGGGCCCGAAAGAAATAGGAAACTGCAGCAAACCCCAAAAGGCTGCAATGATCTCACCCTGCATTTCAGGAGTCTGTGTAGGGGCAGGAAAGAGAATATTGGGACTATTTTGGCCCCAGCTATGCACAGGGGGTTGGTTGGCTGTCTGCAGGGAAATCTGGGCTGTGGGAATGGCTTTGGAGTGACCCAGTGGCACAAGGAGCAGCTCCACTGCTCAGTGGGCTCAGAGAGCAGGAGCAGCCCCAAAATCTGACTGGAGATCATTGCAGAGACTTCACAGGAACACCCCAAAATCTGACTGGAGATCATTGCAGAGACTTCACAGGAACACTCCAAAATCTGATCTGGAGATCATTGCAGAGACTTCACAGGAACACCCCAAAATCTGACTGGAGATCATTGCAGAGACTTCACAGGAACACCCCAAAATCTGATCTGGAGATCATTGCAGAGACTTCACAGGAACAGTGAAGGAACAGGAGCACCCCCCAACAATCTCATCTGGAGATCACTGCAATGGTTCACAGACCTCACAGGAGCACCCCCCAACAATCTCATCTGGAGATCACTGCAATGGTTCAGAGATCTCACAGGAGAACCCCCAAAATCTGACTGGAGATCCCTGCAATGGTTCAGAGATCTCACAGGAGCACCACCAAATTCCAGCCTGGAGATCCCTGCAATGGTTCAGAGATCTCACAGGAACACCCCCAAATTCCAGCCTGGAGATCACTGCAATGGTTCAGACATCTCACAGGAACACCCCCAAAATCCAGCCTGGAGATCCCTGCAATGGTTCAGAGATCTCACAGAAACACCCCCAAAATCTGACTGGAGATCACTGCAATGGTTCAGAGATCTCACAGGAACACCCCCAAAATCCAGCCTGGAGATCACTGCAATGGTTCACAGACCTCACAGGAGCACCCCCCAACAATCTCATCTGGAGATCACTGCAATGGTTCAGAGATCTCACAGGAACACCCCCAAAATCTGACTGGAGATCACTGCAATGGTTCAGAGATCTCACAGGAGCACCCCCAACAATCTGACTGGAGATCACTGCAGAGACTTCACAGGAACAGTGAAGGAACAGGAACATCCCCCAAAATCTGACTGGAGATCCCTGCAATGGTTCAGAGATCTCACAGGAGCACCCCCAAAATCCAGCCTGGAGATCCCTGCAATGGTTCAGAGATCTCACAGGAGAACCCCCAAAATCTGACTGGAGATCCCTGCAATGGTTCAGAGATCTCACAGGAGCACCACCAAATTCCAGCCTGGAGATCCCTGCAATGGTTCAGAGATCTCACAGGAACACCCCCAAATTCCAGCCTGGAGATCACTGCAATGGTTCAGACATCTCACAGGAACACCCCCAAAATCCAGCCTGGAGATCCCTGCAATGGTTCAGAGATCTCACAGAAACACCCCCAAAATCTGACTGGAGATCACTGCAATGGTTCAGAGATCTCACAGGAACACCCCCAAAATCCAGCCTGGAGATCACTGCAATGGTTCACAGACCTCACAGGAGCACCCCCCAACAATCTCATCTGGAGATCACTGCAATGGTTCAGAGATCTCACAGGAACACCCCCAAAATCTGACTGGAGATCACTGCAATGGTTCAGAGATCTCACAGGAGCACCCCCAACAATCTGACTGGAGATCACTGCAGAGACTTCACAGGAACACCCCCAAAATCTGACCTGGAGATCCCTGCAATGGTTCAGAGATCTCACAGGAACACCCCCAAAATCTGACCTGGAGATCATTGAAGAGACTTCACAGGAACACCCCCCAAAATCCAGCCTGGAGATCCCTGCAATGGTTCAGAGATCTCACAGGAACACCCCCAAAATCCAGCCTGGAGATCGCTGCAATGGTTCAGAGATCTCACAGGAGCACCCCCAAAATCTGACTGGAGATCACTGCAATGGTTCAGAGATCTCACAGGAGCACCACCAAAATCTGACTGGAGATCCCTGCAATGGTTCAGAGATCTCACAGGAACACCCCCCAAAATCTGACTGGAGATCACTGCAATGGTTCACAGACCTCACAGGAGCACCCCCAACAATCTCACCTGGAGATCATTGTATGAAACCACTGAAATGTTATAAACTGCAAAAAAAGGAGCTCTGGCTGCAGTTCAGTCTGGCTGCAGTTCCCCACTCTGCCCCACACACCCATCTGTCATTTCAATACATCACCAGGTAACATTTTTCATTGAACTCCTGCATGCTCCAGCTACATTTCAGTACAAAATCTGTGAAATGTTTAATTTGTACCTGTGCTGGGAGCTATTTAAGTGGGATTGGTGGAGCTGGGCAGGATGGAGGCAGGAAAGAAACAGGTCCATTACTCTGTCAAGGTGAATCCCATTGGAACTCTGACTCAGGGGGCTCTAAGGTGGAATCATGGAATTGTTAAGGTTGGGAAACACCAGTGAGATCAAATCCAACCATCACCACCACAATCCGTGTCCTCAAGTGCCACATCCACACATTTTCTGAACACTTCCAGGGCTGGGGACTCCACCACTTCATTGAGCTGTTCCCATGTTTTACAACCCTTTCCTTGAAGGAATCTTTCCTAATATCCAATTTAATCATTCCCTGACACAATTTGAGGACATTTCCTCAGTTGTTACCTTTGGAAAAAAAATTGCTTTGGAAACACAAAACTGATACTGTGGACTTTGATTTTCTTATATTAAAAGACAGCTCTTGACTTCATATTCTATTCTTAAACCTTTGTTTAACAATACAGAATATTTATATTATTAAATAATAATTCATGATAATCATGCTGACTCTCAATGACTCAAAGACATTTTCCTATTTAACTATTTGTATGCTGTATCTAGTAATTATCAATTTTAGTGATCCTAAATACCTCATTAAAAAAACAAACTGGACTGAAATTGCTTTGAAGAGAACATAAGTTACATCAACTAATAGAATTCAGACAGAAGAGACAGATTTTGGGGCCCAAAGCCCTTCCTCAGCAGCAAAAATGCCACAGAAGTTTTTACATTGCTACAAGTGTGTTTTTCTGATTTATGGTATTTAAGATGAGATTTTGAAGTGTAAATTTTGATAACTCACTTGTCGGGTATGACAATATCTGCTGTAAAGTGATAAAAGGGGAGGGCAAAACTGGGATCTCATCTTTACTCTGATGAGTAAAGTACTACAGGGAGCAAACCCCCGAGGAGTGCAGGCTGCCAGCAGATGTAAAAGTTTCTGTACTAAGATGTTTGGAAATAACAAAAACCAGGCAGGAAAACTGAAAGACAGACTTCCCACCTCTGAATTCAAAACTGTATCAATGGACCCAGATTGATTATTCAGACACAGCAGCCAAAAATCACTTAGCAGGGAATAAAATCTACTGCAACATTCCTGCAGCAGCCTTTGGAATATCCATGGACCAAAAAACCTTCCCATTTCAAGAGATCATGAGAAAGACAGTGAGCCACTATTCTATTTCCTTAAGTTTTAGAATAATGAGACTTAATTTCTTGCCTAGAAGCAAAGAAAGGGCATCTTTATGGCAAATCAGTTGATGTAATTCTATATGAAAAAAAAAGCAGGTTTTTCATTGAATTCAGATTGGCAGCAAAAGCTGCAGCATAAGCCCAGGGATATATCAAAACCTCTTTCTCAAAAGCAGGATTTTAATCCTGATTTATGGGATTTCTCGAGGCACAAAGCCTTGATCATTTTTTTTTAATATCCAAAAAAATGGAGAAGTCTTGTGAAATACATGTGATAGAGTGTGTGCACACATTAAACACGAGTTCAGCCACCACCCTTAACCTACAAGACTCAGACACAAGCAAGAAATCAAGGCATGAAGCAAATGTTTCTGTCAATCCATCCCCAGCATGGATCCTGAAGGATGTTGGTGTCAGCAATACAAATGCATAAACCAACAGAAAAATACTGAATTTACCACAAATTTTAAACAAACACTGGAAATTTTTTGTGTAATTATTAACAATCAGGGGTTGTAGGAGTTGTTATGGATTACTAAACTCTCACCAGCCAAGCAGTGGCAGATTTCAGCATGAATGGATGCAGAGAATGGATTCCCCAGTAATTTCACAGGCAGCACAACCTGAGCTTGAGCTGTTACCCAACCTCTGCTCTCAGTGCCAAGGGTGGTGATCTTCAGCATCCCCAGAGCGAGGCAGAGTTTGCACAATCAGGAAAACTCTCAGGATGGAAAGGACTGGACAAGTTATTCCCAGCACCACGAGTGTTCCAGGGCTGGAACTGCATGGAAAAAATTCCCTCTTACTGAAGAAACAAAGGATGCCTGTGGAACATTTGGCTCCACATCCCAGCTCTCCCTCCACCTGTTATCTCTGTTATTTTTGGCAGCAGTGCTGGGGGAGCCCGGTTGAAGTGTGGATTTCACTGCTCAACCTGTTGGCAAATTCCATCAAGGGGAGTTTCTCCATGCCTGGTGTCATGGACAGGGAAGTGCAATCCATAAGAAAACGGGAAAATCAGAGCTGGGAGCCCCTGTAGGGCCATTCCCTCCCAGGATAACGTGGAACTGTGAGAAGGGAGCCACAGGATGAATTCTGCAGTGCTGATTGTGTCCCTGACCTCTCCCAGTTCTCAGGACAATGTGGAACTGTGAGAAGGGAGCCACAGGATGAATTCTGCAGTGCTGATTGTGTCCCTGACCTCTCCCAGTTCTCAGGACAATGTGGAACTGTGAGAAGGGAGCCACAGGATGAATTCTGCAGTGCTGATTGTGTCCCTGATCTCTCCCAATTTTCAGGATAACATGGAACTGTGAGAAGGGAGCCACAGGATGAATTCTGCAGTGTTGATTGTGTCCCTGATCTCTCCCAGTTCTGCTGTTGCTCTGGGCTCATTTCCCTTTGGATACTGTTAAGTAGGCAAAAAAAATGGCTTAAAATGAGAATAAAACCCCTGAGCTGAAGACCAAGGTAAATTTTTTTGCTCTATGGACTGACATCAATGAAATTCAGTTTTCTAAATGGGTCTAGTGATGCCAGCAAAGGGAAACCATGAAGTGAATATGGCCCTGACAAAATCCCTAATTGGGGCTGAATCATGTTCATCACCTCATTCTCCTGGCTCGGGGTGTCACCGAGGCCTGTAACACCTCCAGCTCCTGCAATCAGCCCTTTAGGATCTTCCTGAACAGGAGTCTGTACCCTGAGCAGTGGTTTTGTGTGTGTTTTTAGGGTTTTTGTTTCACTTCAATAGCCACTGATGGTGATTTAAAAATCTATTCATGCTTTTGGCCTCCGCAATCTCCTGCGGCAGCGCATTCCAAAATTTAATTCCGTGCTATTTAAGAACACTCCACGTTTGCATACTGCCTGTTTCTTGTATATGAAAAAGGATGAAAAATGATGTTCTGTGCACCTTTCCCACACTATTCATGAATTCAGAGGCTCCCTCCATAACTCTGCATTTCGTGTTCTCATCGCAGAGTGGAAAAATCCTAAAGAATTCAATCTCTCCTCGCAGAGCAGTTGCTCCATAATTTTGATCACTGTGTGTGCTCACTGTGACAGCTCAAGTTACTGTCTAAGCTTTGCAAGACCACGGGGCTGGTTTAAATAAACCCCAGCTTTGCTGAAAATCAGAGTTACAGTTCAAAAGTAAATTAGAATCATGGTTAAAAGTTGTCTTTTTTATAAATACAGGGAGAAAACAACGCTCACAAGTGACTAACAGCACTGTCATGTGATATGTTGGTCCAAAGGTCTCTCATAGCAAAGTCTAAGTTATAAAAAGACTTTTTATGGTATAGAAAGTTATAAAAAGATTCTCTCTCACACATGAGGAAGATGCTGCCCTTATCTGTAACTAGGGAAAAGCAGCAGCTCCAGACAGGTAAACTCTGAGCAGTGGGAGGGCCTCACTCCAGGTACAAATTCCCAGTGGAGAAATTCCACAGAGAGCACACAGGGCAGAAATTCAGCCCCTGGGCCTGAGGAGATCTCAGACAGGCAAAGAGCAGCAAGCTGAAACAGCTGTGCCCTAGGAAAAGCAGAACGAATGGATTTGTCACCTCCTGACTCCAGGGATCCCAGCACCTCTGGAGAGAACAGCAGGGCCAAGCAGGGAAATTGGGAATTGTAAATTGATTTGCTGAACAAGTTATAGACATCCAAAATACTGCCTCATTTCAGTGCTAAATGTGTTTTGCTCAGAAAGGAGAGTGAAGATGACTGAAGTTCACAGGAGAACTCTGAACTGGGCTGTGTTTCACACAGGTTTCCCAGATCTGGCACTGACCATTCCCAGTACAACCCATTGGATCTGCCTTTCCATACTTTGATTTACCCCAAACCACAGAGTGCAGCTCAGAGGGACACCCCAGCTCTGATGGGCCCTGGATTTGTGTGACACAGAGAGCAGGGCAGGTCCTTAATGCTGGGCAGCTGCTCAGAGAACCCAAACCAGCCCCAGAGAAACACCAGGACCCCAGTGCAGCCATGGGAAAGGTGCTCAGGCACTGGAAGGGACTGGGAGCGGGGCAGTCACCATCTCTGGATGAGCAAGGAATGACTGCACATGGCACTTGCTGAAATTGGATTGATCCCAGGCTGGTCTTGATGCTCTGGGAGATCTTTCCAAGCTGGAAGATTCTGGGATGCTGCTGGGGTGTGGATCTGGGCAGTTCAGGGTGCTGTGAGACATCCTCTGTTCCCAGGGATCTCTGCAAAATAAAATTGGGGATAAGGGTCAATAAAGCAATCAAGAGAGTCTACAAGGCTCAAAGAGAGGAGGGAGATTTTGGGGTACAAATCCCCCTGGGCCCCATTCACACAGACCCAGGGGTGTCCAGAGATGTGAGGGCTGAGTTAAAACCCTCCGAGAAATTCAGATCCATAAATCCACCCAGACATGAGGTAGAAATGCAAGTTTAGTTTTAAATAAATAAAATAGTTATATTTTATTGGTAAATATAAAAAATATTTCTTTAAATATAAATAAATATTTCTTTAAATCTAAACTTGCATTTTTACTTCGTGTCTGTGTGAATTTATGTATTTTAGTTTTTCTGAAGGTTCTAATTTAATCCTCACATCTCTGGGCACTCCTGAACCTGTATGGATTTGGCCAGGGGGGATTCATACCTCAGGATGGATCTTTGGCACAGAGTTTGAAGGTGAGAGGTGCTGAGCAGAACAATTCCTACAGGAATGAGGAGCTGCCCATGGCCAGGGCACATCCTGCAGCACTCAGGGTGAATTCCACTGGAACTGTGCTGGGAGCAGAACTGGAGTGAGAATTCAGATTGCACAAATACAGCCCATAATAAGATAAATTTGGGTTCAGCTGGCTGACTGGCTTAAAAGATCACTGCCTGGCTGGAGGTGTCAGCATTGCCACCTTTGTTCTCCCTAAAACCTCTGTCACACGAGTTCCCAGGTAAATGATCTCTGATCCATCCCTACTGCAAAGATCCAAGTTCCCATTTAATCAATGCACTTCCAATTTGTCAATAATTCACTTTAACCTCAGCCATTTGACAGAAATGCATTAAGAAACTCTGTGTGAAGCTTTGTCATGAGTTTTTCAGTTGTTAATGTCTTCTGCTGTATAACTCAAGGCCAAAATTGGCTTTTTATTGTTGTTAAATTAGAGCTTCTTTTCATCCCAAAGAAATTTTTTCTTGAAAAATTACTTGAGAAAGAAAAGCTTTCTTACAGCTGGAAAAAAAAAATAAAATTATGTTTTTAAATCAAGACTTGAAAGACTCAAACATCCCTGAACCATTCAAATTCATAAAGTGAAGTAAACTTCAAAAATGCACAGAGGGGTTTATTCCAGATTGGCACATATGTTAGAGGAAATGAAGATTTATTTATAATAATTAAATTGGTTTAAAAAAGGCAAAAAAAAAAAAAAAGAGAAGGGAATCTGTACTAAATTTATTGACATTTGACTAAGATCTATTTAAAGTGTTCTCACAGAAGCCATCAAGTTTCAATCAATTTTACTGGAACTGGTCTCGTGAAGGATGTTTGATGAGTGTAAATACATTTAGACATCAAAATTATTTATTTTCATGTTTATCAAAACCAATATTCAGGATTTAACAAATCTCCAAGATATTGGAGTCAGTTAAGTAATAAAATTGATCATAAAACTTTATTAATTTGCAGTTGCGATCAGGAAATGGGATTCGAATGAACCAGCTTAAATTAATTTCAAAATCTTCTCTTGCCCAACCATTAAATAAATTTTTAATGTGTCTAAAAGACTGTAAGTATTAAGATATGGCAAAAAAATTCGAGCTGAGCATTTCTGTCTACCAGCAGTACATGTTTCAGAATTGAAATTTTCCTTTCCTCTTCTATTCACCCACATTAAGCAGAAATCACAGCTGAAAACAGCTGAGTCAAAAATATTTTATTTGGTCTGTAATGAGCGTTTTTAAATGCTTCCCTGACTGTTCCAAATAAATTGGTTTGTAATTAGACCACTGAATTTGGAGTTGATTTGCCAATATCTGTGTGGATCACGGGGCCTTGTGGTTTTTATCAAAATTGCCTGAGATAAGGAGCACAGCAGGTTTCTGTTGCTGTGAATTCTGAATTCAGGTGAGGTGCAATCCTTAAATGTTATCAAAGCACTCCCAGTTTGCTTTGAAATCTAAGCAACCTAAAAATAGGCTGAAAGAATCTCTGGAAAAAGGAAAGTGTGGAGTAAACTTATTTCAAAACAGAGTCTTCCCAGCAGAACAAATAATCTCTAAGGCAGGAGATGAGTGCTGTGAAAAAGGATGATGTACCATTAAAAAAATCTTTATTTTATACTAAACAAGGTGTCTTGTAAAAGTATCCTTTTCCTTTTATAGAAGACACAGGGATTAAAAATAATCAGTTCTGCCAATGATAACCTATTCTCAAATTCTATTTGCTTGCTGTGTGGGCTATCATTGTTTACTTGAAGTGGCTTATAAAGATGCATAACAAAAAATAGCATTATAATATTAAATTAGTAATTGATCAGCAGATACAATGGAATTTCTTTTCTTCAAATTACCATTGACTTGGAACCAGATGCAGTTGCACTGGATTTATTACAGGAAAGATTGTGGGAACTCTGAGGTCCCAAAGATGGGAAGTTCTGTGTCCCCACATCCCAGAACTTGCTGGGTGCATCATTTTTGTGCTTCCAAAGGATCCATTCTCCTCCATGTCAGTCCAGTGGGATACTGAGATGGTCCCATCCCATTAATTCCACTTGTTTTTCCTCATTTTTTGGGCTGAGGATGATTGCTGTGCTTCCCAGGCAGTGCTAATAGTCCCTTCCTAAATAATCCCACGGAGGCAGACGAGGAGAAGAGAAGCAGCATTAATCAGAGGGAGCAGAAATGAGTAGAATTAGCACAAAATAGTCCAAAATAGAAAAGCTCTAGACCACAAGATGAGACTTGTTTCATTAGCTATAAGTAGCACCATGTGTAGGAGCATATAAAGTGTGGCTACATTTCAAATATAAAAATATTACCATGAGGCTTCTCCCTCCCACTCTATTATACTCTCCAAGAGAAAAGAGAGTAGGTAGACAATGAAATTCTTAGTTCACTGCCAAGAATTCCAGTGCAAACAAATTATCAAGAGAATCAGGTAAGAATAATGATGTGATATTGATAGAGAAAGCAGGAGCTCGGTATAAATTAAAGTTTAAAATAAACTGTAGGAGTGACAGAGGGAAAAGGTAAAAAGGAAGGCAGAGACAAAGCTCAGTATTTTGACAGAGGGAAGGGATGGACACAGCAGGAATACACAGTGCAGGTTCTCTCCTCCTTGGATAACAGCAGCAGCAGCAACACAAGCCTTTCCTCATGGAAAAACCCAGGAATTTCAGCAGAAAGTAGTTCCTGATTGCCCAAATTAGCCACTTGGAAAAGAGACTCTACTGTATCCTCACTAAGCAGTGGAGAGCAGAGAGGGTGACTGTGCTGTTTCAGAGTGAGGTTGGGATTTGAGCAGCTCAGTCCATTTCCCGTGGCTCCTGGGAATATTCCCGGCGGCTCCTGAGCTGAACACACCAGCCAGAGGTATTTTTACCCTGCCTGGCTTACTTTCCTTCCCAAGGTTATCCAGTGTGAAGTGATCAGGGCTGAAATCCCAATTCTCCTCCTTGAGCAGTCTCAGGGATCGTTTCCACTGACCTACTTTTCCTCCTGCTGGATGCTCCTGTGCTTCTCGGTGCCTTCCTCGGCTGGATGGGATCGAAATCCGCGGGGAATTCCCGGGAAATGCAGCCCCTCTCACCGACAGAGATTTACTTATTCTGCTGGAAACCTACCCAGGGAGAAACTCGATCCTTCCCACAAAGAGATAAAGGAATAGTCCAGGGATATCTGCCAAATTATAAATTAGGGGATGATTTTGTTTGGTCATAAATTCAAATTTCAGCAGTTCCCTGAATTGGTAAAAGTGTTGGACAGAATCACATTAAATCCATTTAATGCCAATTGGATCAGGAGACCCAAGGAATTCCAAAGAATCATTGTTGGAAGTGAAAATAATTACTTTAGGAAAATTAAAAAATTAACACCCTTGTGGACACTCCTGTTGATCAAATTCAACTTGCTAATGAACAGCTCTCTCCTTTTTTCTTTTCTGTGAAGCATTTTAGATTAAAATATATTTTTCTCTGAATAACTTCCCCCAAGCTGTGCTGTTAGCATTGCATTTTATGGTTCTGTCCCTGGAATCAATAATTTCTGCTCTGATACAATCACAGAAGTGATAATATTGTCCTTAAAATAAGGACAATAAGGATAAAAAATTAAGGAAGAATATGTTTACCAACACACTGAACGTGCTCCCACTTAAAAATGCTCCAAGATGAAAAGTCAGGCACTGGAATAAAAAAATTCACTCAAACTCCTGAAGATGTGAACAAAACTGATCAAATATTTTATATTATTTTGCCACACAAAAGGAAAGTTTGCCTGTAGAAATGTTCTACAGATGGTTTTTCAGAGAAAAGTAAAATTGGCATTGGCCTTCATTCTTACCAAGAGGAATGATTGGAAGTGAAGTTGAGCCATGAATGTGGATAATCCTTAAAGGAAAAAAGGGAATTTTTTTTTTTAATTACTTTGTGTATATGTAATGTATGGGTCTGTATGTACATGAAATGAATCACATGTAAATTAAAGGAAAAAACCACACATTATAAGCAGAGGAAAAAAATGTTCTAAAATTCTGATGGCATTTAATACACTTTAACATGATCATGGAGAAATTGGTAGCTCACAAAACCAAAATTTCTGTTTTTCAAAGAAGACCTGAACTAGATTTCATAAAATCAGGAGGGGTTTTGTTAAGATTTTTCCCTCTGTTTTATTTTGTATATGTTATTTTATGGTACATTGGGGCAGCATAACAGTTTCTCAAATAAAACCAACAACTAAAGATTAAAATGTCTTAATCCCCTATGTCAGCAGTCAAAGATATCAATAATTTTGATAGAAATGTCTTAGAACTCATGGAAATTAATGCTTTAAAGAGTCTTCCTAAGCAGAGGCTGCACAATAATAAAGTTACATGGATTTGTCAAAATGGATTCTTGAGCATTTGGAGTATAATTACCCTTTTCCAAATAAAAATGTACCATGTTATTAATGGTTTACACCTCGGTGCTACCATGCAATTAGGGAGCACTACAAGACTGCACAGGATTTATTTCACAGCCCCAGAAATGGTTTTTTTGGGAGTGTCCTCATGCCACCGAGGGGTGGTCAGGTAAAGTTTCCATGGCATGGTTTGTTTTGGAGGAGTTACACTTTTGTGATTCTTTAAGCTCTTTACAACTCCCTCATCTCATTTGCACTGCTGGAGATCTTTAAACCCACTCTCTTCATAGTTAAAAACAACATAACAAGATTAGGCTGGGAGCCAAGGAAATCAACCCTGTGCCAACCAGGCTTGGAATTCTAATTAGAGCATCTTTTGTATTAACCTCCATTTTGCACCATAAGGACAATATTATCACTTCTGTGATTGTATCAGGGCAGGAATTATTGATTCCAGCCATGGATTGCTAGAGAGGAACCATAAAATGCAATGCTAACAGCACAGCTTGGGGGAGGTTATTCAGAGAAAAATGTGTATTCATCTAAAAATGCTTCACAGAAAAGTAAAAAGGAGATTCATTCATTAGCACAAAGAATTTGATCAACAGGAGTGTGCACAGGGGTATTTATGAACTAATCTAGTAAAAAGTCTTTCAATGGGCTGGGAATTTGGTATTTGGGGAAATTTTCAGGTTGAAATTTCACACCATCATGTGAGCCATAAAGGTGAGACACTAAGGAAAGGAATTTTTAGGAAAAGGGAATTTTGTAGAAGGATTTGGTGAGTGATCTCTTCAAAATCCAACAAGATACCAGCCAAAACACTTTTTCATATAAAAGAATAAATTTTAAACCCAAAACATGTATTTTAATGAGAATTCAAATACCCTAATGAACTTAAAAGTCAATTCTGTGACTGAAATCACAAGTACTGTATCACTCTCTTGTATTGGAGAGTTTGAAAAGCATGCACTGAAATAAATATGAAAAATACACTCACACCACTGATTCAACCAACTACAAGCAGTGAAATTAAAATAACATTCATATTTCAACCAGTAAATTGCCTAAATATCAGTGTTATCAATGCCTGGGTGTCCTCACTGAAACCTTTGTCATTCTTTGCAAAATAAAATTAATATAAACTCACCAGAAACTGGGGATGTGTGGAAGGAATGTGTTTATCCCAATTCTATTTACCACAGCAGAATCATGTATGAACATGGACCTCTAAGTTTGAAAACACTCATGGTGCACATTCTAGCAGTTGTTTTGCAGTGGAGATGCTATTTTTGTTTCCATATAGAGACAAACACAAAAAATGAAATTATAGGAATGCTTTGAAGCTCACTATCCTAGAAAAAAAATCAGCTAATCATCAAAACTTTCATGAGATTAATAATTGTGCTTTGAGTGATGGGTGTAGAGTTCAAATTATATTTCTATGTGACAAAAGCTGCCTGAAAAAACAGTTCAGTTTTTCATGGGATATCTCGAAATTATTTCTCATCTGTGAGAATTCAAGGACTTTTCTTCTCTGTCACAGAGCAGATTGAAAAATCTTGTGCAAGGAAGAAACTTCCTGTAAAAACAGCCATGAAAATATCATTGAATATTTTAAGAACTCATTTCTGTCCTGTGTCCCAGGCCAGGCTGGATGGGAACATCCTGGTCTATGGAAAGTGTGGGATATGGGATGGGATATGGGATGGGATATGGGATATGGGATGGGATTGGGATGGGATGGGATATGGGTTATGGGATATGGGATGGGATTGGGATGGGATTGGGATGGGATGGGATATGGGAAATAGAATGCGATATGATGGGATATGGGATGTGGGATTTGGGATTTGGGATTTGGGATATGATATGGGATGGAATGGGAATATGGGATAGGATATGGGATGGGATATGGGATATGAGATGGAAGATGGGATGGAATATGGGATGGGATGAAATATGGGATGGGATATGGGATAGGATGGGATATGGGATGGGATATTGCATAGGATGGGATATGGGATGAGCTTTAAGGTCTCTCTTTTTTTAGGTTCTTGTGCAGAACTTCCCAGGTTCTGGCAGCCAAGTGGGAAATACAGATGGGAACTTGTTGCTTTAGGCTTAAATCAAGCTCAGCTGTAACAAAACCTTTTTCAAATATTTTTCAAGCCTTCCAGGATTTATAAAGCTTTGGCTGGTGTTTTACAAGTCACTGGGCTCAGTTTCATTTAAGAAGTTAATTTCTATTTTTGAATACTCTAGAAGAAAACCATCTGAGAGGAACTTGATTCTCCCCAGAAGTTTCTTGCCTCTGCAGCTCTTGTGAACACTGAGCAAAGCAATCTTACATTTTAATGCTTTCAGAAGTAGGAAAGTTCCTTCCCCAGGAAAATATGATTGATTGTTACAATGACAGTAATTGCATTTTAGTAAAAGTAACCATTATGGTAATTTTCCTCCAGAAAGAGACATTTAACTAACTTAAGTAACTTGTTACTTTTCAACACATTAACTTTGACAAATTTAACATTACAAACGTACAGAGTTCACAGCCACAACAACGTGCATCACTTAGGGAGTGTGCACACTTTTTATTTCTATATATCAAGCAGTGTTTCCAAATAGGAGATGCTAAAAAAACTGTGCATACATAACACAGCATTAATTAAACTGTTAAGAGCAGCTCTAGCACATCCAGTGCCAAGTCTCCTGTTGAAAAATCCTGCCTTCCAAGTAGCAAACTCCTATCAGCATTTCATTGCACGGATGCTTCCCAAGCACCTCCTGAATCCCAGCCTCACCCCCTGAACTCTCTGCATTTTCCCCAACCTGTTATTTCTAAATATTTCCTGCCACTCAGGTTGTAGGAACTTATGAAAAGTGTAGTTTCTGAGAATTAAGAATTCCATCCTAAAATGATTTATTCACACGGAGTTTGTTTCATACAGGTTCACGTGAGTTAAAATAAAAATGCTCTGCCTTTGCTTTAAAGATAATAATCATTCCTTGTGCTTTAAAGGGATTCTAAACTGGAGCTCAGTGAATTTCCATACTACTGAACATTTTTACACCAGAAAAGAACTGAAATTAATCCGGATTCAAGTCTTGTTTTTAACAAATTTCCTTTAAATAGTATCAAAAATTTGAATTTCAATCCAACAGATTTAAAATTTTCACTTCCCTTTCCTAACTTCTTTGAAGGAACTTTGAAGATTAAGTATTTTACTGAGACAGTCAATGGGTTTACCTTCCTCTTATTTAAAGATCCCAATCACATTTTTAAAGAAAATAACACAAATGGTATAAGATGGAGAAGAGACCAGAAAAATTATGAAGCTTGTTTGTAATATAAATATTTTGAAGCTTGTTTGTTAAACATTTGGCAATAAATCTTCAATGCAGGCAGGGTTTTCCAGATAGTGCCAGGTAATATGGATGGAACATCCAGCCACATCAACAGAGAGCTAAGACATAAAAAGAATATTATTCTGTGTTATCTCAAAGCCTGCTGGATTGCTTTTTCAGTAGCAGCCTTCCAGATAATTTTAGAAAACCCCTTAATTTTTCTTTTTTATTATTTTTAACTTTTAAGAACTTAAACCTGTGAATTGATGGATGATTTTCTTGGCTCTTATAACCAAAAGCACCTCTTAGGTTGCAAACTCATCCTGAAAGAAAAGCCAGAATCCTTGAGGAGTCAGAATGGATTGGAAATTAAAAGTTCAAGGTTCAAGGAACCTTTCATTCCAAAGTTTTCAGGATGTGGTGGAGCCCTCATCCTTGGAGGGAGTTAAGAGCTGTGTGGATGTGGCACTTGGGGACATGGGGCACTGATGGCCTTGGCAGGGCTGAACTCCTTGACCTTGGAGGGTTATTCCAGCTTAAACAATTCTGTGATTTTATAAAATTAAAATCTTTCCACTCCTGCTCATCACCTACTCCATTACAGTGTGAGAATATTTGAGAAAACCTCAAATTTGGTTTGGTTGTTGAAAGCTGAGGTGAAATCAGGGATAACTCAGTGACTGCCACAGGACACACGTTAGGAGCTGACTCCCATCCCACCGTGGAATTTTGTGAGATTATTTTTGTAACACTGTGTCCTAGTTACTGTTGAGAAGAGGAGGAAACTTCCAGTTTAGACAGAATTGGCTGTCGACCTCTATAATTAGTCCTTTATCTTTCCCATGTCTCCTAAATGACACGAGGCAAACTCCACACCTGAATTTTGCTTGGCAGGGTGCAGAGTTAATTCTGCAATATTAGCTAGGAAGTGGAGGATTTGGTGGTGTCCTTGCAGGTGCAGGGTGATGTTTTCTCAGTACAACTCTGAATAATGTCTCCATCTTTGACCTAATGTTTAAAAAACCCCACAAACAAACCCATCAGCCAGGGCTGTGGTGTCACTTTTCCTGCCCGTGCCCACAAACTGCCTGTTCCCTGTAAAGGAAGTTCTGTGCTTCTGTGCCTAACAACAAAATAAATGTAATTTGGGATGAGCAACTTCTGTCAATCCTTGTAATCCAAGGATAAATCACTTGTGAATCTCACAGATTATTTTAGCAGAGTTTTGGAGAAAATGAGCTGCTCCAAGTGTCAGATTTGAACACTGACAAGTCACCCAAGTCCTGTATTTTCCTTCCATTGTTTTGTTGCATAAATACTGAAACTACCTAATACAGAAAGTATCTGCTGTGAGAGGATAGAAAAATATTTCAGAGGGTGTGGGAACGTGTTTTGCTTAGAGACAGTTTGGATCACAGAAGATACAACTTGATGTTTTTAAGAGAAAATTGGTTAAAGGCAGGCAGGTGATGGAGACAAAATTAGTCCAGGGTCACACCCTGTGTTCTCTTCAAGGTGTGCCTTGGGAGTCAGGGCATAAAAAAATATGACCATTAATCCTCTTGTAGAATATCTGGCTGTTTAACAGGAGCCATAGTTTAAACTGCAATTCCTCAAGCCCTGTAAAAGCCAGCCCTTGCAACAAAAAAGCAGCTCCTGGTTTTCTTCACACATTTGTTGTGGTCTCAGCTCCGGGAAGGTGCAGACCTTCAAGCCAGCATAAATATTGGAGAGGCTGGGGAGGAGGTGAGTTCAGAAAGGAGTTTAAAGCTGATGTTTTTGGCCTCTTGGCTGGACTGCTTTTAGCCCAAATCAGCTCCCCAATCAATTAAATGTGCAGCTGCAAGAACATTTGTGCAGGGCAGGGCAGCATCTCTGGCTTACACTGGCTTAAAGCGTTTGTGGAAGTGCAGCAGGAGTGTAACTGAAGAGCTGCTATAGTCTAACATTGCCAATAATCCACAAATGCCATTCCACAACACAGGAATAGTTAAAGCATATAAATGGCCTGGCCATGTGCTTGGCAGTGGGGCCTAACAGAGGAGAGCTTGGAAATTGCTGGAGCTTGAAAAATTTTAGAGTTTGGAGGTAACTGCTTGTTCCAGGAGTGAGAACAAAACTCTGGTTGCATCCCAGGGGGATGGGTGAGAAATGTGCTCAGCAGAATGCCCAGAGCAGCTCCTGGGAAGGTGCTGGGACTCTCCTGGGGTATTGTCCCCACCTCCCTGAGCCCAGCCTGTGCTGCCATCACGGGATCCTCTCTCAGCCTCACTCTTCATCAGCCACCTTGAAACCTTTCTGCTTCAAATTCCCAGTAATGCTCCAGAAGAGAATCCAGCTGAGGGAACAGCAGAAGCACCAGGAGGATCCATTTGGAAATGACACTCCCATTTTTCCATTACTACTTTATTATAATATCAACACAAGCCACTCTGATTGCTGTTTTTGTATAATTTCACAAAAAGTTGGGCTGGACATGTGCAGATCCATATTTGTTGTCTTCACCTGGAAGTTAAGACTCAGTGCCTCAGCATATCCTACATTTTCTACTCTGAACCCTTAATTTCTCTATTGACACAGAAATCCTACCATCAGTAGTCTGAACCCTTTATCTTCATTTCCCTGTTGATATAGAAATCTTACCATAAGTATTATTCCAAATATTTGAAGCTATTTACAATGGAAAACAATGCAATTTCATTCTAGTTAAATTTTACAAAAACTTCAGCAAAAGGCACATCTTTAGCTGGTATAAATCTCAAGTATAATCTAACTAAACCAATAATGTTGAAGAAAAATCACCTGTTAACATATGACATATAACAGGCATGTGTTATATATTGTGCTCATCCCACTGAGTTTTTCTCAGATAACAGCTTTTATAGATAACAGCATGCTAGGATGTTAAAATAATAGTTTTTAAAAAAGGTAATATCAACATTTTGAAGCTTATTTGTTAAACATTTGGCAATAAATCTTCAATGCAGTCAGGATTTTCCCAGATAATGCCAGGTAATGTGGATGGAACATCCAGCCACACCTTAGTCCTCCCCTCCAGCAGCACAGAACAAACACAGCTCAGGGAATTGCCTCATATTTTAATGATAATAAAACTTGGAAACCAATATAGATTGAGACTATTAGTTGTAACAGGTCATTAAAATAGAAATATTAATCAAAAAGGAAAAGCCTGCCTGTTTCATTTCACTTGCCTTAGCCTGAGAACTCCCATGGCAATGTCCATTAAACTTGGCAGGGGATGTTGTCTGAGCTTTCCCAGAGCTGGAAACTCAGCAGGACCTGAGCAGTCAAACTTGGAGCATCTTTAAAAACAACAAAAAAAAGTCAAACTAAGTAGTGCCATGCACAATTTCAGAAGAAAACCTGATCTTTCAACCCAAATTGCAGGCGAGCAACTGTTCCAGAGGAATTCCCTTCAAACCCATGGGAATGTCTCTCCTGGGCGCTGTTTAAGCTTCCTTAATGCTCTTAATCCACCTTGATATTGAACTGCCAGACACTGTGGCACCCACCTTCCCACTTCCAAATAGCTGCTCTAGTGCTGGAGCATTTCTTTGCCCTCAGTGTAGATCCTGACAGCTCCAGGACACAAATTAACCAAGTTTTTCACAACTTTTCTTGTGGTCTTCCATCTCTCTGGAAGTGAAAATGTCTGGTGAACTTTGAGAAAAAACAAACCATGTTTTGGGGTAGGTTAAAAACTCCTTCAGCTTCCCTAACTCCCCACATGAAACAAAAATACTTTTCCCTTTGCAGTTTCATGAAAGTTAATTAGTTGATATTACTAAAACTGGGTGCATGCACTGTGTATCACTATAAAATTAGAAGTACATTTTCATTGCCTAAAGAATTTCAATTTTTTAAAAAAAGAGCTTTTATATTAGAAGGGTTGATGCTGTGGACAAAGCTTTTTAAGTAAATGGGAAAAAAAAGGTTAAATTTTGTTCATTTTAAACCAGCCTAAACTGAAAATACTTCTCACTCCAGGGAGTAAACAGAATTTTGCCATCTCAGATATTAACATTATCTGTTCAATGTCTGAATTGGAACTATTATAAAATAACTTGCAGATGAATTAACTCCAAAACTATTCAGCAGTAGAAGCTGGAGCAGCATTTAGCTCCCCAGTGGCCTGAACAATGGGTTAGAGCACCAGGCTGGGATGTTCTGCTGGTTGCAAAAGAAATATTCTGGGTTTGAATTTATAGGATTTCAAATCCCTGGAATGGCTCAGCCCATCCATCTTGTCAGAGCACAATCACCAGAGAGAAATGTTCCAGCTGGATTGTCCCTGTGAAAATAGAAGTGGGCAGCTATTAGGGGTTCCCTGAGAGACTTCCAAGCCTAAAAACTTGTCCTTAAATTCTGAAATAGGTCAGATTTGGGAATCTTCCGTACTTTTTCCTACGAAACTTGTAAGATGCCAGATTTTCAGGAATTACAGCACTTGGGGAGAGGTATTATTTCTGTCACAGTGAACAGGAACAAAGGGGTGCCTGAGCTGCTGCTGTTGGCAGGATTGTTTTAATGCTATTTAAATTCTGTGCAGAAATTATGAAATCCCTCAATCAGGGATTATGGGCTGCAACCAAAACACATTGACTTAGACCAATTCCCAGCCATTGTCCCAGAGTCACACCTGTGGCTTCCTCGGGATTCCTGCCCCATTCCCACATCACTGCCTTGAACAAAGGGTTCAGATAAGAGCAGGAACAGCAGCAGCCACGTTTCTCTTAAGGAAATGGGTCTCAAATCATGTTTCAATCATTTTCCTTTGCAGAAAAGCTTTATTAGCCTAAAACTGCTGCCTCTGGAAGCAGGACAACTGCTTGTGCCATGTCAGATGTTTGTAAGGGTTAATTCTACACTCTCCAGTTATCAGAGATATAAATTATGAAATTGTTACCAGCTTGTTCATTACCATGGATCTTCACCTTCCTTTTGTTAAATTCCAAATGGCAAATTTTCAACTGCAACACCCATGGATGATTTGATAAATATTTCACTCCCTGTTCCCATCCCATTCTGAAGCCTCAACTTCTTGGCATTTTAGCAAAACCAGTAACTAATATTTGAGGCCCAGTATCCTCCAATCCATCTGAACCTTCCAGAATTCCACTTCCCATCATTATTCTATAACAATACAGCAGGAAACTTTATTATTATCTGTTGAACCAAAAACTGGCATTCATTTGTCTTCCCCAGCACTCATCTTCTCTGTGACATCGATCTGAACCAAAAAAATATTTCCAGGAATGTTCTCCTTGCTGAGGTTTTAAATTACCAAAGTATCAGCCAGCTCTCCTGATCCCACCCTTCAGAAAGCTTCTAGGATATTTTGAATGACACCATAAGTAATTACAGCTGTTCATGTATTTGTATTTCAAAACAACCAGAAGTCATATTGACACAATAATTCTAAAGAGCACACAATTGAATACTCTTAAGATCTGACAATCTCTCCACACTTGGCCACTTCACACTCCTACTTCTTATGACTATTTAATTACAAATTGTTGGTCTAAAATATTTAAAATCTTTATCAACAAATACATGTATAAAGCCTTTCAAAGGCAGTGCAAAAGATCTTCAAAATCTGCTATCACTGTCAGGACGCTGTAGCAAAAAAACAACAAACACTTGTCACATATTTTAAGAATCCTTCAAAAATAACGTTGAAAACATGACAATGTTGCAGAACTTTTGCATTCTGTGATGAACACAGAGTCAGTTTCTAACGGAGTATATAAATTATGGTGTATTCTGAGAAGGAGATTCTCTACACAGACCTGGAGGACCTCATTTTCATAGCACAGACTGGGATTTTAGGAATTCAGCTTGGACTCTTCATGACACTCACAAGAAAAAGGATCCTACAGTACAAATGAGGACTAGAGAAAAATATCCAGAAAATGCAATTTTGCTGTGAAATATGGATGAAACCATAGCTGATAAATGCCACAGTGCTAAAACCCTGTGACATAACAAAGTGTCCCTAAGAGGCAAGGCAGTGTGTGAAAGCAACCAGAAGCTCCAGTGGGTGATCTCTTCTGACAAGACTCTGCAAATCCTAGAAAGAAACATCCCTGCCTCCTCCAGGAAAATAGGTTAGGTAGTTTGGAATCCCTGTTTAAAGGAAGAAGAAGTCTAACAAGTCAAAAAGGAAAATTAATCCTTGGTTTAAATGTAGCCTTTATGGAAACAGCTTGATGAAGTTTGTATCAAAGTTAATATCTGTCCTATTTTGTATCTTTCTTTTTAAACTTGAGGCAGGGGAAAATCCCTGGTGGTGTGGGGTCTATAGGCTCCAGGTGTTTGATTGAAAAGGGAATTTGTTACACACACAAACTCCCTACAAAAACAGCTTTAGACAACATGATCCAGGCCAAACCCTCATGGGAATAAAATGATCCCACTTTAGCCCAACTCCAAAGGAAGGCTGTGATTTCAGCCTGTATTTGAATTTGTGGATACTCAGCTGGATTCAACAACTGCATCTAAAATGTATAAGTTTGATTTAAAACATTAAAGGAGAACATTTTTATGGTTGCCTATATTGCCCCAACCCAAAAGCATTGCAGAGGCAAGTTTTGGGTTTCATTTCAGTTCATCAGCAGCACTTAAAAGGTTAATTGATTCCACATTCTCTCATGTTTTCAAGTTGTGCTACTCATATAAGTGTAAAGGATCTCAATAGTTTTGGAACAGAGTAAAAAGTGCAAAATAATGAATAATTTGTAGGAATTTTATTATCTGTCCACAGCAACAGAACTGAAAATTTGTATTATAACTCTTTTAGAATATGATGAGTTTCACTTAAGTCATACATACCAAAGTAAAAATACTTTAAGGCAGTTATTTACCTTTTTAAAGATAAAATAATTTAGGCTGTCATAAAGGACTTTTTCCCAAAGGAAAGTGAAGCTGGCTGGTAAAGAGGACAACCCTGGGAGAGATTAATTTTGTGGCATTTTGTCCTTTTTTTTCATTTGGTTATGTAAGGACAGTGCCTGAATGGGGTCTTCTCTTCCTCCAGAGTTTCAAAGGGGGAATGACTTAGACCACAAGGAAAGATGAAAGAGATAACGACAAGGACTCTCTCTGTTGGTGTCACTGCTGATATTATAAACCCCATGGTTCTCATTTTGCATTTAGAAATGCTCCTCTAGGTGTTCTGAATGAGCTCTGCACAAAACCTCCTTTCCTGCCACGTTGGGTTTTGTGTTGATTCACTGCTAAGAGTGGGAACAGCAAAGGCACAGCTGAAATCCTCAATTCCTAGCAGTGCTCCAGAGAGAAAAATGAGCCATTGCTGGGTTTTAACTCTCCTCATTATTCCCTAGAAGGAAAAGTTATATTTGTGCTGCCTCTAGGCAAAGTCCCATCCCACATGAACAAAAGGCTGGAGCTAAGATCACATCCATTTCATCTCCTCCTGCTCTCCACAGATGCTTAAGTCCCTGACACTGTGTCTTCAGTGCTCATATGTCACAGTAAATGATTCATTAAAAATGCAGAGACAGATTGATCTTGGAAGGGGGGAAAAAAAAAAGAGATCTGGAGTTTAAGGCGAAAGGCAAATAGAAATGAGGAGCCAAAAGGTGAAAAAGGGAAACACCCCCAAAATTCACATGAGAAAGACATTTAAAAATAAAGAGGAGACAGCAACTGTGCTGACATTTAATGTGTCTGCTTGGGATAAAACTCATCCTTTTACTAGCAATAAAACAACAGCCTAGCCCAAAAGCCCTTGAAGCATTTTGCATCAAGTACCTCATAAAAATGGTTGGCAATTTCTCCTAAGGTCTGTACAATATCTACACCAAACTATTTTTTTTTTTGGTAGTGTAATTAAATTGGAGCAAATCCCTAGTGCAGGTAGGGAGAGCTCCCTGATCCCAGCCACCAACACTCATCCTAATTCCCAGACCCTTGTCCATGCTCAAAAATGGGAGGGAAAAGGCAGGAATAAGCTCTCCTTGTGGTTCCTGTGGTGCTGATAAACAGGTGATTGACAAGAGTAACCCTACAGAGTGACTGTGTTTGTAATATTTCCTGGATGGCCACAAGGATTTGCTCTGCCAGAGGAATCCTGCAAGCAAAAAACCAACCCCTGCCTAAGGACAATAAGCTGCTTGAGTAAGAGATGCCTCCTTGCCATGACATCCATGGAAATTCTCTTATGTAGGTGACACATTTATTCTATTTTTATCAAAAACAATCAGTAAAATACAAATATGGACCATCATTTACATTCTTTCAGCAAAAAAAGAATAAAACCCCCGCCAACTAAGGCAAATCCCTGCAATGGGAAGTACATATATAAATATATATTCACACACAGAGCAGCAATATTTTTAGCTATGATTTCCTACTCATGTGGCAACATGACCAGCGTTCTGAAGAAGCTGAGCCAAGTGAAAACACAACCTGCAGAACAGGTCACGTTTAAATATTCTGCTATTGAAGAATATTAAAAACTACAGATTAAGTAGGAGTGTTGTAACACTTAACGTTAATTAACGCTTGTAAATCATTCTGAAATACCTGGATAAAAGATGGCATAAAAGGTGTTGCCACATGTCTTGATGCTTCTAGATGTGCACAAGCCCTGACATCTTATTTTGTGCTTGGGACGTTTCAAATCATAAAAATAACTATGGTCACTGGATGAATTTAATGTTGGGAAGTGTTGGGACACGACAGAGAAACACCAAGGATGTTTGATTAAGAACTCAGACAACTCAATGTAAAAAAACTGAAATAGATCCATTTCTTGGATCCTGGTGGATCACCAGGTCTAGTTACTGACCTGTGAGTTACAGCTTGGCAGTGTTGCTAAGCCTTGACTTCACTGTATATTCATATATGTGAAATATAGATAATTTTCCTTCCAGTCTAGTACCACCAACTATTCACATCCTCCAAAAAAAACCCCTTAGTCCAGGCCACCAAACAGTTTGAAAAGGAATCTGGAATCACTTAATATCTATCTGGGGCTGGTGAACAGCATAATCAGTTCTCAGAGAACTTGGTACTTGTTGCTCGTGCAATTACAGGTCTTTATAAAATACAGAAATTAAAGGTCAGCACTAAGGCTCTTGTACTTTCCCACATGGATCTCCAGATCTAAGAGCCGTGTCTTCCTTTTTATCCAGAGACAAGAGATGAATTTTATGGCATTCATTAAAAAAAAAAAAGGTGTAAGGAGTGACACCAAACTCATGAAGGAGCAGAGGCAATTAATTACCTGGACACACACACTGGGGAGGAACAGGCAGCTGTTAATGGCACATCTCACCTGGAGCTGAGGCCACAAACACACTCCAGGTGCCTTCCAGTACCTCGAGGGAGCCTACCAGAAACACGGAGAGAACAGCATAGAGTGACAGGGAAATGGATTCAAACTTAAAAGAGGGCGGGTTTCAATTAGATGGGATATTGGGAAGGAACTCTGTGAGGGTGGGGAGGCCCTGGCACAGGATGCCCAGAAAAGCTGTGCCTGCCCCTGGATCCCTGGAAGTGTCTAAGGCCAGGCTGGATGGAACTTGGAGCACTTTGGAACAGTGGAAGGTGTGGAAGGACAGGAGTAGATGAGCTTTCAGGTCCCTTCTAACTCAAACCATTCTATGGCTGACTCTATGCTGTAGAAGCAGTGATGCCCACAGCAGAGACCACCACAGCCGTAGATCTCACCTGGACTACCTGTAGGATATTTTCAGGGACATTTTCAGGCTGGGATGGGGATGAGGCGGAAGACCAGGCCAACATTTGACCCCAGTGGCAGCGCCCCCAGCCTCACACCGTTGTGTACACGTTACACCGTTGTGACCCCTCCCAGCCAGGTCCCACCGCGTGGCTGCTGGCAGCGTTTTGCCTCCATCATTTGGGCCTGGGAGCACAGCACAGCCCCCCAACATCTGGGATGAACCCCGCGAAGGTGAATTACCGACACCGGGGGGTCGGGGCGGAGCGGGGCGAGGGCGCCTGAGGGGCCGCGCCCTGAGGGGCGGGAAGGGCGGGCGGGAGCGCGCCCGTGAGGCGGCGCGCGCGGGCCGCGAGGGGCGGGGCCAGCGTAGGGGAGCGCGCTCCGCCCAACCGGCGATAGGAGGGGCGAGTGGAAGTGGGCGGGGCTAAGGGGTGAATCCCGCGTTGTGATTGGGTGGCGCGGCTGTCAATCCGGGGCGGCCGCCGCGGCCGTGGGGAAGGAGGGGGAGGCGGAGAGGAAACAAAAACAATCGCCCGGGCGCCGCCATCTTGGGCCGGTTCTCCACACGCCACACGGGTGAATGGGTAGATATGAGATTACCACGGGGGAGCAGCGGCAGCAGGGCACCGAGGGCTGTTCCGCGCTGCCAGCGACACTCGGCGGGCTCTAGGCACGGCCGCCGCCGCCCGGAGAGAATCCCCCGGCTCGGCCTTTTCGCCTCGCCAGCCCCTAAGCTGCACTGCTGGAGGGACAAAGTTGGGCTGAGCCGCGCTGCCTCCGCCGCCCGGGAGACCGGAGAGTTGAGCCGGGGTCAGAGTTAGGAGAGAGGGTGACGAGGGGATCGCTTCCCGCTCCGCCGTGTGGGAGGCGCGGGGACAAGGCTCTGCCTCCCCGCCCCTGCCGTCTCCTGCTGCTCGCTCCTAGGAGGAAAAGAAAAAAGAGGAAAAAAAAAAAAAAAAAAAAAGAAGGCAAGAACTGGATTGAGCTCGGAGGGGTGGATTTTGTGGAGTTCTCCGCGTGAGCAGCGGCGGGGCGGCGAGGAGGAGATGTGTCCGTGAGGAGGGAGAGGAGCGTGGATCCATCCAGGACCCGTGAGGAGCGAGAGGAGCCTGGCTCCATCCAGCCCCAGCCCGCCGTGAGGCACAGCCGCCTCCCTTCCAAAGAAGCCCGGTTCTCCTGGAAGCACGGCATTCAACAAGGATTTGCCACAAAGAATATACCACCCTCCTCCCCAGCGCCTGGATACTGCATTTTTTTTTTTTAATTTTTTTTTGTACCCCCTCCCCAGCCACTCTTGTGTGTTTAAATACCAAATATAGCCTCTTGCGGGGGGAGGGGATGGAAATCTCCTAGAAGAATTGGAAATCTTGCTGGGATTCGGGAGTGCTGGTGCTGGAGAAGGGCGGCGAAGACGGGGGGGATGCACTGCTCTCGCTGCCTGGCCAAGGACTAGAGATTTGCCACTTCCCAGGAAGCCCGAAGGTTTGTTTGTCCCTAGACTGTTGTTTCCCCCCTTTCCCTCTCCTGGGCTACGCTAAATCCCTCAGCATTTATTAAAGAAAAACCCACGTGTAAGCTGGTGGCTGGTTTTTAAGGTAGTGTTTTTTTTCATCGACAAACTGACAAAAAAACTTCCTCTCTTCGCCCCGAGGTTTGGAACTGGAATGGAGCTGCTTTTCTCCCAAACACTACACGGGGTGTGAAGGAGGGGAGGCAGGACGAAAACATCGCCTTGGACTGATCCCGATCCGACCCCCCGACACTCGCACCCACGAGGGATGATCCTTCGCGGCGCCTGATGTGGAAAACACTTGGAGACTCAGAGACTTCATCGTGCTCAGCAGCTTAATCGTTGACTTATTTTGTTTTGGTTTTTATTTTTTTTTTTAAGTGGATTCGTAGCATTACTTTTATGAATTGAATTTTGCCACCGTTTGTACAGAAGCCAAATGACACGTGTGTTTTGAAACACGGTTCCAAATATATTTATCCCTCCCTCAACCCGGATTCTCTCTAGAAAGAGCCGCGGGGAGGTCGTCAGTGTCTAAACAAACCTGATTTTTAGTGTTTTATGAACACTACCTGCTGCAGAAATGTTGCTATAAATTGCTTTATAACGGTTCAGCAAGAAGGGAGATTTTTTTCCAGCTTGCAGGACCCAGAAAACTGGATACTTAAAGTCACTTAAATGTTTTAACAGCGTTGGAAAATGGGAGCTGCTACTAAGTTGGCGTTCGCTGTTTTTCTTATCTCTTGTTCATCAGGTAAGTGAATGTTCCTGGATTTGTCACTTTAAACGGAGGGCTTTGGGGTCAGCACTTGAAAACTTGGGCTGGCTCTGTATGAATGAAAAGAAATCTTCCTTTTTTTCAGGTGGCAGATGTTTGTGGATGGCAGCGACTGTAAAGGCAGGAGCTGCTTTCGTGTTTAGCCTTAAAAATATATAGCGTGAGCACTTGAAAAACTCACAGCGCTTGGATTTCAGATCAATTGTGTGGAATAAATGTGGAGAACATAACCACCTAGTGTCACATAAGTAACCTGGCAGCGCAGTTATCGGTGTTGGATGCTGGTTTTAAATAAGAATTACCCAGCTGAAATGCTCTTGGGTTTGATCTCTCTTAGCCCGGACTGTTCACTGGTGAATAGCGACCTTCGTTAATGCTTCATTAATTTAGAATAGGTGCCGCTCTGAAAGGCTGAGCTCGTCCTTTGCTGATAGCGAGGGGTGTGTGCGTGTAGAGATGTACCAACAGCATTGGGGTGAAAAGCCAGGCTTTCAGTTTCTAAAGAATAATTTGTAACCCTTTGTATTTTGCTATTCGTTACGCCGCTGCCTTGTAGTACAGAAAAAAATTCTACTAATTTTATCTTTAAAACAGCAGAATTTGAGGTTCAAACGCCAGCTCTGAGTCCTGGGAAGCGAGGGGGGTGTGAGGACTTCCCCACGCTTCTCCAGCAGGAAAATTGTTATGGCAGCAACCAGTGGTTGGGTAACTGTTGGTCCATTTGTGCTTGGAGCTCCATCAGTCTCACAAAAAACCCTCTTACGAGCTGCGTGAGGATCTAATGCGAGTTTACAAGCCAGCCTGGCACTCCGCGCCCGCATTTGGAACGTGTATTTAGTGCTCTGTGTGGGTTTTTAGCATCCTTGCAGGGTGTGCAAAGCTACACTTGTTTATCAGGCTAAAAGCTCGCAGACAAGTGCTCAGCCTCCCCGTGTGACCGGGAGAAGGGAGTAATGAGATCCATGTAACGATGCCTTTTAAATTTCCAGCGTTAGGAGCTCTGGAGGATTTTGCTGAAGAGGCCGTTTTGCTGTGGTTAGTAAATGGATAAGTCTCGTCTTGTGTCTGTAGTGCTATCGATCCGCGCTGTGTGCGCTAAATGTGCTGTGAAATGGCGAGCGCTGCCAGGGAGAAACCCAAAAACCTTGCCTGTGCGAACCAGAGGAGCGGCTCAGCGGGTTCAGGAGGTTTAATTTTTATTCTTCTTTTGGAACAAAACGTGATTTCTGACAGTTTTTTTGCCTTGCAGTAAAGACGCGTGTGTCGCCTTTTCCTAATGCCTGATTTCTCAGCTCAGCAGCGTTCCTCTTAATTCAGCAATATGTTTTGTAGGGAAACTTTTTTCCCCCTCTCACTAACAGTTTCTGAAAGACTTGCTGCCATCTGCTCTCCGTGTCTGCCTCTCCTCCACGTCCACCTCTAAGATCCTTTTGCCTAGAGCACAGAATAGTGGTTTTTGTTGACATTACCTATCAGACTTAATAAAAAAGAACAGCTAAGCAATAAAGAACGCCTTTTCTTTAGCATTTCTCGCTCGGGTTGTCCTTGGTAAGGTGAAAAGAATGTTTCTCTTGCCTGTGAAGAATTAATCTTGGCTAAATGAGCAGGAAACTGCCTGCAATCCGGGCTGCTTCTCATGTTAATGACATTGTTTTGGTGGTTATTCCAGTATTACACATTAAGTGTTCCGGTACTTAAGAATTATTATACTATTTTCCACTCACACCACGACTGCAGACACTCTAAGGTTTTAGGCAAGTCTAAAAATAAATAAATTCAACAATGAACTCTGTTGGGTTTATGATCAGAACTACAAGATTATATAAGATTTTAAGCTTGAAGTACAGGCGTTTTTATGAGTATTGTTTCTTAACTGACTTATTTCCGTTAAAAGCCCTACCTGATGAATTGGTTCTAACATTACCATCACAGAACTTTGTTTTCCAGTCTTTAGTGTGCAAATCAATCTGCTCAGGTTCTGTATTTCAGAATATTGGCAATGGTTGAGAAAATCCTGGAGTTCAGGTGTGGAGATGCCACTCTCTGGTGTGCAGCTCCAGCTCCTCACAGGCTGTTTCAGCGATTGGGGGTTTGGTTTGTTGGATTTGTTCATTATTTTTAAATACAGCTATTTTCTGCAGGTATTTACATGGCCAATTAATACAGGGGTTCTTTTAATAGGTGAAAATGTTGTGGTTTTTTTCTGCGTGGTGGGTGTGGAAGTGCTCTTTAGGTTCAAAGCGATTTATTTTATTATCTGTAAACTGCTCTATGAAATCCTGCAAATGTACTGCAAATGGACAGGAATTTCCACTGAGTTTAATCATCTTTGTTAAGAGAGTGAAAATATTTCCCCGTTCTGACTAAGAAAAAGAGCATCTGTGTTGTTATTAGGCTTTAAAATATTTGTAGATGCTTGGATAAAAGTGGGTGTAGGTTCGCACCCATCTGTAGGAACTCCAGAGGCTGAGATGAATGCATATTAACTAAACAAGAAAACAAAGTGCCCGGGTCAAGGTTCTCCATGTGCCCTCTAATATACTTCTTAGATAAACTTCTGTGCATGTTTGATTTCAGAAGGAGCAGAAGATCCTGAGGTAATAATAAAATACTTCAGAACAATCTTCCTGCGCCTCTGCTGTAGGTGAGGCAAGGCTGTAGGGGAGCTCCACAAGAAAACTTGTGACTAAAACAGCTTGTTCATCAAAGAAGGCTCTCTTCAGATATTATCTGTGTGCTCCCCTCCCCCAGGGAAGTGTGGTTGTGTTCTGGTGTTTTTGTGATTACTGGGCTACACTTCAGAACGTTTCAGGAACAGAGAATGGGCACTTTCATAATTTTCTGAGATTTTCGAAACATACACCCCGTGCAGCTCAGAGTGTGGGAGATGCTGAAGCAGTGGATTTTCCTCACCCGTAATCTTAATTTAAAATCTCATCGTTCCTTTTGTTACTCATAAACTCCTCATTTCCCAAGCCATCATCTCTGCTGAGATACCTGCTCTGCCTTTGGTACCTGGGTGGTCCTTCATCAAAGTAGCTCTGCAGTCTCCTACAGGGAACAAGACCTGGGTTTTTTAGAACTGAAGCTAAAATCAAGCTAAAAATCACCTCAGCAAAAGTAACTGTATCAGAAAAGTGTTGGTCCTCTCTGTTTCTCCTAATGCCAGATCATTCCCAAGCCACTCAGAAAGTCTTGAGTAATTTATCTGAAGGTACTGGCATGTCAAAGATACCTTTGTGGTTGAAGTAGTATTTTCATTGCATGGAGGATGTTTTATTCTCTAATTTTTAATTTATCATTCTTCTGTCTCACAGCGATTATTATCTGAGATTTTCTTTTTAATTGTATTTCCCCCCCCCCCCCCAAAAAAAAAAATCTATGGAGAACTGTAAAACCTGCTTTCCATGGTGTGACTTCAGAGGCTGAATGGTTGGGTGTCCTGAAGGAGCTGAGGAAGGGAACATGAGACTTTTTCTTTGATTTTCCTTGTGTGATGTCTTTTTTTTTTTTTTAACTATCCTTTCATTATTTACTTGGTAACCCTTGAAAATCCTGCCCCAGGTTTGGGAATGTTTGTGAGATTGTTTCTGCTGGTGCGTTGCCTGCGAGCTGTCCATGATTGTGGTTGGACTTTAATCACTTTATTCACTTTATTGTGGGACAGTAAACCACTTCAGAATTAGTACTGCTTTTAAAGTAAAGATTCCTTTGTTTTATCAGAGTGTACGAGTTTTTATATTAAATGTATTACCACTGGGCACTCCTAATATTGCTGTTGAGAGCAGGACTTCTTTCATTAAATAAACCTATTTAATACTGTTTTCAAGCATAGACTGAGTTATGAAGGGGTTGATGTTATAAATGATTACAGCTGAGAAATCTGTTAACTATTTCTAAGTAATCTGTTAATACTTAACAGCTACAAACCCTAAATCTTGTGGGCTCTGAAAAGAGCTGGAATTGTGCTAATGCAACATCAGAACATGTGAGCATCGTTCTGGTGAAACTCTGCTTTCCAAACATTTCCGGAGAGATGCTGCTGTCATGAGTTTATTTGCATCTCTACACTTCACACACAAGGTTTTGCTGAAGAAAAAGCTTAAATAAGTTTGTTTGCATATGCTGGGTGTAAGTTGAGGGGCAGGTGTTCTGTGTGAGGGAAAAGCTCTTTTCTGCAAGAAGAGAGTTACTGTTAGCAGGAATAATAGTTTTCAGCTGGGTTTAATGGAGACTATTTGAATGGGTTTTTTATTTTTCCCATTCCACCTTTCTGGAATTTGAGGGCAAAATCCCTTAGGTGATAAGTTTGGCTGATTAGCAAATGAGGACAGACAAATACTTTTTTTTATTCACTGATTAACCACAGACATTAACTTTTGTCATATCAGTAGTTCTAGGGAAGGGGAAAAATAACAGCACCTCCAATGTTTTTTGTTCCTATTCATTCTACTTTTTCTTCCAACCTTCTCCACTTTTAGTTTTTCCAGGTTGTAAAAAGAGAGAGGTTGACAAGGAATCTGATTGTGGAAGAGGTTTCTTGCATTTCCACCACTTAATTAACTGAAAGCAGCTTAATGCAAATGCCTCCTTGAGCTGCTTGGTAGCATCCATGAGCTGTTAGCTCTCTGATGTTCCTGAAAATGAAAACTCCGTAAAAAGATCAAGAAAATTACGGATTTTACAGCCAAGTTCTTGTGTGATGAAATCTTAATGTGTTTTTGTTGCCTTGGTGCTTTAAAATTCAGCACATCTTATTTCCTGTTATTTCCATATGGAATTGAAGTGATATTGGATGCCAGTGACTTTATGTGGCATCTCTTGTCTTCTCTCCCTGCGCTGTCTGTGTGGTGGTGGAGGGGTTTTTTCTTAGAAACAGTTTGTGACTACGGTGCCAAACAGCAGAGCATATTTAGACTTAATCCCACAGAAAATGAATATTTACTGCTATGTTGTTTACATTGCATATCTCTGTGGCCAGGAATCCCAAATGTACATTGGATACATCAAATCCTTCAGTTGTTGGTGCAAAGAGAGCAGGGAAGGGTTTTTCCATTGCATAATTATCGTCATGGTTTCACCATAATTTAGTTCTTGATGAGGAAAGTCAACATTGATGGTTGTCTTCTGAATTTCCTAGTTAAAGCTGTAACTGGAAACAAGAAAAACAGACAATTCACTTGCTAACTGGAGACATAAATCTTTGGTTATGTGGTTAGAGGTATTAGAAAAACCCTTGGAAAGGAGGGAAGAAGCTTTTGTGGGAGCACCACTTGTTCCTGCAGCCAGGAGCAGCTGGAGGCAGCCCCAGTGGTGTTGGGATGGGATCAGCTCACACTGGGAGTGGAGGGGTGAGGTCCTGCTGGTGACAGCGCCTCACTCACCACAGCTGGGTGCAGAAATCTGGGTCCTTTTTCAAGTAGTTCAGTGAAAGAATTTGCCTCTCTTTCCCATCTCCTGTTCCCCAGTTCTCCCAGATTAATGAATCCCATTCCCAGGCACGCAGTCAAAGGAGGACGAGCAGGATGGGGACCTTTACCTCTGTGGGACTTTCTTTGTGAGCTTCTCCTAATGAATTGTGCCAGGATTCCTTCATGGAGCAACTTTGTTATGGAGAGAATGAGCAAGGGACACACTTGTGTTGTGCTAGTGCCAGCCAAGGTCTGAGGGTGGCTGTGTCACCCCAAATCCTGGTGACTTCACAGCGAGGCACTGCAGCAACAGCAACACTTGCAGCATTGCCAACTCCGTGTTTTGTTGGGTTTGGAAGGGAAATGAAGTATTCCCAAAGTCTAAAAACCACCTCGTGAAAGGCTTGGTAATTTTGTGTTCTGCTGGTGTTTCTGGTTAAAGTGGTGCAGGATAATGTGTTTCACTCAGGATGCAGTCAGTGCAAAATTGTAATTAATTTTTGTGTTATTCTTGAGTTACTCACGGAGGTGGCTGGTTGGGAGCTGTTAAACTGCTCTGCTTGGCCCTGATGGGATGTTGGGGACCGTTACTTGGCAAGAGGGCTACAAGTTCTTCAATTAATTTAAATGGCTACATATCACCTTTGGAGATTCCTTACTTTGTTACAGCATAACTTCTTTTTTTTTCAGGATTTATATGGATTTGTAATTAGGTGGTAATTCGATACAAAATGCTGAAATGACAATGTAATTAAAAGCAAACCCCTACGTACTCTTAACTGTGATGGGCATGTAAGAAATGCCAAGATGCATTTCTCTGCTTTTATAACTCTTTAATTACATGAGGGAAACATTGTCTATAGTTAGTGAATAGATAATGAAGAAGAATGCTATATCTTAGCCAAAAAGAATACTTCTCAAATTCTTTTGCTCTGTGAACTTTGAGATATTTATCTGCCTCATTAAAACTAAGAGAATTAAGATTGTATTTTGCATTTACAGCAAAATTGTATCTTGTAATTACAATACAACTTAGGCATTGCTGTCTGATCTGGTTTTGGTTTTTGCCTAAATGAGGCTTGTCACACTTGGGAAGATTTCCACTTTCTCTAATGATGGCAGCAAATGAGTTAAATTTTGCTGCTTTAATTCTGAACATGGACATTGTTAAAGCTGATACTTGAGAAGTTACTAAAGATATTTACTCTGAAGGTTCTGTTACAAATTATATGTATAATTATTTCAAAAATTCTAAGAATCTGTATAGTTCAGAATTGTGTTACTTTTTAAATAGCTTTAACTCTTTGTATTTTATCCTTAAATGGGATGTACACAAGAAATTCATTTTTCTAACAAATTGCAGAGGTGCTTGTGGTAGATTGACTTTTAAAATTGGGTGCTACATCCATCCTTTGTAGGAATACAGGAGGGAGACTGTGCTCAAAAAGCATAAATCGTATGAATGATAAATCATATTATTTAGGATATGATTTGTGTGTTTTCTGAAGGATACCAAACTTTATGAGGGCAAAACATGCAGTTTTTATTTTGTTTCTGCTTGTTTGGTTTAGGATTTTCTTGTTTGTTTTTTCTGGAAAAAAACAATGGAAGTAGGTAAGGCAACTCAGTGATTGTTTTTAAATTTTTTTGTCTGATTGACTGTAGATGTGAAGAATGTTTTAGAATCTATGGCTGGTCTCTTCTGCCTGTTTCTGGAATTCCCAGTGAAATGAGGCTGCAGAGGGAACACAAACCCTGCTCAGCTCCCAGTGCAGCCCTGATAGTGTTGTAGCTTGTGCCAAGTGGTGTCTAATGAGATGACACAAAGCACGGTCTGAGGGCCAGTGCCAGGAGGCAGCCCAGGCAGGGCTGAACCAGAATTCCTGCAGCTTCAGCACTTCAGTATTCCCTCATCTCCCGCCCGAGAGCGTGGAGTGTGTGCCATTAGTGTGCTGTGAAAACATTGGCATCATTTACTGCCTTCCAGCTCAGCCCTGTGTTAAACTGGGAACTGTCCCACTTAGAGAACAACCAGCCCCACACCACCCCAGCACCTGCTCCGAGCCCAGGGCAGCCTTCCCTGGAGCCCTGAGCAGGGATCTGTGCTCAAGGCTGGCGTGGGGTGGATGTGCTCAGTGTGGGCCAGGGAACAGTCCTCAGGCCAGTTGTGATCTGAAGTGTAGATGGATGATTTTTTTCTTCAAATGATCTGTTTCATATTTAAAGGTGATTCCTGTTTGAGATGAGCATTGGCAGTTTGGATGCAGGCTCCATGCAGCTGATTTCTGTAATCTGGTTTTAATGTCGCTTTCCAAATGTCACTTCATCATAACAGCTCTGAGTAGAAATGGTCATTTCCTCTTTGAAATTACTTTTCAGTGTGGTGTCCACCAAACCTCCAGGTTGTTTTCAGCAGAGCTGACACCCATTCTGGCAGTCCCCACTCATACTGGTGCAGAGGCTCAGAAGGACAAACCACACTTGTCCTTGTGGAATTCCATGAAATTCCCATGTGCCCACCCCTGGGGTGTGCCTGGAGTGCCATCCCCTGCCCCTGGCACTGCCTGCAGACCCCCTGAGGTGTTCCACCACCTCCAGAAAGGTCTGAACCAAGAGGGGTCCCAGGGAAGCCCCTGAGGGACCCTGTGGTGCTCCTCATCCTTCTCTGGACTATTCCCTGCAGGAGCAGCTCTGTCCCATCCCAGGCTGGCTCCATCTCCACTTCTCTCTGCTTGCTCACAGAGCTGATTTTAGCTGGGTTTCAGCAGCTTCCTGCCTTTTGGTGCCTCACCAGCTTGTGATTTAGAGGTGGGTTTTATTTGTAACTGAAGCCTGACCTTATTTTTTCAGGTTGAGAGCTCTTATCTCACCTAGATAATGCTAATCTCCATTCCTTAAATGCTGCCTAAAGATTGGAGTGGTCTTCATTCTCTCAGCTGGATTTTGAATACTTGGATTTCAATATCAGCACATAAATTGAAATTGGATCTGTTTTTAAAAGCTATTTTTAAATATGACCAATCATTTTATCAAGCCTTCTAGCATGAAAAACTGTTTCCTTCTAGGAATTTCCACATAAACAGGGAAGTGGTTTAATTTTGTTGTCGAGTTACAGTGTTGAGTATTCGAGACAAAATTAAACTTTGCAGTAACTGTTAATTTTAGAAAATTTCGCTAGTGTTTGTCAGTAGAGGGTACAGATAGTTCTCTTTAGCTCACAGCAATTACATGATGGGAGAGTTTTCTTTAAATATTTCCGTGTTTCAAGGTTGAAAAACATTTAGGCTGTGAAAGTTGCAAAATGGCACACAATTGTTGGAATTACTGTACTTTTAATAAAGAATTAGGTAATTTATTTCTCATCATTTGTTTATAAAACTGCTTTAAAAGTAGCATAGACCACTGGCTAAATATTTTCATTTTAACTCTCTGATCTTAAATTTTGGACAGGGTCTGTTTTGAAAGTTGTCCCTGGGGATAATTGAATTTTATTAACACGAAGCCCGTCAAAAAGATTATCTGTAATGGCTTTGAAAAATTGTAACAGCTTGGTTACATTTTATTTATCTTCACCTTGTGTCTCTGGGACAGACCCCAACAAATTAAGGCTCATCTGACCTCGCCCATTTGGGGTGATAGGGATCAGAAGTGAGCTCTTGATGAGTTTCTATGTGCTGTGCTTGTACTAAAACCGAGCTGTGAAACCGTGATTAATTGGTGAGAAGGTGATTTCAAACCACAAGGTGGTTTTGCTTCCATTCCTGCCCCAAACTCGGCATTTACCGCTTCTCTGGGAAAGCACCCATGAAAAGAGCACTTTCCGGTGAAAGTTTGCTTTTCCTGTTCAGCTGGAGAAGTTCTGAATCACATCCTTTGGGGTCAGAGGCTTCCAGGGAAGCCAGGAGAGCGCAGATCCCACTTTTTATTCCAGTGGGAATGGTGTGGATCCCTCGTGAAAAATCCTGATGCTCCAGTGTGCAGCTGGACTTCTCCAGTGACTTAAAAGTGTTCGGATGGACGGCAAATTAAACAAAATTAATTCCCTGGAACCTTGTTCACAAAAATATTTCTCTGAAATTTAGTAATCCCAGAATTTTTCTTCTCTATGTCACAAATACTTTCAGTTGTGAAAGCTTTTCATTAAAAGTGAAGATGGGAGAGAGGAGCTAAATGACGAGTTCCCATTTCTTCATGTCTAAGAGTAAAAAATGTGTGTTGAAATTTGGTTTTGATGAATTTGGGATATTTATATGCTGACAGAGTGCGTTCTGGAGGAGCTTCTGTTGCCCATCTGAACTCTTCTCCCCATAGTCTTCTTTTTTTCTGAAACAGAAGTTCAGTAATGCAGAAATTTTAAAGCAAGCCCACAACATCCATGATTTTTAGTTGTTCAGCCAGCTTCAAAAACCTGTTAATCACCTTCTAGTTGTCCAAAAAGGTTGTTTTAGTTGTCGGGTATTTAAGAAAAACTGATGGGAGAGCAGTGAGCCCGAGAGTTCCTCTTTGTATCTGATTCCTCACCCACATCCCCATTTTGTGCTGAAGTCACTCCTCACTCCGGGCTCAGCCCTCGTGGCTCTTGGCTTTGGGCTGGGCTGATCCAATCTGCTAAAGCAGCAGAAATGACTGGAAAAAACAGCACGGGGCTTTCTGCACTCAGGATCAAAGCAAGAGTTGGGTGAAAGATGATGGAGCAAAGGGGTGGATGGAATAAGGGCTGGCAGGGAGACTGCACTGTCCCTAGGAAGTGAATTATCAAGGGAAATGCCACCTCAGTGGTGGTGAATGGAGCTGTTCTGTGCAGGTATTGGGTGAAAAAGGGAAAACAGCACAATTCATTATCATTTTTAATAACCTCCATCTTCAGAAAGAATTTACTTCTCTTTTTCAGCATTTTTCTGAGGATCTCAGTGCAGGCCTGTTCTCACAGGTTTGTTGTTTTTTTTTTTTTTTTTTTCTCTTCCCTTGCTTTTAAGTATTTTCATGTCACATTTTTCTCTCGGGGCCCTAGACTCAAGATTTTCAGGCAGAACAGTGGAGGGGCCTGGCGCAGGCTCTCAGAAAAGCTGTGGCTGCCCCCAGATCCCTGGAAGTTTCTAAAGCCAGGCTGGAGCATCCTGGGATAGTGGAAGGTGCCCCTGCCCGTGGCAGGGGCATAGAATGAGATGAGCTTTAAAGTCCCTTCCAGCTCAAACTGTTCTGTGATTCTGTCATTCCAAGGAGTTAGGTGATAAAATTCACTCCTATCTCACAGGTTCTCTGCTAACAATGAGGTGGGAAATAAGTAAAAGATTCAGACTGACACAATCACAGAATGGCTGATACAGTGGTCAGGAAAATCCAGTTACATCCCAGGTTTAAGAAAATGTTTGGAAAGAGTATTTGCAGCATAATCTTAGCGATATCTAATTTATGTTAGTCAAATTTTAGCTGCAGATGTCCTTAGAAATTTATTGTGAGCAGGTGGGCATAAAACTTTGTGCTAAAATCTGATCCAAGAAGAGAACAGACAGCACTAACAGGTCTGGAAATGATGAGGGGGGATTGTAGGGGATGTCCTTTAAATATAGAACTGAACTGATAATGCCTGAATGTCCTGCATCAAAACACTTAACACAGCATCAGGAATCCCATTTACAAACAAGGGCTGATCTGGTGAACTTTGCTTATCAGCTGAACAGCCGTGGAGCAGATCTGAGAGGTCTCAATCCCACAGGAGCATCTTCCAGCTGCCAGGGGAGTGTGTAAGAACCAGGGCACCTGTCAGGAGCTTGTCAGTCATGAATTGACAAAAGCCATAAACCGGGAATATTTTGCAGTCAGCAGGGCACACTCCTGGAAGGAAAAGCTCTGGATGAGTTTGTGGTGCTGAGAGTTCAGCTGTTACCCAAATCTTTGGGACAACACCTAAACTTGTCAGCCTTTGGTTACACTCCCGAGTGAAGTCAGCCTCGGGCTGTTGTTGGGCTTTGTTCAGACATCGTGTTACTGTTAATCTTCCCTGAAATTCTACATGAGGACAACTTCTGTGCTAAAATTCAAGCATGGGCACTGAAATGGAGATAAATTGGTCTCCAGTAGCAGCGTTCTGAAATGCTGCATAGAGCGTGACTGGAAGTCGAATCAGTTCAAAAAGCACAGAGGAGTCTTACCTGAGGTATTATCCCAACCATGGGATAATAAACCAGCTCAGCCTCCCTTGTAGGGAAGAGAAAATCCAATGTTCCAAGGCCCAGGCTGCTATTTCCATCATCCTTTTCCTTTTTCAGTTAACTGGGATATTCAATTTGCTTTTTACTTTGAGCAGAATTTTTAAACCCTTCTATAAGGTGGTGGCTTCTGCTGAGGGACAGTGCAGTGACCTGCCACCACTGGGGAGCAGAGGCTTAAATGTACATTGGGGTTTTTTGTGCCCACCTTCCCTCCAGCAAGGCTGGTCATTCTTGGGATCCATATTCTAGGAGTGCAATGTTAAAGCTTTTCTGTGGAATTTTCAGTAGGTGCCTTTTGCTGGAGAGCACGTATGTGGATCCCTTAAGAAAGGTATTGGTGATCAAAGCAGATTCCTCAATCCTGGGAAGGGGTGACTGGATGGAGTGGAGAAATGGAATGGCTGTGGGCAGGAATTTGTGTGTGTGCTCTGTGTCCCTTCTGAGGTGCTCAGGGCAACTCCACACTCTGTGGTCAGGAGTCCTGCATTTCTCCTGTGACTGTACAGGGAAGTGGGATACCAGAGTTCCGGGCCTTGCTAACCTCGGTATCTCGGCATAAATAATGCAGTGGTTAAATAAACATCGTAAGAGGGGAAACTAAGGCAGCTGGAATGTTACATCCACCTGAGCTGTGGGACACACTGCTGACTGTATGCAGGGTGGAGGGAGGTGTCAGGCTTGGCTCTCTTGAGTTTTCAAGGAAGGGAGATCAGGAAAGTCTGGGATTCCTCGCTAACACCAAACTCGTTCACGAAAGGACAAAATAAACCACTCCTAAGGGTGCTTCACGGAAAGTTGAGTCATTGTTGCTGTTTGGCCAGTGATTTACTAAATATCTGTGCTGTGCTGGCTGTCTGGAGGTAATCATTGTCCTGGGGGGAAAAACCAAACGAACCAGCCAACCAAACAACAAAAAACTCCAAATTAAAAAAAAAAACAGACAATTTTTCTTCTCCCTTGCAAAGGCAAATTCTCCTTATTGATTTTACTGATAGAACTGTTTGTGTTCACGTTCAAACACTCATTGACTACCACAGGATAAACACCTGGAGCAGGCAAGACATGAGAATTCTCCCGTAAATTTTTTTGTTGCGTTTGTGAAGCTTTGGTGTTCTGCTGGCCTGCCAGGAGGATTTATTGCTGAGTGAATTCCTCAGCTGTGACAAGAGGAACACCTGTTTCTGTGTGAGCACAAGCACTTCTCCATCAAACACAACATCTGGCAGCAGAAGCCCTTAAACTTGTGTTTATGACTAAGGTAAGAGACTCCAAATACAACTTTGGAATTTCTCTGGAGAAAGTCAGCAATCCCCATGACACTGATGCTTCCTATCTTAAGGAAAGTAAAGCCATAAAAATATATCATTATTCCATCCCTTAATACCTGAAAAGTCTTTATTTTGCTACCAATGAAATGCATTCTTTTGGATGTTGATATTTCTTTATCCCCAATAGCTAAGAATAAAGGTTCCATATGAGCACATATATAACTTAACTAAATATAAACAACTTGAAATCTGCTGAGTTATTTTCTGTTCTAAAAATTCCCAGCATCAAACTTGAAGGATTTCCTTTTAAGCACCATTCTGGCTTAAATCAGGTTGGGAATTGGAAGTGAATAACCCAGATACTGCTAAGTACCTGTAATTTCTCCATCCCAATCCATGCCAACATCCTACCTTTGTGTGATAACCACGGGAAATGCATTTCAGGATGCTTTTGGGGCTGAGTACCTTGCTAACTTGTCTTTTCTTCCTGCTCAGCCTGCTGGCCAGCTGCTTCACATCAAATCCACCCAAATGATTGATGAAGGTACTTTAAACAGAAAAAGTACATCCACTAATGATGGGTAATTAAACTGTAGGACTCAGTGTTTCAGAACATGTGGAAATAAAAAATGATCTCGCAGATGGACAAATTCAGGGAGGAATAGTTTGTTCAGAGGTGATTAAACTTGGGTCTGGATGGAACTTCCAGATCAAATAATTCCTGATTGCTGAATGCTGCTGCCAAAAGCTTTTAGTTCACCCTGCAGTTCACATCATCTGATGCTTTCAAAATTCTCCTCAAAAGGAGAATTCAGATTAAAATTAGGCCAACCTTCTGTTTGTGCTTTACAACACTCGGTGTGTTTGGACACGTTTGTTTCCTCATCTCTTCCAAGCTGGACACCGGTTGTAGGCTGAGTTTGCACTGAGGAACTTTGCAGAGACAACATTCAAGCAGTGGTCTTTGCCCTGGAGGTTCTCTGATGGATTTCTCTGGAAGGGAGCAGTCCCTGCCCTGCCTAGGCCGGGTTTTCCTTGGGCTGGACCCGGTGTGGCAGAAGGGAAGGGATGGGATCAGCCCTGGTGAGCCCGTGCAAAGTTCACTGGGCTGCGCTCACCGTCTGCTTTTGCAGAGTTAAATTGTAGCTGTGCTTGTGATTGCCTGCTCCTTCCCTTTGCCTTGTCCTCGGGGAGGATCCTGTAGGGCATGAAGGGCAGGGGGTGAGCAGTGGGGTCTCTGTGGGGTCAGGGAGTGAATCTGTCCCTCTGAGTTTGTGTGATCGATCCCAGGCTGGCTTTATGTCTGAATTCTCTTCACACTCAGCGAGCCTGAAACATCCCCTGTCAGCAGCTTCAGTGGAACGTGGTGCTGGCTCTCAGCTGGCTCCTCTGGGTGACTTTAGGCACAGAGAGACATTGCAGTGATATGGGCTAATCCAAACTGAGTGTCCTGGGCTCTTCTCTGTTGCTTTGATGTCTTGAATCCTCTGCTGCTGCTGCTTCTTTATCAGCTATGCTGCTCGAGCAAAATAGATCAAAATTAGTTTATGTGATTTGTGCTCCTGTACTCAAACACAGATTTTTATTTTTTTTTCCCCCCCTGGTATTAAGACTCATGCATTGATAACTTTGAAGTTAAAATTCTGAATTTCTAGGTCCACACCCTGGCCTGAAAAACTTCATTTTTTTACTGATAAAAGAACTCCTTGAATAGCTCCTTTCACAAGCCTCGCTTAACACGGCGTACTCCAGGCTGCTCTGATTTTCCAAAATGCTGTGAAATCTAAAATTCGTGATATTTAGTAAGTGTTAGCCCGTGGTAGATTCCATGAAGAGATCCTTCTTTGCCTCTTACTCACCTGCCTCCACGTGCAGTGGGTGGAATGCTATTTCTAGGGAATCCTGCATATTGTAAGCAGCCACTTCACTCCTGGGGAATTCGTGCTTATCAGAGAATGGCATTAATAGACAGAATTGTAGCTTAAATGTCTTTTTTGTAATCTTTCATGCACCATCACTTAAAAATTGTCGTTTTCCTCTCTCACTGGTGTTCTGGTAATTTCCTAGGAGTGTTTTTGGAGACGTGGTAGCAGATCACCTGTCTGGCAGGTCCCTCCCAAATAAACTAATGCAATATATCCACAGTCATCTTTGTCCTCTTATCTTTGAGAGGCAGGAGAGATTCACCCCATTGCCTCTGGGCATGGGCAGTACCTGTGGAAAACGTGTTCAGGGAACCCTCTTGAGCCTTTTGTTGCCGTGGAACTTGGAGTTTTAATCATCAAATTTAAGGCTGTTACTTTGTCAGTGTCAAGAGCTTTTAAATGGAGTAACAGCATTCATGTTCTGGCTTTAAATGTGTTCTCAAATAAGAACAGGAAGGTCAAAATCATATCCTAAAGTGCCTTCCAGATTTCAGGTCACTAGATAACATTTTTCTTAATTGTTATCTAAATTTAGAAGACAAATTACCTTGTAAGTAGCAAGTGCAGTGCTTTTGCCCTAAAGCTTTTGTTTGTGGTGTTGTTTTCTTGTATCACGTACACAGGATTCCCTGATTCATCCACGGACTTTGGAATTCTGGTTTCTACTGGAAGTTGAGTGAGAGCTGTCAGAACCTGCCTTGTCTCTAAATAGCCACAGTGTTATTTCTCCTAGGCCACGTGGTTCATTCCATGAGATGAGATAATAAAAACTGAAGTTCATGTAGCTGGAGTTAGGATTGAAACTAAATTTTATTTGCTATTTTAAAAGCAGCTGTCTAGTTCTAGTTATTCTATCAATTTTACCTCCTTAAAATTTTGCAGCCCAAACCAATCCCAGGGTTTTGAAGATAAATAGCCAAGCTTTGAGAAAGCCCAGCATTTGAAATTTCCTGCTCCACCTAAATACTTGTAATTTGTTTTCACTTAAAGAATCGTGGTGGAATTGATCAGATAAGCAAATTGAAAATTGGCCAGAAAATAGCTTGGTGTGGCTCTAACAAAATAACACCAAGAAATGAACTTAAATCATAGTATATGAGGGTATTTCTCCAAGCATTCCAATTTCCACAGGTGTAGGAGTCTCAGAAGGTGTGCAGAGCCTCCCTTTGTTAAGCTGCTTTTTGTGGGAGGTTAAAGTTACATTAAAAAATAAAAAAAGTGTTGTCAGTAGGCCTAAAGATAGGAAATTCTTTAAATAGCTCAGGCAGATGAACTCCAGCACTCCAGGAACGCTGCAGAGCTTCAGGAAGATGCTGCTGCCTGTGCAGGAAGAACAAACCAGGTGCTTTTCCAGAGAAATTCAGTGAAATCTCCACTGTGAAGTGTGGGATGAGTTCCTGGGGCTTTGCTGCTGGAAAAACCTCTGTTCTGCAGCTGAGAGTTGGAACAGCAAAGTCGACAGATTGGGGAGGATTTGGGGGGAAAAAAAAAAGGCATTCAGGAATCATCTTTTTGTCTCTAAATTTATGGAGAGGCTGAGGAATCTCAGTGCACGTGGAGCCAGGAGCAGTGCCTGCAAAGAGAGGGGATCTCCAGCTGAAAGGTATCAGTAGAAATCCTAAAAATCCTATATTTTCAGTGAATCCTGGTGCAGGGGAGGCTGCACACTCTGTTCTCAGCTGAGGAATTTAACACGGAGGTTTTTGAATAAGACTCATAAATTTTGGATTTGCTGCTGCGTTTCACCAGCTCTCCTGTGGGATGTGGGGCTGCTGGAGAAGCTGAGTTTAGTGCAGAAATTCCCAGTTTTGTTCTTTGCCTCTGTGGGTTTATAACGTTGTAAATTTTCACAGCTGTTGCTTCAGGGTTGCAAAGATGATGGATTTTTTTTTTTTTTGTGGGTTTGTCTCTGCCAGGCTCTTGTTGAAGGGTAGATTGTATGAAAACCTTGGCAGAAGGGAAAACTTTAATGCAAGACACTTTTAATAAAATAAATGAAATGATTGCTAGTGAGTAGGCAAAATCATAAGGGAGAATGGACCAGAATATAAGCGAAATAAACCAAGGTAAACAAGGAATAAATTGCTTTTGTATCAAAAAAGCAAAAAATACATAAATTTATCAAGTTTATGTATTATCACATAAATATTCTATATGTAGATATGCTATCTCTCCAATTTTTCACTCCCCTCTAAAATGTAGGAGCCAGATAAATTTTTTTATAGAAAGAAAATTGAAAGGAAGCTGATTATTTATATTCTCAAGTCATTTCCTAAAGCTAGAGAAAACCGTACAGAAAATCTTTCACTTTATTGCTGCCTGTTGAGTTATGGTCTGAAATGCAGAGGAGCAAATCAGAATTTAATTCAGTATTTTGGGAATTCCTGCTCTATACCAGCAGTGTAAAAGAATTGTTGCTGTTCACCAGGCTTCCTTACCAATACTTTATTCCATTCTTTGCAAGTGTATTTCAAATTACATCAGCTTATTTCAAAGTGAACAGAACAGCTTTGTAATCAGTGATAAATATCTAATTTAAAGATAATTAAAAATGCTTGTCACATCGAAGCATATGACTTTTAAGTAAAAGTTGTTTCTGCTTGCTTGGGAGGTGATAAGATTGTGGACTAAATGTGATTAATGTTCTTTGCAGATGTTGCTTTATATGCTTAGGCTTTCAAAGTAAAGCAGTCTAGACTGTCTGTCTGCATTCTCCTACAGCTTTGATCTTGATTAAAACTGGTTGTATTACATTTATCATCTTCCTTTCTCGAATGCCAGAAAGTCTCCTAACTGGTTTTTTGTATCTGTATTTGTCTGTAGAGAAAGAGTCTCAGTATCATCTCTAAATACTGGAAAAATTACACATTTGGATACGTTCAGCAAGTGGCAAAAATGGCTATTTTGTATCTTGAAAGACTTTAAAGAGTCTTTGGCTTATTTCAGGTGCAGCAAATGCGATTGCAAATGTTCACCTGGCAGGGAGTGAAGCAGGTGAGCCCTGAGTGGGTTTTTCCCCTGGTGCTGGATGTGGATCTGAGGGAAGCTGGAGGATGCTTTGATCCTGCGCTGTGCTCAGCTGTGTTTGTGGCAGCTCCGATACCAGGGATCTGCTAATATCCGTTGCTTTCTGCTCCAGAGAGATTTTTCTTCCTGATTTTCCACCCTCCCAACTCCGGGGGATGGAGCTGGATTGCTTCAGGCTCTGGAAAAGGGTCAAACGCTGCAGAGTACCCAAATAAAGCACATTTTATCAGGGTGCAGTTTCAATTCTGCAGCAGCAGAAGAGCTGAAGGACGTGAGTTCCTCCAGTCTCTGGTTAGGTGTTAAATCTGTGCCTGCTTAGGGAGATGAGCAGCTCCTCATTTGTGTGCACCAAGTGCAGCTGAAGTGGCTTCTCCAAGATCTGAAATATTCAGATTTGCTGTTTATTGCCTTATTTATTCCTTAAGATTGTTCAGGGCCGATTTGAGAACTTGATGTATTTTGAAATGAAGGTAAACCTTTTAATACTAAAATAATTTGTTGGTCGGTTAGTAAAACATTTTGGGTAGCTCTATTAAATATTAAAAGTTGGATGGGGTTTGTTTTCTATTTCAATTTTTGTTGGTGCCTCCACTGAGTGCTTTATTCCAGTCTGTTGGTTACAGTTTAGAAAATATTTGTAGCTTCTAGACCACAGCGGTGTCTTAAATCCAAGTTTGGGAACAGGGCTCCGTGAGCTCATCCAGTACACAAAACAATGGAGAAGTAACCAGACAATAAGTTAAATAATATTTAGCTGTCAAAAACCCACTTGGAAATCCATTATAGGAGGCAGTGAGTTGTGCATTCCTCTGTATTTGGTCATTGCTTTGTTTTTTTTCCCTGGTCTTTATGAAATGCTAAAACTGTTCAGGCTTTGTTGTGACTTGGCAGTGATGTGTGAATTTTTAAAATTTATTTTCCTTCGGTTCTGTAGCAAAAAATAATATTTTTTTATGTTACAACACGGTTATCACTCTGGAGATCTGTAATCTTGCCTGAATGTTGATGCAGCATGGGGGGGAAAATGAATTAAAAGGAAATGTTTGAATGCAAGTCTCAGCCAGCAGATCTGGATTGCCCCTGTTTCAAAAGCATCACCCAGGACAGAACTGATGGACTGGTTGAACTGGAGTTGCTGTTCTAAATATAGATCCTGGTGTGGTTGGGAGCTGTGCAGAGCCTCCTGACAGTCAGTTCCTCACAGAATTCCTGTAAATTATCTTAATATTCCAAATTAACACTGCAGTTTGGGTACAACGTTTTTGTAACAAATGGGTTTTTTAGGCTTTCTTGCCAAGTGAAATGAAGCAAAACTGGCTCAGTTGAACACTCAAAGGCAATTTTTTTCACTGATGTTCAAGTGATAAACTGAAATAATTTGGGGTTATTGTGCTGTGTCAGGTGGGGGCTGTAGGATCAGGGGGTGTTTTACCAAAATTCAAATATCCAGTAGCATTTCTAGTGTGGTTTTGGATACTTTTCCTAACAAACAGTGATGCTCCTGTTGGCTTGGCATTCCCCTCAGCTTGTCTGAATGGTTCCTACATGAGATTTAATTTGATTTAATAATTTTAAAATGTTTAGATGTTTAAAACCTTTAAAATGCATCTCAATTTTTTCCTACTTAGAGATAATTCCAGCAATAACCTTGAGTTTCTAGAAGGTTTTTTTGTGCTATTCAATGAGATGGTGTAGATTGACATCAGATTTGTTGTTATTCATACAGAACCAGAAATAAGATTATTTTAGTCTTTTTTTTTTCTAGTTGGACTTTTTCATGAGTTACTTGATGTCTATAGGTTATATATGTATACATTTTAATATATATTTATATATATATGTATACACTTTTTTTTTTTGCATATATTTATGTTTATTTCCATCCTCCAAATTTTTATTTTAAGGAATAGGGAGATCATTTACAGGTTACTAGAACTTAACTGCAATTCTTTCTAATCAGGTGTTTTCTTAAGAAAAACACCAAACATTGAATCATAAACTATTTCTAAGTGCTTGTAGGCAGGTAAGAGGAATAAAATCCACTGTCCTGGATTACTTTTGTATTGATTTGATTCTCATGTTAGATCAGAGCTGATTTATTTACAGCAGCTGTTGCAGGAGTGGCTGCATTCAATGTTTTAATGGCAGTAAATGTGCTGGGTGGCCAATATGTAGCATATTTTAAAATCCCCACTACAGAATTATGCTCTGAAAAGAGTTTTAAAATCGTGATTTTAAATTGCTCTCCTTCCCAGTCAGTTGTTCTTAAAGCTCTGATAAGAAATACAAAGAAGAGTTAAGTTTTAATATGTATTATGCTGACTTTAATAACCTCCTTTTGCTCTTGAAATGCTTCTTTTTTGGATTTGTTCTTTTGGGTGTCGATCTTGCTTTTCTGGATACAATCAGTAATAACATTTTTAAAAAGAGGACGAGTGGATAGCAAAATCAGCTTCATGAGAATCCATAAAGATTAGAAAAACTGACAGGAAAATAGGTTTTTATTGAGGTGCATGGGGACATTGCTTTGTTGTTCCATTGATGTTTTCTTCTTCTGAATCTTAAATAAATGGTGGTTTTTATGGTTTACTGGTCACTTATATCCAAATTTGTAAAACCAGTAAATAGTGTAAAAACAGTCCTAAAAGTGATTTTTAGTGAAATCTGTCAGTTCTCACCTCCTGAGGGAAAGCTCCCTTGGAGTGGCTTTGGGGCATGGAAAGGTGATGATGAGGGTCAAAAACAATGAGTATTTAAATTATGAATGAAAACATTTACTGAATGAAGACTCCATGAGCAAGTTGGACTCTGGATTTCTCTGATCCTTAGAAAACAAGTCCAGAATAAGAAACTTGAGACAAAAAAAAAGTCTTTGTCCTCTTTTCTTCCCTCCCTTAGAGGTCCCAGGATCTGCTCCTTGAGGCTGGCAGGGCTGATCTGTTGTCTTTGGAGCTGGGACTTTGGAGAGGATGTGCTGGCCGTGTCAGCAGTGCTGCTGTCTGTAAACACGGTTGTTTCGAGCTCTAGAAATGGGATTTTTCACTTAATCTTCAGATTACAGTCTGGCACAGGGAGCAAAATGAGGCAGCCTGAGAGGGGACAAAGAGAAAATCCATTTCAAGTGACAGCCCCTTTAGCTGGAGGTAAAGAGGCAGTTGTGCTGGGTTCTTAAATATAATCAACACTGATTTCAGAGCATGAAGGCACAAATTTTAAAAAACTTTCAGCATAGACAAGGTTTGGAATTTGATCTCAACAGGACTGGACAGTAGCAATGGAATTACACAGATGCAGCGAAGTTTGAGATTATGTAGATGTTTTGCTTTAGGAGGAGAGTTCAGCAGTCACAAACATATTAGCATTTTTATGCTGATAGGTATTTACTCAGATGTGTCGTGCTGCAGCCTGACATTTATTTAAGTTTAGTGGCTGAAGGAAGGAATTACTTCCACTCGTTTGTGCCAGTTCAGCTGTTTGAGGCTGCACAGCTCAGTCGGATTTTGGATTGTGCTACAGCTCCAAAATGCTTTTCAAACTGGGCTCTTGCATCAGAGCAGACACCACGAGCTGCCAATGTCATCCTTTAGTGATGCAGCTGATCCCAAGATGCTTCTGCAGGAGTATTTCCTAGCAAACAAACCCAAAATCCATCCCAGAGAAATCCTTGGGAATGCTGAAGTCCTGACTGGAGTTCTGGCCAAATGTGTGAGCGGGATGAACTTGGGAAGTCCTGTTGGGATGAGGTGGGGAAATGAAAATGAAAATACAAAACCCTGTGGTCATGGGCTATGTGGAATCAAGGCTGAAGCTCAGTGTGATGACTCTCCATAAATAAGTTGGAGAGTTGAAAGAGGGAGAGGAGTAAGGAAGGTTTCCAGCTCAGCGGAATTTAAAAGTTTGAATTTTTCAGTGCTGGGTTCTGCCTTTTCCCCTCCCTGTGATCCTGTTTGCCTGCAGCTCCCAGGTAATCCCTCTGTGTGTTTACACCAACGTGGGACCTGTCTCTCCTCCTTTGGCTGCCATCTGGACAAGGGCAGCTGGAGCTTGTCTGGATGTGCACTGCCCAGGAGCTCAGCACTTGGGAATTCTGCTAGGCCAGCTTGAAGCAAAAAGATACAGCTGATGCTTCAAAAATTTTAAAAAAACCCCAAAAAACAAAACAACAAAACTGGTTGTATGTATGTTTAGGCTGGGATTTTGGTTGTAACCACAGAAAAAAGTAGAGAAGTATAGCGATGGCTGAAGAATTGGAATGTAAATAAGAAGCTTGATCAGCACATGTAGGAGAACTGGGTGGTGTTTTTGCTTGCAATAGCACCGAGTGGGACACGACACCCACAGAGAGATTTGTTGGAGAGCTGAGTTGAAGGCAGAATCACACTGGTCCTGTTGTCTTTTAAATAGTTACATAAGGTCCTGTAAGACAGAAAAAGAAGTGGGGGTTGGATGTATCATGTGGAGGAAACATCAAATGTGGAGCTGGATGCTTGCCTCTTCGATGTCTTGACTGTGTTTTTGTTTGACTTGGTGTGTGGTTCTGTTTGCTTTGCAGTCAAACTGTTACATTTGCATTGTGCTTGACTGATTTGGGAGGCAAAAGGTAGAATCATTTCTTGTAATTAGCCCGAATTGACTTTTCTGTGCGTGTTTTTGAGGGGTCAGGAGAGAGTCTGTGAAGAGGAGACTCCTTATTTGTCTTTATAAATGCAGGTGAGATATTGACACTGATCGTGTTGAACAGCGTCCTGGAAGATGTGTGAAACAAACAGTGCAGGAGGAGGGTTGGAGAAAATGTCATTTCCTGATCTTCTCTCACAGCCTAAGCAGAGAAGACAATTTGAAGACAGCTAAAATTGACAGCTAAAATGAAGCTTTCCCAATGCTTTTTAATGAAGTGATTAATATGTTCAAATTTCCCATCCCCATTAGGCTGCAAGAATTTCAACCCTCCATTGAAGAAAATTCCAAATGTTTCCTAGCTCACAATTGGGAAGGTCTCAGGAAGTTTTTTAGCTCAGAGAAGAACCTCCACAAACACCAACCCCAAAAAGGATCATTTTGATCCCAAATCCATTGGGATTCCTGAGAGGAGCTGGTTTGGGATTCTCAGATCAGAGGAACAGCTCTGACAGGTATCTGAGATCATTCCTGGGAAACTCCCTGGCAGGTCCCAAAATAGAAACGCTGCTGGTTGCCACCACCAGCATGAGACATCCCTGAGAACAATTCAGAATTCCTGATGCAGCCTGTGTGTCCTTAGGTGGTTTATTTAGGTGCTTAATTGGTGCCTTCAATGCTGAAGGGCCTCTTTTTTAGTTTAATAACAGCATTCCAAGGCTCTGTGAGGAATGGTGTCACTCCCATGTGCAGTGGGAGAGAATCCCTGGCTCCTTCCTGGGCTGCTGCTTCCCTGAGCTCCATCCAGAGGTAGGAGTAGGTGATCCCTCCTGGATAATAAAGGTACAGCAGAACCCCAGTTTGCAAATTTTAATGTAAAAAAGTTCATTGAGGTTTCTCCTTATTATTGGTATTGTTTGTATTTAGGGTTTTGCACTGGGAAAAAAAAATGGGAACTGGGTATTTTTACCATTAGTGCCTGTTTGGCCCTATTCTGTTTTTCCCAACATCTGAATCTTGTAGAATTTAAACTTTTCAATTTTGAGCCCTGTGTTACCGATATTGGAATATTTTAAACATCTGGTAACCATGCCAGGAAGGGGACATTTGACCAGCAATGACAAAAAGCCTGAAGGTGAGTGCAGCCCCAAGGCTGTGCCTCAAACCAAACAATTTCTAGGATCTTTTTGAGCTTTTTTCCCCTTTCAGAAATGATCAGGCAGTGGCTGAGAGGTGTTTGTGCTGTGTGCTGCTCACACCTCGCACTGACAGCAGTGGCATGTTTGAACTTGAAAACATCAGCCTGTGTTTTACTGTGTTCCCTTGAAGTCAGGGAGTGTGAAAAATAACACTTAACTCCAAGTCTCTGGAGATTCCCAAAGGATGACAATCTTTATCTCAGGGGTAAGCAGCTCTTAGTGGCACTGGAATTTCTACCTAAAGAACAGAGATGGCCACTGAGCCTTTTTCTCCATTTTCTGCCACGTGCTTTGCTCTGAAAGGATTCTGGAAAACTTGGGCACCAGAGATCTGGGGGTTTTCCCACTTCCTGAAATCCAGCCTTAAATAAGATATTTGAAAATGGAAGTTCTCTGCAAAATCCCATTACAGCATTATTAATTTCTTCTATCAGTGCCACAAACTGCTGGGAAGGACTGAGGGAACACATTGGAAAAATAATTCCAGCTTTTTTTTTTTTTTTTCCTTCAGCAAGAGCACCATGCAAATAAAACCAAGATATTTCTATATATGTAAAATAACATCATCAAGTGGTTAGAGCAGCTGATTTATTTTCCATACTGTAAGTCCAGAAGACTCAGAGTGAAAAAAATGTGGGTTTTTTTTAATTACTGTCCACCAAGCAAACCAGGGGCTGCAAGGGTTGTTTTTTTTTTAACAATACAGATATTATTCCTCTCACCTTCCCCCTCTTCACTCTGAGTGCTATTCCCTGTTTTAGGTGACATCATCCTCCATAGTTTCCACTCCACTGTAGTGCCTTTGGGTTGATCATCCTTTAGTTTTGCAGCACTGGATTCTTCTCTCCTTCTTTTTCAGAAGTGTTATCTCAGCTACAGAATTTCATACTTCCATGGCAGGCTCATCCCTACAAATTTTCCATTTTGAAAAGGTGTGAACTGCAAAAAAAAAAAATTGAAATATTTTCCAAGTATATGATGAGATATCTTAGCAAATACAGATTTCCTGTTGTTCCCCCCACTATAATCCTGGAGAAAAATTGCAGCTCTTGCTATACAAAACTACACTAAAACTTAGCAAGTTTACCCCTGTTCAAGTTGCAAACTCATTTATTTTTTTAAAGACCAGTTTAGAAAAAGAAAGCAGCTTTCTGGACCATCAGGTTAATCTTTAAATTTTTGAATATTCCCTGGGCAGGGTGGCAGCAGTTCAGGTGATTTGTTACTTCACTGCTTGTTTATCTTTTTTTGCAGTTCTTGCCTTGCCTGAGTTAATTGCTGCTGTGTTTGGATTTAATGAATGTACTTTGGCTCAGCTCATCTGAAGTACAGTCCTTGTTTGACCTGGGAGCGTTGAGAACAGTGATAATAGGACTAATATTAGTCTAAAAATCAACAAAATAAGTTTGGGGACATCGTGGCATGTAAAAAGGAGGACAGAATCCTCTCTCTTGGAACTCAGTTTGCTTTATTAGGTTGGAAATAACTCCTTTCTTCTTCCTTTGAGAAACATTCCCCTGGGTGTTATCAGAAAAAAATAGAGAATGATAAAATCCTGCTTCCTGCTTGCAGGAACATCAAAGCTGGGCTTTTTTAGTCTATATTTGTAGCCTGTTCTTAGATATATTTGTAGGGCTAGAAAGTGTTTGAGATCACTGTGGAAACAAATAGAATAACACATATGGGCAAGTACTTGCAAAAGGTACCTGTGCAGCAGCTGAAGGTTTTTTTCCCAAGGTGTTATTTCTATTTATGCTGCATTTTCTGTTCTTTTCTGCTCCTTTAGAACAGTGTGTTACAATTCTGGTATTTTGGTGAATGGGCCATTCTATCTATAAGTTACTCAGTCCCTGTGGTGCTTCTTTTCTCTGCTGGTTTATTCTAATAAACTGCTCCATTCCTTGTATTTCAGTACTTAAAGAGTTCAAATTCATCTCAAATATAACACAATTGAAGGAACTTTTCTGTTATAGGCAGAGGTATCTGCCAGACTGAACCTCACCCTCTAGTTCTTTTATATATTTAAAATTTTCTAGGGAATAGCAAAAAAAAAAGTGTCCTTGGCACCATCAAACTAATCTTTGTAGGCTTTTCATCAATTTTCATGACTTCAGCTTGAAAATGTTGTTACATTTCATAAAGCAGCGAGAGCTCACAGATTCAGTTCCCTTTGCCCTTTGTGTCTTTACATGGTGTCACCAACTAATCACGCAGCAAAGGCAGGATTTGGGAATGAGGGTAGGACGTGGGAAGTGTTGAAGTCTTCCCTGGGAAAGGAGGGAGATGATCATTATCACATCTCAGATCAAGTATCAGGAAACCATTCCTGCATTACAGACCCAGGGGCTTGTGTTGCTCAGTTTTAGCTTTAGTGGGTAAAGTTGCATGATGAACTCCCAGGAGTTTCTGTCTTTTTTTTTTGTGTTGATACCTGTAAGAGACAATTCCTATTCCATCCAGCACCTTTTCCCAGTGATCCCTTCCTGAATGAAGGCCATGTTGGTCCTTAGGAGCTGTGCACTGTTTGCCCCTCTTTAATTTAGAAACTGATAGATTTTTTTCAGTCATTCAGTCTTGAAAAATGGCAGCCAGTGCTTCCAGCTCCTGCTGAGGTGAGGATTTCCAGGCTGCACATGCACTCTCTAATGGAATTGCTCCCAATTCTGCTGTTTCCTGTATTAACAGTGGTTCAGAAGTTCAAATGTTGCTTTTTTTTCCCCTCAGTGCAGCTGTCGTGGATGGACACGAGTGTGAGGGATAGAGCAGCAGTGGAGTGGGAATACCCAGATATCCAATGGGAACTGGCTTAATGTGCCCAAACTAAACTCTGCTCTGTACTTAATGCCCTTTGCTTTCCCAGTGTGTTTTCCCCCCAAGCTTTCAGTGTCCTCATAGGACACTGCTGGAGTTGGGCTCACGGCTTCTTTCAGCAGCACCATTTTGCTTTTAGAGATTCAGAAATCAGTTTCTGAGGACCTGGCAATTCCATGTGCATTCACAATGGGTGCAGGAGTTCCATTAGAGACCTGCTCAATTCACTTCATTGTAAATGCCAGCTGCCCTTCTCCCCTGGGAGCTCCATCCCTGTGCAGGGGGTGGCAGAGCTGCCTGGAAGCAGATGGGCTCAGGGCTGTCTTCTTGCTGGGGTTCCCCTTCTCCTCTTGCCTTTCTTCCACCATGTTCCTGCTTTGAAGGAGTAATCCAGGACTGTCCTGCTCTGTCCAAGCCTGGCTTAGTCTGGCCAGACCTTTTGCAGGTGCCTGATCAGGTGAGAAGCCCCAGCCAGATCCAAGGTCATTAAACCAACAGCGACTGCTGGCAGTCACTGATTGGAGCTTTAATGGATTAAAAACCAGATGGATATGAAAACCTGACTGTAAAGAAGACAGGAATAAGGAGAATATTTATGCAAAGTTACTTTTACTGCAGTTCCTGAATTTTATAAAATTCAGCTTGTCTGTGGTCCTTCAAAGCCGGGCTTGGCAGCGAGAGAAAAGCAATGGCACGTGTGAGAGAAATCCAGGACTTCTGCTTTATTGCACTGACAGAACCAAATTGTTCAATCTGTTGCCTCATCTGTTTCTTGCCATAGCTGAGAGTTGTAAAGGTCAGGCCGTGGCAGCACGAGGAATCTAATGGTTCCCAGGCTGCCCCTCACAGCGTGCCCAGCTGGCTCCTGCCCCTCTCCCATTGATGCAGCAGCTCCTGCCTATTTTGGGAATGCGTCACAGGCACAACTTTGGGATGCTCAGGATGGGCTCAGCTCTGGCCTCCTGTGCTGCTCTCCCAGGGTTACAGCAAGGCTCAGGTGGGAATAATCCTCATTCTGTGCAGGAATGGCTGCTGGGTCACGTTTATTGTGGATAAAGGAGGTAGTGGGTGATGCAAATACCTAAAAATCTGCTGTGGGAAACCTTTTCTCTTCCAGTCTGGTCTTCAGCATGCTGTGCAAGGTAGTGTCTTAAAAATACTGAATGTACAGATAAATACAGGCAAAGTTCCAGCTCCTGACCCTTCCTCAGTGGATCCTCTGATTCTCCAGCTTCTCGATTTCCCTCTCTGTTTTCCCATGGTTTTAAACATGTTAAATGGTGGAGCTTCCATGGAGATTAATTACATGCTCTGGGCAGTGTCTGACAAGAGGAAAAGCAGAAATAAAAGGCAGTTCTCATTCCCTTCCTGTCTTTTGTTAACAGTCTTGCTTCCCAACAACCCTTCACCTTTGCAGGAGCCACACTGGTGCTTTATATCCCATTAACTCTGAAGTTTTCTCCACCATAATCCCAGAAAGGTTTCCTGGATGGTCACTGAATGGTCTTTAAGGTCCTTTCCAACCCACACCATTCTGGCATTCTATATCTCTTGCCCCTAAACACTTTTTGGCATTTTTTAGGGTTTCTGAGATGAACTCCCTGCTCTTTTGGCTTCTGTAACAAGATAAGAAGCACAAATGCCTTTTGGTGACTTTTTCTGGCTAAACCTCCTGGTTTGGCAAATATTTTAATTAAATCTTCACTGCTCAGCATTCTAAATTTTCTCTGCTATTGCTATTCATGGAGAAGTATTGCCATGACTTGTTCCTCATTTCTGCAAATCTTGCTAAGTTATGCAAGTCACTGTTTGACTTCACAGAAGATCTTTGTTTTATGTTTCAACACTTGGAATGCTGCTGAACTTTACGTATTTTCTCTCTATGAAAAAGAGGGGACAGAGGGCACATTGGTCCGAGCAGTAAATGATATTTTTATCCAGCCTGCATTTATTCACATGCCTGACCTCACAGAATTCCATTTAATTGTGCTTTTCCATCCCTCCCAGGTGCCATCCTGGGCAGGTCAGAAACACAGGAGTGCATCTACTACAACGCTAACTGGGAGAAGGACAAAACCAATCGCAGCGGGATCGAGCCCTGCTATGGTGATAAAGATAAAAGGCGACACTGCTTTGCTACGTGGAAGAATATTTCTGGATCAATTGAAATCGTGAAGCAAGGCTGCTGGCTGGATGACATCAATTGTTATGACAGGTGAGTTTTCCTAGGAATTTTTTGAAATTGATTTGTCACTCTAAACTCTTTTGCCTCTCCATAATTTCGACGTCATCCCCTCCACAACAACAGCTCAAGACAAGTGAGTGTGTGAATAATTATTTTAAATACTCCACAGATTCCATGTGAGTACATTGTCTTGTTTGCAGAATAACCTGTTTTACCTTCTTAAAGAACCCAGCTATTTCATTTATTCTTTTTTAGTCCGTTAATATCAGATTCTGCAGTGCCTTGTTATTGCCAAACAGTGCAAATATAATTATTGCAACCAGGATGCAAAATTCTCTCGATGATTTTTCCAAAGTCTTTAAAAGAGTTGGAAAGTCAGCACTTTGTGTCTGCAATTTACCAGATCATGGAAGTAGTTTGGCAGTTTATTAATAAGCTCAATGGCAGCTCTAAGAATATTCTAAATTTCCAGTTATTTTGTTGATAACAGATGGTCCAGAAAGAACCCACGAACAGTAACAGCAGGACTTGGGGTTTGGTAGATGCTGACTGAATAAAGGTCATGACTCTCTTAAGCAATGGTGTTGCAGTTTTTTAAATACTCTGTTGGGTTTTATTGGCCCAAAACATTTATGATTTAGGAAGGCAGAGAATTAAGAAATAGATCCACAGTGGATCATCACTGAAAAGTATTGAGGAATTATTTCAGCAATATTTTACAAAAGTTTTCCTTCGTGTTTCTTAAAAGTTGAATTTTTAGAAGACAGCCTTGCAGTCCTTTCTCCCAAATCAAGTTGCCCCCACCCCAGGATGTTTTCTGCTTTAATGACAGCTTAAAACTCAGTCCCACAGTCTTAAAAAAAAAAAAAAAATTAAAAATTCTAAAATTATGACATTAAATTCTCCCTTGAGCAAAGAAAATAAATTGGAAGAAGAAATCAAATGCAGGAAGGACAGCAAGGAAGGAGTTGCAAACTGAGTAACTGTAAGACCTCATTCAGTAACTTGTGCTAATCACACCCAGAGCTGTGTTTGTCCAGAGCAGCCCAAATCTTATCTCTGCAGCGTGGGGGTGGCTTTGCTGCACTGGGACTTGTGGGGGTGACTCCAAACAGCAGCAGATTCAGGACATCAAAGAGAAAATGTTCCCTGGAAGTCACAGGACAGGGTGACAGCAAGAGCTGCCTCTAGGGAATAACCCCAAGTTTTGAAGATGAGCCCAAAACCTCCTTGACAATCTCCAGTTGTGTTTCAGATCCTGCAATATTTCTTCAGCCTTTTCCAGTTCTGCTGTTGGGTTGGCTCCTGGTTGCTGCTTTTTCTTTCCTGATGGGGGAATGGTTTCAGCTTATTTGTTACAGAATATTAATAAAAATGCCATTCCTGCAGTTAATTCAGGGAAAGAAATAAGCTCTGTCCCTGAGTGTAATGTAGGCAGAGGAGATTGTAGAAATTTTATCATTTCTTTTTACTAATATAATAAAATGTAAAAATTCTCCTTCTCACTTACCTGCAGCCTTGTTTGATCATTTGCTTGTCCTGTTCAAATCTAGCTTGTGAACTTTTCCTCAACGTCCTGCTGGTGGTTTTAACTTTGTCCTAAAAATGACAGAAACGTGCTTCTGTTTTAAAAAACTTAATTGCAATATAAAATACCGAAATTTCATTTCTTTCATTGGGTTTAGCTGTTATTTTGGTCACGTGTTAATTACGTGGTCGATTTAACAAAATCCACTTTGGAAATGTGAAAGATGGGCACGTATTTTCTCTTGAACAAAGCCTCCAGATGAATGAACCCAGCTCCAGATGACCTTTTTCACTCTCCTCTCTTGCAGGAATGATTGCATAGAGAAGAAGGACAGCCCTGAGGTGTTTTTCTGTTGCTGTGAGGGCAACATGTGCAACGAGCGTTTCTTCTACTTCCCGGAGATGGAGGTCACGCAGCGTAAGTTCCCCCTGACAGGAATGTTCCACTGGGTGCTTTCTCAGGAGAGCAGACTTTTCCAAAACCTGACAGAGCTCTGTGCATTCCCAGGCACTGCCAGTTCATTTATTCCACTTGGAAAGGTGATTTCCTGTAAAATCAATCTGAGGTATTTCAGCTCTTTCCACGGGTGAGAAGGAAGGATAATCTGAAATAATTGTCTGGTTTAAGACATAGAAGTTAATGTCAAATTTTATCTTAATTATATGGTTAAGCTCCTGTAAGGGTGTAAATTGTTGGGCTAAAAGCCTTCTCATCCCTGTATCCCTGTGCCAGCCTGGGAATGCTCCTTTTCTGCAAAAAATCCTCTTTATTCCACCTGGTGCTTTTGAATTTCTCTGTAAATGGACACAGTAACCTCTAAAAAGGGGAAAAGAATTTCCTCCCAGATCACAGGATCTTTGTGGGTTCTTCCATCTCAGCACATTCTGTGATCCTGAAAGACAATCAAATTAGCCAGACTTAACAAATAATCATTTTAAAAAACAACAGCTAAAAGGTGACTTGATTTTTCTTGCCTATCTTCTCCCAGTCAGGAATCTGCTGGAAAACCCAGTGATGTTAAAAACTGAGCTGAAAACAAAAAATGTCTCATGTACCAAATAGCCAGAGGAAGTTGTTTATGAAATGAAAGAACATTTTCTGCAAGATTAAAATAGCCTTTGTTGACCCAGGAGATATTGTTGTCATTTTTGTCAGTGATGCTGCTGAGGCAATAATTGACATTCTTCCCTCTCCTGAGCCCTCTCTTGCCCCAGGGGGCTGTGGCTGCCTTGGAAGCAGCTCCTGCTTCTGCAGAGCCTTTTTTGAGGTCATGTGGAAGTGTCTTCACCTGGAGATCTCCTCCTTGCAGACCAGCACAGAAGTGCTGGCAGGTTCTTGCTAGATCTCTGTATTGATTGGTTTTCATTCATTAGGTGATGAGTTCTTGCAATTCCCTGGGAATACAAACACCCCTTGCCCCCTGTAGGCTGGTGGGGTGTCAGAGGTGCAGAATTCAGCATGCTGAAGTGTGAATTTGGGATCTGAGCTATTCCCTTGCTTTCCAAAGTGCTGCCTTTGAACCAGCTGTTACTTTGTGCTGGCTAATCAGGTACTGGGAGCCTGCTGTGATGATGGCAGGAGCTGTTAGAAAATCAGGCTGCTGCACATCTCAAACACTGCCTGGTTTTGTTCCTTAAAAGCTGTGTCTTTTTTTTATTATTATTTTTCCCTTCAGCAACTTCCAATCCCGTTACACCGAAGCCACCTCTGTTCAACACCTTGCTCTATTCCTTGGTGCCTATCATGGGAATTGCAGTGATTGTGCTCTTCTCCTTCTGGATGTACAGACATCACAAGCTGGCCTATCCTCCCGTGCTGGTTCCCACCCAGGTGAGCTCCTGCTGCAGGATTTGGGGTTTTTTTAAGGGGATTTGGGTTTTTTTTTTCCTGAAGGTTATCTGTCTCCTGGCTGGTCTCTGTTGCCTTCCTGATTTCGAGGTCCTAACGCTTGCTCTCCCCTAAAGCAGAGAATTAAGCTTTACTTAAACAGCCTTATTAATTATTCTATAATGAATATATGAGCAACTCCTTCATGTTTTTATGCATCTGGTTGTTTGAGAGGAGAAAAACTGAACACAGAGGGCACAGACACAGTGAGGGGGTGCTGAGGGCTGAGCTGGACACAAAAAGAGAGTTGCCAATTCCTCTTGGCCATTTGAGGTGTTCAGAAAATAGCAGCTAAGAGAGGATGAGCTGTTTTTAGGGAAGCCTGGAACTGGGATACAGGTGCAGTTATAGGGAATGTTAAGAAAATCTTCCAAGCATCACTCCAGGGCATAGCTCAGCTCATGTGATTCATGTAATCTTCTTCCTCTCATTTATGTATTTTCTGTTTTGTTTTGAAATGTTTCAGTTTTAGGGTGTTTGTGTTTTGTTTCAAAAGGATGAGGTTGTGGGCTCCATGTTGAATGTAATCTGCATCCAAAGAAACCTTCTGGGGCTCTTGTGTGTGGAATTCCTGCTGATCCTGGAGCTGTCATTAGTGCTAATACTGGAATTCCTCTTCCTTCAGTTATGTCTGGAGATCCAACTGAGATTAGGAGGCTTTTATGGAAAGAGTTAAACAGGAAATTCTAAAGACCAAAGCAAAAAAGATGAAGAAAATGTGGTTGTGGAAATGAGGAGAGAAATGATTTTGATTTTTGTAGTAGGAATTAACTTGAGCCTCTAAGTCAGTGCAGTGACCAGAACATATGACCTGTCCTACAGTGATGTTATTTATGATAAAAATGAAAACTCTTGTTATTTTGGGTAGGATTGCCAGGGATTGATCTCTGTGTGCTCCAGCTCCTGGGATATTTCCAGTGCTGCTGCTTGACTCGAGGGTGCTGCAGGAAGCAGCATTGCCTGGGGTTGATAACTCAAGTGTTTTGGTTTCAGTTTCACAGTAATAGATCAGAGGAATTTGGGGAGAGGCAGTGGCCATATGTTGTTGCCAAATGAAAAGAACATAATTTAGAGGAAAAAAGTCTGTTTGCTGTCCTTGCGGAGAGGATTGCAGCTCCTCAGACTCCCTGCAATCTGTCAGCATAATTAGTTCATCCAGCTCCCATTTTATGGATTTGGGACTTTACATCCAAAGTCTGGGAGATCAAATTCATAACTGTTAATTGTGGGGAATCATTCCAGCCTGGGATTGTCTTCCTAAAGAAATTAAGTCATGGATAAAGCTGTGGAAAAGCAAGTGAATCTTAAATATGTGTGAGATATCAGGAACTTGAATTCTGTTTCTCCTTCCTCTTGCTGCAGCTTTTTCCTTGCATGGGTTGTGTTTGGGGCAGGATGGACACCTAAACTTTTAATAAATAGGGTAATCAGCTGTTGTGTTCCTGCTCAGATTGTATCTTTGGGATAAATGTACCTCGGTGCTCCTGGGCAACAACATTTTCCTATCTTGTGGTGAACAGGCATTAAGGCTCATGTGGAAAGTCAGGAAAAGCCACTTCTGCCTGAAGAACTACCCAGAATTATTATGTAAATCCAGTGTATAAACACTCTCCCTTATGCAGCAGAGCAGTGGTTCCCACTTGAAAATTTGATTACAGCTGGTTGGAACAGGAGACAGGGAAGGCAGGAAGGGAGGGGAAACATTGGGAACTTTATAACCACGAATAAACTCTGAAATATTTGTGCAATTAATCTGTTAATAGTATATTTAATAACTGGGGCATGAGTGGAGTTTGTAGGCAAATGGATTTGGTTTAAATCTTTGTGTAGCAGTGGTAGAATGGACAGGTTGGATGTACAGCAGGAAAAACAGGGATTAACCATGTGAGATCCAGATAAAGGTTTTCCTTTTTTTCCTTGGTTTATTCCCAGAAACAATGGGAATACAGAGCTGCTGCCCTGGTACCAAACTTCCAGGAAAAAATGAAAGAGGGTGGATGGGGAATAAGCAAAAGATAAAAAAATGAGGAAACGCTGAAGAATGAGAAAAGAATTAGAAGAAGTGGTGAGAAGTAAAAGATAAGGCAGCAAAGGGAAAAGAAATAGTTGGGAATATTTACAAAGAAAAAAAAAAAAGCAAGAAATACACTGTGAGAAATGTTTGAACCTGTAATGAGACATAAAGGACAATTAGTCTTGGCTTGTTTGTGCCTCACTGCTGTGTGGGGAAGTACCCAGTGAAAGCTGTCAAATCCCATCAAATCTGTCACTGCCTGTGCTCTCCAATGAGTTATTAACAAATCCCTGTTTGCTGAATACATCTGTGTGTATGGAAAACACTTAAGAACTCTTCTGTCTCCTTGTTTCTATTTGATTTCGCAAACATAAATTCATTATCTGATCAAATTCATCCAAAGAATCAAATTGGTGTTTTAAATATTTGAAATTGTGCAGTTTTCTGCAGAAGTTGGTGCTGGGACCTGGTTCATTTTCACTGGAATGAGGTGTAATTCAGGATTTTCATCAAATATTCCCAATAAAACAAGTGAGGATGGCAGGGAGCTGCTCTCTGGTGCTCCCTTCCTCCTGACACGCCTTGAGCTGGGGCCAGAGCTGTCAGTGCACATTCCAAGGGGCTGTTCCCACCCTGGCAGCTGATGGGTGCCACTGTCACCCTTCCCACAGAGCTGCCACCAGTCCCAGCTGGGTTTGGCAGCTCCCCCTTGGGAATCATTCACCTCTTGTACTTCCCTGGGTGCCCAACTTGGCAGCATTTTACTGCATCACAGTTATTTTTATTTTTTTTTTTTTACTTTGGGTTGGTTTTGAAATAATAATTGTGTTGAGAAGCTCGTGAAAAGGGTTTGCAGATTCACTTCTTGTCTTTGTGACCTAATTTTGGGGGATTTCTTCTGAAATGGTCAAACTCTTTAGGGTCAAAGATGCTTCAAGGCTTTGATTTCTGAGCATAGGAATTCCTAAATTGAAATTTCTGGGATGATCTTTCCACCCTGGGAAAATCCCAGTTTCCTGCTGAAGAATGAAGAATTAAACCAGGTGTTCAGGTTTTTTCCATTTTAGTCTTCCAAAAGCCACATTTTTTTCCTTGTTGGTGTTACAGATATTTTAATAGAAACATTTCAACACTGGAAAAATGCAAGGGAGAGGTGTTTTTTTACAAGGATTGAATCCAAACCTGGGAAGATTAATGACAACTTTGAAAAACACACACAGGGAGAAGCCAGGTGCTTCTAGGAAATGGGAAAAGAGATTGGAAAGTTACTGCAAATCAGGACCCCTGAATGTGCAGTGGGTCAGGAGCTTGAAACTGGATCCTTTTTATTTTTCCTGATAGAATCCATGGGCTGGTGCAAGTTAAAATCTTTAATAGGGGGAAGAATTTGTGTGAGAACACCCAAAAGCCAAATGCAGCTTTTACAGGTCAGAAAATGATTGTGGGTACCCAAATTTTGGGGAAAACCCCACACTGCTTAGGGTTTTATTGCTCTAATTGGTAACAAATATCCTAATAGACCCATTAGAGTTGGTTTGCAGGCAGCACAAACAGCAGTGAGTGTGTTTATGTACATTTGTGTGGGTGATAGGGGTTTTGAGAGGGGTTAACTGCTCTCAGTTTTTATTTGTCAGAGTGAATTCCTGACACAAATCTCAGATTTGCATTCCTTTTGTAGCCTGGTACCCTTGAACTGGTGCCTCTTGGATTTCTGCTGGGAGCCTGAGGTGATGCTGCTCTGTGGGCTGAAGGGGAGGACACTGGTTTATAATCCAGAGGTGTTAATGAGCATAAATACATCTTTGTAAAGTTTCCATGTGGAATTTATCAGTGTTTGGGGGAAGCTGATGCCTCGAGGGAGGACTGAGAGGTTTGGGAGAGGGCTCATTGCTCAGAGCTTCATTTTTGCAGTTTCTCATTATGGTCTGAGCACAAAGGTTGAATTCATACATATTTCTGCTTATTGCTGAGGAATTTCCATCGTTCTCCAGAGCTGGAGAACTTTAATAATGAATAGGTCTGGGAAAAAAAGAGACTTTCAGCCCTTTGGGGGTGAATTCTGCTCTGCTCTGGAGCTGCCCTGAGCGATGGTGGAGGAGAGTCTGGTGCATCCAAGTACTCCAAGTTCTGTTACAAAATCATAGCTCCATTCTCCAGTGAATCCTCTTGGATTAATTATTAGTATTAATTAATAATTTGGTATTAATCAATTAATTTGGTATTAATTATTTGGAGAAATTGAAGTGTTGATCTCCAGGCACAGGGAAAGGCTCCCTTTAGCCCTGTGCTCCAGGGCATCCTGAGGGTGCGAGGGCAGAGGGGGAGAAGGGGATGGCAGCTGCAGGCAGGGGCTTGAATTCCTCCTCTCCCAACATCCATCCCATCCTGGTGGAAAGGACAAAGGAGATGGCTCAGGTGAGAGAGTCACAAAATCCTGGGATAGTTGGGTTGGATGGAAACTCAAAACTCATCCCAGCCCTGCCACAGGCAGGGACACCTTCCACTGTCCCAGGCTGCTCCAAGCCTTGTCCAGCCTGGCCTGGGACCTTTCCAGGGAGCCAAAGATTCCAGGGATCCAGGGACATCCCATCTTCTCTGGGAATGCTGTGCCAGGGCCTCCCAGTCCCAAGTGCAGGAGGAGGAACAGAGGTGACACCGAGGTTGTTCAGCAGAGGGGATGAAAGCAGCACAACCAAGGGGGTCATTGAAATGCTGGGATGTGGCTTTATCCTGGATTTTGTTCCCTGTCTCTAAACTCCTGGGATAGTTTGAAGGAATCTTGAATATTGTGATGGATCTGTCAGTATCTGCTGGGTACAGAGTTGGAATTCCTCCTCTGGTTCTGGATTTGTTGCTCAGGTTCCATGCTGGAGCCCAAATCAGTATCTGCTGGGTGCAGAGCGTTGGAATTCCCTCTCTGGTTCTGGATTTATTGCTGGGGCTCAGTGCTGGATCTCTGTCAGTATCTGCTGGGTGCAGAGTGTTGGAATTCCCTCTCTGGTTCTGGATTTATTGCTCTGGTTCAGTGCTGGATCTCTGTCAGTATCTGCTGGGTACAGAGTTGGAATTCCCTCCCTGATTCTGGATTTACTGCTCAGGTTCAGTGCTGGATCTCTGTCAGTATTTGCTGGGTACAGAGTTGGAATTCCCTCCCTGATTCTGGATTTACTGCTCAGGTTCAGTGCTGGATCTCAGTATCTGCTAGGTACAGAGTTGGAATTCCCTCTCTGGTTCTGGATTTATTGCTCTGGTTCAGTGCTGGATCTCAGTATCTGCTCGGTGCAGAGTGTTGGAATTCCCTCTCTGGTTCTGGATTTATTGCTCTGGTTCAGTGCTGGATCTCTGTCGGTATCTGCTGGGTGCAGAGTGTTGGAATTCCCTCTGGTTCTGGATTTTCTGCTCCGGTTCAGTGCTGGATCCCAGATCCTTTCGACTCCCATTGAAGTTTCCCGTCCTGCCGGGAATTTCCCTGGGGCGGCGCTGCCCCCTGGCGGCCAGCGGGGAGCACTGCAGGGAACGCGTTCTCATCCCGGTCCTTGGCAATTTCACCTTTGGAAATTCCACTTTCCACGTGTTTCTGTGCTGGTTGTGCTAACACGGCTCTATACACCTGCAATTCTAAAATAATTCAGTTAATTTTCTATCTAATAATCCTGTTTTCCCTTTTTTCCTTTACTAACAACGCTGGATTTCTTTGATTGTTGTTTTAATTAATGTGTTTCTAGTATGGGAAAGTTTTTGCTGTCTCCACCAATATTCCTGTCATTAACTCACAATTAATTGACTTTGTCTCCTCTAAGCTGTTTTTGCATCCCATTCTTGGTGTAAATAGTAATTTCTCTTGCCTGTGTTTTTTCCCTCTCTGCAAGCATGCCTTTCATATAATGATTGAGGTAAGAGGATGTTTGTTCCTGGCTCTGGGGCTTTCTGGGGATGTGGGACACATTGTTTGCTCTCAGTTGTGATTTCTCAGTATTTTGGCCAAGCCATCTGTGGTATAAAAATGCAGCTTTAGGTGGATCTCTTGATATTCCCCGGAGTTCCTGAGAGTGGTGGGGTCAGGATCTGCAAAGTGGGGTTGATCCTGGAGCAAAGGGCACATCCCACCCACCCCATCTCCCACCTGGAAACACCAAATGGAGCTGTGGGGTCCCCATGTGCTGATCCTGCCTTTTTATGGGGTGCAGGAACTCACAAAAACAGATCATCTGGAGAAAAATAAAAATAAAAATACTCCTTCACCACTCACTCTCTTCATTTTCACTCACTTTCTTCATTTTTCCCACTGACCAGGAGTTATTTTTATTTGTATTAAACTCCAAGTCACTGAGGCCCCTTAATTCACAAATTGGGTCATTCCTGCTCAGCTTTTCAATGGAATATTGAAAACATCGAGATTTGAGGTGTAATAAAAGTGCTCAATTTCTGTCTTCATTAAACTTCTCTAATGAATACCTGAAATGCACTTTAGAAGAAAATCTAATTGTTTTAAATGTATTAAAAATTTAAATATTTAAATATTTTCCTGAGTGTGCTTCTGTAAAAAGTACCCAGAGTTCCTTGGATCTCTTTTCCATGTTTGGTTTCCTTATCCCAGTCAGGAATGCAGGGTCCTGCCTCCAAGGAGCTGCTTTTAATGGATTTGAGTTCCACAATTGCTGCTCTCTGATCTCCAGACCCATTTTTGAGGACACTTAAGGAACCCCATTCCTGGCAGTCACCTTTCCTTCAGGAATATTTTCCCCCTATGACTCAGTCTCAGAGAAGGGGCAGAAAAAGGGAATTGGGCCCTGGATTTTTGGATTAAAAAAGCTGGGAGAAAGATTTTTTTTTTTGGATAAAAAAGCTGGGAAATCTGGGAGCCCAATTTATCCCCCTGCCATCCCTGCTGGCATTCTGGCCTTGACCCCAAATCCACACAGGAATAATGGGATCTCTGGAACATTAAACAATTTTCCTTGGAGCAGAGAGAGTTGGAAATATTGTCCATATAAAAATAATCCCTGAAGCTGCAGAGTTTGGAGTCAGATTTAACCTGAAAAAAATCAGGAGAAAAAAAAGGAAAATTTTCTTTCCAGTTGTGTTAACAGCAGGAATTCTGCTTCCCACTTGGAAAGGCTGTGCCAGGTGCTGGGAATGTGGTTTGGAGAGGCAGGGATTTCTAGGAAATGGGGAATTTGGTGTGGAGAGGCAGGGATTTCTAGGAAATCGGGAATTTGGTGTTTGGGAAGTGTTCTGGGAATGTGGAGAGGCAGGGATTTCTAGGAAATCAGAAATTTGGTGTTTGGGAAGTGGTGTGGGTATGTGGACAACCAGGGATTTCTAGAAAATGGGGAATTTGGTGTGGAGAGGCAGGGATTTCTAGGAAATCAAGAATTTGGTGTTTGGGAAGTGGTGTGGGTATGTGGACAACCAGGGATTTCTAGAAAATGGGGAATTTGGTGTGGAGAGGCAGGGATTTCTAGGAAATCAAGAATTTGGTGTTTGGGAAGTGGTGTGGGTATGTGGACAACCAGGGATTTCTAGGAAATCAGGAATTTGGTGTTTGGGAAGTGTTGTGGTCCAATGGGGAATTAGGAAAGCACCAGGTTTTGCTGCCACTTTCACTTCCAGCTCTTGGCAGAGATGCTGGGACTGGATTCAGCAAATCTTGGAGGGTTTTGGTTTTCCTGGTGGTTGGGAAAGAATTCAGGCACCAAGAATTCCAAATCCCAGCAGTTTATTGGGAGGAGGGCATGGGAGGGAAGGGGAATCCAAGCCAGTGGAGCAAAAGGAGGTTTGGGATTATTTCCCACCAATTTCTCTGCTTTAGACAAGGCAGGAGGTTCTGGATTTGAACAATTCATTAAATCAGGGTTGGCTTTGGGGGATAAATTTGAGCATCTCGTTCCCACTTCCTCTTCTAACAAACAACAAATTGGATTTACAAATATTCATTTAGTACAGTTTGTGTTTTACAAATTGAGGGCACTGCTATCCCTGGTGCCTGGAATATTCCAAGAGGGCTCTGGCAAGGAATGAAAGGCACCAAGGGAGGGAAATCTTTGCTCTCAAATTTGGTTTTCTGTGCTGCAAATGTTGATGTCAAAACTTGGAGCGCTGTCACATTGACAAAAGGCTTTCCTCCTTTTTGGGGACACTGTTGCAGTGTGTCTGATTTGAATTTCAAATGCTATTTATTCTTTTTCCAGTCATTAATTTGTGCAATGAGGTTACTCTGCTCTGAATCTTTCTCTGAAACTTGTTCTTTTTAATTTATTTGTTGTTGCATAAGAAAGCAGAGAGTGGATGTTTATTCTTGCACTGAAACTACTCAGGACTTGTATTCTCAGCACTTGTCTCCACTCTCCCCATAGCAAAGGGTTCTTAACCCCAGAGTTTGTCACGAAATGTGTCTTTAACCTGCCCAGGATTTTATGGGTTTGATGGAAGTGCTCAAATATTTAATTCTTTATTGAGTGCTCTCCTCTCTCTTGTAGAAGCAGCTCCTCTGGTGGTTTTCATTTTCTTAAAAACAACTTTACAGGGGCTCTTTGGGGAAAATAAGGAAAAAGGGGGTGTTTTGGAGGTTTTGAAAACTTTGGGGTTGCTTGTTGGATTTTTTTTTATAGAGGGACAAGCTAATCCCACCTGGAGGGAAAGGGCCAGCCCAGAAGGAAGCAGTAAAATTGGGCAAAACACTTTTATTTGGCAATCAAATTGAGAATCTGCTTATTCTGTTTGATCCAGCAAAATAAGAAATCCAGGATGTGCAGTGAAGTGTCCCCTCCCCTCTCGAGGAAGGGGAATGTCCCAGGCTGTAGGGTGGGATATGGGAACACAGCTGTGGGGTTCTGGGTTTGCCCTGTGGGAGCTCAGTACAAATCCTCCAGGACAGGAGCTGATCACCCCTTCCATGGAATTCCAGCTCCTTTCTGGGTGCTGGGATTTCAGGAGCTGGGAGCAGTGGGAGTGGGGCAGGAGGGGCTGATCCCCAGCTCTGTGAGTTCAAAGGTCCCAGCTAAACACAGAAACCTTCAGTGCATCCCAGGAAATTGCTGGAATTGCAATTCCAGCTCTTAAAAATATAACAAGTAAAGCTTGATTATCTTGGTTCCTTAATTTCTGCTGAGCTTTCTTCCCACCTGGTTACAATATTCCTTAATTTCTGCTGAGCTTTCTTCCCACCTGAATAGACTAACCCTTAATTTCTGCTGTGCAAAACCTGATCACATTTATTCCCTAATTTCTGCTGTGTTCTCTCACCTGATCACATTATTCCATAATTTCTGCTGTGCTTTCCCACCTGATTCCATCACTCCTTAATTTATGGGGTGCTTTCCTAACTGAGTCCATTATTCCATAATTTCTGCTCTGCTTTCCCACCTGATTCCATTATTCCCTCATTTCTGCTGTGCTGTCCCAGCTGCTCACATCCTCCCTTGGTGGCTGCTGTGCAGTCCCAGCCATTATCCTGGTGTGTCCCATCCCTGTGGAGCTGCTCCCTCCTGGCCATGTTCCACAATCCCATTTCCCATCCTGTGCAGAGGGGCTGGGGTTTGTTCCTGTACCTTTGGGAATTGGGGAATTTGGCTGGGTGACCCCAGGCTCTCCCCATTTCCAATCCTTTCTCTCTAGTGCTGTCAGGGATGATGTGAATGAATGGCATTAATTACAGCAGCATTAATTAATGGTCTCTCCTGATTGCAGGACCCTGGGCCTCCTCCACCATCTCCCTTGATGGGTCTGAAGCCGCTGCAGCTGCTGGAGATCAAAGCCAGGGGGAGATTTGGGTGTGTGTGGAAAGCTCAGCTGCTCAATGAATACGTTGCAGTCAAAATATTCCCCATCCAGGTGAGCAGAACTCTTGGGCTCCTGAGTTGTTCCTCACATTGGAGCAGCTTTTCTTGGCCCAATAATCCTGTAAATCCAAGTGGAAATGGCCTTGAGGTGTAAGAGATGCAGGATGAGTTTCAGTGATTTAAAATAAATATTTTACTGCAGTAAACGCCTTGCTGAAACATTAACCCTGTGAAATGTGGGGTTTTAGTCACAAAAATATTCAGCATCCGTAGTTTTAAGCAGCTCTCACCCACCTCTTGACCAGTTAATAATCAAATTAAATTGTACTTAGGAGGAATGTCCTGAAATGCAAACCCTGAGGTGATTGTTCCAATTAACCGTGCCTCAGTGAAGTGCCATAACCCTCATTGCCCAGCGAGCGCCTTGGCTTGCATTAAATGGATTGCAGGGTTTTGGGAACGCAGGGTGGTGATACTGGGATGGGTTTTACACTGATTAAAGCACCCCCTGCTACTCGAGGTGCAGGAATTTGTTCCCTCCCAGTGACCCAGGTGCTGCCTTGCAGAATAAACCCTGCAGCTCTCCTTATTTCACAGGAAACCCCACATATTTTTTGACACACCATTCCCAAACCCTGGGAGCAAACTCCCCCCAGGGCCATCCCCTCATATCCCACTTTTTGGTGGCTAACTGGGACTGTGCTGCTGTGCTTTCAGGACAAGCAATCATGGCAGAACGAGTACGAGATCTACAGCCTGCCCGGGATGAAGCACGACAACATCCTGCAGTTCATCGGCGCCGAGAAGCGCGGCTCCAGCATCGACGTCGACCTGTGGCTCATCACAGCCTTCCACGAGAAGGTGGGGCTGCCCCTCTGAGGGCTGGGGCTGTGCTGGCTGAGGCAGGGGTGGCACAGCCCCAGGAAAGTGGCACAGACCTGCAGCTGAGGCAGGACAGGAGGAAAATTGAAAATCGTTCGCTTTTCGCTGGGTGCGAGTTCATCACAATCACAATCAGGCAGCTGAGAAAGTTGTCATCAGATTTTGCTGATAGAGGAGTTGTTTTAGGAAACAAAAATTAATTCTACCTTTTTTTGGCTTTTAAGAGTTTTTTTTTAATATTCCAAATCTAAACCTGCCTAAAATACATAACCTCCCATCTTGCAGAGATTTTTGGGGGATTATTTTTGGTTCACTCGTTGGTTGATAAGAATAAAAATGCAGTGATAGAGATCAGTTCTATTGTGACAGCAAAAGGAAGGAACACAAATACAATTATTAAGAATATATTCAGTTTTATGTTGAATAATTTTGATCTCCTTAGATTTGTTCAGAGTGTTTTTCACTCTGAAACTGTGGTGTTAAATGATTTCATCTCTGTTTATTCAGAGTTTGTCACTCTGAAACTGCTGTTGGTCCATATCAGAGATCCTACAGATAAAAACTGCAGCTTTTCCCTGGATGAGTGAGGCTGAGCTGGGTGTGTGTGCCTGTTTCTCTGCAGGGGTCCCTGACAGATTTCCTGAAGGCCAACGTGGTGTCGTGGAACGAGCTGTGCCACATTGCCCAGACCATGGCCCGGGGCCTGGCCTACCTGCACGAGGACATCCCGGGGCTCAAGGACGGCCACAAGCCAGCCATCTCCCACAGGTACTGCCCTGGGAATGCCTGGGACACTCAGCACTGCTGCAGGCAGCCCAGCACCCTTTGCTCCTGCAGGAATTCCTGGATCTCTGTGTTAGGAGGCTGCAAGGTGCAGCTTTCCAAGTGTTTTATTTCCTGCTGTTAAAGTTGCAGTGGCTGCACGCTCGGATTGCAATATTTTCATTTCATCTCTGTATCTCCCACATACATCATACATCATCCATATCCCTATTTCCCTATATTTCTATATCCCTGTATTTCTATATCCCTGTATTTCTATATCCCTGTATTTCTATATCCCTGTATTTCTATATCCCTGTATTTCTATATCCCTATATTCCTATATCCCTATATCCCTATATTTCTACATCCCTATATCCCTATATCTCTATATCCCTATATCCATCATGCATCTGTGTTAATTTTAAAAACAAGCCCAAAATTACAGTTCCAATTACTGCCTCATTCATTCCCATAAAGGTCTGCAAGGGCACTCCAAGGATTTATGATTATTATTTTGTTGTTTAATTTAATCTATTTCTTTATAATTTTCTTGCCTTTCGTACCATAATGTTCCTTGGTTTGTGCTGTTCCTTTTTCCTTAGAGTTTTATATGTATTTTGTGTTCTAGATCTCTAATTTGTGTTTTTTTTCTTGAACTTGAAAGGGACATCAAAAGCAAGAATGTGCTGCTGAAAAACAACCTCACGGCTTGTATTGCTGATTTCGGTCTAGCTTTAAAGTTTGAGGCTGGAAAGTCTGCAGGAGACACCCATGGGCAGGTAAATCCCAAGTTATTTCCAGGAATGCTCCAGCTGTTACCTGGATGTGAATGGGAATTTCCCCCTTATATCCTGACTGCACAATTTGGACAAGAACTTTGTATCTTATTAATAGAAGTAATTATATTAATAGTAATAAGTATAAGTAATAAGAGAAGTAATATCTTACTAAATACTGTTAAGAAACTGAGGGATGAAATTTCCAAGATTTAATCCTAAGGCAGGAACAACCATGGCTGTGTTTAATGTGGGACAAAGCAGGGATTTGATGTGGCAGCAGGCAGGGTGGTGCATGGCTGGGGTTGATCCTGGGGGACTGGGGACAGAGTGGCTGGGCAGTGCAGGCAGAAAGGGACCTGGGGGTTCTGGTGACAGCAGCTGGACATGAGCCAGGGTGTGCCCTGGTGGCCAAGAAAGCCAATGGCTCCTGGCCTGGATCAGGAATGGTGTGGCCAGCAGGAGCAGGGAGGTCATTCTGCCCCTGGACTGGGCACTGGTGAGGCCACACCTTGAGTGCTGTGTCCAGTTGTGTCCCCTCAGTTTAGGATGGACACTGAGTGCTGTGTCCAGCTCTGTCCCTCAGTTTAGGATGGACACTCAGTGCTGTGTCCAGCTCTGTCCCCTCAGTTCAGGATGGACACTGAGTGCTGTGTCCAGCTCTGTCCCTCAGTTCAGGATGGACACTGAGTGCTGTGTCCAGCTGTGTCCCCTCAGTTCAGGATGGACACTGAGTGCTGTGTCCAGCTCTGTCCCTCAGTTCAGGGTGGACGTTGAGACGCTCGAGCGCGTCCAGAGGAGGCAGCGAGGCTGGAGAGGGGCTGGGAACACAAACCCTGTGAGGAACGGCTGAGGGAGCTGGGCTTGTTCAGCCTGGAGAAAAGGAGACTCAGGGGTGACCTCATCACTCTCCACAGCTCCCTGAAAGGTGCCTGTGCTCAGGTGGGCTTGGGCTCTTTCTCCAGGCAGCACTGACAGAAGGAGAGGACACAGCCTCAAGCTGTGCCAAGGGAAATACAGGTTGGATATCAGGGAAAAGTTTTTTACAGAAAGGGTGATTAAGCACTGGAATGGCCTGCCTGGGGAGGTGGTGGAGTCACCATCCCTGGATGTCTTTTAAAAAAGCCTGGATGTGGCACTCAGTGCCATGGGTTAGTTGAGGTGTTGGGGTTGGGTTGGACTCGATGATCTTGGAGGTCTCTTCCAACCTAGAAAGTCTGTGGTCACAAACGTGGGTGTTCTGGTGCCTTTGCAGGTGGGCACCCGCAGGTACATGGCTCCAGAGGTGCTGGAAGGTGCCATCAACTTCCAAAGGGACGCGTTCCTGAGGATAGACATGTACGCCATGGGATTGGTGCTCTGGGAACTCGCCTCGCGCTGCACGGCCGCCGACGGTGAGGAACATTCCCTGTGGGAGCATCCCAGCTTGGACAGGGCTTGGAGCACCCTGGGGTGCTGGGAGGTGCCCCAGCTCATGGCAGGGGTGGCACTGGATGGGCTGTGAATCCCTTCCAGTCCAAACCACTGTGGGATTCTGCTGATGGCCAACATTCCCAACATTGCAATCTTCTCTTTCTTTTTTCCAAAGTGTTGGAATGATGCCTTTAAGTTTGAGCTTTCATATTTTCAGGTTCTGTGCTGCCCAGGGGTGCAGCTCTGAGCTCACAGTCAGTGTCACTCAGCTCTCTGCACACAGCAGGGACACAAAACAAATCCTTGTCCTGCTGCACACCAAGGACAACTTTCAGCCCAACAGCACAAACAAGGGTGGCTGGAGGGAGGAACAAGAAGGATGGGAGCTCACAGCCTGGAGCTGGGATTGGACAATTAAACCCCAATATGCAAATGGAGCAAAACTTGTAAAAATGTGAGACTTCATGACCAAAGGTCCATTTTGGGTCCACCTTGGGTGTAGCCCTGGTCAGGCCCTGTCCTGCCCAAGGTGTACCTTAAAGGCTTTTCAATAAATCCCTGCTTTATTCTCCAGCTCTGTCCAGTCTCTGCCTTCCCAAGGCATCGGTGTAACTGGTGTTTCCCTCTGCAGGCCCCGTGGATGAGTACATGCTGCCTTTCGAGGAGGAGATTGGCCAGCACCCCTCCCTGGAGGACATGCAGGAAGTCGTGGTGCACAAAAAGAAGAGGCCTGTCCTAAGGGAGTGCTGGCAGAAACATTCTGTAAGTGTGACCCAACCCAAAGCTGCAAGGCTTTGAATCCCACGTTGTGTCCATCACACTGGGGTTTGGGAGGGATTTAATCATTGCAGTAGGAGTTAAATGGGCTGTAAATGTTCCTCACCTTAAGCTGCTCTTTCTTCAGTATTGGAAAAGGAGTGATTTTCTCTGTTTTTTGGTGGAAGAAGAGATCCTGGAGTTACTTTTCAGTGAAGTCCCATTTGGTGGCTGAGGGATTCACCTTTTTAAAACACTGTGAGGCTCCAGCACTGCAGGGAAGGATTTGCCCTGTGTTGTTGAACAGTTTTTGTTCAATGGTGCAGAACAAAGCAGAGCTGAGGCCCCACAGGACACTCCAGGTTCACCCCAAACCCAGCCCCATTTCCTGTGGGACACAAAGGTTCCCATTTGCCTGGTGTCCCTTAAAATGCCATTTTGGATCTGGGAACCCCCTTTGCAGCCTTTGTCATGGGTTGTTGCAGCAGCCCTCTCGTTAGAGGGTAGAAATGAGCTGAGGCACAGACTCCTTGTTGATCACAGCCTGAAAAGGGTCCTGTTCCTCTTCACAGCTCAGCCATCCTGACTCCAGCCATTCACTGACTCTGCCTGCAGCAGCTCCTGCTGAGGGTTTCCCTTGCAGCCTCTGACTGCTGGGGATTTCCTGCTGAGCTCTGACTGCAGGGATTAGTGTGCAACCTCTGACTGCAGGGATCAGTTTGCAGACTGTGACTGCAGGCTTTTACCCAGCTAGACTGTGATTGCAGGGATTAGTGTGCAGCCTCTGAGTGCAGCTTTTACCCAGCTAGACTGTGACTGCAGGGGTCAGTGTGCAGCCTCTGAGTGCAGTTTTTACCTAGCTGTACTCTGAGTGCAAGGATTAGTGTGCAGCCTCTGCAGGGATCAGATTGCAGCCTGTGACTGGAGGCTTTTACCCAGCTAGACTGTGACTGCAGGGATTAGTGTGCACACTGTGACTGCAGCTTTTACCCAGCCAGACTGTGACTGCAGGCTCTTACCCAGCTCGGCTGTGACTGCAGCCCCAGCCTGAGCTCACAGCAGGGATTCTCTCTCCCCAGGATCCTGCTTCTTCATGATCCTCCATGATTCCCCTTCCTTTTATCACACTTCTCTTTATTGGCTGTAGCTGTTGCTCATCAGCAGTGAGGCTCAATTGGGTAATTAACAGAGCTGTAACTAATGAGGGGTGAGGCCCCCTGCCCTCCCCTGTCCTGCAGTGGGTGTGTGATGTTCTCCTGGCTGTTTCCCCACAGGGCATGGCCATGCTGTGCGAGACCATCGAGGAGTGCTGGGATCACGACGCCGAGGCGCGCCTGTCCGCGGGCTGCGTGGAGGAGAGGATCATCCAGATGCAAAAACTCACTAACATTATAACAACAGAGGACATCGTGACTGTGGTCACAATGGTGACAAACGTTGACTTTCCTCCCAAAGAATCCAGTCTATGATAGTTGCACTGGTCATGGAAGTGACCACAGGACTCTTCACTGGAGCTGCTACAGCGCACGGACTGCTGGCGTCACCGCTGTTCCGGGTGGCAAGGACGGACGGTAAGTCTCTCTGGAACATCACCAAGAGGTGTTTATCCTTTGTTTTCCCCCTCCTCCTTCCCAACGTGGATCCATGAGACTTTCTGCATTCCCTGCTTACACCTGAAGGACGTGACTGAGAACCCCTCACGTGCTGATAAGGAACTTACAATGAAGAATCCGGACCTGAACGGGCTAATGAGCGTTTTAAACACTGACATCTGATTTCTTAATCCCTGTCAGAAGAGACTAATTCCTTTAAATGAACTACTGTTATTTTTTTTAAATCAAAAACATTTCATTTCAGATTTAAAAACAACAAAAAAAAAAAGGGTAACTTGTTTTTATTGCATTTGTTGTTGTTTATAAAATGACTATTGTAATGCGACTACGACACAGCTTGTGAATGTTCCGTGTGCTGCTGTTCCGTGTACAGAAACAAGAGTAATCAATGGGATAGAGCAAAGAGGCTTCCAAGTATTACTTAACCTCCCTCAACCAGGTATACCTCAGTTCCACCTCGCTAAATTATGATTGACAACACTAATTGGAATAATAAACCGCTCCGTGTTTTGTAAATGATGTATTCCCAATTCCCTGTGTTATTTAAGAAGGGGAAAGCTTCATGCCCCCAGGAAGTGGCCATTCCTAGAGCCGTGTTTTTAGCCTTTTCTTGTACTCGCTTGTTGTGTATAAAAAAAGAAAAAAAGTGCTGTTTATTGAAAGAAAATTTTCCTTCCTCTTTTAGTTGAAAGCTTTTCCCTCCGTTTCCCAGAGTATCTCATCCATTTATTTAACTGAATACTATTTAGGTTTGCTGTGTCTGAGGAATATTTGAAACCTTAAGCATGATTTTTTTTTTTTAAATTTTCTCTGAGCTGTGACACTGGAAAGCTCTGAATTCTTGTTGTTTTTTTTTTTTTTTTTTGAAAAAGAGTCTTTTTTCCTATTTATGTTTGTGCCGAGGTCGCCGCGTGTTCCCTGTCCCGCCAGGCAGTGGGGGCTGTGTCACTGTTTCAGGATCACCTCAGGAAGCTCAGTTCCCCCAATTCCTCACCCTCTGCTTGGAGATTTGCAGTTTCCCTCCACTCAAAGCTCGGTGCCATCATGGGGGGGAGTGCAGCTCACTGCCTGTGAGCCTGGAGTCACACACAGAGTTCTAGCCACAGATTCCAGATCCTAAATGTTACAAATTTCAGGGATAACCTAGTTCTGCTCACGGTATGCAACGACCATTCCGAGGTAACGAAAGGAATTTTGGTGGCCAGAGCACAGACTCACAAAAAACGAGGAAAAACATGGAAATGGCTTCACAACTCCAGCCCTGGAGTTCAGGATGTCAAGCCTTATGCTGGAATTACAGTGACTGGTAGCTGGGTGCCAAAGTGCTTCTCCCAAATCCTGTCCCACTGCAGTGATTGGATCCTTCACACCAAATCCCAAGGAAAATAAACGTTGTAACCCCCTGGAGCACAGAGCTGGCAGCGGCCCCTGGTGTGCTGTGTGTCCTTGTCTCCCTGTGTCCACATGGAAAGCAGCAGGTGGGAGCTCCTGAAGGCTGGCTGGAACCTGGATCTGGGAACTCATCCCTGGGAACAGTGGGATGTGCTGGATAAAGCAGAGCCAGCTCTGGGCAGGGAGGGAGGAAGGGCTGATGTTGCACCCAGGGCTGTGCCCGAGGATCCTGCTCCAAAAGGCTGTTGGAAAAGGGAAAGAAATCCAGTTTGTGGGGTGCTCTTGGCTGGACACTTCCCTTTGGCTTCTGGTTTTGCTCCACTTTTAATTAAGCTTCACCCAGAGCAGGACAGGATTGGAGTTCTGGACAAATCCCAACCCCGTCCTTCTCCCTGAACACCTCAGGGCTTTTGGCCCTTCCCTGGCAAAGAAATGGAGCTGCAGGCTGGGTTCATTCTGTGCTCTGGGGAATCTGATACTAAAACTGAAGCTGTATCCAAGTCCCTCCTGTGTGTGACCCTTCCCATGGAGCTGCTGCAGGCTCGAGGCTGGCTCCTGCCTTTGGGATATCCCTGCTCAGTTCCTGTTCCACTCCCAGCTTCCTGGGATTTACCAGCATCATGTAGCGTCCCTGAGGAAAGGCTGCTCCTTCCCAAAGCTTTTTAATGGCTCAGAATGACCTCCCCGAGCTGCTGTGCTCCAGCTGTGCCCCCAGGGCCTTGGGAATGAATTCCTGGCTCACTTCAGAGCGTTCAATGAGTTGAGCAGCAAGGGCAGAATCGGGAATGTAGTGCCAGGGAGGATTTTGGCAGTGTTGGAGCAGTGCCCTTGTCCCTGCCTGCCTGGCCTCACCAGGTGTGAGTTTTATGTGTGAGGGTGAGAAGTTCCTGTCCCACATCCTCAGAGCTGCTGGAGGGGGTTGAAGCAGTGCTGCCCTTCCTGGGGTATTCCCCAGCTCCCCAGGAGCAGGGAATCCCTCAGGAACCGCAGGGGTGGAGTTCTCAAACCTCACGTGTAACCAGTGCCGAGGCTTGTCCTGCTCCCATCAGCATCCACACAATCAGTCAGGGCACCCCCTCTCCTCCCCTCCAGCTTTTTTAACCTTTTCAAGACCTTTCTGTTGAACAGAACACTTGGTACAGAACACAGAAGCTGCAGCACACATCCCTGGGTTAAGGCCTCCAGTAGCATCCTTGATGGAACATCTGTTACCTCAGATACTCAACCAGCAGGACTGCTTTGCTTTCTCCCTCCAGTTTGTTTTTTTTTCAGTCCATCTCCTCTTCGTTACCTCTCGAGTTTGGTGAGCGATTCCTTTAACTTTCCTCTTTGTATTTGTCAGTGTTTTGGGCACAGGTTGTTGTACTACTGTCAAAGGGCGCTTGCTGCTTTTGTGCAAGTGCCAAAAAAAACCAACCGACCCCCCCCCCAGCCCTCAATAAAGTGATTGTTAAATATTGTACAAATACAAATGTATACTCTGCCCTCTTCCCCAGCGGGAAAATAAAAAATGTGACTACTCTGACTTGCAAATGCTTCTTTGAAAATTTTGTTTTAAATTCATGGGGCTGGTCCTACAGCAGCTCTCGAGTCAAACTTGAGTTTTGCTACAAAAAATTGGGTAGGGAAAGACATTACTTTGTGCTTGGCACAAAATAGCCCTTGCAGCCTGTTGGATTAAACATTTAATGAAATAAATTCAGTTGTAATAAAAGATTTAATCGGGTAAAGTTTCCGTGTCAAGTCAGATTTGAGATGGAAAAGTGCAGAGTGAGCTTTGCCCTGATGGGGCTGCACAAGGGAACCAGCAGGGCACCACAGCCTGTGCCAGGATCCAGAGCCCTCAGCCACAGGGAGCAGCTCCAGAACTTGGATTTCCCCAAGTGGGAACAGAGCCTGAGGGCAGGAGGGCACCGAGCTGAGCTAAAGCACCTGGGGCTGTGAGTTCTGGCTGCTGCAGGGGAACCACAGCAACCTTCTACCTAGAAAATCCCAAATGGATCAGCCAAGAAAGCCACTACCAAAAATTTATTGAGTGAGCACCTTGCTGTGAGCAAACCTGGATCACTGCAGCAGTGCTGGAGCTCAGAGCCAGCTGAGGGAGGAGGCTGCCCACTGCTTGACGTCCGTGGGGCAGTTGGGGTACACCTGCAGCGCGTCCATGATCTGGCTGCTGTCCAGCAGCAGCTTCATCAGCAGGTACTCGCGCTGCGCCCGCGCCGACGGCCGCTCCAGGGGCTGCACCAGCTCCAGCTGCAGCAGGTGCTCAAAGGCCTGGGAAACAGGAACGGAGGGAATGGAGGGGAACATCATTCCTGCCCCTGAACACCCCCTCCCTTCCAGGGCTGTGTTTGACCACCCCAATCTGCACTGTGGAAAATAAAACCTCAGTATTTTACAACTACAATAAAATGCATTTCAGGCTGACCTTCATGACAACTGGCTTCTCAAAGTTGTACATGGAATGTGCCTTCCTCTGGATGAACTTCTGGAACTCTGTGGCAGTGGGAGGAAAAGAAAAGGAGCAGTTGGACTGGGAGTGAGTGGTGCAAGGTCTGTAAAGGTCAGGCATGGCTCTCACCATTGTAAACCATCTGGAAGTTGAAGGGTTCTCCATCATAGACCTCGTTCAGGTGTTTCATGGCTATGATGAGGCAGATTTCCAGCACAGACAAACCTGCAGGGAAGGACAAGAATCCCAAATGTTTCCCTTGAGCACATCAGAAACACAGGCAGTTCACCCACTCTGTTTATCCCTCTATTTTTATATGCTCTGGGCCTCACCCATTGGTGTTCTGCATCATTATTACGTAAAGAAATTCCAGAATTGGAGAGGATTGACAAGAGAACATTGGTTTGCTGTGTATTTGAAGCAGAAGTGCTCAGGAATGGGCTGTTCCCACCAAAAAGCAGGAAGTGGAAGTATCTAAGTTGGCACTGCTGTACCCACAGGCATGTGTGAGCTCAGAGCAGACCCAGGGGCACAGGCAGACCCTCAAACCACAGGGAACACTCCCTCCACAGCATCTCCTCCACCAGGGGAATTCCAGGCAGGGCCTTGACCCTTCCCGTGCTTCCAGGGACAGTTGTGGGGAGGGGCTGAGCTTTACCATGGACAATGTTAGCCCTGGAGTCGGAGCTGTGCTGCCTGCTGGCCTCCTGCAGGTCTGCGGCCGTGGGCAGGGGGTGGTGCACGGTCACTGCACTGACAGCCAGCATCTGCAACACAGCGGGGACACGGCTCAGCCCTGCCCTGGGACATCATCCATTCCCTGCTGGAACAGCCATGGATAAACCCCAATCACACAGCGGGGACACAGAAACCCCAAACACACAGCAGGGACACAGCTCAGCCCTGCCACACTGGGACACTGGGACATCATCCATTCCCTGCTGGAACAGCCATGGATACACCCCAGACACACAGCAGGGACCCCAAACAGAAACCCCAAACACACAGTGGGGACACGGCTCAGCCCTGCTGCACTGGGACACCATCCATTCCCTGCTGGAAGAGCAATGGACACCCCAAACACAGCGGGGACACAGAAACCCCAAACACACAGCAGGGACACGGCTCAGCCCTGCTGCACTGGGACACCATTCATTCCCTGCTGGAACAGCCATGGATAAACCCCAAACACGAAATCACAGAATCATAAGGTTGGAAGAGACCTCCAGGATCATCAAGTCCAACCCAACCCTAACCTCAACTAACCCACGGCACCCAGTGCCACATCCAGGCTGTTCTTAAACACATCCAGGGATGGTGACTCCACCACCTCCCCAGGCAGAACATTCCAGTACTTTATCACCCTTTCTGTAAAAAACTTTTCCCCAATATCCAGCCTATATTCCCCTTGGCTCAGCTTGAGGCTGTGTCGCCTTGTTCTGTCAGTGCTGCCTGGAGAGACAGCCCAACCCAGCTGAGCACAGGCACATTTCAGGGAGCTGTACAGAGTGATAAGGGCATCTCTTCACCCTGGAAACCTTGCAAATAGTTGGCACTTAAGTTTCATTTTGCCAGCAAAGTTTTCCAGGCTTGAAAATTTAAAGCCTCCTGATTCCAGGAGATAAATCCTCATGAAGCCATTTATGTCCATGTCAATGGATCAGCATCTCAGAGGCTGCTGCAGGGATGACTTACAGCTTTTGTGCCCAGGGACACCTCCCACTGTCCCAGGCTGCTCCAAACCCCAATGTCCAGCCTGGCCTTGGACACTTGCAGGGATCCAGGGGCAGCCACAGCTGCTCTGGGAATTCCAGCCCAGCCAGGAATTCCCAATTCCCAATCTCCCATCCATCACTGCCCTCTGGCAGTGGAAGCCATTCCCTGTGTCCTGTCCCTCTGTCCCTTGTCCCCAGTCCCTCTCCAGCTCTCCTGGAGCCCCTTCAGGCCCTACCAGGGCTCCAAGGTATCCCCAGAACCTTTCCTTCTCTCGTTTGTCCAGGAACTCCTCACTCATCCCTCCAGAATCTGTTTTATGTGCTTTTATTGGGAAGTTGATTTCAGAGCCCAAACCAGGCCTCTTTCGAAAGGAAGAACTCACCACAAGCTGCAGAAAACGATGGCAAAGCTGAGGCTCACTCTGAGCTGCTCTCAGGGAGGCTGTTGGCTGCCATCAGCTCCTTTCCTGGCCTCCACTGCAGCCACAGGGACAGATTTGGGTGCCCTGCACTAGGAACAATCTGCACTCCTGTAACCAACTCCACTGAGAGCTCTGCTCAGGCTCTGAGGGCTGCAGGGAGGAGCTGTGAGCACTGCAGCCAGCACAGCCCAGGGACAGGTACACTCAGGGGGCTTTTCACACTGACACAAGCACAGGGATATTTTAGGATGGTTAAATAAGTGTTATTTATCCTCTGTAAAAAGTGTCAGTGCATTTATATGAGCTGTGTTCAAAAGCAGAATTTTAAAAAGCCCCTCCAAGAGTGCTGCAGCTCCTGTGTGGTGATGGGAGGAAGTTCAAGTAGAAAAAATAGGTTTCAATGTGAGCAGATTTCAGGATCTACCAAGAACCAAAAAGAATCTCAGAAAGGAAAAAATAATTTCAAAGGGTTTTAACTACAGCTTTGTTTTATAAATGGAAAGGCCTGGAGAAAGTTAAATGGCAAAAGCTCAGCCCCACTGAATTGGAACATCCCCACAGGGGAACAGAGTTAGCCCCACTCACTGACAGAGCCTGCAAGGAGCCTAGCAGAAATTTAGTAAACTTAAATTTAAAAACCACAAGAGCTGCCCATGAATTCCTGCAAACCAGGGAGGTTTCATGGACCCCCAGATACCCACCAGGAGCACGTGCAGCGAGCGCAGGTCTTTGGTGTGGTGGAAGAGTTTCTGCAGCACGTCCTGCACGGTTTTATCCTCTGAGAGATGCTGCAGGAAACAATAAAGTGATGTTTGAATCATCTCATACCCACTTCCCATCATTTCATACTCACCTGGAAAAATAACAGGTAAATAACTTTCTTAAAGAGCTCACCTTATGCTTGACAATACAATTTTCATGTCCAACCTCAACTTTCTGGTCTTTCCTGTGACAGTTTTACCTCCAAACTTCAATAAGCAAAGATTCTCTATTATAATTTAATTTATTCCATATCACACTCAGCCAGTGAAAGGAAATGCCAATCTTAGGTAAAGGCTTTACACTTTTACTGGTAAAGGATATGTGTGTAAAGTAAACCAGCTTTACACTGCTCTCACTTCAGAATTTTTCCTAAAATCAAGTATAAAATGCTTTAAATACCTGAACATTATTATTCCATTTTTGTGCAAAAGCCTCATTGGGAAACTCAGCAGGAAGAGAGAGCTGTTTCTTAAATATCTTGATGTACTCTTTAAAATCAAAAGAATTCATCAAATATATCTGTCTGTGGGAGAACCTTGACTTTACTCTCTTCTCCAAGAGCTCCAGGATATCCTTGATGGGGAAAAAAAAAGAGGAAAAACAGTAATTAAAAAAGCAGATGAATTTGGTGTTTTCTTTACTACAGCACAGACAAATCACTGAAGTAAAGCATGCTGAAAAAAGAAAGAATTATTGAATTCTCAGGCTTCTAATGTTGTAACATAAGTTAAACATTCTAACAAGCCCTTTGCTGATTATTTTAATTGATGTGCCTTGCAATGCCACCAGCCAGCCCAGCCCACGTGATGCTCCACATCACACAGGATCATTTGTTGCTAGGAAACCCAGCAAAATTTCTCCATAGATTATGGAAATATTTCAGCTACTTAAGGCTGAATCAAACCCTGCAGCCTATCAGGGCTCTGGACAAGTTGTGGTGTGGTCACAGCAGGGCTGGCAGCTGACAGGCCACGTGCTTTTTGTCAGCCTGAGAGAATACAGCTTAAAAATCCCAAAAATACTTAAGAGCCAAAAAAAAACCCCCTCAGAAACAGCAGCTGGAGACACTTCCTTAATGACACCCAAAACAGAGGATAAAGGGTTCTAAATCATGGGTGAGGAGCACACCAGGCACAGGACAGTGATGATGCAAAAGGAAAGATTGTCATTTATTAAACAACAATTAACTTTTTCTATTAATTTCTAGAAATTTGCCCAGCTGGGTATCACCTAATCCCAGTCAAACCCAGAACCAGGCTTTGATAAGAGATTTGAATTATTCTTCCTGTTACAACCCAAGTATCTTCAGCACAACCCAGTTCACTGTGAAAACAGGAGCAGTTTTATCAAGTTTCCATAGTGTTGCCCAGGAATTATTTCACAATATGCACACAGCCTGCCCACAATTCAAGATAATGTCACTATAAAATCACAGGAAATTGAACAGGAATCCTAAACACATTTTCTAGCAAAAGTGCCCAACTGAAGTGGTTATTTTAAAAAAAGAGATTTAAAGTTGCTACAAATCTGTCCTTGCCAACTGCCAACCAAGAGATTCAGGAGTCCCTCCAAAGAGTGACCCACAGCCTAATATTGAATGTGTGTCCTTGGAAATGTTGGTTTGCTCCTTTAGCACACAAACTGAAAGCTTTGGACATCTTCAATTTGCTCTCAGCACAACTTTTTTTTTTACATCCCCCATCCCAATTCAAAAGTTAGAAAAATGAATAATTGAGGAAAGTCACTTAAGAAATGAAGGTTCCAGGGGAGGAGGAGTCATTCCAACTAAGACAAAATTCACTTTAAAGCAGCTAAGAACTAGGAATGAGGAAATCTCATTTCTTACCTGCCTGCAGGTGAGCCCAACAACTGTCACTGGGGTCTGTGCAGACTGGGAGATGTCAAAGAGGTTGTACAGCAGGGTCTGATTCTTGTGGTGGACAAATAAATCAAATTCATCCAGGACAAACAAAATTGGGCAGCTGCTGGTTCGGTTTCCTGAGAGAAATTTGGAGAGTTAGAAGGGAACTTCAGCATTAGACTTCCATTGCTACAACCTTCTTTAATTATGGGTTTAAAAACTTTTAAAAGAAAGTTTTTCTTTCAGCATTTCAGCAAGCCCTCCTTTCCTACAGGTACAACAGCAAAAAGGAAAATACATGGAAAAAACTGGGAAGGTTTTGTAGTGTTCTGCCAAGCAGCATTTCTGGCTATAAGGAAGACAGACTTGGCCAATTTTATTTTAAAAACAATATTTTTAATAGTATCAATTTGGATAAAAGAATTTGTCCTTCACAGCTGAGATCACATGTAAGCCTTTACAGTTACATCAGGTGATATATATTCAGTACAGTAATCATACTCTAATAATTTATATTATAAAAATAATACAAATTAATTAAATTACTATTAAATAATATAAATTAAATAATTTATATTATTTTATAACCCTGACACATTCTTGGGAACGAAGGTTCTTCATTCCACCTGTAAAGCAGAAGGAAAAACTCCACTTTTCAGTCAAGTGACCCAGAGTTTCAGAAGAGGGGTTTTTATTTACCTCTCCTCAGAGCTTCAAGGAGGAAGGCAAGATTTTCAGCAAAACTGCCCTAGAGAGAAAATAAAGAAGTTTCAGGAGAGATTTGAAGTGTCATTCTCAGAATTGTTTAACCACAGCAAATTCAGACGTGCAATGGAGGCCATTTCCTCCCAGAACCATGCTTCCAAAAATGTCCAATGGCATTTCATGCTGTATAAACTCCTCAGGACAAGAAAAATCATGGATAACTCTACATTCATCCACTTTTTTTCCAGTCTGAAATCCCCAAACTGCCTCAGACAGGCAAAAATTAGTGATCAGGAGAATGCCTGCAATCAGCAAAATTCACAAGCAGCTCTATCCCTCCTGAAATAGCTGTTGCATCCTCATTTTCCAGCCACACACATGGAAAAAGTGCCACCTAACGTGTTCCACTGAGAAGGAGCAGGATGCAGGGTTTAATTGGCAACTTTTGAACAGATGGAAGCACCAAACACTTGTGGAACAAACTCTGAAAGGCTCTGCCCATCCTGTTCCAGCTGCACAAACTCTCCCACTCTGCAGCACTCCAGGGGTGAGATGAGAAATACTGAACTGAAGACCACATCCAAGGGGGCAGAAAAGCCAATTAACTTCTGCATGTGAGTTACAGAACATGAGGGAAATTTATTTTCAAGCACTTTGGTCACTCTCTTCAGGACTGTCCATCAGTACTAATCTAAATCATTTATCTGTGGGAAAAGGGAAATAACAGCAATATTTCCATAGAAATTCCATGGAAAATGAGAGCTCCAGGAAGCCTGGATAGACTTCCTTTTTGGATAGACCAAAAAACATTGATAATATATTAAAGATCCTGCTTTTTGGTTGGTTAACTTAATTCTTTGTTTTGAAATGTTAAAAATAACATTTCCAAATTTCCCCAACCCCTCTGAACAAAGTTTCTTTGGAATACTCAAGTTTATTTCATAAAGGAGCCTGATAAGAGAGATTTCCCTTTTTCCTCCTGCAAGGCACAAGTTGATATAATTATAAAAAATAAAAAGGATGCATCAGTGCTGCTCAATTAGCAAAAGGAACCTCAGCACTGCAGCCACAGCCCCTTCAGTTCCAGCCAGCTCCATCCCACAAAGCCCCAGTTTCCCAGGAAAGGGTTTTTGAGGGGTAAGTGAAGTCACTCACAAAAACTTTGTCCCCAACCACATTTTCCAGCTGCAGCTGCCTGGTGATCTCCTTCAGGGCCACTTTGTCATTTGTCTGCAGAAGCCCTGAAAGAAAAGGATTCTTCATGAGAAACTGGCAGAAACTTATCCAGCAGCTTCTCTCCCTTTCCAGCCTGACAAAGCTTTTAGAATTTTTAAAAATTAGACTGGACAGGGATTTTCTGTACCTGACAAGTTATTTAATTCTGTCACTAAGAGCACAGGAGTTCCTTCCATATAAAGAAATACAAAGAGAGGCATTTTGGAGTTCACAAACATGTCCATAATTTAGGCTGGACTAAATTGCTGAAAGCAGAAATTTTACTCAGTACATACGAAATACAGAACTGAATACAACAGAACCCTGGATCAATGATGTTTTACTTGCCATTCAGATGGACTTCCAAGAGGTTCTCTCTCACTTGATTCATTTCCCTGAGGTCTTTTAAGACATGATTTAATAACTGGGAAAGAAAAAAATTACAGAATTTCTGTGAGAAGATTAACTTTTAACAGCAAGGAAAGTGTAATTACAGATGTTATAGGGTAGGAAACTGTGTGAGGTTTCATTAGAGAACATGTTTGAGTAATTTCCAGACTAAAATACTAAAATGACAACTTTGCATTCACCAGTGTGACTGTGGCAATTACATTTGTTCATTCTGCTGAACTGGGAGGGAAAGGAAAATAACTCTGGAGTTTCAGTCACTTATTTTTTGGGGTAATATCTGGGGCTTTTGCCTTCATCAAAAAGCTTTATGAATTTGAGATGTGAGAGAATTTGGCTCTTGAGTTGGTGCCATATTCAGCTTCATGGCTTCTTTGGATGCTGTAGAAAGAAAATTTCTTTATTCTTTAAATCTTAAAAGAAACTCTGCTTATTCTTTTCTTTTGGAAGACAAAATTAAAACTGCACATGATTACACCAACTGCTGCTTATAAAACTCCCAAATTTGCTGTCCATCAAGAACTTGTTACTAGTAAAAGCCAAAAGGAACTTGTATTAAAGTATCTATAAGTACTGGAAATTTTAAATTTAAAAATTAAAAAAGCTACTATTTGCTTTGGCTTTTTCAGAGGAGGATTTGTAGCTCCCACCTATGTGCAAATGCAAATATATAAATACATTTTCTTTACTGATTTTCTTTACTCCAGCATCTTTCAGATATCCTTTTTAGAGATCACTTTTGATATCTAAAAAGGAAATAATTCATTCTGCATAGGTGATTTGCTAACTTTTATTCTCTCTGAAAGGACCACAAATTTTCATCACATCATTTAATGTGAGCATTAAAGGCTTGAGTGTTTGAATAATGTTGAAGTATTAAACAGTTAGAGGTCATCTCTTCATGTGCCTCAGCTAAGGGAATTCCCTTAAAATACAAAACCTACACTTATAAATCATAACCAAACAATATTCTGCTCCATGGCAGGTGACAATATTCCTGACCATTCCCTGCATCTATGGAGAAACCCACCCCTCAGACTGCTCCTTTTAGAGCTTTTGGATGCCTTTTCATCATTTTTACAGTGAGGGCCCAGGTTAATTAAAGAGTAATCAGAACATGGCTTTAATTGCAAAGACAAGTGTTAGGAACAGATTTCTCCATGCTGTCCCTGAACAGAATCAGCCCACAGAAATGTTTTGAATTTCTATGCAAACCATTAGCAATTCTCTCAGTGAAACCAGGCAGAGTTGAAGCTGCAAAGGCTCCCAGGACTCCAGTGAGGCTCTGCTGGAGCCCACACAAAGTTCCAGGAGCTGCTCCTACCGTGGTTTTCCCAGATCCCCGGGGTCCAATGATGAGGGCAGAGTTGCTCTCCCCATGCACTGTGGTTCTTTTCAGCAGCTCCAGCAAATGGCTGTGTTGAAAACAGAAACAGGCTGAAAGCCTCAAAGCTGACAACATTCCCCGAACCCAGGGAAAATTCAAAGGATAAAACTTGTTCCGCTTCAGCTCGCTCTGAGAGCCAACACTCAGGGCATGCAAAATGTAATACAATAAAGTACAAAGGGCTCAGTGATCAGAGCTCTTAAAATACTTTAAAATATTAAAACATGCAGAAGTTGAGAGTATCACTAATTCATAAAGTTCTGCAATTCTCTGTCGTGAAAGGACTTCAATAATTATTTCTTTCTTTAAGAAATAGATTGCTTTCCATGCTGCCACTATTCCTCAGCAGCTCTAAATTACCTGCAGAAAGACTCATCACCTCAAACCACATTTAAAGTGCTTACAGCAACCACTGACACCTCCAATTCCCAAAGGCTCCCACATCCATAATGTGCTTTTGGAATGTGGAATAGTGACATGCTGCTATTGCTTCTGAAGGGGTGAGAGTCCTCATGGAGCTGCAGCCAGCACGTGTGGGTTTGTTCACTATCTGAGAGGCAGCTCCAGCCAAGAGCCCTGATACACCTTGGGAAGGAAAAACCAGAGCTGGTTTTCCCTCCAGGATAATTCCCTACCAGTGGAACACTGATTAGAACACAACCTGTAAATTGTTTTTCAGAATTCCATTATAAATAGGGGAGGCTTGTTTTGTAAATCTGACATAACAGAAATACATTTCCTCACAACAGCAATAAAGTGCCTATGCGAGCTCTGCATGTACAGTGCAACGTCTTAATAAATGGTTTTGTCCCTCTTGTCATGAAAACTTGTGCTCAGATCAGGTGATTCTGCTTACATAAAGTCAATCTTGGAAAAATTAAAACAAGTTCTTTAAATACAAGTTTGTTATCTGCAGAATTTGACCTGCATCTGTAAAATGATCAATACTGGGACAGTGTTATTGTCCCAGTAAATCCCTTCTTCCTAACCCTAAATTCCACATCTGCATGGCTCCAGAAGCAGGTTTAAATATGGGTCTCTACATCAAAAAACTTGATGTTGGCACAGAAAATTTAAGATTTGCTTTTAACACAGTTCAGCAACAAATAGGAGAAAATCTGAAGTAAAAATAAAGTATCACAGCAAGGGGATTTAACTTCTTGCTTTGCCAGGCCATTACACAAAGTCTCGGAATATGCACTGAAATGATCTTTCAGTCTCAAAAAGAAAAGTGCTTCATGAATGAGAGGTGTGAAACAAGGACAAGAAATCCAAAACTCAGAGCCTGACAGAACCAGAACGGAACAGTTGTATAAAACCTCTTAGAATCTGAGGCAAATAATTTTAGAAGCACTGGGCTGGAAGTCATTTGAACCTGAATCATTTAGTAAAACAGAGAAGCAGAAAATTCTGACTTCACCAGATTATTTTACTACTGCAGTTAAATTAGGAATCACTCAGTCCTGGAGCCTGCTCACTCACCTGTACTGCTGTTTCATCCCAAACAATTTTCCAGCAGCACAACAGTGGCAGAATCTTTCACGGAAGATTTTTTGCACCTACGGATGTAACACAGCACAGGAAAAATGTTTGGGGATTTAAACACCAGAATTTAGCAATAAAATAACAGTAAATTAGGCACTTCTGTGGTTACAAATATTCTCTAATACATAAATCTTTCCTGTCATCAATGATAGAGGGGTCTTGAAAGTAAGAATAAAGTTGCAGGAGGCAAAATATTGTAAAAACATTATATAAAGTAGGAAAAAGGAATTAGAAGAGATTAAAATATAAGAAATCACTGACCCAGGGCTAATCCCTTGCAAGATGCTTTGCAGTTTTTAACCAGCAGCTTTGGGAAAATGGGAGAATAAAGGTTTTAAAAGGCCAAACAAACTAAAAACCTAAAAAAGTCACCTGGGTTCTGATTCACCCTACAAACTGGAAGATAAAAAGCCCTAAATGGATAAAAACAGATTTATGCAAATCTTTTGCCACAAACAGTTGCAAAAGCACAAGACCATCCTTTAAGTTTTTTACCACATTATTACTGTAACACTTGAAGCAAGCAACAGGCGAGAAGCTGAAAGAAATACAGATACAAAAGCCATTTACAGCCCTAATAATAATTGTATCCAGTATCTGTACAAGTCCTTGTAACTGGTCTAGGAAAAAAATCAAACAATGACAGGGATGGCAGAGGATGAAAAAGTTCCATAACTTGAAAACTAAGTAACAAATAAAGATGTTACTGACCTGGGAAATGCACTCAGGACTTTCTTCATTGCTCTCCTTCAACTTCCGCTTGCTCATTGCAGAAGATTTCATCTTTGAAGAAGAGAAGGTAACTGTTTTATTAAATAGCATTGCTTTCCAAACCATCCCAGGCAGAAACTGTACTTAGATGTTGGTCATTTTTAAGGACTGTAATGAACATCTGTTCTTAACTAGCAGTCCATCTTCCTAGTGAAAGAGAGCCAGAACACTGAAAGCATTTTAAATTTATTTCTGATAACATTAAACCCATGTTTACACACATCTCCTAAACAGCACTGGCTTCGGGATGCTTTAGAGAGTTTAAAATAACATCCTTATGTTTTTGCAGCTGGAACAAGCTGCAAGCACATGGGAACACATTAAGATGCAACAATTAAGTTTTTAGAGGAATAACTGGCCAGCCTTGTTAATAATGTGCAGTTTATAACAATAACCACAGCACCTCTCTGGGTAAGCTGGCTCTGAAGGGGATTTGAAGGGGTCCTAAGGGGATTGGGGGTCTCTGAGGAGATGTGGGCAGATCCAAAGGGGGTTTGGAGGGGAAACTTGAAGGGATTGGGGGACCTTGGGGGGGATCGTGATGGAATTGAGAAGTTTGAGTGGGTTCTGAGGTGGATTCAAGAGGGCCTGAGGGAATTAGGGGAATCTGAGGGGGATTTTGGGGGGAATTACAGGTCTTGAGGGGGACTTAAGCATAGTCCCGACCAGACGAGAAGGGTTTGGGGCTGGTCCTGAGGGTGAATTTACGAGGGCTAGGAGGGTCTGGGAATGCTCTGAAAAGGAATGAAGGGCAGCGGGGAGTGTCCATGAGAGCGCTGAGGAAGGGCTGTGGGAATGGAGAAGGTGGGGGTCTTAGGGGGTTGATTTTTCGGTGCTGGGAGAGTGTGTGACGATCCCGATAAGGGAATGGAGAGGCCCCAAAGAGCTTGGGAGGGTCCATGAGGGGCTGGGGAGACGCTGAGGGCGGGTTTTGGGAGGGCCATGAGGAAACGGGGAGGGAACCTATGGGGCTTGAAGAGTCCTGGGGATGCTTTCCGCTTCACCTGTCCAGCCCCCCGCCTCTCCTCCATCACCTGAGGGCGGCCACCGCAGCTCCCACGCTCCCCTCAGCCTCGCCTCACCCCCTCACGGCAGCGGAGACCACCGGAGACCCCCCCAAGAACCCAAGACCCCTGCCCGGCAGCCATCCATCCCCTCAGAAACCGAACCCGCGGCGCCCGTTACCCTCCTCACCGGCTGTAACCGCAGCTCCCTCAGAGATGCCGGAGCCCGAGAAGATGAAGGGCGGGGAGGAGGACGCATCTTCCGCCGCTCGGCACGTCCCGCCGGGGAGGAGGAGGCAGCAGGTTGAATCTCCTCCACCCCCCTCACCTTCCCTCACGGCGCTGCCCTCACGGCGCCTTTCCCGCCTCTCCTCCCTCACCTGAGGGCGGGACCGGCCGCGCGCGCTCCCACCGGCCCCCGCGCGCGCCGCCCCCTCACGTCACCGCGCGCTCCCCCTCTGTCCCCTCCCTTCCCTTCCCCTTCCCTCCGCGCTCGTCACTTCCTCCCCGTCCATTTCCCCCCCTCCTCTTCCTCCCCCTCATCCACTTCCTTCCTCCCTATCCCGGATCCGTTTCCGGGAGCGGCGCGCGCGGCGCTGTGGGAAGTCGTCGTCCCCCCCCCCCCCCGTTTCCCCCCCCCTTCCTCCCCGCGGCCTCCCGAGCTCCCCCGGGGCGCATGCGCGGTGGCGGCCGCCGCTGCTGCCTCCCCTCCTCTTCCTCCTCCTCCTCCTCCTCCTTCTCCTCCTCCTCCTCCTCCTCCTTCCCGACAGCGGCGGCGGCGATGAGGAGGAGCGCGGGGGGGGGGCGGCGGCGGGACGGCCGGTTGTTCGCGCCGCTGAAGGGACACGAAGCAGCGCCGCGCCGAGGCGGGGGCGGGGGGCCCCGAGTCGCTGCCCCCCCGCAGCCCCGCCGGGGAGTTTCTTCCACATCCCCCCCCAAACACACACCGAGACACCCCCCCCTCTCCCGTCCCTCGGGGGCGGCCCCGCGGAGCGCCGCTCCCTCCTCCTCCTCCCCCTTTATTACCCTTTGTGTGCGTCTCCGCCTTCCTCCCTGCGCCCGGGGGCCCTGAGGTGAGTGCGGGGGGAGCGGCGGGGCGGGGGGGGTTGTTTGTTTACCCCGTGTTTACCCCCCTGTTTACCCCGGGGGGGGCACCGCCTGTCACTTGGGGCCCCTTCCCGGCGCCCCCCGCCCCAGCTTTGTTGTCGGGGGATGCTCCGGGGATGCTCCTTTGGGCCCCTCCGGAGCGGGAGGGGAGGGGGGTGATGGTGGCGGGGGCGCCGGGCAAAGTTCGGGGTGGTGCGGTGGGTGCTGAGCCCCGGCCGAGTCCCGAAAGTGTTGTTTTCCTGGGATAACAGGGGAGCCCCGGCGTTGCCCCCCACGTTCCAGGCCGTTGTTTGACTTATTGTTTGAGTTATTAAACCCCTGCGGTGGTGAAGGTACAAAGACCACTTGTACAAAGACCCTTTCCCGAGCTGAACTTCCAGGGATGAGACAGTCCAAGAGCTGGACTTGGTGTTTGCAGGATTGGGATGTGGTTGGTAGCAGCCCCTGGTTATCGGTGGTGCCCGGCTATATTTGGTCAATGGTTTGTTCAAATATATATGTGGGGATGTGTTTTTCCATGGCTTTCTGCTGGGGAAGGCCAAGTGTCTCCATCCCCGCTCACGGTGTTGGTCAGGTGCTGCTGGTGGACTGACCTGACCATGTTTTCTGCTGGTTCCAGGGAAAGTTAGGTGTTAAAACCTCTGAAATAGGTTAAAATGTAGTGACTTTAAATGTCAAACTAAATTCTGGACTCGAGGAAATGTTGGGAGAAGCCTTCTAGATGTTTGTGAGGATCCAGGAGTAAGAGTTGGGGCATTAACACCAAGTTGAAATGAGAGAGTCCCCTACACAAGTAGGATGTTTATATTGAAATTGCTGTTGTCTGTGCTTATTTCTGGAGCTTAATTATGTCCTCTGTAATTTCCAAAAGGCGGTTGGAGTGCTTTGGTTTATTTTGGGCTTAATATTTTTGGTTTATTAAGTGCTGAGTGCAGAACCATGGAGTAGGCCATGAGTGTGTGTTCCAAAGGGGCATCCCAGTTAAATGGTGGTCAGCAGAGAGTGTGTGGCATCTGTGCCTCATGCTGGAGGATGCCCATGAGAAAGAGCTCTCCTGACATGCTGGGCTACCTCCCATTTCTAATTTGTGCACACGTGTTTGGTGTGAAGCAGCAGTTTTGGGATCGTGCTGGGAAGAGTTTGTGAGATCCATAATTTGATGGAGTGGAAGGAAACCAGAGAAAACCAGAGCTGGATTGATACTTGACAATGTTGTGATGGAGAATTGGAGGTAGCAGCCATAACTGTGGTTCTTTCTAATAGTTTGCTGTTAGTTTTCTTTTTGCTTGTAATAACTTTGGGGTTAAACGTGTGGGGAAAAAACCTCAGTGGTGACAATCCCCAAAATCAGCAGATCTGTGTATAAACACCCATGATGACTCTCCTTTTAGTTTACTACTACACTAGGAGTTGGACAGCAAAAGCCTGTCCAAGAGTAAAGGACATAATTTCGTTATTTTATTTCATGACAGTGCTGCTTTTCTCGACCTGAGATCCCATTGATCTGCTTTCCTCTGTTCATGGAAGCCTGTAGTGGCTGCAGGATTACATTCCCCGTGTATGTAGAGCTGCAGCTCTGCCCCCAACTTCCATGGCCTACAGTGATGTGATACATTAATTATTCCAGGGATTTAACCATCTCCTTGTCTTTCAGTCTTTAGAGCAGCTATGGTTTGGTTTAATACTGTTACACAGTAAAATTGCACAGGATTCTGAGGCTGGGCAGAATAATTCAGGGTTTTCTCTTACTTTCAATGCTAGAGATAAAATTACTGATAAACCTTCATTTCCACAGGCCTGCAGGCCAGTCTGCTGGAGGGAGAGCTGTGGCTTTGGTGGGATTGGGGTGGGAAGGGCCTCCTGAAGGAAGGACTGGGATTCTGGGTGGCAATTCCTGCATTTCTGCAGGCTTAGCACAAAGGGGTCTCAGGCTAATTTGGGGCTTCTGGCTGCTGTCACAACCTTCCAAGAACTGCAGGAATTGAATGTTTCAACCTAGGAAACATTCTAGGAAATGTTGCGAGTTATCAACAGCTGTAACTAAAAGCCAGAGGTTCCTTTTATTTGGGTCCTTAAGCTCTTTTTGGTGCTATTATTGAGATATTTACAGGTGCTAATTGCTTTTAGGAAAACTTAGTGCAGATTTTCAAGTTCTTTATCTTTGGGGACAGAATTAATAATTATTTTGCTGTATTCTGGGTCAGTGGCTTCCTGGGCTCTCAGGGCAGACAGTTTGGGATTAGCAAGGACCTGCCATGGCTGTGCTGAACATAAAGATGCTGTTTAGGCCTGACTTTAATAATGTTTCTGTGGAGTTTGCTGCCGTACCTTCCTTCCTTTGTGGACAAATGAGTTGGTCTCTATTTGGATTAGGGAGGCGGATGTTTGAGGAGAATCTTTATGATGCAATACCTTCAATAATTGAACTTTTCTTGTACAACTTGCAGTCCTTTGATTCTTTGGCTGTGCAGGGATCAGTGTTCCTCCTTGTTAAAAAGCCCTGGAGATCCTGGCATCACAGTCCTCTCCAAGATGGGATGCCTTGGGTTTCAGCTGGCTTATTTAATTTGCTTTGTCAGTGGATTTAATTTTTTCCCTACTGTTCCTCATGGTTATTCCTTGTCTGTGGAAGATCAGTGGCTGGAATACAGTCTGTAAGGCCACCATGAGTTTGTGGATCAGCAGCCAATGCTCCCTGTGGATGTTCCCTGTGGAAAGCAGCAGGCCAGGTGGGAGGCCCCTGGTGCCCATCTGGAGCCCCACTAATGTCCCAGTGTCTTTCTATGGGCTTAAGAGGCCACGTGCACAAAGCAGTTCAGTCTCATCTGTTCATGGCCAGGAACACAAATTTTGAAAGTGGCTGAGCTTCCTTTGCAAAAATCCTGTCAAAACTTTGGGAAAGTGGGGAATTCTGATTGTTCTTTCAGGCTTGTTGGGTTGTCTGAGGGTTTAGTTTTGTTTGGTTGTCCCTGTGTTGGTTCTTGTTCTGTCCCAATGGAAGTCAGAATTACCATTGATTTTAAAAATAAAAATATACAGGATACATTTATTTCCTTTTTAATGCTCTTATGTCATTAAGGACCTGCTTATTCTTTTAAAGAGTTACTTGAACGTTGGAAACCACAGGCTCTCATTGGCTTTTCTTTGTATTTATTTTTGGAACTATTAGGTGGAATAATACTGCTCAATCAGTTCAAATGGGCTTGCACTGGAACCAAGGCTGGTATTAGGGATGAAATTTTGGAAGAGCTTTGGAAATAGCTTTCAGGATGCTTTAATTTTTCTCCATGTATCTGGAGCTAAACGAAGAGGGAATAAAGCAGAAAGCAGCAGTTAAGAAATTGAGAAGTGCTGACTCCTTCCCTCTCTTGAATTCCAAGTTCTTTATTATAGCAATTCCTATTTTCTTGATGAATCGTCCAGAAAGGAGTTCAGACTTGGTACTATTTTTAAATCGAGGTAAAATTTGTCAAAATCACTTGGACTACAACGTTAAAAAGTGTTATGAGTACACATGCAAATGAGTTTAGCTGCATACACAAACATGCATATAAATATATAAATGAGCATCTACAAGAAGTAGTAAAACCCAAACAATTTGAACTTTTCAGTGCTGCTTTAAGGTCCATGTGGCTCCCAGGATGTGCATTGTGAGTCCCTCAGCTCCAGGCTGTTGTTGTGCTGTGGCCCAGAGCAGCAGGAATCACGGAGAGCCCTGCCATGGCTATTCATAGAGCTTTGTGAAATGAGTTGCTCATCTGGGTTTATCTGCAGCCTGACAGGTGCTCCCAGCCCCAAAATCTCCATTGCCTCCCATCCTTCCCATGGGAATGACTAAGGAACAAATCCTGCACTGGCTTCAATTGTTGGTTCTTTAGGCTGGAGCTGCCCAAGATACATTTCTTGTTTATTGGAGGTTTTGTTGTTGTTTTTTTTTCCTGTAATATTCTGTTTCAAGAGCTTTAAATGCGCTTAAAAATGAAATGGTAAAATGCTTGAAAATTCTTTTTTTATGTTTCTAAGCAAACCTTTATTCTTTCATTTATTACTCTGGTTAAATTCAATGTGCTGTTTATTTTATATATTTTTATTTTACAGAAAATGTTTTAGAGTAAGCAAGCAATATTTTAAAAATTCTTACCCTGCCACAATATCTGATAACCAAAACCTACAGAAGCAATATATTAATTCATTACTCTGCTACGAGATAAAATTGAAGCTTGGGATAAAAAAAAAAATATATATTGTCATAATTTTTGCTTAGTCTACATTTTCAGTGGCATTAAATGCAGAATTATTTTGGTGTCTGAGTAATCTGAAATGTAAATAACATCTGAAATATGAGGGCCCTTGGTTTAGAGCATCAGTGGTGTGGCCTCGCTCAGGAAAATTCCTAAGTGAGGGAAGCAGAACAGTTGTCAATTGTTTGCACAACAAATCCTGCTGGATCAAATGGTGATATTCCCAACGTTTAGATCAAGGAAGGCACGAGATAATGTTGCCTTGTACCTCACTGCCAAAGGAAACAAACACAGCCTAAGTTAGGAGAAAAATTGGCCAGCTACAACCTGGGCCTACATATCATAAATACAGATAGTCAGAATTTTCCATTCATGCTGCCTAGTGGTTGAAAAACATGGAAATTCAATTTCACTTGGCCAATTTTAGACTTGATTTTTAAGCTCTGGTAGATCGTGTCCAACATGTTGTTTAGGATTATCTGTTGTGACAAATTAAAGGCTTGATAAAAAAATCTGTGAAATGTTTGGGTTTGTCTTCATCCTTTAAGCTTTTACCTGTCTGCCTCATGTATATTTATATGTATTTATATTTATATAGGTGACTAAGCCCACCAGAATGAGTACAAATTTCATGTGTTTTGGTAAGACTGAAGCTGTAGCATTGAAAAGAATAAACACAGCCTTATATTTTTGGCTGTGTTTGTCCCTAATCTATTTAATTTAATTTAATTTTTTTACTTTTAAGACTGATGCAATGAAGCTTTATGCATCTATTTAATTTTTTTTTTATATAAGCACGCTGTCAACTTAAGAAGATAGATTTTATTTATTTTTACTGTGTGTAGAAGAGAAGCACACACACAAAAAAAATTTGCTGGATCCTCTCATCCAAACTCTAGATAAGAAGAATTTTTTTAGTATCTGCTATTTTTGGAAGAAAACACTGCAAAAGTGAACAAATGAGATCATTGATTCAAGAAACAAAGTAGTCAGGAATCTGTAGTGAGCTGGTTTTTTTAGAACAGAACTTCCTTTTGTCTTTTAGGGGCTTGGGGGCAGGAGAGGGATACGTTGTTCCCTCGTAATCTTTATGGGGAAGAGGCTTGGATCAGATTTCAGAGGTGGATGTGTTGGCATAGACTGGTGATGCAATGTGGGGTTGTCTTGGAACTGCAAATATTGTAAAGTTTGCTGGCTTTTTTATTTGTTTTCTGGAAGGCTCATCCCATGTTTCTCAAGGAGTAACTCCCTTTGAAAACTTACAGGCATTTTCCTCAGAAAATATGAATTCTCCCCAATTATATACTATGCCAGGAAAGGTTTGGTGCTTAAAAAAGCTGTTTAAACTTACTTTTCCTCCTACATTTTGTCACAGGGGAATTGCTGGGAGGCTGAAATCCAGTGGCAGGGTTTGTTTGTGCTGATGGCATCAGAGCCCCCTGGTTCTGGCAGGCAAAGCTCAGTTAGAGCTGAACCTTCTCTCCCTCAATATCAGCGTGATCAGGGAGCTGCAGAAAGGATCAAAGCCAAGCACCGGCCTGTGATTCCCTCCAGAAATTCCTTTCACTGGTTTCTTGCAGGTTCAGAACTGCTTGGGAAGTCTGGGATCTGTGTTTGGGACTGTGTCCCTTCAAGGTTTTCAGTTTTGTCCTAAATAAGGGCTAAATACCAGAGCAGGTATCAAAATCAAAATTCAACCCTTGTGTTGTCCAAACTCAAAGCACCGTTGGCTTTTTAAGATAATTTAAATGCTGAGGGCTGTGAAATCCCACCTGCTCAGGGTAGCAAGAATGGGCAAACTAAAAAATGAACCAAAATCTAACCCCAAAAAGTTCATGTAATACTTGAAACTTGGGAATGATGTTTGAATTTAAGGAACATGTCCTTAAAAATCTGTGAGTTGTTGGAGCCTTTTAAAAGGCTCTTCTCTGCTAAGATAATTTAAATGCTGAGGGCTGTGAAATCCCACCTGCTCAGGTATCAAGAATGGACAATCAAAACTAAAAAATGAACCAAAAACGAACCCCAAAAAGTTCATGTAATACTCAAAACTCAGGAATGATGTTTGAGTTTAAGAACCGTGTCCTTAAAAATCTGTGAGCTGTTGGAGCCTTTTAAAACCCACGTGGTTCCCCTTGAAGTTGCCTGGGTGTTATTAAGTCATAAAGCAGGGCCGTGTCTGTGGGCCAGCTGAAGCAAACCATATCTGGGCTGGAGGCTATTGGTTCCTCACCTCTGTTTTAAAATTAGTCCAATCATTTGCAGCGTGATTCATTTCTAAAAATGACTTGTCCATCTGTGCTGGGTGCCCTGGCTGGAGCCTTGCAGTGCTGCTGGGGCTTTGCTGGAAGTTTTGTTACTCTCAGGACATCTTGTAGCTCTTGTAGCCCATTTTTCTTTGATAAATATGTTCATTCAGGCATTAAGCTGGGTATTAAAAACGGTGATGTGGGTGATTTTAAGTTTTGGAAATATCTAGCCAATGTTTCTACTCTGGAGACTCTACTAGTAAAAATGTAGATATGAAATCTTCAAAGAAAAAAATATATAATAATAATGTCTATTCTGTTTTTACTGCTGAAATATTTATCAACATCTTGGGTGCTGGATCAAGCCCTAAATCTGAATTTTTCATGAGTTGTAACTTCACAAAGGTCTTGGGGAACAAATCTTGTAACAAAGTAATGCTCCCCCGAAGTTGGGCAGCTCTTTCATCAGCTGCTCTGTGGATTCCTGGGGGATCAGTTCCACCTGGAGCTTTCTTCCCAGAATTCTGGGGATTCCCTGGCTTTTCCCTGTGCTGCTTTCCCTAAAAACTTCACAGTTATGAATCAGTTCTTAATCATCTTGTGTAACTCAAGTCCTTTGATGGAAGAGTCCTGCTAAGGATCTGCAGACGCATGGGGAGGTAGAATTTGGGACCATGTCCCTGCAACTTAAAAGTAAACAGAAAACCAAGACAATATTTTTAATTTTCATTTTTATGTTAAAGGAACTTCCATGCCAGTAAAAGCATTCCCATGTGTAAGAGCAGCATCATTTTTCTCTAAATAGTAATTATCAGACTAATAACTGTTGCTCTGTCAGAGGAGGAATATATAAGCTTTGGGGAGCCTGTTGTTACTTTTTTTCATTTTCAAAGAAAAAAAATCAAAAAGAATTGATCAACTTTCTCCAAGTATTGATCTATGCTAAATAAAACTAAGTTTAACTTTGTTTGGGGTTTTTTTGGATGGTATGGATTTGATACAACAGCCTGAGACACACTTATCCCATGGATGAACAGTTGGAAGTGTATTATTCTCATTTTTAATGTTACTGTATTCAAAAAAAAACCAGTAAAAAACTGTTAATATTCAGGTTTTGCTAATTATTGCAAAAAATTATAATACTTTGGAATTTATTGATGGTATATGTGAGTCTGGACTGTTTCTGTGCAGTTATAGAAAAAATGAAATGCTTTTTAGTTTGTGTTTTGGTAGACAGTAGTCAAATGCATTTGTAATATAGGAAAATGTCCAATACAATGGTGGTGAATGTAAACTGAATTATTGCTGATGGTGAACCTTAAATTGAGGATATTTTAAGACATCTCAAGTTATTGTCTTGGAAGAAAGCTCTTTATAGAGGTTTTTATTTAATGTCCCAGTGTTGGGAGTTGGTTGTCCTGTGCTCCAGAGGTCTTCACAGGCAGGTGGGATTTTAGGATTAGGTTGAATGAACCTGAATGTTCATCAGAAATTCACAAATAATTACTGGGTTTTTTTAATCTCTGCATTAATCCTGTCCAGTGTAATCCGTAATTATTCCATCCTCAATTTGCATGGACTCTCCTGTTGTTTACTCTTGCTTTACTCACCTACTTTATTGTGCCCCAATAGACATTCCTGACAAGTTACTAACTGAGTTGCTCTGGGAATTGTCTGTGTGTTTTGGGGCTGTGAGTTTGTCACCCCACAAAAAACCCATCAAACTCCAGGGAATGAATCCACTGGGTCGAAATATTTTGATTTTTGTGCCCAGGATGGTGAGGGGAGAGGGGAGTTCCGCAGAGCTGCAAGGTGCAGCCTGTGGATAACCCTTCCACTGCTCACTGTGGTTTAGGGTTAGGGAAGAGGGGCCTTGGCTCCCCGGGAGGGCAGGGCTGGAACTGAAAGCTGCTGCAGAGGCCTCGGGGGTGAAAGAGGAGGAAGGAAATGAGCAGGGAGACGTTAGGAAGAGGCAGAGGTTGGGGACAGGGGTTGGTGGTGAGGAGCAGTGCAGGGGGATGTGGTGGCAGCAGGGAGGGAGGGGATGGAGGCACAGCTGGTGTTTGGGGGTGGGCTGCTGCAGAGGTGGTCAGGGATGTAAGGAAATTAGGGAAATCTGGGGAGCAGGGGGCTGTGGGTGTGAATTGTTTGCCATGATGGAGGGGAGCAGATCAGAGAGCCATGGAGTGGGTTGGGTTGGGTTGGAAGGGAGCTTCAAGCTCATCCCATTCCATGGGCAAGGACCTTCCACTGTCCCAGGTTGCTTTAAGTCTCATCCAGCTTGGCCTTGGACACTTCCAGGGGTCCAGGGGCAGCCACAGCTGCTCTGGGAATTCCAGCCCAGCCAGGAATTCCCAATTCCCAATCTCCCATCCATCACTGCCCTCTGGCAGTGGAAGCCATTCCCTGTGTCCTGTCCCTCTGTCCCTTGTCCCCAGTCCCTCTCCAGCTCTCCTGGAGCCCCTTCAGGCCCTGCCAGGGGCTCTGAGCTCTCCCTGGAGCTTCTCCTCTCCAGAGGAACATTCCCAGCTCTCCCAGTGGGGCTCCAGTCCTGGTATCCACAATGGGATGGGAATGGGAGCTGGTGACTCTTGATGGGAAACCCCACCTGGCAGCCTGGCTGAAGCCACAAGTATCAAGAATATTTTCACACAGTATCAACCAGAAAATGCTGCTTAATCACAGCCTTTACATCCAGCAGCCTCAGAATGATTTGAAAAGGGAAGTAAACAGGCCTGTGAGTGTATAAATAATTCCATAATATTGCCACTGTGGCTGCCTCAACTTGGAAGAGCTGGGAGTTGCTGCAGCCCTGCTGAGCGGGCCTGGCTGGGCACCCAGCCCTGCTGCTCTCACATCAGCACCTGGATCAGAGCACCAGAAATGCTTCAACATCTTGGAGGACTTTGGGCTGCATGTTTGGGTTCCCACCAGGGAAGTCTCCAGGCAGTTCCATCCATGCCTGGAGCTGGGTTCTGCTTTGTCCCTCTCAGGTTCTGCTGTGGGGCACTCCCAGCTCTCCTGGGCAGCCCATCCATGGCTGAGTTCTCCCCAGGAAAGGATCCCACTCTGGGAAGGGTGGCTGGAATGCTGAGCATGCCTTGCCTGTGTTGTGTTTACTTTGACTTTATTCTCCTTGCTCGTCCCCTGAGTAAACAATCCTAATCCAGTGCTGCAGCTCTGGTGGATCTTGCTGAACCTCCCCACGTTTTTATGTCTCCTTTTGCCATCAAACACAGTATTCCTAGGCAGGGAAAACCTCTGATTTATATGGATTATTCTAATCCAACATCATGCAAGCAAAATCAAAAAATAGTTTGACTACCTAATGATTCAGAAATGCAGACGTGTTGCCAAAAATTTTAGCATTTGTTAGCTTTACACTTGAGCAAATGCATTCTGGTAGAGAATTGAACTTCTTTATTTTAACTCTTATCTGCAGAGTTTTAAGGCTTAGGAACTTATTCCAAAAAGAAAAAAAAAAAACCCAACATGTTTTACAATTAGAAAAAATATGAAAATTAGTCTTTAAGTTTCTTGTATCATCTTCTTTTTTGGAATAAATATTTCTGAACTTATATATACATGGACAAACATTTTCCCTTTAAATACAGCCAGAAAAGTTTCTTCTTCTGTTAAACAGGAGCTCTAATATGATTTAGCATTTTCTACTTTGAGATAATGGGTTAAAGCAGGGCTCTAATGAAATAAATTCAGTGTAGCTTGGTGAGGAAAGGGGGCTTCTCTTGAATAATTCAGTTTCTTTCGAGTGCTTAAGTATTTCAATAAAAACAGGAACCAAATTTTTGGAGGGACATCAGCAGAAGAAGGAGCCAGATGTGTTGATTTTGTAAACATTAAACAATCTGCATTCTAAGAATTATTCTCTGATCCCTTTGAATTCAAGGGCTGACTAAATTATTTTGTGCCTCTCTATTGGATGGTGTTTTTCTGTGCATTTGCCAATCATAACCAGAGCCTTGATAGTACTGGAATGTATAAAATATCAGGAATGTGGGATTTTAATTTTTTGTCACTGTCTTCTGTAAAAATTACTTTGGATCTAATAAGGGGGATAATTTTACATAGTTCCATAAAGAATAAAATTAAAATTTGTAATTTAGGATGAGCAGACCTCTTCTCAGCACAGAAACTTGATTTCTGAATTTAATTTCTATTGGATAACTCAAAGTACTGATGCTATTCTATGTTAGATTCTGGTTAGCTGGAGCATACTAAAAATAAACTTAATTTTATTTTTTTTCCTGTTCTACCTGAAAAACAGCCCAAACCCCAAAGTTCTGTCTTTTTCACTAAATTACCACAGCTATACAACATTTCAAATAAATATTCTCCTGTAGTTCTGCCACCAGCAAGAAAAAGGGATTTGTTCAATCAGCTGAAATGAAATTATCTGCAAACCAGCAATGAGTTATTTATGCATTTTCCCCATGATTCGTTGTCTGATGAAAAATATGTTAATATTTGTCATAATTTATAAACCAGACTTGAGAGGATTTGGGGTTTTATTTACGTTTTTATATAGTAACACACAAGTCAATCGAGACTTTAACATCAGACAGACCAGGAGGGACTTGAACCAAGTGAAATTACCTGTTCTGCATGAATCTCTCAGAATCTTGCTTGCTACAAGTTGTTCTCACTGCTCTAAAACACAAAATCTTAAAACCAAACTAAATTGGTTTGGATAAAAGGGAGGAAAATAAAAAATTCCTGCAACATTGCAGTATAAAGGATTTAATGGGAAATACATGGAGTTATTCAGTGTTTTGAAGTGCTGGTTTTGTTTTCATTTGTAGCCAGGGAGCTTTGCATTACTTTTACATGACTTTTACTTTATTTTACTTTTTTATGTAGAAAAGTGATACATTCTTTCATTTTTTAAATATTTTTTTTAATATTATTTTCCTGTGATTTGCTGCCACCATAAATAATATTTAATATTAATAACATGGTTTGGGTACAAAAAGTTTTAGTGAATGTCTGGGCAGAGTGCTGTGTGTTTCTGGAGGAAATTTATGCAGGTTTAGGGGAACAATTACTTTTTCCCTGTATTTTGTGGGGTTTGGGGAGTTATTATCCCATAGGCACCACTTCCCTGTGGGATGCATGGGGCTGGTGCCTCTCCCAGAGGTCAGCTGATGTTTCATAGTGGAGTGCAGCATATTTTTCTCTGTGCAATGAAAAAAGAAGTTTTATGACCTGAGCAAAACACTTTCCCCATTTCTGTAGAGATTTTTAGTGTCCAAAAGCTTTTCATAAATACAGCTATAGAATACCTAAGGCTATTCAATTCATCTTCTCAAGGGCAAAGGATTTTTTTTTTTCCCTGTCTTTCTTTTTTGATTAAATTTTTTTGGAGAAAGGAAGCTGTCAGAACGGACTTTATAGTTTTGCCTTTGTTGAATCGACACTCTATAAAATTTTATTTTAGCAGATTCGATGCAAAAGCTAGACTCCAAGTAGGGCAGAGAAGAAAGTTGTAGGTTATTAAATCTTTTTCAAGGAGAAAAGGAAGTAGTTCAGTGTGCTCACAGAGGTTCCTGTGTCAGCACTTGGGAAGCCTGGCAGAGATTATCTCCAGCCAGCAGCAGGTTAAGGAGGACGGGGTGGGAAGGGGACGCTGAACTTCCAGCATGAAGGAAGTTGAGATATTTAACCTGATTCAGAGCTGGGTTTGCTTTAGATCTCATTTTACTCTGCAGTCCTCGAGTTGCAGTGTGAGGGATTGGAGCACGCGGGTTAAAAAGTGAATTTCAGAGCGTTGAAATAGACATCATAATAGAATTGTTAATGCTTTTGAGAAAGAATGTAGCATTAAGGAAAATGATGGCAACACAGCAGATAAATTGGAGTAATTTAATGTTTAACACAGGGGTTGGGTTTTGGGGGAGGGAGGGTTTCCACCCCATCCTGATCTCCATGGACATCCACACAGGGAAGGGTTCCCACCCCATCCTGATCTCCATGGGCATCCACAGTAAGGGTTTCCACCCCATCCTGCTCTCCATGGACACCCACAGGGAAGGGTTTCCACCCCATCCTGCTCTCCATGGACATCACAGGGAAGGGTTTCCACCCCATCCTGATCTCCATGGGCATCCACAGTGAGGGTTTCCACCCCATAGTGCTCTCCATCAACTTCCACAGGGAAGGGTTTCCACCCCATACTGCTCTCCATGGACATCACAAGGAAGGGTTTTCACCCCATAATGCTCTCCATGGGCATCCACAGTGAGGGTTTCCACCCCATCCTGTTCTCCATGAGCATCCACAGTGAGGGTTTCCACCCCATCCTGCTCTCCATGGACATCACAGTGAGGGTTTCCACCCCCTACTGATCTCCATGGACATCCACAGTAAGGGTTTCCACCCCCTACTGATCTCCATGGACATCCACAGTAAGGGTTTCCACCCCATCCTGCTCTCCATGGACATCCACAGTGAGGGTTTCCACCCCATCCTGCTCTCCATGGACACCCACTGTGAGGGTTTCCACCCCATCCTGCTCTCCATGAAAGTTTTCTTGGGAGCTGCCCCTCTCTTAAGGACCTGGGCAGGATTAATGGAATTATTTCAAGGCCATTTGTCCCCAAGGTCCATGCCAGGCTCTGTCAGCTGCTTTCTTTGTGCCAGGTGAGTTGGATGTTGGGGGGTGAGTTCAGCAAGCCCTGAGTCCCCTCAGCTGGGTCTGTGCCCAAACCCTGCAGCATTCCCAGCAGGATCCCTGGGCTGTGCTCCCATCCTGGGGCTGGCAGTGCCTCTGGAACGCTCCGGAGCGTTGGGTGTGGGCGGGGAGTGGAGCAGGTGGAGCCAGGTGAGCCACGGAGGCTCTCGGTCGTGTCCCTGCCAGTTGGGACTTGTGGGAGGCTCAGAAGCACAATCCTTCACTGCAGTGTCATTCTCCCAGAAAATCACTTCTTGTTTGAGGGGATTGGTCTGGCTGGTGCTTGATACTGACTGTGGTTAAGAGAGAAAATCTTTATAAAGTCAGTCCTACACAGGACTTCACTGAGAGAATTCCACTTGTCCTGTGTCTAGGCAGGGCAATGAGAAATATTCCAGCAGCCTGACAGCAGGTGAACATTATCCAGACTGCAGCAGTTTGGGAATCAGACCTTCTGTTTTGGGAAGTTGTCATTTCTGCAGTCATGGAGACGCTCATTAGACATCTCACATTCAATATGCAGCTTATTGAGCAGTTGGCTGAGAAATGATGAGCAGAGCAATTGGATCTTGAGGGAAAGCTGCCTTTGGAGAGGATGGTCTTCCTGGGTTAATCATGTACATGTAATTGTTTAAATTTTTTTAATTAATCTGAAGATGCTGCTGGACAGGGACATTTTTCTGATAGGCCCTGGTGGTTTAGGGTTATACTTTTGCTTTGTATGAAGATCTAGAAGGAGCAAACCCAGTGTGGTGGCAAGGCTGTAACCTCTGAGTAAATTTATTTTGTATATATATATATTTTTGGTGTTATATGCTGAGACCCTTCAGTAATGAGGTGGGTGCAGTTCCCTGATTCTTCTTTCAAAACTTAAAATGACATTGCAATAAAAAAAGAATAAATAAATAACAAAGCATTAAACAAACCAAAAGTACATGGGATAACATTCTGGTTTCTTGTCCACTGAGAAGTTCAGAGTTAAAACAGTGAAAAGAAAAAATTGATGTGAAATTGTGCTCTTGGACACTTCTACTGAGGGTCAAGAATAGTCACTTTTTATGCACTGAGACTTCCACTAAATTCATATATTCTACAGCTTTCCTAGCACAGATAAAAGGGCCTGGATCAATGATATAATTTACCAATTTAGACCTTAGTTTCTATTTTTAAGTAAGTGATATCTAATATTTGGTAGGGGGTTGGGAGCATCTTGTGAAGAAACATTTATCTCTGACCATTTTGGATTCTAAGGCCAGAATAAATACGGGAGAGCAGACCAAATTTACAAAACACCAGTCTGAGCACAACAAAAGGATTGGGGCTTCTTTTCTTTGAGGTGGGATTTTTTTTGTTGTTTTTATCTCTTCCTGACCGAAAAATAGTCCAGTTCTTCCCCACCCCCAAGTGAAAGAAGAATTGGAGTGCAGTAAGAGAAGCAGGGAAGGTGAAAAGGCCCAAGCAGCGAGGGCAGACGCAGAGGAGGCCATAAAGGGTTTGTTGTGTGGTACACAGGTTGTTAATGCTGTTAATGATTGAGCTGTTTATGGGGGATTACAAAGGGGTAGGAAACGACTCTGCTCAGGAATTCCACTGAACCCCAGAGACACGAACAAAAGTTGAGCAGGACGCTGGACTGGGACTGGGCTTTGCCAGCAGAAGCTGCCCAGGGCTGGTGAGGAGCACAAACACGAGTGGCTGCAGGGTCATCCTGCTTTAATGGTGCCACCAGACGTGTCCCCCCGGGCAAGAGGCTCCTGGGACACCGAGGAGTCCTTGGCACTATTGAGTTACCGGCGTGGTTGGGTTACAGGAGCTGGGAGTTCACAGAAATATGCTGTCATACTTGCTAGACCTGTACATCGAGTTTGGGGGTTGGGCATTTTGGGGGTTTGTTTTCTAGGGGGTTTTAATAAATGCAAACTTCCTAAAAGCCACTGATAGTTAGATATTTGTTATTTCCCTCGCTGGGTGTCCATTTTAGTTGTTAAAGATCAAGAACGTGGTTTTACTACTGGTTTTATGAATATTTTGGATATCCAGCTTGTTCCCTCAGAAGGGTAATGTTATGACTTATAAACTGGAAGTCCCTTCTCCTGTTTTCCCACATCATAATCAAGTTTACAGCAGCTCTGGCTGCTTCTCTTCTGGTTGTGTTTCAGGCTCAATGACTCGGATTCTTGGGCTGTGTCCCCACGGGTGGTGACCTTAGGGAGGGCTCTGAGGAGTGCTGGGACTCGCCCTGTGTTGTGGTGATGCAGTCTGAAATCATCCTGTGCTCTTCACAAACCTATCATGCAGAATCTGATCACCAGGGCTATATTTAGAAATCGAGGAGGAACCTTTCAAACTCCTCGTAGTAGAGATGGGAAGAGGAGGAGTAGCCAGACTTGTCATTTCCTTGAAGAAGAGACTCCTCAGTTTCTAGAAACATTTCTGGTGATGTTGAGAGGTTTGATCAGCCCCTAGCTGTGTTTTCAGTAAAAAAATGCATATTTTTGATGTTTCTCCCAAAGCCATAGACTTGTCTTTACCCTTATTAGTTCTTGGGCATGTTATGATGATTGCTAAAGATGGTGCAAAGTGATGAAAACGCTCCTTTGAGCAGTGCCAGGTTTTATTTAGCTTTAGAAGGTTCAAGGAATAGTGAGGAGAGAGAAAAGCAGGAACATCCTGGCCATTATAGTATTCGAACAGATCAAATTACACACACACGCCCCCATTTGTGCAAAAATCATTAATCCAAACCACGTGTTTCTTGTGCTTGATTTTATTTCACCTATTGATGATAGCAGGTCTGGGCTGAGACATCCCTGGGAGTGAAACTCCTGGCATATTCCAAATGGGAATCCAACCACGAGCCGTGGATCAGGTTAGCAGCATTGACATGAATTAGCAAAATCCGTCAGCTGCCAATCAAACTGCTGCAAACTCCACTTTTGGCTGGAAGTTGATGTTTTCTGGGGCTAACCTGGGTGTAGGAACTCAAGTGCAGTGGCTGCTGCAGCAATTTGAGCTGGCTCTGGCTGGGATGGGGAGCACTGGCTCGCAAGGAAGCTCCCAATCCTTGGAAGTTGTTCCTGCAGCAAACTGTGACAGTGTTTGGTGTGCAGGCTCCCTGCTCCTGCTGCTGGCTCTTCATAACCTATGAAATACAGAGTGCAAAGATACAGGGATGAATCCATCAGTTTGGGATAAATGTCGCTGTTTTGGGGGTTTTCTCTGAAGTTGGTCAAAACTGGAGGTAAAATGTTGGATTAAACCTTGGCAGGCAGTGATGTGCCACTTTGCTGTGTAAGTTTGGGTTCACCTGTGAAGGGGATTTTGGAGAAATAACCCTGATCTCCCTTTCCCCAGAGAAAACAGAAATCTGCTGCTAAAAACTGGTGATTTTCTTACAGCTGTTTTGGACACTGGGGGAAGGGGCAGTGGATGTGTCTGAATTCTCTCTGGAGCATCTCAGAGTATCATTTAGGAATATTTCACCGTACAATTGTGTTGTGCAAAAGTCACAGGATCCATACTCATAAATAATTTGTGCTTTTTTTCTGAACTGCCCTCCTTTAGAGCCTGCTCAGTTCAGCAGCAAGTGCAGAATGAAACCTCACGTGATGCACGTGGGTCTAGCAGTTGATGAGCAGCTAATTAAGAGGACCTGAAAGGAGATGCTGTGGAAGTGTGCATCCAGGAAAAAAGACTTTAGGCCACCCAAAACATCTCCTGGACTTCTGGGATGGAGCTGGAGAGAATCTCCCATTTGTCCCAGTCAAGGAATGAGTGATAGTATCACGTTTTCTATTTTATGTGTGGATATTTACAGACAGATTGTTCATCTCTGCCTTTTTCTCCCCAGTACAGGAAGTTTTGCTGGCATTTAAGTAGCTTGTCTCAATTTGGAATTTTTTTTTCCTTCTAAAACCCAAAGCTTTTCACTGCAAAAGAAACCTAAGGGAAAAGTTCTCTGAAACCAGGATGTGTGTGCAGAATGATGGCTGGGTGTCCACCCACAGATTAAAATATTCCTGCCAAGGGTAGCTCTGTTCAGATACAGCAAAATAGTTGTGTGGGGATTGTAAGTGGCAGAAAGTTGCCTGTTCTAAGAAAGTACAGAAGAGGAAAAAAAAATCTGACTTCAGTTTAGAACTTGAATTAGAAAGCACTGAGAAGCAGGATGAGAATCCTCCAGCCTGCAGTGGCATTTATTGCCCAGGATACAGGTTTGTGTTATTCCCTCTAAGAAGCTCTGCAGGACTGTTTGTGTCTGAAGTTCTGTACCTGTTACAAGTTTTTGATGTTCCTGCTGGAGGATGAAGTGAGTTCTCTTGACAATTTGTAGGTGAAGCAGGCTGAGCTCTCCTCATCATTCCCTGTGTCTGTCAGGCCTGGCAGAGGTGTTGGGAAAATCCTCTGCACCTGCACGTTGGGAATTGCAGGGCTGTGCTGCAGGGCTGTGCTGCAGCTGAGACAGGAGCAGGGCTGCAGGTCAGGGGAGGTGATTGTCCCTCTGCTGCACTCAGGTGAGACCCCACCTGCAGAGCTGCTCCAGCCCTGGGGCCCAGCATGGGAAGGACTTGGAGCTGCTGGAGAGTCCAGAGGAATCCATGGAGCTGCTCCAGGGCTGGAGCCCCTCTGGAGCCCCTCTGGGAGAGCTGGGAATGTTCCCCTGGAGAAGGGAGGGATCCAGGGAGAGCTCAGAGCCCCTGGCAGGGCCTGAAGGGGCTCCAGGAGAGCTGGAGAGGGACTGGGGACAAGGGACAGAGGGACAGGACACAGGGAATGGCTTCCACTGCCAGAGGGCAGCAATGGATGGGAGATTGGGAATTGGGAATTCCTGGCTGGGCTGGAATTCCCAGAGCAGCTGTGGCTGCCCCTGGAAGTGTCCAAGGCCAGTTTGGAGCACCCTGGGTCAGTGGAAGGTGTCCCTGCCATGGGCAGGGGTGGGATGGATGGGCTTCAATGACCCTTCCCACCCAGAGCCCAACTTCCAACCCACTTCCAGGCCTTTTTACATCCTGGGTGCTGCCCAGGTTCCTGTGTATTCCCTGCCCTTACTGTGCAGGTGTCACAGGGCTGGCATGCAGCCACCTCCTCCCTCCCTGTGCCAGCAAAGCCCAGGTGCAGAAATGGCACCATTTTTTTTGAGGATGGTGCAGAACCTCCCCTGTGAACACCTCCAGTCACAAATCAATAATTGCCTGACAAGATCCATTTGCATCCTCCCAAGACTTTTCAGTCGCCAGTTGTGTGTTCAGTGCTCTGTAACACAGAAATATGAATTTGTCACAAACACCCAACAAATTGGAAAGGAAACAGACGCTGCAGGTGTATCTGGAAGCTGAGTTTGTAAACCCACAGAAGTTTTGTGCCAGAACATTTTCTGAAACTCAAGGTGTGGTGGCTGCCTTTTATTACCTGGTGTGTCTGATTCGAAACCATGCCCATACTATTAATTAAAGAACTAAATAGAAGGTGGTTGGTATTGTGCTGTAGTCCCTCTGGAAGCTGGAAAAGTGCCACTGGATGCAGAATTCAGTCAGTACAGCTGAGGTGGAGATGCAGAATCCCTGAGCAGGATGCTCAGTGATGTCTCTGATGGACACAGGGGTTCATTTTGGGGTTTTCCACATCAGCATTGAGATGACCAAACAAGTGAACTGGGAGAGCTTTGTCCCAGGAATGTCTTCAGGAATAGTGAAGTTTGCATTTTAATTTTTCCTGTATAAACTTTCCAAACTTTAAAGGGAGAAGATTCTTTCCTCCTTCCTTATCTTTCCCTCTCCTTGCCTTTTCTGGCCCAGACTCTTCAATACTTTAAGGAAAGGGCTTCAGCATTTTGGCATTCCTTGAGGACACAATCCTTCAGTGGGAAATAGGTGTGGGATCATTGCTGGGGATGGGAGAGAAGAAGAAAATTTAAAAGCTGCCAGTTACTCTCTGCTTTTTCATGGAGAGCAGAGCCAAAGGAAATGGGAAGAGAGGAGCTTTGCCATGAGGAGACAGATCTCTTCCTCTTCAGCTGAGTGCTCAAGTGGCTCTGCTAGGAGGACTGGCCTGGAAATTCACCTTTGTGGGGACACTGCTGGGCTCCAGCTGTCACTGGGATTCCTTCAGCTGGGGCTGGGAGTGTGACTGGAGCAGGCTGAGGTGCAAAAAGCCCCAAAGCTTCAGAGGGACAGGCTGGGACACGCTGGAGCTGCTCACTGTGTGCTGCCTCTTCCGGCCTGGGGAGAGGGAATCTGGGTCATGTCTGTCTGTCTGTCCATCCCTCACAATTCCAGCCACACCTGAAAAGGATTTCCTATCCTCTGCCCCTTTTCTTCCTCACCCATCCCAAAGCAGGGACAGTGAAGGGGGATCTGGTGTTTGATGAGAGGAAAAGGTTCTTTTGCTGCTTTGGTAACACACAAGAGCTTTGCAAGTCAGAGAAGCAGCACTTTGCTGGGTTTAGGAACTGGCAAATGAGCGTGGATGCGTATGTTCATAAAATATTTAATTACAGCATGTCGATTATGCCATTACCTGAGCATAGGTGAGTGTCTGAAAGCCTGAGCTGGACTCTTTTCTATGGCCAGGATCCTCATGTCCCTGCCTGGCCTCCTCCCCAGTGCAATTCCCAAGCAATTTCTCATACCCACGTGTCTAATCCACTGTAATTCCAGGCTATGGTCATTATGTCCTAAAAAGAGAAAACATTTCTAGTCCAAAATAACCAAGGTTTACTGAAGTCATTCATATTCACAGTGGCAAATGTCCAAACATCCTTCTTTTTTGCCTACTTCCTTTCCCATCCTCCAGCCTGCATGGGTTCTTTTCCTTAAAGAAAATAAACTTTCACTTCTAGATTTCAATGCATTTTATTGCTGTAAATCTCAAAACAAGAAGGGAAAAGACCCTCAGGTGAAAATCAGAATTTAAAAGCCAATTCCGTCCTGGCTGGGACATTAGTTCCTTATTTGTATTTTCAGTTTTAAATATGCAAATTTATTTATTTTTATCCTGCTGAAGCTGCTTCACAGAGGCAGTGTCAGAGTGGTGCTTTATACCTGTAGAGGGGTTTTTGTGTGTGGAGTTCCTGGGGCTGTGAGATATGTTGTAATCAGATAGGAATTTGGGAAATGTATAGGTCTTTTAGGAATGCATAGCTCATGTTGTCATCATTTTTCAGCTCTCCACCATCCAAACTTTGCTTTAGCTAATGCAAGCCAGATGGGTTATTGCTATTTTATACACTAATATTTGTATTTAGGGTTTTTTAATGATCTCTGCTAATACTGCTGAGGCAGTATGAATTATATAATCATGATTAAGGAATTTTTTTTTTTTTACTTCAGTTGTTTTGTTTGTTTCTCGGCGCTGGTTATGGATCAGGTGTTGCAGAGATTTGATTATTTTATGTTTTGCTAGGGGTAAAAAAAAAAAGGTTGCTTCAAGATGGATTTCTGATCTGCTTTGAGAGAAAGAAACAGAGTGGTTTTTACAAATGCAATAAATAAATAAATAACTCTGGGAGAAAAAAAAAAAGCTGCATGTGAGTACAATACTGCAGGAAACATGAGACAGCAGAAAACCAGCCTTCCTTGCAGAAATACTTGATCAAGCATTCTTCTCCCCTGAAGTGAAAATTCAGATTAATAATGGTGACAGTTGTCAACTTCAAACCACCATCAGTTTTATAAGCTCAATTACAATCTATTTTCTTTGTAGATAATAATTCCAGATAAATATCGCTAAAAGCAAGCCCGAGCTGAGGAGACAAAGCAATTAAATCCCACATTAATTTGTTTACCAGTGTCACACGGAATAAATCGACTGTAAGTTCTCATAAATTATCTGGAGGTGCTGGGGAGAACGTTTTTGTGGAATATTGAAGAGGGGGAATGTGGATTCTTTGCTGGAGTCACGTGCTTAATTAGACATTATGTAAATGATACTTTACATGACAAAAATAATCTTGGCTGAGTTGTGTGGCGATGCCTTGGCCATGGAAAGGTAAAAAATGGGAGGATGAAGGAGACACAAGTGGGCAGGAGCTCTGTGAACAGAATTTCAACACCAGCACCAGCTCATTCCCTCTTTTTAAACAACATCAGCCCCGTCCATGCAGGAGTACATTTGGGCTTGAAAAGATCCATTTTGAACTCTTTTGGTTTTCAAGATAACCTTTCAAATGTGTGCCAGAGCAGCCTGGAGTTCCCAGGAATACAAACAGAATCTGTGCTTCTGCCTCAAGCCTCTCTGAATGGCAAAGCAGCAGCAGGGAAAAAAAAATATGAGGTTGTTTTTTTGGGTTTGATTTTTCTTTCTTCTCTTCAGGCAATGTGAAAATTAAGACAAACATCTTGGTTTTTATACTGTTTGGAAAAATCTGTGAGTAGGAAGAGAAGCTTCACTTCTGAATATCCTTAGGTTCTGTAATTATTTTATGATACCTTCAGAGCACCAGATTTGGTTTTTATCTTTTATGGTACTTTGGTTTTTTTGGGTTTTTTTTAAATGATTTCAAGGCTGTGTCTCTTGCTGCATCCTCATAGTACTTAAGAGGCAAAGAAAAGAATATGTCATTTGCCAAGTGGCAGCTGAGAGAGATTAAATAACTTGCTCAAGTCAGTGTCAGAGTTGGGATTAGAAATCTGTTCCTGCTGTGGTCTCTGAAAATAAGATTATGTTACTTCTGCCCTGAATTATAGTCAAATAAAAGAGATTTTAGAGCCTTCTGTGGTAGGCGTGTCCTGTTGCCATTTGTCATGTCTGGGTAAGAAATAGGAATTTGTAGATTAATTTAGTGGGAATTTTAAAATGGATTCAGGAGGTGGCAGGATTATACCCGTGCTGGTTTGTGGGTTCATCATCTTTTCAATTCATGGATGAAATGTTTAATTCACCATGTGAAATTACCTGGGCAGAGCTAAAAGTACAAACAGAGATTGGTCTGATAAAGGGCAGGGGGAATTAAGATTTTAGGCAATAATTAAGCACCATAATTATAGACATTCATGCATTCAGAAGAAGAATTAACAGCAAAAAATAATAAGGACATTTTTGTGCTACAAAAAGAGTAAGAAGGGACAATTCAGGAGACTTTTTTTATGACTGGGATCTAAACCTAAGGAAAATACTTTCAAAGCAGAGTGGTTTTCATGGTTGTCACTGTGCTGTCTAAATAATACCAGATATCAATGGAGTATGGAAAAAATTTAGTCTCAAATAAGATTATTTAGCATCTCTAGAAATTAATGTTTTAATGAAAACTTGTTTGGTGCTGAGGATACTGAATTAGACTGATCTTTTTATTTTAAAATCTTTTAAATTTTGATTTTTGAGTAGAAGTAAATTGTACATAAACATGAATAACTCAGATAAAAAGAAGGCTATGTGGAGTCAGCAGACTCAAAATACAGATTAGTCCAAGAAAGTGGCCCAAATATCCCTTTACTTTTCCAATGGACAGAGGATTGGTAATTTTTTGAGTTTGTCAGATGAGTGAATGATGCTCAGATGAAGAACTTGAGTCTGCCCAGGTTTGAGAGCAGTGCTCATTGTTACCTCACAGGAGATAATAAAACACAGATGGGCTTTAAATAGGAAAAAATCCCATCTTTTTCTGCCCCTTCTTCAAATCTTCAAAGTCAGCTCATCCTTTACGAGTATCCCTTATTTGTGTTTCCTCTCTGGACAGGTAACTATCATGCATTCTTATTTTAGTGTGAGAACAGCTTTTCTCTAAAATTAAATCAGAATTTGTCATCACAATCCACAGTGTCTGTGCCTCACCTGGAGGGCTCTGGATCCCTGACACATCTCTGGGACTTTTTGGGAGTTGTGGAACCTTTGGAGAAGGATGGAAATTCTTCCTCTTTCTTTTTTATTATTTGCAAACAGCTTTTCCTTTCTTTTTGGTGCTTCCTGATGTCCCAGTGGGCAAGAGGAGTGAATGTTGCAGTCTCAGAGGAATTACTGGGAGAGATAACTTCACAAATCCCTTCCCAGCATTTACCTCCATGATAGGAGAACAGGATCAGGATCATTTAGTTTGGAAAAGTCCTCTCAGACCATCAAGTCCAACTATTCCCAGGCATCGTTTAGTTCAGAAAAGCCCTCTCAGACCAACATGTCCAGCCATTCCCAGGCACCGTTTAGATTGGAAAATCCCTCTCAGACCATCAAGTCCAACCATTCCCTGGCATCATTTAGATTGGAAATCCTTCTCAGACAACAAGTCCAACCATTCCCAGACATTTAGTTTGGAAAAGCCCTCTCAGACCAACAAGTCCAACCGTTCCCAGACTTTTAGATTGGGAAATCCCTCTCAGACCATCAAGTCCAACCATTCCCTGGCATCATTTAGATTGGAAATCCTTCTCAGACCAACAAGTCCAACCGTTCCCAGACTTTTAGATTGGGAAATCCCTCTCAGACCATCAAGTCCAGCCATTCCCAGGCATCCTTTAGTTTGGAAAACCCTCTCAGACCAACATGTCCAACCATTCCCAGGCATTGTTCAGATTGGAAAAGCCCTCTCAGACCATCAAGTCCAACCATTCCCAAACATTTAGTTTGGAAATCCCTGTCAGACCATCAAGTCCAACCATTCCCAGGCATCCTTTAGTTTGGAAAACCCTCTCAGACCAACATGTCCATCCATTCCCAGGCATCCTTTAGTTTGGAAAAGCCCTCTCAGACCACCAAGTCCAGACATTCCCAGGCATCATTCAGATTGGAAAAGTCCTCTCAGACCGACAAGTCCAACCGTTCCTGGGCATCATTTAGTTTGGAAAATCCTGCTCAGACCAACAAGTCCAACCATTCCCAGACTTTTAGATTGGGAAATCCCTCTCAGACCATCAAGTCCAACCATTCCCAGGCATTGTTCAGATTGGAAATCCCTCTCAGACAACAAGTCCAACCATTCCCAGGCATTGTTCAGATTGGAAAGCCCTCTCAGACCAACAAGTCCAACCATTCCCAGGCACCATTTAGATTGGAAAATCCCTCTCAGACCAACAAGTCCAACCATTCCCATGCATGGTTTAGGTTGGAAATCCCTCTCAGACAACAAGTCCAACCATTCCCAGGCATTGTTCAGATTGGAAAGCCCTCTCAGACCAACAAGTCCAACTATTCCCAGGCATCATTTAGATTGGAAATCCTTCTCAGACAACAAGTCCAACCATTCCCATGCATGGTTTAGGTTGGAAAAGCCCTCTCAGACAAGTCCAACCATTCCCATGCATGGTTTAGGTTGGAAAAGCCCTCTCAGACAACAAGCCCAACCATTCCCAGCACTGCCAAAACCACCAAGCGCCACATCCACACGGCTTTTAAATCCCTCCAGGGACAGGGACTCCACCTGGGCAGCTGTGCCAGGCCTGGGCTTCCTTTCAGTGGAGTTATTTTTCCTAATTCCCGATCTAAACCTCGCAGGCATTGCTGCATCCCACGTGTTGGAGTGGATGTGGCAGAAGTGGGAGCCGATTCCTGCGCTCTCAGCCCTTTCCCTGGGCGCGTCATTAACAGGCACCCGGGCTCTGCGAGCTCTTTGCCACGTTTGCGTGGCTAATTGAAAAAAAGGAGGTGTGTTTGGAGCAGTCTGGCTCAACAAAACGAGTGTGGGAAAAGGTTGTCTGGTTGTTAAGGACGTGTTGGGATGCCAGGGGAGCATATGGTCCGTGGTGAAAGGTCCGGGGCGCGCGCGGCTCAGCCGGATTCCCAGCGCTCTCACTTCCTTCCCCTGCGCTCCCGGCCTGATCCCACCCTCCCGCATCTGTGCCTGAAAAAGTGACTGATGGCAGCCCTGCGTCACTCTTAATAGAATGTGAAATTTATTCCTGTTGGGAGAGGGCTCGGGATTACAGGAGCCGAGCACACGCAGAGGCTGCGGGCGACTCTTCCTGACGAGGGTTTGTGGTGGTGTAATTTCCAAGTGGCTCGGTGAAATTTCAGCCATGTAAATTATGTCTGACTCACGCTCGCAAGGATTCAAAGTCAGCTTTTAAAAGACACTTTTTGAAGTTTTCAGTGTTGCAAACGCACGGCTGAGGCAAAGAGCAGAACATGAGAGCAATAAACAGAGGATCAGCAGCCTTGGCAGTTGTATAACTCCAATATAAATTTGCATTCTTTTATTTTGTTTTGCTTTTAAGTGGCCTTTGCATGATATCTTTACTTTTTTCCCATTTATAATGAGGAAAAAATTGACTGCTATCAGAGCTGAGACGTGCCAAAACGGGTAGGAGCTTATCACTTGTGAACTTGCAGAATGATTTTCTGTCATACTCCGTGTGTATCACAGGAGTTCATCATTGCAAGTATTGAAAATGTCACAGGAGAAATTTCATGTTTGATTTTGTAATTAGAGAAGTTCCAACATGATTTGTTTGGGGTTTGTTGGGGCGGATTTTTTTTTTTTAGATGAAAGGAAGACAAGGCTCAGCGCTGTGCGCAGTGCCTTGTTTGACAAGAACAGTTCAGATTTGTCTTCCACCTCTGCGTAACTTTGTAAGGAATAAATTGTCTAAGTCATGGAATTATTGTAGAATTATGGAATGGTTTGGATTGGAAGGGATCTTAGAGATCACCTTGTTCCAGCCCCCGCCAGGGAGACCTTCCACTATCCCGTGTTGCTCCAAGCCCTGTCCAGCCTGACCTGGACACTTCCAGGGATCCATGGAGTAACCTGTGCCAGGGCTTCCCCACCCTCCTAGCGGGAATTCCTTCCCAATCTCCATCCATCGCTGCCCTCTGGCAGTGGGAAGCCATTCCCTGTGTCCTGTCCCTCCAGGCCTTGTCCCCAGTCCCTCTCCAGCTCTCCTGGAGGCACTGGAAAGGTCTCCTGGAGCCTTCTCTTTTCCAGGGGAACATTCCCAGCCTGGCTCCAGAGGAGCTCAAGCCCTGGCAGCACCCTCATCACTCCACTCTGGAGCACAGCCCCGTGTCCCTTCTCCTGGGAAGAACTTTGAGCAGGCATCAGGAACATCCCAGCCCCATCCCAGCTGTGCCCAGCATCCCTCATTACGTGCCCTGTCCCCACGTGTCGCTGGCCGTGCCAGGTGTCCCCTGGCCATGCCAGGTGTCCCCTGGCCGTGGTGGCAGCGCCGTGCCCGGCGTGTGCCGGGCTCCTGCTGCCTGCTGGCCCCCGGCTGGGAGCCCCGGGAGCCTTTTGGTGCCACGGCAACAGCTGTGAGCAGAAAGGGCCTCACTCGGGGCCAGATGGTTTGTGGGGACGTGGGGATGCTCCGGGCTGGCAGCTGAGGGCAGCTCGGGGATTAAATGCAGAGCGGAGCTTTCACTGAATTCCCTGGGAAGCAACATGAAGAAAAACATGGTTGAGCCTTAAAAGACCTGCCCAGATAGCCCTGTTAGATCAGAGTTTACATTTAAACTTCCTTTAATGCTGTCTTGAAGAATTTTAGTGCTATCTTGAAGAATTTTAATATTATATTTAAGAATTTTAGTGCTATCTTGAAGAATTTTAATGTTATATTTAAGAATTTCAATGTTATATTTAAGAATTTCAATGTTATATTTTTATATAATTTATATAATTTTATTTTATATAATTTATACAATTTATATAATTTACATAATTTATATATTTTTTAATATAATTTCTATAATTTTTATGTTATATTTAAGGATTTGAATGCCATATTCAAGATTTTCCAGCGCCCCAACTTCTTCTCTAATGCAGCATTCAGGACTTTGGCTAACATGGTTCATTCTTGTTGAGTATTATATTTTTAGGGAATAGTGGTGGATTTAAAAAAAGGAAAAAATAAGAATATCCTGAACTTGAATGTGTTTATATTCAGCAAGTTGAATTGATTAAAAACCCCCCTTTTTTTTCTGATTTAAGAAACCAAACTATTACAGATAAAAACATGTACTAGAAAATGTAACACAATTAAGTGTGTAGCCCAAACAGTTATTTTTGTAGTTCAATCTATCACTGATGGTAAAGCATCATTAAAAATGGCTTTTTTTCCCTTCCATTTTGAGGCCACTCATCTTTCTATGCAGCTTTAATTGGGCACCCTAAAAGGGATGTGGGAACTTCATATTTATACAAAGTATTGTATATTTTGTATTATAAATTGAAGTGGGATCATGTTTAGATTGAGTAGAATTGGAACAGCCCTCAGAATTCAGAAAGTTTTTTTCCTTTAATTAAGGGATAGATGTGTAAGTCAACATTCCCTAAAAAAACCCCATCAGTTCTTCATGGAGGCAGCAGTTGTGGGACCAATACCAATTCCAGGCATCTGCTGCAGTGTCTGAGATGGACCTCAAGTCTGAAACCAGAAAAGCTTTTCCTATTATTTAAATTCACAACCAATAGGATGGAGTAAAACAAAAATTAAAGGGAGAGAGGAACAAAACACAACCTGGCATTCAGATTGTTTTTATTTATTATCACTTTTGCCCATGGTAGATGTAGGGACCCCACCCATTTCCATGATGTGTTCAATAGTTGTGGTCACAAGTTGAGTGATGGGTGTTGGGTTTTTACCTCCTCATTGTCCAACAGGGAGCAAAGTCAACTGCAGAAACAGCAGCAAAAATATTGTACAAAAAATGATGTGCAGTCACTGGCCCTTCTTATCTTGAATTTTTCTTCCAGTTTCTCCCCAGCAAGCTTGGGCAGATTAAAATGGGGCATTTTCCAGGGCTCCTTGATGATTTAATCCAACCTGTTGGGATTCACCTTCACAGAGTGAGGCTCCATCCCAGCTCAGGGCAGACAGCCCAGTCAGCACTCAGCAGGCCAAGAGAGATTTAGCCTACAGATATCACCTCAGTTCTGCTGCTCAACTCTCTGTTAAAAGTAATTAAAACATTCAGTGATAGGAGAAAAATCTGTGATTAAAATCCTAGGGCTTCATCCAGCCATCTCCAAGGCAGAACCACTCGTGTCCTTCCACTGCCTCCTATAAAACCATGTTAATTTAGGAGCAGGGAGTTCTGGACAGTGCTTGAGTTTTGACCCATAATATTGTGATGGGATAATTTTAGCTTCATCCTTTCCTAAATAAAAAATAAACTTGGAGATTTTGATGAAGGCTGCTCTGGTTCGTAGAGTTGAATGATTTTAATTACGGTTTAATATCAAAATAAATGGTACATGATGCATCTGCATAAACATTTCCATTTTTATAGATAGGAATAGATAGGAATCAGTGTTTGGTGTCTAAAATCAGTGTGCCCTTAATTCCTCACATAGGAAGTGAGAATTTGAGAAGTGGCAATGTTGAAGAATGTTGGAGCAATCCCATAAAAGGTGGATGTTGGTCTCTGCTTCCAAGGAACAAGAGGGAACAGCCTCGAGTTGTTCCAGGGGAAATTTAGGTTGGAAATTGAGGAAAATTCCTTTATGGAAAGGATTGTCCAGCCCTGGCTCAGGCTGTCCAGGAGTCCCCATCCCTGGATTTAAAAACCCTGTGCATGTGGCACTTGGGGACATGGGGCAGTGGTGGCAATGGTTGGACTCGATGATCTTAAAGCTCTTTTCCAACCTGAATGATTCTTATGAAAAGGTGTTGGGTATCTAAATATGCTCTGATGGCTTTGTCCATACTTAAAGAATGATATAAACTCACAAAGCAAACAAACCAACCCAACTCTTTCACTGCCACCTTTTGTATTCCAAACATTTGTATTTGAAAGTTAAACTGAATATTCTGTTCATGGAATTGAAGGTGTGCTGGTGCAGAACTGAGAATGTGCAGGGCAGCATCCTGAAATCCGCCACAGTTTGAAAAGAATTCTTTGGAAAGAATTCCTGCAGAATGGTGATAAGATTTTGCCAATCACAAATGGATTGCCAGATTTCAAATATTTACTTAGAAGAAATCTAAGTGAAATCATTAAATTTTTCATTGGCTAAAGTCAAGAATTCTTGTGCAACTAAAGCATTTTTAGATTAATTTTTGAATTTCTGTAATTTAATAAGCTTTACACACAAGGTAATTCCCTATATTGCATTATTTTTTGCTGTTGGGTTACAATGTGCTGATATAAATGAGTATATTCTGATTTTGCAGGTGTGAGAGTATTTAAATGTATTTAAATGTGAGTTCATTTAAATGAAGTACAATTTAAATCAAGTCCATGTGCACTGGCTATAGATTGGCCTTCTCTCTCCCTTTATTTTTCCCTCCACAAGTAAATGATACCATGTGAGAGTCCTGAAAGATCTTTCACAACTCCTTATAAACTCTCCAGCAAATAAGGAATATTTGCTGAATATTGCTATTATTAGTAATTGATTAAATAATAATTTAATAAATTGATGTAATTGTATCTATTACTAATTGATTAAATAATTGATTAAATAAATCTTGATTATTTTTTTAATGAAAATCTTCATATTTTCCTAAACAACTGCTGACTCTTGAGCTGGCTAGCCCAGGAACTCTCAGCTAGTTTTGTGCAGGAAGAGGCTGAGCTGTGATGCTGAACACTGGGAATGGTTGATGGCTGAGATTCTCCAGTGTCCTGGCTGGAGGTGCCATTCCCAGATCATTTTCCCTCTGTGCTGAGTTGGATGATCTATTGTGGAGCTCAGCCTGGTTGGAGCTAGAATTAATTTATTGAACTCCTCTGAAAGTTCTGCTCTGCTCCCATTGATGTCCAGGTGGGATCGCAGCCGCCCCGATGTGTTTTTGTCATCTGGTGGTCCTCAGTGGAAGGATCTTCCACGATGTCCAATTCATCCTGTCCCATGTGCCATTCTTGGGGATCTCTGCAGCATTTCGGGTGTCTCCTGCTGTAATTTCCGTGGAGGGTGACTCCAAGGATGTCACTCCGTGGGAATGGCCATGGAAAGGCAGCAGAAGTTGCACTTTGTCGTCTCTTGAAGTTCTCCTTAAAGAAACTCCCGCTCCTTCCTGTGTGATTTTTTTTGGTTTTTGTGGTTTGTCCCTGGACCTCATGGTTTGGGATTTCCTTGGTTCTTCTGAAATTTCAGCAGCTTTTTTAGAATGACTGCTCCATGCTCAGGATTTAGGGAATGTTTGCCTTTTTCCTGGTGTTTCCTTTCCTGCCACAATGTTCTTGCTGCCTTTTTATAGAACTGCTTTGGTCACTTTGCTACAGTTTCTTCTTATTAAAAGTCCATTTTTAAGATTCCTGATGCCTATAGAGAACCTACCTTTAGTCTCTGAACCTTTTCTAAATATTGAAAATAGTTATTTTGTCTACTTGTAACTCCTATTATCACCTCACAGCTAGATAATATTTTTTGTTGCCTCTTTTTAACTTTTTTCCTCCTTTATTCAATGTTCTGCACTCACCTTGTGCCCAAAGCCTTGACATTGAACACACTTAGCAATTTTTTCAACACTTCAGTTATTTTTACCTATTTTTTGATATCCCAGATAATACCAATAAATATATTTATTGGTATTGTCTTTATTTCCATTAATTTGCTTTCCTATTTGCAAGTTCAAGCACAGATTTACAATCTGCATATTCACTTATTTTAAACAACTCTAAGATACATCATCACTCAAAATAATGCAATTATCAGTCCCCATAATGGCCCTAAAAGTTGTAGCAAATAATTTCTTTGTCATTTTTAGACTTTGTGGACTCTTAATTTATGTGTATACCAGACCTTACCTTGGTGTTTGCTGCTCATGCTGATTTTAAATGCTCGTGGAAAGGGAGTTTCTCTTCCCAAAGCAGCAGCAGTTTGTGACTTCTTCAGCAAAGAAAACCCCAAAAAGAGGGATCTTGAGAATATTAAGTTTAAAATAGTCCCTGTGGGATCTAAGCTTCGTGTTGACTTTTCTCTGTTTTGGGATTTTTTTTGTCTTCCTTAAAGGCTGTTGGAGTTTAACTGAGGACATAGTCCAGGATTTAAAATCTAGTGGTTCAAATACACAGAGGTTAAAGGTTGTGACTCCATCTCAGATCGTGCTTTGAGTGAAGCTTTGCACGAGACCGGTTTTACCACACAAATATTTTACTTGAGTTGAATATTTTTTACACTTTGCACTCGTACAATTGTAAATTTTAGATTGAAAATTGTGTCCTGTTCATTCCTCAGTTTTGGTGAGAGCCCAGTGTGTGTTTGATGCAAGTTTGCCCCCCAGTTCCATGGAAGGAAATAAATGTTGTCTTAATAAATAAATGTGCAGGAGCAGGGATGGAGCACATTTCAGCTTCCCCACCTGTGGCACAGCTGCATCAGTGAGAGGAGATGAAAGCCAGAAGAGCAAATCAGTTTGGACAGGAGAGCTGGGAGTGCAGGAGGTTCCTCATGTGAGGAATTATCACCAGGCTAAAATGAGGGAGTTGTATTTTTAGTTTATAAGATTCTTATTGACATAAGAAAATAAGGGATGATGAGGAGAACTCACATCAATGGAAGGAATAGAGAGAGAAAGATTAATGTGATTTAATTTAGGGGATGAAGAAATTCCAGGAGCCCAAACTCTGCTCAGAGGGAGGAGATGGATTTGGGGCTGTAGAGCAAAGCTTGAGGAGGGAGGTGAGGGGGAGAAAAGTCATAAAAATAAATTAATAAGGCTTCAAATCTGAAGATAAAAAATCTGTCTCATGTTGTTGGGCTTTGTGTCTGGCACCTTCCACTACCCCAGGTTGCTCCAAGCCCTGTCCAGTCCGGCCTTGGACATTCCCAGGGATTGGGAATCCACAACCACTCTGGGCAAGTCACTGTCCTTGAGCCACTGAGGAAATACCCAATGGAGAGGAATGGGAAAAAATCTTGGGAGAGGGATTCAGGGAGCCTGGAGTGGGTTCAGTGCGTGCTGGGGATGTGGAAGGAGGGAGGTGAGAGCACCCAGGGAGACAGAGGAGAGATTTCCATCTCGGAGCTATTTTAGACTCCCTTGTTTTCCGTGGGGAATTCCCATTCAGCAAAGAGCGGTGCCATTCTGCTGGAGTGATTCAGTGAATCTTTGTGATAGAATCTTATATTAGAAACTTGTTAAACTGTAGAAAATACTCCAAGATTTATCCATCTGATCAAAGCTTTTAAAAATAAATGAGCGTTGCAGAAAAGGGGAATTGTCCAGGTAGCAGGAAGTTAACCCAGGAAGCAACTTTACCTTCTAACCACATTAAACCCAAAGATTGTGATGATTAAATGATAGCATTATTTATACTAAGTGATAGAATTCCTAAGAAATCCATGGAATCTGTGCCTTTTTCCTTGCTGAATGCAGTGACTCAACAACAAACTGACACGGTGACCTCAGCTGCCTAAAAGGACCCAACTTGCTTTGAAAAATATTTCCTTCTGTTTCAAAAGAAAGAAGGAAAATCTTGCTGAGGCATTAAGATCTGTTGGCAGTATCTCTTGCTCCTACAGTAGGCAGAATTCAGAATATCTCAGGCCTTGACAACCAAGAAATGAAAAGTTATGGGACGAGAAAATCCGGATTTAAATCTTCCCCTGCTGAGCTGGCAGTTTGACTGAAAATTGTTTGCATGCTAAGGTGGAGTTGCTGTGAGTAGGGGAAGGAGCAGGTGAAATGTCCAAATGGAGCTGTTGATTGGATTGGAGGAGATTTATTAAACTTTCCCTGTGTTCACCTCGTGCACAGTTCTTTTTGCATGTTTGTGGTTCATTTCCATGGTAAAGGGGGCTCGTTTTCTATCAGAAAAATAACTAATAATAATAACAATAATAATAATAGTTAAATAAATAAATTTAAATTTATTTTTATAATTAATTATACAGTTATAAAAATAAAAAATGATAAAAATAATAAAATTAATTATAAAATAATAATGATAAAAATAATAAATAAAAATAAATAAAACCCATATGGGTTTAATGATACTCAGAGTACAGAGGTGATTGTCATCCAGGGAGGGGAAATGATAAAACTCCATTTCTTCCTGGTGGGTGTGGAAAAAGCTGACAGACCTGTCCTGGAGGTGCACAGGGAGAGGCATGGGACACAACTTGGGAAAAAGGAGATTTTAGTTAGATACAAGGAAAATTAAAGCTCTGGAGAAGTTGTAAAATCTGTATTTGTAGGAATGTGAGACTCGATTGATAATGGCCTGAACATCCTGATCGAGTTGGATCTCCCTGGGGCAACAGGTTGGGCTGGAGCCCTGCAGAGCTCCTTTCCATTCTGTGATCCCAACCCACAGGAATTGCAGATTTTCTATGGAATAAAGGAGTCACGAGGCTGTAGGGCAGGAGTCCTGGCCCAGGTCAGCACAGTGGGGTCACACTGACCTGGGACCACGCCAGGGTTTGCAGGGCCCCACCTCTGTCCTGCCTTTTGGCCTCGGTGTATTAGCACAAGTTAATTCAGATTAGAATTAGCACAGCAAGAAATCAGGTGTAAGGCTCAGCTCCTGGTTGTGTGAGTGCAGGGCAGGAACGGGAGTGAATGTGAAAACACAGAAATCTGGGATCAGTTTCTGATCGATCACAAAGTTATATTTACTCTGTGCTAATTGTTTTTTTCTTCATCTAACCATTGGATTTCTTGCCATCACGCTGGTTTTAAATGGCAGAATTATC